>JAJTIW010000020.1:0-600000 GCA_021365295.1 Tricladium varicosporioides
TTTTTATTTTATTCAAAGCTATGTGAAAGTCCTGTATTAACCTTTATTATTCCACTAATAGGAAGCCCATAAGCTATATAGGAAGAGGAGGGAAAGGAGGAGGTCATAAAGGTAATTTGGATATAGAAAGAGAAATAAGCAGAAGAACTAGCGGACATGATTCAGGTGGAGGGAGAGGGTATATTGTGAGTTCTGGACGTATTACGGATTGTATTTGAGGAGGAGGGATCGAAGGAGCCTCTATAGGCTTAGTACGGGCAATTGCAGGTCTTTTGGAAGAGATATTAGGATCGATTAGCCCTAGAGCTTTCCTCTTATGTTTCTCCTGTCCTTGAGCGCGGCACTTAATACAGGTGTTACGGATTTTGCTCCTTAAATCAGAAGGATGTGCAAGAAAAGAGGAGAGTGGTAGTTTTTTATGGCAGGAACTGCAATATTTCGAGGCCATCTAAGGTGGATTAGCTGTGAAGTCAACCAAAAACGCGTCCGTAACGCGCCCGGGAGAGATTTGACAGGGGTAACCCACGTGATATGGGATTTGAAACGCACGTGATTTTTTTTGGACACATGGTGGCTCGCGTAGGGGGCTTGGGATGTAAAAGAAAGCTACGCTTTCAATTAACGTCCGTCCCCTGTGTGCCGAGACGCACCCCGTGACGAGACAAAGCCTAGGTACTTCGAGTTTAACTACCTGTAAATGTGTAAACGTGTCGAAACTTTTATTTTTCCTTACTTGCAAATATTTTATATACTTCTCTTAAACACTTCTGACTTATCAATTCTGAAATTTATCATTGCGTCGTCGTCGCCCTCCAGAGTTTATTCAGAGCCTCGTTTCAACCTATATCAGGACCCCTCGACTCGCGACACCACCACGAAGTTCTTTTCATTGCTTTACTTATAGGACGATCAGATGTGGATGTTTGAGATTGACCACGATGTTGAAAGTTTATTCTCAGTGTTGTGGCAGATAGAGCGGGCCATGGCATACGCCATCGCCACATAGGCTGATACCTTCTCCAAGCATGCGAACAAGGATCTTGATCAGTGGCGGTGTGGCTGCAGTAACCTCGGTAATACTTTAGCGGCTGCTAGAGGTGTTGTGGCTGCAACGTTTGTGGCTGGCCGTACCTGCATCCTCTGATGAAGCTAAAGCAAAAAGTGGCCCTTCGCGGGGCTAAAATCAGCCATCCTTTTCCTGTCTTAACTTGTCGGCTTCCTACAGTGGTATGGTCGCTTGCAAAACCGGCTTACCCTCCCTAAGTTGCTACAGTGGTAACTTTTAGTTCTCGCTCCTTTCTCGTTGGGCTCTACCATGAACGAACTTCAGCTGTTAGCCAAAGCGTTTAAGAGGAAACCCCTCACCGTCCCTACAATGTCTTCCTCTGGCTTAAGAGGGGCTACTCTTGCTCTTCCGACCGGGTTCTCCCTTCGTGCTGAGACGATTTTCGGGTACTTTGAATTCAATTCACTCTATCTTTACAAAAACACCCAAATGTCCATACATTTTTTTTTTATCAAATCATCGACACTGGGGTTATTCCTGTACTCTGTGAATTCAGGCGTTACTGTAAGTCCTAGTTGGGTATCTCCAATCAAAAAGCCGCTGCTTCTGGTTAGATCCAAAAGGCTTACATGTCTCACGTGTTGATAGCATATCATTAAATTTTGCTAGAGCGTTCAGTTCGTAGCTGTGCCTTAGCTCTCCTACGAATTGCACAAGAGAACGCAACCCCAGTGCGTTTTGACCCTCCATTCGACTAAGCGAGCATCAAGTCAACCGACTCTCTTTCTTGACTCTCCCAAACGTCTTTACAAACTCTACCTAGTCCCTTGCGATATGCCACTCCTTCTAACCATTCTACCCACATTACCCAATAGTATTCATACCACTGCCCTTTCTTGATCCTATCGTGATGCTTGATCTCGATTAGTCCCGGCCATGGCGAAGTGGTATCTCTACAAAGTCCTAAAGCAACTTCAACTAATTCAATTGAACCTGCCGGCATCTCATGTGGCTTGCTGAACATAGAAAGTTTCTCATGTGGTAGAAGAACTCCAGCCCATATCCCCGCATGGTCTCGAAGTGATATGGTGGGTCGATATCCGTTATTAGGGAGAATTTCCTCCGCTGCGGAAAGCCAAGCTCGCTGCGTCTTACACGAAATATAAGGTGCCTGCACGCTGGGAAACGAGTCTCCAACATTTGGAAGTGGAATCGGATACCAAAAATCGAATTCCGGATGGCTTGTATTGCGGTAGAACCATGAAGGGGGCGACCGGGGATCCGGGGCGTCATTAAAAGCTTTCAGGGATTCCGAAATAGGATGTCGAGTCCAACCTGAGGGACATTGTTTTGAATTTCCTAGGTAAGACTGCCTGTGATCAAAGATGCTAGCGTGAATGCGTTTCCCAGGCGCCTCCAAAGTCTCATGATATTTCCATGATGTCAATCTGACCACACGTTGCATCTTGGACCCGAAATTTTTTGGCGAGTTTCTAATGAAATCTGTGGCGAGTTCCATATTGATACGCCCTGACCATCCAGCCCAGCTCCAGCTTGGAAGACAGTGTTGTCTCTGAGCATACCTCGCAGTCCTACGTTCTAGTTCCTCGTATGGAAGCCACAGTAGGGCGAGGTCGAACAACGCCGTCGGAAGGCCAGACACGAAGCCTCCATCGAACGATGCACTTAATGCAGATGCAATTCCTGAAAATGCATTAAGTGCATCCTCCGGGTATGTGAATGATCTAATGTTGTATTTGTGCAAAATGGTTGTGAACACTCTAAGGTCGGGTATTGAAGACTCAAACAAGTCGTAGATGTCTTTATCGCCCCACCACGGTTCGAGTTCATGAGAAAACTCGGTATGTTCCCGCCAAGTACTTGCAGCACATTCCCACCGTAAGGAGTCTCCATCAAAAATAAGTTTCCTTCTTGCAAACAGATGTTCTTGATAGGTCCAACCTCTAGTTTTCCACACAGATTTACAGGTTGCAAGCTCGATTTTACCTCCATCCACTTGTAATGGATACTGAGCAACTTGTACGTCGTTGCCGAGCCAATGGATGATTTGTTCTATGTGTCGTGGTTGAGAGACCTCTCGGAATCCTCTCAAGCCACTATTGGCATTCTCGCCTTGAACTGCCAAAATAGTGATGGAAGCGTTGGCGAAAATGGCTGCCATTTTCGCCAGCTCGACATACTTGTGCAATTCATCATCTTGTACTATACACAGAGTGTCGACCCATAGGTACCTCTCTTCTAGTAGCTGCACAATTCCCATGGAATCGCGAATTGTTCTTGCAATCGATGTTGCGGCTTGACTGGTGGAAAGCGAGCCTTGTTCCTGAAGTTGGCATATGTTGTTACACGTAGCCTTCAGAGTGGTATAGTCACCCCAGACGTAGCTTAGAGCAACGTAAGAGCAATGCTTAGGAGCTTTGACGACACATTGTTGCCAGACGTCCACTAGCCAAACCGGATTTATTCCGCACTGAATCTCATTCGAGAAATTCTTGCATATTCCCTTATGAAGACTGTCACAAGTAGTCTTCCACAACCGGGGAAGGTTCGAATTGATCCACTGAGGATGAAGAATTTGTCCTTTAATATAGGATTCATTGCTATCCGCATTTTTCACTATGTATAATGCGGAAAGAGATTTAGGGATCTGAGGGTGGTCAGGAATCTTTGCAGTAATGATTGCTCCTGCGTTCGCTGGACTCTTGTGAATTTGAATCAGGTCAATCTTCTCGGCAATTGCAGGTGTTTCGGCCAGAGAACGACTGAAATCGGGACCCAGGGCGCATGTAACCAGTTGTTGGTGATCTTTGCACTGAGAATGCTGGATAACTTCTCTTCCAGATCCGAGGGTAATCATGCCACCGAGTGAACTGAGCGGTTCCCTCAAGACGGATAGTATCTTCTTACAGATCTCACACTGCGTTTATGACTAGTTGTCAGCGCCATTACGTATGAGTTAATCCTACATACCTTCATCCTGTCGTAGTGCCAGCAATTCAGCAAGCTTTAAGGATAGCCGCAAGAGGACACTTGATAGCTTCGTACAAGAAGCAAGCGCAGAGATGGGTACAGTTGGCAAAAGGATTAATATAATACTGAAGTGTCTGTTTTGTTCTATTGATTTGATTACCACATACCCAGAAAGTGTGAGGGCGGAGATGCGAAGGCGGATGTGATTGTTCGGCCAGGCAGCCTAACGTGTGGCACTCTTGAACTGTGGCGGAGAGTAGGTTTAGCCAGTCTGGGTGTGAGTATAAAAGGATTTCTCGCACTGAAACATGTAAACCTCCGATCATGTCGATATAATTCCGAGACTGCATGCTTTTTTGCTCCGAATGTCTTCAAAATTTGGAGTCATATTATTTCGTGATAGTACTTTTCCTTAGATAGCAAAATTTTTAATAAGTCTGTAATACTTATGACTAAACAGGGGTTGACAGCTGAAGCGGCGATTAGTGGCGTGATTGAATCGAGCACTGCATAATCAAATCCACTCTCTTCGTCGTTGTAATGGAATTCCTAAGGGAGAAATAGTCAGAGAATGCAAAATATCAATAATGGCTTAATAGACTGGCTAGAGAAAAAGGTTGAATTTAAAAATTAGAGATGTGTCTCGTTACGGGGTACGTCTCGCTACATAGGGATAGACGTTACCTGTTCTGGCTCTACAGCACTGCCCATACATATAATATCAGGCATTGAAATGGCGAAGAGGTAAGTCTCTAAGTGTCGCTGCTATAAAGCCACAGTTCGTAGAGCCACAAGTTGTGGCCTTGGTGCCTGAGGCAATAATGCCCTTAACGTAAATTCGTCTTGGACAGTAAGTTATTATTTCGGTCTAGCCTAATTCGTCACGGGCTTCGATCCGAAGTATCTTTCCGCCTCGTGGCCAAGCATTAATTTGCACTCAACAGCGGCCATAAGGCTCATAACGTTTACTGGCGTAGAATATAGGTTCTAGAGCTTAGGTATAATCTTTTTATTAGTTTTAGAAGTAGTAAGAGCTTGATGGTAGAGGCATATTAGAGGGACTCTATTTTAGTATAAAAGGATAGGTCTTATAGAACAGTCTCCAGAGCAGTAACGTAAAAGTAAAATCTGGTGAGATTCGTATAGACTATTAACAGGTGGCTACGAAATATAATGAATACAGAAATTTGGCAGGCAGGGATATTCGTAGAGAATTTGACGCGTTTGAAGTCGAAGTACCCATCGTTTTTTTCGCTGCAGGGGGATTTTCGGCACGCAGGGACGGACGTTACCCATCAATTTTTTTAGAGTGGGTTTCTCGCCACATAGGGATGTGTTACCATACACGACCTGCAAATGGACAAGGCTGGTGACAGTATCGGACACCCCACAACGTCATTATGTATACCAACCTTTAAAGTCATCCTTTCCAGTACCTGTCTTCTTCGAAGCCCAGCACAAAAGCTGAGAGCTCAATGAAAAAAGGATTTCAAGGTAGAAATTGTATGCAATCAAAAATTCCGCCGATCAGGTCCCCGAAGGAAACTGAACGAATCTTGCTGCCCCGATGTGCAATGGAGAGCTCGTTCCGCAGTCTGACAATTCTTGAGCTGCCAAGACTTCAACAAGGTAAGTATGAAGAAGAAGAAGGAAAACAAGTAAAAGCGCGAGCAAGAGGAAGAATTTATAGGCGGTCACAAACTGTTTGCCGCTAAAGAGACGCTAATACGCGAGAACTTTCCAAGCAAAGCCGTCTTTATTTGGTTGTGTTTGCTCTTGATCATGTGATGCATTCGGTCATGAGATTTCGACAAGGGTGAAGAAGGCCCAGCCACACACCCCGCCACCTTCTTTTCGTTACCCCACAAATCTCGTTTCTCCATACAGTGCATCATTACTTCAGAGTTTAAAAATATTGATATGTTGTTTGAGGGTAGAGAAACATACCACACATTGTGTCGTAGAACTAGTATTTTCCTTAAAAGTTCGAAAACAAGGATCCTGTTGTCTCGATCAAAATATACTTCGTACTAGCTTAAATTTCGGGATGTTTTCATCGTTGCTCATTTTTCCTGTCTTCTGGCAACAATTCCTGCTCGGACTCCTCATCATCTCCAATCACAAATCTAACGGTCTTTCCTCGCTTTGTGTCAATAACTTCCTTCACTTTCGGCGCTGAATATATCACGGCTGAACTAATTGCCATCGCTACAAATGCCCCAATAAAATACCAGATAGATTGACCGGCAATCTTCAAACCCCTGTTATTTCTTAGCATTCTATAACTTGGTTCGTCAAGAAGTTTTGAACTTACACAAGAACATTTACCCAACCACCAGCTAATATCGAGGCACCGAGACGACGGTGCCATATTGTTATGCCAGTTGCACGACCTAGTTTGAGATACCGTACATGATGCAAGTATCCAAAAGTAGGGGTCAGACCGAGGCAAAGTAAAATGCAAATCCCAAAGAATTTATGCGTGCCATTCAGCGTTGTTATCTATTGTCCGCTTAGTTCTGTCTCGTGTCATATGGAAGAACACATTCTTACCTTAATGGGATGGCCCCAAGTGAGATAGATACCCAGCACGATGCCCATGAGAGCCATAGATACCGAACTCATTTGGATCATCCAATGTATCTTAAAGGCTTTTTCGTGGCCGCTTCGAATCCCAGCGACACCAAGTGGCATCATAATGACGAAAGCAAAAGCGAGAAGCAGGCCATGAATAGCGAAGAGCTGTTGCGGACTCCAAGAACTAGATTTTTGAGCTCCCACAGACACTCTGCTATTGCCAACAAGCTCCGGGGCGATTGGTGTTCCCTTTGGATAATGGCTAATTGTCATATCAAGCTCGAATCGATCTTATAATTGTTAGCGGGTGACTAGACTACTTTATGTTACGAAGGGGAACATGCCATAGTCGGTGTGTTGACTTATGGGTTTTGCTAGGTCATTTGATTGCATCATGTAGTCATAGTGATTTGAGAAGATCCAGCCTTGATTTTTCGATGTCACTTTAGCAGCGTTGCGAGTCCATTCATCGCAGCTGTAGCAGACGAGTTGAGCATTATGGTAGGAGCCGTCTACCCAAGTTTTGAGGACTGTGTACCCAGGAGTGAGATCTGAGGGTTGTGGAGGGTAGTGATAACTTTTAGATGCAACGGTCAGTAGACATAAACCTCAATCAAAACATAATCGACCCACTTTGATGATCTCACACTCAGAGTCACATCTGTCAAGTGTCAGTCTTCAATCTAGTTGTGGCAGGTCTCTCCATACCTCCTTCACGCTCGCCAGGGTACATGATGAACATGAGTGATCCATCCATTGTGGTTCCTGTACCAAAAGCCGCGAAGCCTTTTCGATTCTCGAACTTGGCAGAGATGAGCATATAAAAATCATTGGCATTGCTGGTCCAATTTTTGAATGTCGATATCCCCAGACATTGATCTGTTCGGAGAGCTTCGTTTACACGACAATATTGTAGTGGTGAAGCAGATGCTGAAGCTACAAGCGCCGTGATACTGGAAAGCTTCAACAAATTCTTAAAGTTTAGGGTATTTAGTGCCCACATCTTGGAGTTCACAAGCCGGAGCAACGGCGAAATGAATTTCGGGATAAAAGAGAAATATTTGACAAAAGCAGTGCTTCTAGCAGATTGAGAAGGAGACAACAAAAGTACCGGAATCAACGTTGACAAAAACCCGACTTCTGAGTTCAATTTTGAATTCGTCAGATCACGTCAGAGGCACAAAAGCTTGAAGTGTTTACCGTAAATCGAATTCAGAACCCCCCTGAAATATAATTCCCTAAATTTCGGTATTTTCTCGAAGTCTAACTGAGACACTTGTTGATCTTCTCATACCTTCCATCTATGGCTCTACCTCAGCTTACAGCAGAAGGAATGCATCTCCAAACGGCCCTACTAAAGATCTACAGCCGTGCATTTCTTTCACGCCACGCTCCTCACAATGCTTGGCCAAGAACTCTGACATCTTGGCGCGGCCCCGCCGTACGCGTGTTAGTGCAGAAGCAGTGCAGCCGTCATAGCAGAAAATGAGGGGTCGTGATACCTGGCGGTGAGAGGGGTTGTCAGAATTAAGTTTGCGGCGAAATAGTGTAAGCACTACATGCATTCCCGGCGGACACCGGAACCCTCCCCATATCGCCATCTGCATTAGCATTAAGCGAGATCCGGGTGTGGTGTTTTCACCCCCCTGGTAAGCTTAACGTCCTGTGCCACATGACAGAACAATGCTAGATGTTTTCGCCATCTGGGTTTTTGCTTGGCACGAATAGTAGGATCGGATATTTACGGGGTTTAGCGTCTTGGGAAATAGCTTCCGCCTATGCTTCCGCGATTCGCTCTTGAACAGGGGGTCTCTTTTGGTGAGCAAATAGTAGCTTGTGATGTGATACAGGTACTAAAACACTTTTTCGGGTGGGGATTTCCCCCTTGGGAAGCTGCAAGCTTCCCCTTTCGCCTCGCTACTGGTTTGTTGTCATCGATCGCCTCCCTTACGAATCGGCGTCAACTACTCCTAAAAGTTTCCGGGAAACGGAAGCGCTCCTTCAGAATTCTGGTTTAGCGCTTTTAGCAGATTTTATTTCTTTTCGGGGATCATAAGGCAATTGAATCACGTGATCATAGACCGTAGCAAACTTCAAAATGTGTACTAGTAAATCATGAACATGCTTCTAATAGCATTATTGGGGGTTTGGGGTCAAGGGAGAGTGTGTTTTTCATTGCTATGCTGTGCTAGACTCAGAAATTTAAACAACCAGACTACTAAACCCAAATCAGAAGCACACTTTCGTTTCCCAAATCAATTTCCAAGTACCAGAATCCACAACTGGCTTAATTGAGCCCCTCTCACCATCAGGAAAAGCCCACTCATCCATAGAGTCCAAACAATGCTTCATGTGTCTATAGTCAATATCTCTGGGACAAACATGCTTTCCGGTTTCCTTCGCCTGCCAATACCTTCTCAACGCTCGCACACAATGAGCCATATGAAATTGCTTGTCAGACGGAACTTGGATTTTATCAGGATCCCCAAGCCACGAATCCTTGATGTAGTCCTGATTTAGACGAATTTGGTTCTTCTCAGGATATCGCTTTTGGAACCATCGTTGGTAAAGCATCTCCTCCTCGTCCATCAGGTGAGCTGGAATCATTGCTTGGTCGTCGATACGGAAAGCCCACTCTCCATTGTCATGTGGGTTCTTAGCCGCCCAGCTTGACGCATTGTGATGCGTGAACTGAAGTTGGTATTTTGGACCTTGACTGCTTTTGAGGTCGTAGCGAACCCAGATGCCGTTTTCATAATATTGATGGAAGGTTTTGTGGAAGTGTCCTTGAGAGATAGCTGCAACAAAGACGCATAGAGATGCTATGGCGGACCAGAAGAGGACTCTCACAACGAGATGATCTTTCCAAGACTGACCAGCGAATTTGAGTAATGTTCTAAACTTTTCCCGAACACCTTGTCGTTCGTGAGATTCGAGAGTCTTCAATAACTCAGAATCTGCGATTGGCAAGGACAGAGACTCGAAGAAAGTGCCCCGGGATCGAGAGAGCGTAGTCATACAAGTGCAAGTATCGACCTTCTGATTTGAATCGGAAAAGTTTGTGTCGATTCTGTAGAAAGTTGAGACCGATGACCGGCCCGAGCGTATGAATTGATCAAGTGTAGCAACAGCATCCTCAATTGTTGAAAGTGAAGTTTCGGGAACTTGAACGGTGTATAAGATGAAATTCTGGTTCTTAATGGAGATAATCAATCTCGAGATTTTGTCTTGTGCTGCTTTGATCAACAAGTCTTGTATGTAACATTCCTCGTGATCACCACTCATAGAGTTGGAAAGTACAGACACAGTAAAGTCTTTATCCTCGATGCTGGAGTAGTTAAAGAATCTTGCCATGTTGAAAATACTATGACGCTCAGAAGTTGCTCGTGAGAGTGACATCGTGTGAGAGAAAATTGAAGTGAGTGAAGATGGGCTGGCTCGGTCTTGGGAAGTGACCACAATCCAAAGTGAAAAGGGAACTGGGAGACTGCACCACAGTAGGGTGTGGAAACTTGATCAGTCTATGCTATGATGAGGCCTAGGATGATGTGGGGAAGCGCTACGTCCTTGCCATTGTCTTACTTCTCAGATGGCTGACAGCCAAGGGCTACCCTAACCCATGAGGCAGATCCACGCCTCATTCTTCGATCTTTATTTTCCGTTGACCGCCTCGAAACTTAGCAAGAGAACCATGTCTTGCTCGTAAGGAACAAGAGCCATGCCAAAACGTATTATCCGGAGAGCCCCCCTTGTGTGTAACTCTGCAAGCAAGTGGAGTCGCTCGTAAAGTAACCAAAGAAAATTATGAATAGTGCAAATCGCGGGGCTCTATGTACACATATGCAGCTATTTTCGCTCACGCAAGAGTCTGCACATGAGTGGCACTTTCATGTTAAGGCATTGATTGGAGGAGACTAGAGTAGAAGGTGTTAGAACTTGTTTGAATTTGAGTAATAGTAGAGGCAACCACATAGAAGCTGACGCATGCATTCCGGATGTTGTTCTTAGCTTCCCGAGTCGTGTTTCCCCTGGTATTGATGTAGTTGTCGCCATTCGAAATCTGAATGGTTTCATCAGCGGTCTCGGCGACTCCTAAATCTAACTGAGGTCGAGTTCGGGAACTTATCTTTAAAGTCTCGCCAGAATCATCTTTTGTGGTCTGATTTCTTCCATCTTCCAAGCAAGACGACTTGGACCTTAGAAATCACCTCGAATTGCCCGAGATCTTCTACTTCCACTTCTACCAAAAGGTATGCAATGTAAACTGGGGTGTTAAACCAGAAACAGAGACTAACAAAGCCGGCCCAGGCATCTCAACGTTGAGTCTTCACTATGAAGTCTTCACTCTTCGTGGCAGCTCTCCTCACTGGAGCTTTTGCTCTGCCAACCCCCACCACCCTCACGGGTGAGGCACTTGAAAAAGAGCTTGAGATTCTCAACGCTCCAGAGCCATGGGAAAAGCGAAGTTACGGTAAGCAACGCACCTTGTGCTATTTCAAAAACAAAATCACTAATTAAAAGCAGAGCCTAACATCGAGTTCAATGCCGATATTCTAGCTCGTGACCCGCAAAAGGTTTCAAACCGAGAGGCGCAAAAAGTCTCCAATCGCGAAGCCCAAAAGGTTTCTAACAAAAGAGAGCCCCAAAAGGTCTCGAACAGAGAAGCTCAGAAGGTCTCAAACCGTGAGGCACAAAAAGTTTCTAATCGCGAGGCCGAACCTCAGAAGGTTTCCAACAAGAGAGAAGCCCAGAAAGTTTCCAACAGGGAGGCTGAGCCTCAAAAGGTTTCCAACAAACGAGAGGCCCAAAAAGTTTCAAACCGAGAGGCAGAACCTCAAAAAGTCTCCAACCGAGAAGCTCAAAAGGCCTCTAACCGAGAGGCCGAACCCCAAAAGGTTTCCAACCGTGAGGCTCAAAAGGTGTCCAACCGAGAGGCTCAAAAGGTTTCCAACCGTGAGGCCGAACCCCAAAAGGTCTCCAACCGAGAAGCTCAAAAGGTTTCCAACCGTGAGGCCGAACCCCAAAAGGTCTCCAACCGAGAAGCTCAAAAGGTCTCTAACAGAGAAGCTCAAAAGGTCTCTAACAGAGAGGCCGAACCCCAAAAGGTGTCCAACCGTGAGGCTCAAAAGGTGTCCAACCGTGAAGCTGAGCCACAGAAAGTTTCCAACCGTGAGGCTCAAAAGGTGTCCAACCGTGAAGCTGAGCCACAGAAGGTTTCCAACCGAGAGGCTGAACCCCAAAAGGTCTCCAACCGAGAGGCTCAAAAGGTGTCCAACCGTGAGGCTCAAAAGGTTTCCAACAGAGAGGCCGAACCCCAAAAGGTCTCCAACCGCGAAGCACAAAAGGTCTCGAACAGAGAGGCTCAAAAGGTTTCAAACAAGCGAGAGGCAGAGCCCCAAAAAGTTTCAAACCGAGAAGCACAAAAGGTCTCCAACCGTGAAGCCCAGAAAGTTTCTAATAGAGAGGCTCAAAAGGTTTCCAACAGAGAGGCCGAACCCCAAAAGGTCTCCAACCGTGAAGCTCAGAAGGTCTCAAACAGAGAAGCACAAAAGGTTTCCAACAGAGAAGCCCAAAAGGTCTCCAACAGGGAGGCTCAGAAGGTCTCGAACTGAGAAGTTTAAAATCTTTCCAACGAGAGTGGCCTTCAAGAGAAACATACAGTACCTCGGCTGCAACACTCATTGGAGCTTGCATGTCGTGAGTCTTTGGTTGCCGGTTGAAGAGTCTTTGGATGTCCTATTGTCTTGTCAGCTAGCTCAAGAGTGATCGCAAAATGGGGAAGAAGTCAAATGCGGATGATCTGTGGAGGTTTCTTTATTTCGTTTTGCTCTCATTGGCTTCATTACATAGCTAGCTGTTGATTTATTCAATCTGACATTCATTTGGTACAAAATTTCACTTCAAAGGATGTAATGATCAAAGTGATTTCCCATCTCCATACTCTAGTATTAAGGCATTGAGATCCACATCTTTGAAAGTCCTCACCTAAATGGATTTCTAAGATTCAGTGCCGGTTCACAAGGCAATTCCTATGAAAAAGTTCCTTAGGGTTACTTACATTGACAGCCATAACATCCCAATTGGGATAAATGGCATTGAAATCGATCAATAAACTCGTCCCACACTGTTTGCAGAACCAGTGGTCCTTCTTCTTAGTATGAAACTGATACTTCTGGATTTGAGCCTCGGAGTCGCCGTGCAATACGACATCCGGGCGATACGGATAGACCAAAAGGTAACCATGCGAACTACAGATAGAACAGTTGCACTGCATGACCTTGTACTCCGGTAGTGGCGGTGAGATCGTGACAGTGAACATGACTGCTCCACAGCTATACTGCAAGTCAGTCTTTGTAGTATAGCTTTTGAAGCTAATCCCCATTTCAAGAGTTGCAGAAGCCTGAAACTACCAATAGCAGATATGAAAATCTCGATACCTACCGGTGATTGGTGGATTTGAATCGATTTCGCCATCTCATAACCTTGTAAAGAAGAAGGAAGAGAATCCTACTTACTGGCATTGAGCGGGGTAACTTCGACGCTCCTTCTTGAGATCATCATCTGACTGCTGCTCACTGGGTTTAGTGCTTTCTTGAGGATCATGAAATGGATCTGAGGTTGAAGTCTGCGACATGGTTGATCTATGCAAGAGGTTGTAAGCTGGGTAGAAATTATTTGACAGGAGGTCGATATCCAACCTGGAACACCGGTCTTTGGCCCTAAATAGTCACTAGGCGAAAGTGGGAAGGAGGTTGCCAAGGCTGTATGGGCGTTGCACGTTGAAATAACCATAAGGGTCTTGCCGTAGGGCTGCAGTAGCGGTTGCGGCTAAGCACGTGTAACTAACTATACGAGGCGGATAAAGAAGATCTAATCGTTTGAGTGTATTGTCCGAGATCGATGATAATCAGATGGCTGAACGAATTCTTAGGGTCAACAAACCCTGCAATCTAAAACATCTGCTAGGCGGCACAGCCCGAACAATGGGGAAAGTTGCATTTCCATGCAACATAAGCGGGTATTACCATCCGAGGCCCACGATTCCTCGTCTTAGTCAGCACTTTCACTTCGTAATTGCACAAACAGTGTGGCTTCGTTTGATCCTTGAGTGAATTCCACTCTGAAGTGCCTCGGGAGGGCTTGTGAAGTGCCGACCCTCAAGGATGTTGTAGTACTAGGGAATCGCAACCCCTCTAGCAAGGCCTCGTTGACCCTCTCTATACAACCCGATATCGGTTTGTCCCAAAGTCATCCACAACAGCCAATTACAGAAGAGTGGGATCTATCATAGACAAGAGGATTTGAATTATTCATTTAGATCATTCCACTCTGGATTCGAAGTTTATACAAATCTACGAGGATACAAGTGCCATACAACCTGTGAAAATCATCCTAACATTTACTCCTTTTGCGTGCTCCCCAGATCTCGTTGCTTCGTCGAGCAACATGTCAGAACAATGTGTTGTGTGCCCGTAATTCCCAACAAAAGCATAAATCACTGAGTCTCTCATTGCTGCCCGGTGGAGTATTTTCCAAGTATATAGACAGTGTAACACGTGATAGCGATGTTCCGTCCAAACATGCATTTGCTCGCTGAGGTCCTCCCAGTCTTGTGGAATCTCTTGTGTAGCATTTGAGTCGAGATACCACCTCCACTCTCCTCCTTTCTTCATAGCCTCCCTATAAGTACTGTCTTCCAGCTCGGTGTCGAGACACGCAGGCGGTGTCCAACCGTAGTTTATTCGATCGAATATGCATCCTCTTGCTTTTGCCTCCGCAGGAGTAGTACCGCAGTCTCGATATGCGAGATCATTCCTAAGATGGAGCGTATTGTACAGTGATTGAAATGAAATAAGGGCGAGCAACCCAAGAGCGACGAAACTAGCAAACGTCCAATGTGACTTCCAGAGCGGCGATATTTTGTGTTGTTTAGGAGGAGCATTCTTTTCGTGCAATTCAACGTCATCCATTATGAGATGCTGGCCAAAGAGACAATATAGATTTGAATCATGAGGGTAAAGTTGATTTTCATTTGACATTCGATCCTGCTGAGTGACTGGTGATGGTAGGTCGAACCTGATGTCAAGAGGGAAGGAAGGCCAACTGCACGGGTGAGGCAGTAGGCGGGTATCAGTCTCAGACTAGCTCATCAATGTAATTGCGTACTTGTTGGCAGCAAGAAACAAACTAATGGCCTTCATGCCGATATCGCATCACCCTCCATGTATTTCAAAAGCCAATACACCCCCCTGGATCGTATGGAGAGAAGTCTGCAAGCACGCAAATTACTCTTTAGATGAGAATAACATACAGGGCTAGTAATGCGATTTCCCCACAAATGCTTGTGTGCATCTTGAGATCCCTGTCATCTGACAACGTACTTCATGCAGTTCACAAGGACCCTAGGAAATGGCAACTTCTTCTTACAGTATTCTTGGCGGGTGGCCTCCGCGGCTCTGCCTCGTAAGTTCCGAACAAGTGATTGTGCAACATGCCGACATGCTGACTTAATTGGGACTTACCCCTCGCCACCACACCTATTCGTTCTTAGCTAGTATGAAGGCGTGCAGCCTCGAGCATGGATTTGAGAAGGAACTAACTGCTACTCAACATGAGCCAGCGTCATCACTGAAACACTGTGCAAACTAGGCAATTTTACAGACGAGGATTATAAGTGTAAAATTGCGTAAAAATTGGGGCAGGCATAGTTCCTGTAAATGCACCACAATGTAGGACTAACCCTGTCGTTGCCTAGACCTTACTCAGCTCACTGTCCAGTCTCTCAGTATCTCTCACTTGACCTTCAAGTTTTGTAAACGCCTACTTCGATCGATCCAAGCACAGCGAAAGAAACCAAAATCCCCAATCACTAAAGTCACTAAATCTTTAACTCTCTTCACCTTGAATCTTGGTAGAAATTGATTTGACTTTAAACTATCCTGCAAAGAGATTGGAGAAGCCTTTGGATTGCGAAGTCTCCTACGGAGTACTATTCCAGTCTTCGGCTGCACACTTCTCACTAGAACACCCAAACAGATTAAACTTCCAAACTTCAGGGTGCCCGCCTAATTTCAGAAGTTTATGGCTGTGCGGAAAGAATACAAATTCAAAGACAATGTTTAAGAAAACAAGATTCGAGTATGCGCCGGCGGACCAAGACGAGATAGAAGCGGGGAATCAACCTCTGCCTAAAAGACGAGGAAACTCAACTTTAGAGTTCGTCTCCACTTGGATGTTTCAAGTCTTTCTCGGAATACTGTTTCTGCTCATAATAATATTCGGAATACTTCGATATCTTCAACTTCGAGATCAGAGTTCGGCACGTCTTCTTCCTGCGGACAGCTTTTTCCCTGACTGTAAGCTCTCACAAACTTGAAATAAGGATAGTACTCATATGGAGATAGTTCCGACTGTAAGAACAAAGTTTGAGGAAACGCCTGACTTTATGCGTTTCGATGAAATTGGTGATCAGGCGTGGAACGGAATGATACCGAGTCTAGAAGCCAACCGCTCGAATCGTAGTCTATTCTGCTAATCTTTCGCAGATGGTGCCGGATATGTCAAAGTGCCTTATCCGAGACGATATGATATGGAAAAGAGTGTACCATTCGGAGTTAATGGCGAAGACGAACAACAATCGGAAGTCTACCAAGCCTCCGTAGTTCATCAACTTCATTGCTTAGTAGGTCCTGCCCCAGTATTTGACACTCCCTTTCTAAGGTGAACCTAGGGCACGCTGAGGATGGTACTCATTGCTTATAAGAATGGTGAAAAACTGGGAAACAAATATGATAGTGAGTGGCATATGAGCCACTGCCTTAACAATAGTTAGTACTTTCACTTTACATTCGATTCACGCAACTGACGTTTTTCAAAGTCCGACAAGGCATTTTATGTTCTGGTGAGAAACTCTTTCGCTTCTCGTTCGTGTGCAAAGACTGTCTTGCTAACCGTTCTTACATGCAGCCGATCGAACACTCGCATTCGCTACTCCAACGGGTCAAGATGAAAATGGATTATATGAAGCCAAATTCAATGGCATTGGAACTGTCCACACATGCCGAAATTGGGAAGCAACCAAAGATTTCTTGATTGCACATCGAGCTAAGGATTTTAACGGAACCATTGGCCAAACTTAAGTTCTGCTTTTGATTGTAGCATTAGAATTATGTAGTTCAGCGAATAAATCACATCGCGCGTGATATTAAGGGTGTAGATGCACTCATTTAAGACCCTTGCTAGACTTTAGTTGTGAGGGAAAAAATGAAAAGGCACAATATCGTGTGCAATGTTTCAAGTAAATATCGTCGCGACGAGACATGGCTTTGGGCCACCTATAAACCGCACTGCGCCACTTGCATATTTGAATAATGGATATTTGCCACGGTAATATTGTCTCGTTTGAATTAACTGAATTCTTGCTCCTCCCTGATTGTTGCTAATTGTAATTGGTGTTTCACCTGCTAAAATATAAGCACCTGCACCACAATCACTGTAGTGCATTCTATAAACGAAAACATCGAACAGGAAGTAACAGAGATTATTTGAATCATACAAATACAAGAGTTCCTAGAGGTTGCAGAGCTATTGTTCTTTCCAAAAGCCGCTAAAAATCACCAATATTGAAGGCAAAATTCTTGTAAGAAATTTCGAGAATGTGCAACTTAGAAGTCATTAAGTAGGACTTCAAATCAGCAGTTTCCTTTTTGCCAGCGTTCAATTCTTAGCTTGGGATTATATCTTTTCTACACTTGAAAAACAGTGCGACGATGGGTGAGTGTCCCCTTGTGTCCTCATGCCACTATTCGTCCGTCCATTTTTTTGTGAAGAAATGACCTACTCTTGAGGTCACTCAATTGGTCCTGGAAATGTTTCATGATCTCAGACCAAGCCGCCTACTGGTACAATCTACAAAGACTTGGTAGTGCATTTGCCAGGCACTGCTGAAGTATTATATCTTGTTTTTCATGGCTTCATTTTTTTTTTCTTTTCTTTTTCCAAACCTGTCACGACCAGCTAAAACCCACGTTTACCTAGGCAATCGAGTATCACTGAATCCTTCAATATAACGTAGGCCTTTCGCCAGTGAAATAATAGTATTATCATTCGATAAACTAATCGCTAAGGAAGGAAGGAAAGAGCTTGAATTTGGGTGGGGTGGTGATAACCCCTCCACCATGATAGAATATACAGCGTGACACAGGTTACTCCTATGCTAAACCCTTACAAAACCCTTCGTTTAATTTTCCCTTCACCTCCGGCATCTATTGCGACGTGGGTATGGAATATATGTTTTATTCCGTTAAAATATTATGCTACTATTTCAATAAAACTATTTTACGTCTTGCTATAACGCTTCAAATCTAACTGAATTTATGCTTGATCTCAAATGGCGACATTCATGTCTGCATTTCTATTCTCTGCATCAGCAACCCATGAAGAGATGATTCTTATCTTACGAAACCTCAAATTCTGCGAATATTATAGCAACTAACTGGACGTGGCAAGTGCCATTCATCCCGTACACTTTCCTTTCTGTCGATGCATCATGGTGGTTGTACCCAAGTTCCAATGGTCGAAGTGGAAATTAGCTTTCTGTGGACGTACCTGCTACTGGTATTTAAATCACCAAAGAGAGCCACTTTCTCCATATTTGTACTAGGTGACCAGGTACGAGCTAATAATACTAACTTTCTAGCGAGACTGCGCAGTATTAATGACGCTATCGTCAACATATTAATCAGATGAGGTCAGGGTTTACCACGCTCAATCTGACATCTTTAGATCACGTTACCCTACTCAAAATAATTTAAATCAATGCTTTCTCCCACCCTCACCCTATTCTCTTATCCTTAATATCAAATGTTTCCGAAACTTTTCAGTTCTTCTGCCATCTCATTACCATCAACAAATCTTCTCCTAACGCACTTTAGCTTCGATTACTCTCTCACAGCTCACCATGGATTGTATAATTCTTCTCATTCGGCAGATTAGGGAATCTATTGTTGGTACAAAATTCAGCAAAGGCACAGAATTGACTATCGCTGCACGTACATGCGTTCCAGCTCAGCAGCAATTTCCCCAACGACCAGTGGATGAGGTCTCCAAATTCTCCGAGCCAGCAATGGCTACCAGAATCAATATTAGCCAGAAAGTTCCAAAATATCATATCCCAGGAGGGTTTGAAGAACAAAAAATTATTACCGCAAACCAACAATCCAAGCAGAGGAAAATCACAAAGAGCCATCGAAGGTCACTAAGTGATACCTTTCTTGTACAGCATCCAACACCAAAAGAGGTGCAACAAGGGCTAGAAGGCTATAAAATTCCAGGAGAGTGGGAAGATTAAATCACTTCGTACGTCCTTCTCATCTTTGGAACGGATTCCCACGTTAACAGACTCTATCGACCACAGCCACAACCGTAACTATGGAGGCCAGAAATGACATTAACGGGAACGAAACTTAACAATCTATCCTCTTCTTGGAGAGTGACTTATCTATTATTAGCCGTGAACGGAAAAGGCTGGTCAGCGACTAGTTCACGACGGTTTCATCAGGGGACCCACTGGGATGAGGGTAGTCGACACCATTAAAAACAACAAAAGCGGAGTCATAATGGGACCACAACGCTATCAAAGTCTACACACGAAAAGCCTAGCCGCCATACGTCGGCGCTTCTGCCACAAGCAGCAGCGGTATGCTGACGGGAAGCCCGAGTACCGCTCGTTACGGAGAGGTAATCATGAAGAGTAGAAGCAGTCGTAAAACTATTGTTCCTGAGACCACTCACAACACTCTTCACTGTTGAAATAAATACCGCAACAGCCAATTTCAATATGCCCACCGACATGCATTCAACGCTCAAATCCACCCAACAGACATCGATCAAGCCCCAAGCCCAAGACCCAACCATCAATCACACACCCCGTCTTCACACTGAACCATCAAATCCGCCGCCATCACCCCTCCCCCCATGTGTGCTAGGCCGGCGTCCTCTATATATCTGACTTCCATGTGGTAGAGGGTAGGAGCGTGCTTCTTACTAATGGAGATTAATGGCTAATAAATCCTTTCCTTTTCGCGTTTACTTTCGGTAGTTCTGAATACAACAGTTTTGAATTTGATGATATTTGCTCTACCCTCTTAATTTCTTGCGCTTAGCAAATTGATAGGAATGATGCATTTGAATTTATCCCATATCTCACTTAGCGCCATTATATACACGCCAACCCCAGCAAGAATAACTCTCCAAACGCCTCTAGTATGCATTGTTCATCAATCATATCTTCTCTGTGTTCATCTCTCTTAGTACTCCACGCCTTGCGGCACCCCTTAAACAACGAACGACGAATGACGAACAACAAACACTGAAAACACAGCACCGCACCTGTCTATACAAACACCGGTCCACACTATAGATAGTGTGCTACGTCTATCTTTCTCGCTGGACTAAGTCCCATTCATACTATTATGCGTTAGTACATGAATCCTTAGAAGGAGGTGAAAACTTACCACTCTCCCATCCTCATCCCCTGTATAAAGAACCTGCGGCATCGGCGTAATACACGTAATTGCAGCCTCCGTATTGAAGTGTCCATTATTCCCACCAAGCGCCATTCCTGTCCCAGCGTCACTCCCCAGTTTCCTGCTATCCACATGATCTAATCTCTTCACTAACTCAAGTTTCCAATTCGCAGAAGGACCTTTCGCAACTACTCTTCTCCAAATATTCACGACGCCTCGTTTGTGGCCTGTGAAAAGGAGGGTATTTTCAAGCCATTCATTACCTGTTCCTTCGTACCATGCACAAGAAGAGATGTAATCATCATGGTCTTGACAGACGCTTTGTTCAAGAATGAAATCGCCGTTGAGAGTAAAGAGGGTAACTTTCTGGCCACGGCAGAGCATGATCTCACCAGAGACATCGTTAATACGTGCGCATTCAAGAGGGCGACCGTGTGTTAGTTTGCGGACGAATTCCATACGGTTCAAGTCCCATAATAGAACAATACCATCTGATGATGCGGAAAGAAGAGTAGAGAAGGATTTTGAAACGCTGAGGGTGGTGACGGGAGTCTTGTGGCCGAAAAGTGACGATCGTGGTTGCAGTTCAACGGGTCTGGAAGGAGAAGTAACGACGGTATGAGCGGACAGGACACAGTCTTCTCCAGCAGTGATTAGTGTTTGTGATGAAGCAAATATGGCACAAGATAGTTGGCCTTGGTGGAGATTCTCAAAAAGGCCGGCAAGCTTCTTACTCTCATTAAAGTAAAATCTTACACTATTATCGGCGAATCCCCACTCTAGGTATTTGTCGTAGTAAGGTGGAAGATTCATCCTAAAAGCTGTCGCGCAAAGAAGACGATCGAGTTTTGATGAGTATATGAGCGAGGCTACCCGTTCACCACTTTCGAAGAGAGGGAATGGGAGTCTAGTAAGCCCTTCGGCTGAAGTGTCGAGCCTTCTTATCCGGTTGCGAGCTTCATCCCGAGCTTGGTGAGGCCGCGAAAATACCTGATATGGTGTTTGGCCAAAATTGTGAATGATGCTGATCGTACGTCTGCGGTCCTCTTCATCCGGAATGCTGTCTAGATTTGTAGCGCCATGATATGAGAGATGATGGAAGACATTAACGCTTTCTATGGCAGCTTCACCTCGCTGCTTGCAGCCAAAAATGAGATCAATCCATTGATGAAGGTGTTTACTAACGTAAGGACTCTCCAGCGCTTCGCGGTGTTTTGCAATGAAGATTTTGGGGTCCCCCTTGGCCCACGGAGGTAATTGGACTGTGTCTACGTTGCCACCATCACTTTGTCTTGTGCCAAAGTTATAGTCGTTGTGATTGGTCAAGAACTCGGGCAGGAAGAAAAACTCTGGAATTAGCTCTCTGACATCAGTCATATTATCCTTCGAAGCAGATTGCCAGGCTTTCTGAACCGAATAAAACATCCGATCAGCATGGTCAAAACTGCCTCCTTGGAGTAGTAAGAACGACTTGACAAAGGGCTGAAGTCTGATTAGGTATGATGTAACAATCATAGCGGATGAGTAGTGAGTGCCATAGTGGAATGCTGGTGTGTTCTCGTCAGCCATGTCAGCAAAGGTCTTATATCGTTCCACAAATTCAGCTGCGCGAGAATTGTGTTGGGCACCCATCGGCTTAGACAGGTCTCGATAAGAGGCAGGGTTCTCTAGATCCAACTCCTCACTAGTATAATCCGCGAGAACCCAAGGAAAGACAGGATACTGAGTGAGATCGTTGAAGGTTCGTCCAGCCATGGTGTTGACAAGCATCAAGTAATGAAAGTTTGAGATTTCTCCTTTTGCCCATCTCCTCATGGCAGGATTCCACGCTGATGAATTGAAAATGCTTCCGAATTTCGATCCAAAAGTGGCTGGAGCCTCTTCAGAGACCTTCAGAGCCTCAAGACGCCATCCATCTTCAGGGTTGGGCAGGTTTGAACTACCGCTGGTATGCGGTGCTTTCGAAGTCAATTTGGCAAAAAGATCATCTCGAACAGGAGGCGATAAGGCAGTAAGGAGATAGCTTCGACCATCAGTGAAAAATACCTCGATAGCTACATCTCGGAAGAGGAAGCGACGCTTTGATATACTTATCACATCATTCCATTTCCAGCTCCTCGATTCCTGATCAACCCGTGTCGGTTGTGATCGTTTAGTAGGAACTTTGGCACTTGGTGGTCCCGCAATCATCTGCAAATATGGATCTCGTTCTTCTGGTGGAGCTTGCGCAACATTTACGATTTCTCCATCGGATCTCTGGAATACATTGTCGATGAGATATAGCGAGTCTTTTCCGATAATTAACAGCCCTTCACAGGCTTCAAGACCAATGATTCTTGAAATGTTGAAGACCTGCTGAACTTGATCGCCTCGTTGAAGACTTCGCATGACTTTGCGATTCTTGTCTTCATACGCATCATCGCCATCACCAGCGTCATTGGGATCCTCGACAAGCTCAAACTCCTCTTCTGGAATGACACTATCCTCAGGACCACTTTGTGGCTCATTTTGGACATTTACTAGAGAGCTTTCTTGGGAGTCGTCTTGTCCGTCCAGATCACTCTTTGGGAGAGCCGTCATTGGGCTAGATCCAATGGATGGTGCTGGGGGCAGCGCTAATTTTGTAACCAATTTCAACGCCCCTCCTGGCGTACTAGTATCGGTTGCTCTACGCTTTGGCTGATAATCGTATGCTAGTGCTGCACGATCTGGCAACATACGCAGGCGCATGCGATTACGTCCTTCTGTCCGATCTAATTTCCATTTTATTGATGCACTATTGTCGAAGACTGCACATGGTCGATGTAGCTCTCGATCCATTTTCGAGAATGTAGAGGCCAAGAAGCTGAAATTATCTTGTTGATCTTGCTGTGCTCTCTGGTGCTTGAGATGTTCTGCAGCGTAAATATTCTTCATCCAAGAGGAGGTTGCAAGATCATGCTGGAAGAGTGTCTTATCATCAGTTATATCCTCATTATGCCAATGTCGTAGTTTGTCCCTGCGTCTTGTGACACGAATTTTGGCACTTTCCTCTGTCTTTTGATTCTCCGCATCAACGAAATCCTCCCAAGCCTTGGACATAGCCCCAAAGAAAAGTGCATCCAACTCAGCACGCTCCTCATCAACCCAGGCAACGAAAGTTTCATTATCGAGCTCCATGAGCTTCTTGAAGCCAGATGTGAGATGCTTGTGCTCACTCGTCATGGCATGCTGAAATATTGATGATGTCTCCTCAGGTTTCTGTACCAGTGTAATGCGCCAGAGGTTTGCGGCTATCAGTCGGATAGGTGGTCTAGAATCTACAAGTTTGATGTATAGCTGATAGCATATGAGTTTGAGATACTGATCCTCGCCCTCATCTGAAGATAACATAACGGTTTGCCAATACAGAAGTTTGTCCATGAACGAGATAGCTTCCTCTTCTGGTACCTGGGCACTATCCAGCTCAGATAGACGGAGTAGGACCACTCGTAAGAAAACACTTTTGATGACGAGAATAGCAGTGCTGCATAGTCTGACTGTTTTGATTTTCGCAATTTCAGGGCGGTGGAGGTATTCAAGAATGGTTCCTGCAAAGTCTAACAAAGGCTCAGCTCCACTTAAAAACCAGCCTTCAAAGATAGCTTCGCCCATGTGAGTTACAAAGCGGGCCATGTTCTGTATAACTTTGGGCTCCCATAGCGACTTCTGATCAAGCTGAATCGTATTTCCAAGTTGCGAGATTGTATTGCGAAGAAGGTAGGACTCGAAGTATGCTTGGTGCTCTTGGAATCCAGGTGGCACTTTGGAGAATAAACCAAATCCTGGAAACTCCTTCCGGACCATGACTTGGTCAATGAAAATGTTTATCACTAATTCAAGCATTGCTTCCACAAGAGAATTGCTAACTTTCTGTGTGGCGACTTTCTTCTTGGGCGACATGACTAGGTTTAGTCTCGCGGAGGAGGGACTAAATTCGGAGGGCCTGGAAGTCAACAGGATGAAAGATGAGCCACGCCGAAGTGGCTTAGCGCGTGGAGCAGTTGGGCTCGGTGGAAGCAAAGTCTCAACAGTTGACGTGCGAACAATTGGTGCAGGGGTAGTTGTCGCTCGAGAGATTGGCCTGATGATGACATCGTCGCCCTCAAATGTTAAGGCCGAGTCGCGAGAGTTTAGCTCGGTTTCTGGACTGACAGCGTCTGTGCTCACAACAACAGGGAATAGGACAGCGAGAAGGAGCCTGATGTACTCAGACGTTAGGGCAAAATCTCGGAACTCTAAAGACTTTGAATGGAGATCTGCGAGGAATCTGATGATGGTGTGGAGGACAGAGGCTTGACCTCCAATGCGAACTGTTCTTGTCTGTTGGGTTTCTAGTCAAAGTTAGTTATGCACTTCATAATAAAGGATTGTAGACTTACGTCTAGATTCTAGTTCTTTAGTCAACGACATTGATCGCCTCCGAGAAGGACCGTTGGGCACACCGAGGCTTGTTGCTGGACCTTGGTTTGCATTGCGTTCGTTCAAAGGAGAGTCTGGGTCGTCCTGTTGACGGAGCACATCTTTTAGACCATGTTGTAACATGGCTGTAATTACAGGTAATATACCAGGATACACAACTTTACAGCCACTGAAGGTCTCGAGAAGACTGAAGAGCTCGAACGACCTCTCAAAGTCAATTTCTGCCACATCTCGGCCAAACAATATGCTAAAGCAGATCGGCCATAATGTTGAAATATCCCACCATCTCCTCAGCCTGTAACGCATTATGGCAAAGCCACCTGTTTTTGTTGCGAATTTCGATGTGTAGCTCGAACCATGAACAACAATAAGACGAGCCAGAATCTTTGTCCCAAGAACAACAACTTCTGGGTCGTCTTCAGTCAGGAGATGGAGAAGCCACTTTTTTAAATTAGAGATGTACCATAGCCTGGACATGTAAAACTCACTTTATTTGTTACGGTACGAGCAAACTTTCTTATATTTGATGTATTCTTCTCGCAAAGAATATCCGCATACATTTCAAGAATCCTATTACCAAGCTCTCTCTTTGTAAGTGCCTGCGAGGTTATGTCTTTCCCATCAAACAACACGTTGATAGTCGGTCTCCTTGGGCCACTTGAAGGAGTGCCTGAGCGACTGGGCATAGTACCAGACTGAACCCTCGGTGTTCTTGAGGCAGAACTTGTAGGTTTATGGTATGCGTAGGTAATAAATAGGGAAAGTGATCTGAAAACTTCCGCTGTCATATTGCACTTCACCAAACTTGTAAATGCCTCCATGAAGGCAGGAAAGACATCACGGGAGAAAGTTTCGGCCTTGAGAGCATCAAGAAATCTCCGAACAATCCCTAATCGAGTTAGTAAGCTATGACAATATTGAGATGAGAACTTACGCATTCTGAAGAGCCTTCGAGAGTTGAACTGATGATACTTGCTGTTTATACCAAAAGTTATGAATTGCTTATAGTAGAGTTTCTGCGTAATCAGGGCAGTCTTCCGCCACATGTCAAAATCGACAAGCAATATTCGATATGCCAAAGGATTGATGATGAAGGACTCCTCTGGCTTTTCATGGTTGTAACCAACAAAGTCCAGAACAAGACTCAGCAATTGGAACCCAAGTTGGTCTCGATCCACAGCAGTCATTTGAGGGACCTCGAAACCATTTGAGTTTGACGATACAACAATTCCAGCTCCAATCTTGCCACGGAGAAGGGCTCCTAAAATAGCATAGCCATTCTCGCGTTCCATGGCCTCGCTATTCCGCCAGCTCCCTCTGATACTCTCAAATAAGATCTCAACAGCTCGCACAATTTCGTCCTTAGAAGTTGCAGTTTCAACAAGCTTCAAAGCGATTCCAGCTAGTCCACCCAACCGCCATAATGTATCATCCAGTGACTGAGGTACTACAACGATCGGCTCGCCTGTTAATACAGCGGTCCCCTGGGCTCGAGCTAGCGCTTCATTGATCGATGGAACAGCGGCGTTTATAGCTAAAGAAGTTCCATTATTGTGCGTAAGCTGAAATAAGTTATGGCCTGATGTGCGATTTAGTCCTCGGAGCAGTTGAGATTCCGGACTCTTATGGCGATCGTTATCCCCAAGTACAGCTGAGGGTAAGATGCTCAGCAGGATGCGATTTTCTGGTACGAGAGTGCTAGCTTTATCTCGGATAGCACTAATGATATCAGAATTCTCGTCCTTGCCTGGGTGCATGAGCTCATTACGCATTCCCAAAGCTGCAGAAGCCTCATACGTCTGGAATGAGCCCAGACAATCTTGAAAGTTGCCATTGTATCGTGGCCCGAGGCGAAAGTAAACAGCAATCAGGTCATCACTCAGGGCATCCTCAAAAAGATGGGCAGATGCCAAAGACCAACGAGAGAACACAACACCAGGGCCCAGCTGCGAAGACAGATCCTGGGGTGTCCCGAGAAATGCCTGGACAGGGTTTGATTTGGCTGATGAGGACGTAAAGGAAGCAAAACTCTCGTTGCTTGCATTAGATAGGGGAGGGGGGGTAGGATACTGGCATTTTACCTGCTCAGCAAACTCTCCATTCACATACAGTGCTGCTTTGCTCGAAGACATTGTCCTTGGACGTCGGTGAACAATTGCAACATGGTACCACTGCCCCGCTTCAAAGATAGTAGACTTGAATCTTACGCTGGGTCTCGAGGAGGTAACAGAGGTTTGCAAAATGAAGTTGTGGGTATCTTTTTCAAGGTATGCAAGAACAAAGCAGGTTTGTGTGGAGTCGAAGGCTCCAAAGATTGTGGTATGAGAATTTGGATCAAATTGATCCACGTGAATCCATGCTGTGAAGGTGTAACCAGCAGAGCTCGACGATGGAGGGAACGATCGTCCCAAGGTGGGAAGCTCTATCGATGCATATCCATGCAAAGAAAGGTCAAATTGAAGATAAGCAGGTCTACTTGACGTCTTCAGTGATTGAACAAGGAAATCTGCTGCGCTAGGGGATTTGCTGGTAATAAGGTACTGAGCGTCACTTAAAGTGCTAACACCAAGAGACATCAATGATTTGCAAAGCAGCTGAGTGGAGCGACGTTCAGGAGTTGCAAGAGATGACTCCACATCAAAAGCGAGTGGAAGGAGCGTTGACAAAATCCCGGTGGCATGAACAGCGAGAAGATTATGGTTAGACACCGCAGCAATCTTCGTCAAGGCCAGAATAACAATTAACGCAGCTGGGTTGACTGGTGTGTCTGATGCGCGCGGTATTGTTTTCCAAAAATCGATGATTGTCGGCACAATATCCGCATTGTAGAGTAAAGCACTTTCACCAATTATTCCTTGAAGCTTCTTGTCTAGAAGATTCAAAATTTCCTCGTCTTGAGATTCAGCATCTAGAGATTCATTCGAGAGTTGAGAGTCTCGAGAAAAGTACTCATTGTTCTTGGCTTGTGCGGAGGTATCCTCGGGTGTAATGGAGGGGTGTAGGTTGGCGGCCTTCTGGCAGAGGATTTCGATTCTTTTGTCGTCCAGAGCAAAAGATAACAATCTACCGAAGAGCTGCCCCTCGCCCCAAATATCGGACTCGCTGCCACCAATGCCAATGCTGGCTATTGTTTGCTCTAAAGCAGCCCAACCACCCCCTTCCACTCTGCGTTGGAAATATCTTCGATTTCCATAGTGGTCTCGAAATGTTTGTGCTAATATGCCAAGTATAGTTCCTAGCAGTTCAAATAAACTACTCTTCTCTTTCAAGTCTCGTTTTGGTTGATAGAACCCCGAGAAGGCGCGTAGTGTATCGAATAGGATCTGAAAGCCGTTGAGGTGTCGAAAATCATCGTTCGCTCGGGAGGCCGGATTTGAAGCAATTAGGTACTGGCGTATGGACTGGGTTTGATCGATTAAGGTGGAAAGATCTGGATATGGGACTTGTGCGGGTATTCGAATGGTATTGCACAGGTTATCGAGGAGGAGCTGTAGTTCCACGGTAGCTTTTGTGCTCTCGGGCGCAGACGAAGCAACGGTTGAAGAGCGATGCCGTCTCGATCGCGACGACATGGCTTGTATCTGCGCTTCTCGACCTGGCAGATCTTTTCAGGTCTGGGAATTTGCCGTCATCTGTCGCATTTGTCTCAAGCCCTCGAGTCCAGACAAAATCCGAAGCCTACTTGCATCAAATCGTATCGAAGGGTTTAGGTTTACAGAGCTTGGGAAGCCAAAGCAAGAATGTTGCTATAGGTTCAGGGTATCGCAGAGGGGGAGTTATGGTGCATTTAGACCACTTTGATTGAGCAAGATGTGTTGGAAGCCTGAGATGCTGGTGAGGCTGAGATTCTAGTTGACATCGCGGTGTTTGCGTCGCGAGGTTTCGCATAATGCGGGTCTTTCGCGTAAGCACAAGAGAGAAGACTCGAGATAATACAATTCATGATCTAATTTAGGAAATAACTGTGCTCTGATTGAATATTCAGGTCTGCTGTCTCCTGGCAATCTTCCAGAGTTTAAAATCATGAACTTGCACCTCTTTGAGCCATTCACAGGCTTGGTTGTTACCCTGGTCCGAGGAACCCAATACCACTTGGAAAGAGTTGATTTGAACGTCTTGGCAGTATAGAGTAGACTAACTGTAGTAACAATATACAAACACGTTATAGATAATATCCTAATTGATAGAATTCCAGCTATCGATCATCAATTTATTTTCTGGTAATTTCTCTGTTGAGCTTACAGGGGAGGTTTATTATCCAGAAGGCTACCTACAAGGCTATGATTGACTACTAAAACCTCCCTCATACTAACTGGTTGATATATGGAATAAATACTAACGGATCATCAAATGTCCTCCAATAAAACTATTATTTCCTAGGGTTGCCATTGATGCTCAAGAGTCACTCTGTTAATCGAGAGTGCTCCGTAAATATGCCTCAATGCCTCCTCTCACGTGCAACTTTCAGTAGGCAGGCAGGGTGGCGTGCGTACTCCGTTGAGCTGCAAGGCTCCGAGTCAGGCACCATTCCGCCTTTGTGCATGTTGGAAGGAAGAGTCATGAGGGCGAATCACGGGCGATCTCACTCGCCACCTAACAACATCGTCAAAGCCGAGTGTCAGGAACGAAGAGGCAAGAAGATAGTGAATAATTCAAGACCTGAAGTAATTGGAATTTATGAGAGATTTCCACATGATAGCAATGGGGAGGCCTGGCCCTCTCTATCGCTCTGATGCTCTGTATCTGGTGGAAACGACACCGTCATCGCAAGTTGAGCTTGACATTGACGCCTGCTTTGTGTGGGGTACGTTGGCCCGGTTCCGGCAGAGCTCTAGTGAACATCACCCAGGCACAATTCCGACGGTAGCCTTCTAACAGCATTACAGCATTACAGCAAAGAAGTGAGAGAGAGAGGAAACAAGCTTTAAGAATACCGTAGACTGGTAGCGAGCTGATTGAAAGAATGGCTAATGAAGCCATCCATAATTGCTATGTCGTGCTTTCGTTGACCTCGCATCAGTGACTCGCTCAAGCTTGAGCTTATCAGTCATGTGGAAGGCACGATAGTGCTGTTATTGGTCTAGCGCTAGCGTCGCTTCGCCTCGTTGCCAGAGCTTCATAAGGTCCCCCATCCGCCTCGACTCTTTCTCATCAACAACATCCTCTCATCCATCTCAAAGGCAGCACCAACAACTGTCTTGTTCCTCCATCACCGTGTTATTTGTTCAGTGTCGCAGGCAGACCTTATATCCATCTCTTTCTTCAATCCTACAATCTTTCATCATGCGAGGGCTTATCAGCTTGTCGCTGTTGCCGCTGCTGGCCTCGGCTGCCCCAGCATCCTTCTCGACGGAGACCATCCACGATGATGCCGCACCAATTCTTACCTCCTCTAATGCAAAGCTCGTGAAGGACTCATACATCGTTGTGTTTAAAAAGCACGTCTCTGCTGACTCTGCTTCTCATCATCACAAATGGGTGCAAGATGTTCATACCGAGAGCGAGGCCGTAAGAACAGAGCTCAGAAAAAGATCCTCATCTTCAGAGTTCCCAATAACTACCGAGATCTTTGAGGGTTTGAAGCATACCTACAACATTGCTGGCGATTTCCTTGGATACTCTGGCCATTTCGATGACTCCGTCATCGAGAAAGTCCGCAGGCATCCCGATGTACGTACACCCCACAGCTTCCATCTTTCACTTCCAATTTCCCTTCGCCTCTCGCAGGCTTGGTCAATATTCTGATCTGCCACTCTCCGGTTGCACAAGCCTCATACTTTGGGGTTGCACGCGACCTGAGAACCTAAGCTAGCTGCAGTCTTGGAAAAGCAAGTGGACACGTGATGATTAGCATCTTCTTTACAACCATAACATAATGAACCTACACTGACTTTAACTATGTATAGGTCGAATATGTTGAGCAAGACTCGGTTGTCCATGCCTTGACTGGTGATGACGCTGGAGAGACCGAAAAAGATGCCCCATGGGGTCTCGCCCGTATCTCCCACAGAGATAGCTTGGGATTCTCAAACTTCAATAAATATCTATATGCCGCTGATGCGGGAGAGGGAGTTGACGTATATGTCATTGATACCGGAACCAACATTGAGCATGTCGACTTCGGAGGACGGGCACATTGGGGCAAGACTATTCCTTACGGTGATGCCGATGAAGATGGAAATGGACACGGCACTCACTGCTCTGGCACTGTCGCTGGCAATAAATATGGTGTAGCCAAGAAGGCCAACGTTTACGCCGTCAAGGTACTCAAGTCCAACGGATCAGGAACCATGGCCGATGTTGTCAAGGGTGTTGAATGGGCGGCAAATGCACACACCGAGAAGGCCAAGAAGGGAAAGAAGGGATTCAAAGGATCTGCTGCCAACATGTCGCTTGGTGGTGGCCAGTCTCCTGCCCTCAACCGTGCTGTCAACGGCGCTGTTGCTGCTGGTATCCACTTTGCTGTTGCTGCTGGTAACGACAACGCCGACTCTTGCAACTACTCTCCGGCATCTGCTGAGAATGCTATCACTGTTGGGGCCTCTGCTCTTGATGATTCCCGAGCATACTTCTCTAACTATGGTACTTGCAACGATATCTTTGCCCCAGGTTTGAGCATCAAGTCTACCTGGATTGGCAGCAAGTATGCCGTCAACACCATCTCCGGAACCTCGATGGCTTCCCCACACATTGCTGGTCTCTTGGCCTACTACTTGTCTCTCCAACCAGCTTCCGACTCCGATTACGCAGTTGCTGAGATCACTCCCAAGAAGCTCAAGGATCAGCTTATTGCCATCGCCACCGAGGGTGCCTTGTCTGATGTTCCTTCAAACACAAAGAACGTCTTGGCATGGAACGGTGGTGGATCATCCAACTACTCCGAGATTATCAAGTCTGGTGGCTACACTGTCAAGAAGGCAGCTAAGCAACCATCCAAGCTTCCCACTACCATTGAACTACTGGAGGAAGCCATCTCCAAGGACTTTGAAGTAATCTCTGGAAAGATCGTCAAAGATACCAAAGCGGCGGTTTCAAAAACTGAGAAGATATCAAAGAAGATCCAAAGTATCGTCGATAAGGAGCTTCACGAGTTCTTCGAGGAGCTTGATATGTAAGGGGAGATTTGAGGGACATATATGGCATTGAATCAGTGCATACAAGGCATAGCCTTCTGGGTTTTTCTACAGTTTGAGCATGGTCATGGGAGCAGGATGCCGGTTCGGTTTCTTACTGTATCAATTGGATTACATCTTTTCTTTGCGTCACAGGTCCCTGTTGTAGCATACAATAGACCGATTCCTTGGATTACCAGTCTCTTCGTGCTTGTGATTTCTTGCATGTTGTGTCTTCGCTAGCCAGGCCATTCCATTAAGCATAGGAAACGATCCTGTTGCGGGAAGACAGCAACGTCCTTTCCTCGTAACTGGTGTGTCGTTCCTTCCGATGTTTGTGATCTCCGGTACCACCTATCCTTTTTAATTCTTCTCTTTCTGCTTCATCCTTCATCCAAATCGTCGCAACTTTTGGTTAATTACTGCGTGCGGCCATGTCAGAAACTGTATTTGCATCCTACAAGTTTTCATTTCAATTACTTCATTTCTGAAAGAACACGCATAACCAAAATGTTTCGACGAAACAGCTCTAAACGACTCAGTCGAAGCAAATCAACATCATCAGTTCACAGCAAACATGAATCCATGGACCCTGAGATCGCACGTAAACACGCACACGCTGCGGCAACGTTAGCCTATGCACGAGCAGAGGAAAGGAGAAGTACTGATCTAGGTCACAGCGGTATTAAATCGAGACAAAACACATCGATTCAAACCGAACGGCGGTCCCTTTCTCAACAGCATACAGGCTCCTCAGATAATGGTGAAAGAGTTGTTAAGCGGCAGCTGAGTGTACGTTTTGCAGGGCCGAATGCCGTGCAAAGGAGACAACCTATTGGCTCTAGAGCAAACAATAATACTCTCCAAAGGAAGGCTAGCTCCGAGACCCTCAGAGGGGTTGCAATCACGACGAACGCACCTGTTCCTGCTGCGTATCGACCACCCAGTCGTTCGTCATCAATTGGAAAGGCCTCAGTTAATAAAACGACTGTAGAGAGCTTCGTCGCCGCCCTTGCGGCATACGATGAACATTATGCGCGTGAACAAGATATTATCACAACTCCATCCTCATATCGTCGACTCAAAAAGTCTAAATCCATGTTCAGTCCTGGCAAAGCCCCCCAGGTGTTCTATACAAATGGGACACCTGATGGGCCAGCATCTTCTTACCTGGGGCGGAGCAATAGTAATTCAGAGTCTCGGACACCTCATAGTCAACATGTACCACTTAGAACACCTAAATCCATGAGCTTTCTTCGAGGTGGACGACAAAGAAACGACGAAGCGGTTCAGATGGCTAGAGATAGATTTTTCCATCAAGCAACTCAGACACGACTTCGAGAGCAGCCATCATTCCTATTCAAAAGCAAGGCTCAGAGGCAAGAAAAACCTTTCAGAAAGTCTGTCCGGAGCAGCAGTACAAATAGTGACAGTGTCGCTTCTGCAAATCAGCATACCGGCTCAAAGGAACCAGGCTTAAGGGACAAGGCTCGAAAAGCTTCCAAAACAATCAAAAGCAAGTTGAAAAAAGTCTTCGGTCTCGTCAAAGAAGAACCAGTGACCATTCCCAACCAACAAGTTGATGCTCACGAGACACATGTTTTTGAGAATACCTGCAATCCTACCAGCTCGATACGAGCTCAAGAAGTATTCTCCGATATTCCTTACCCCGATGAAACAGCACTTTCGCGAGTCGCATCTCGAAATCCCTCCATTCGCATCCATGGTTCGAATGAGCAGTTAAGATCACATGCTGGCAGTGTCGGAAGCCTCAGGAGCCAGCACAGTTTTGATGAGGGTTCCAGGGTTACCAGCTGGACGAGCACTGCAGCCAATACTATAACCAGCCAGGGCTTACGGGCCCAGGCTGATAGAGAACTACAGCGTCTATCTATTATTAATGAGAATGGCACACATATCTCTTCCTCGTCTTTCAAAAGGGCTCCGCTGTCGAACCAATTCTCCGCATATCCCAAGGTCCCCCCTAGCAAAAATGCTGCGTATGTCCCACCTCCTGTTCCAGCACCTGTGAGTAGTGCCAGGGTATACTCAGCTCTCATGAAACGGTTAGACGAGAACAGCCCCCAGAACAGTCACATAGCCTCAAAGAAAGTAAGTGTAGAGAGCTTGAATACTCCAAATCACATTCCACGACGCAGCAGCTCCTTCCAGAATAATCCAGGGAAACCAGTATCATCAACAATCAGACACGTCCCCCAAGAAGAAGGGAGTGTCACAAGCAAAAGCCAGAACTCTTTGGATCACAACCATCATTGGGTGAAGCATGATTCCATACAATCTGCCCGCGCAGAAGAGATCTTTGGTTATACTGGTACGCATGTCCACCAATGGGTACCTGCGGATTCTCTTCGGGAGGCGCGTATGCGAAGTGAAGATGATGTTTTCTCGCCCAAGCTTCCTTATGAGCAGCGCGATATTTCACATGTTGACCGGCACCGCGGCCGTGCAAATTCAAATGCTTCGACAGTGGCTATTTCTCGTCAGCCAAGTACAAAGACATCTTTCTACACCGCCAGGGAGGATGAGGGTCTTACACCACAAGAGATTGCAATAAGAAACGAGCCGGTTATTCTTGAAACAAAAGCTCATCTTCGTGAATCAAGGTCTACATTTTTCGGGGGGTCGCAGTTTCACGTTACAAGGACTACAAGCCCATTTCGACGTGCTAAGGCTGGTGATTATGATCCGGCGGTGGTTACAGGCAACACACCAGTAAAAACTTTGGGATTACGGAAGAAAGATTCTCCTAGAAGATCGGAAGATTTAGATGAATCAGCCAACGACGAGCGTAAGTCTCAAGCTTATAGCGAAAGCTTGTACTCCCGAACCACAAGTGGGCAGACGCCAGGAGCCACGAATAGCTCTTTATCATTGCTTGTTGACAATGAGCCAACCTTCAACGAAACTTCTCAAGATACAACGCCTGGAGATGTTATCATCATTGATAGAACGACATATCGTCCATCTTTGCACAGCATCAATAGTCATCGTGTCACTACATCAAATGGGTCGACCGAGTGGAAATCGTGGATGTCTTCAGAAGTGGCAAAACTAGAAAGAGCCAAGGAAAATAAACCCAGCAGCACATATGTTAACTATGCATTGCCGACAATGCCTAAATCTTTTCAAGGAGGACATGTCCGTGAAAGTGCTCAAATTGATGATGAGGACACGGAGATCTCACAACCAGGAGCAAGTGTTACAAAACAGCCCTTAGGGATCCTCCAACAGAATCCAAATATCCAGCCACTTCCATTACGGCCAATTTTGAAAAGGCAGTCTCAGATTTCCCTATTTGAAAATGTCTCGAATGGTAGCACTCCGTCGATCCCGGTTCCTCCCCCACCTCCAATCCCGGCTCGGTCTCCTCTACGTGCAACTCAGTCGAAGGCATCTCTTCGCTCGAATGCTACCATTATCGCACCAAAATCTACGACTGATTTAAGCATAAGTGGGAAAAACCTGCTACATAAGAGAAACTCTACTGCTACCCTTCGAAGTGTTAAAAGCGTTGAAACGCCGGCCAAATTGGTAAAGAAGCCCAATCGCCGTGCCGCAACCCTTAATGCCCGAAGTCCAGGTTTAGCTGCGGCTGTAGAAAAGCAGTTTGGTTCAATATCTTCGGGGTCTCGAACACCAAAATACTCAGCTAATCGATGCGACGAAAATGTCAATTCGGGAAGGAGTGATGATGATTTGTATGGAACTGAGGGCGCGGGTCTTTTGGGTCCCTCGGCGAATGGAGAGCTTTCCGAAAAAGCTGCGGAGGCTATCGGAAGTCAGCGAATGGTAGAGATGTTTCTGAGCAGCAGACGAAGACGCATTGCTGGTGGAAGTGAAGATAATGGGGCATTTCTTTGAGGAAGTTCTGGACTCAGGAGTGAAGTTGAAAGGTACACACGTTGTTCTCATTGATGGGTTTTGGATTACCCAAGATATGTTACATTGATAAAATTGGGTATTGGTATATGGAATAGAGGGGATAAGAAGATATGGTGGTGTCGCTATTGCAGTAGCAAGTGGTATCAAAGGCATTGCTGTTTAATCACGACTAACGACTCTATAAAATACATAGATAAGTATGAGCTTGAATTCTACCTACAAAATACATCTCATACGCTTCTTGCATGCTTAAATATGAGATACCTAGTTACTCTCAGGCCAACAAGTCCCGACTTCACCCCCTTCAAAACTTACTACCACACTTGCCCCCCCTTTCAACGGATCCCCTTCCCATACCACCAAATCCTCCATTCCCTGCTCCCTCTCATCTTCCCTCTCATCCAATTTCAGAATATCCCTCACGTTGCTACTAACCAACCCCACCGCCTCACTACCTGTCATCCCCTGTTCCCTTGCAAACTTCCAAACCCACCCTGCCTCTACTCCTAGATTATGCAAATGACTATCTCCTTCCCCCGCAATGGCAAGGCAAAATTTTACACCTGCTTCGTAGAGGATTGCGGCTGGGGAGCGGGATAAGGGGGGACCGGGAAGAGCATGTCTTTTTTCGAAGGTGTCCGGGGCACCTCGGGCAGAGGTTAGGATTACGGGGATGTTATGGGAGGCGAGAGAGGGGGCGATGAGGTGTGCTGAGGATCCGCCGTATATTATGAGATTTACGGAGGGGTGAGATTTTGAGAGAAGAAGGAGTTGGGATATGTCGTACTGGAAGGGTGTTAGTGCAAGGGAATGGAAGAGGTGGGGAAAGATTTACCTCGTTCTCGGCGTGGACGACGAGAGGTAAGGATCCGTTAGCCGCTCGGCGGTAGATGTTATCTATATCTTTGTTTTCATCCAGTATTTGACGAAGTTTAGCGACCCCTGATGAGACCGTGGGCAGTGTATCATCTGTAACACATCATTAATTGTTTTCTCGATGTAAATCAAAGATCCATACCCTTAGAGCCTTGACCAACACTGAAATGCAACGCAACCTCGCCCTTCTTAATACCACCATTAAGGATCCCCTTCCTCTCACTTGTCCCAATCTCTACACTCACTCCATCAACGAACCCTGCTCCATGCAGCGCAGTCACAGCCCTCGTCGCACCACCTATTCTCGCTCGGCCAAACCCACGACCATCGAGATGAATGCCATACTTGGCATATACCACATTTGCAGGGTCGAGTGAAGAAGAAGTAGTTTTGACAACCCCATTAGATGTTGACTTCTCACCTTGGATCTCAGTAAGACCGAGAGCGACAGTCACCGCTGTTAACCCAGGAAGGAGATGTCCATTTTGGAGGGAGATTTGTGTGCTTTCTTGAATGTGCTGCAGACAGTCGATGTGAGACGCGAAACATAGTGCTTTGCCATTTTCAAGGACAAGTGTCAAATTATTGGAGTTTGACGGCAAAATTGAAAAGGATTTATGATAGGAGGTTTTGATACCTGTGATAGTTATTCTGGAACCAGGTTTTTCAACCCTCTTGCAGAGATCTTCTCTAGCCTTTGGCTCAACAACTGCTCGCATCTTTGGCAGCTCTTCTTGGTTGTATGCATTTGAACGGACACCCGCTTCAGAAACAATTTTTGGATCTAATGTACTTCGGCCATCAATAAATACTTGCAACGCTGTTGCTCCGATAGCGAGAGGGTGAGAATCCCATACTACGAGATCTGCATCGTATCCTGGCCTGGCGTATCCGACTCGGTGATCGATTTGTAGGGATTTTGCGGGAACAGAAGTAACCGACTGAAGGGCAAGGTCTGCTGGGAGGTGGAAAGAGTACGCTGTTGCTGCTTGGAAACTAAATGGGGTTAGTAAAGCATTTGTAAATCCGGTAGAAGGCTTACAGTAGGTATTTTGCATTGGTTTCTACCTCAACATGGTCCTGAATCGGTCAGCGGATTCCTAGTAAGAGTGAGAAGCAAATCCAAGCCTACAGATTTGTACGCTACTGGCACACCATGATGGGCAAGAATTTTCCCGGCCCAGAGATTTGCCTCATAAGCTTCCTTCTTATAGAAGCCAAATTCGGCAAAGGTGGCAACGGTGATGTTCCTGCAATGCCGTGTTAGGATTCTTAATCATATTCAGGTTCGAAAAGAGAAAGAAACAAAGAACTCACTCTCCACTGCTCTTGAGCAATTCTGGCACCTCCCAAGCATCAAGTGCGTGGTGGAAGGCTTGAATGCGGAATCCAAATTCCTTACTGTGTTTGATCATATCCTCAAAATCCTCTGTCTCATAGCAATGCACGTTAATACCCACCTGACCCCTCAACATGGCAATGCTACTATCATACTCAAGATAATCTATGCTATCATCCTTACTGGCTGTGGTTGCCATAAATTGGTTTATCTTTTCCATATCGCCGGTATCGCGTACTGCAGCTGCAGAAAGACAGAACTCATCCTGCTTTTCCATGAGCTCTCGTGCTCGTTCCATATGCTTTCGGAACACCCATGCGTTGCCCATACGGGTATGCTTGTAGACACGTCGAGGATTCTCGCCACACGCCATCTTCATATATCTTCTTCTCTCAGATTCAGGAACCCCATGCTCAAGGAGAATATCCTCAACAACTTCCTCGCCAGTGTTACCTGCTTTTGGAAGATTCTTCACCAAAACTGCTTCACCACCCATTACATTCGCGCTTCCGGGAAGAATTAGCGATGTAGTGACACCGCCAGAAGCAATTATCATCATTGCCGGATCGTAAGCCTTCATTGAGTCGATGATCCGAACTTGTGGTGTTAATGGACCAGTATCGTCGTTGACCTCATTGGTATCATCTGTTGCGCTAAGATCTGGCCAAGCTAAAGAGAGATGGTGGGAGTGCATATCGACTAATCCTGGTGTGACATATCCCCCATCCAGCTCTATCACCATAACATCTTTACCAACAATCTCGGAGGAACGACTGTTTGTTGATGTCACCGAAACGATCAGTCCTTTCTCGAGTTTCACATCCACCCTACCATCCACGAATTTCTCCCCATCAAACAACGTCGCATTTCTCAACACAATCGTTCCCTGCTGACCTGTTTTTTCATTCCATCTAGAATTTGCCCTTGATCCCGCATGTGTGACGGGATAACTGACAGGCGGGGTATTGTACCCTGCACATTTTTTCAATTCAGCATCTAAACGCTCAGAATGAAAATTGGAGAGGCTAATCTGGCTCTGCAATTGTTTTGATATATAATTAGGAAGAACTAGGAATTGTAAAGCGAGGATGAGAAGGACGATGGTAAGAAATGAGAGGGAGACTTTCGGACGATATTGGCGTCGTGTGTGGATGGGTGGTTGTGGGGATAACATTGACTTTTCCATCGTGAAGGACCAGCCTGGTACAATATGAGAAATTAAATAGAATGAGAGTCCAAGCTGAATACTCAGGTGGAGTTGTGTTAAAAAGAGTGGAATGAATATGGAGGTCGCCTTGAGCTTGAGCACGTCCCGCACGTATTCGAGCTAGGGAGCACTAGGCTCCTTCCGGAAGGTGGGGGACGAGGAGAAAGCCAGTTGTCTCGAGCACTACCAAAGTGCTGCCATGTTGCAAGCTAAGATGTGGCGAGTCTCCATAATTGATTCGGTTTTAAGAACAACACACGAATAAATGCAAGTAGGACCAAGTTCATTTCATTCCCACAGGCCAATCAACAAAACTTAGAGCACCGAAGCGAAAATACAACACTTGGCCATAAAACATGGGCATGATGACCTCATAATAGAGTGACGATTTCGCTACGCAATTCTATATCAAAATAGCCCCTTTGCGTAATACGCGAGAACCAAAGGTGAAAACTTGAGAGAAGGGTTATTTTATATGAATTCCATGTGGCAGGGGAGGAAGCGATGGGTAGGGGCAAGGGGAGGGGACTGGTTTGATGGGGTTCAAACCTCAGAAGAAATATCGAAGCATTTTAACATGGAAAGAACGGTGAAATACAAGTTTCGGTCGAGATTGCGAGTCCCGTTGATCTAATGAGGATCTCAGGGGTAAAATTTACTCCCTAATTTGTTACAGTAAATCTTCTCAATGGTTATCAGTAGTAATAACTTTGATAGTAGTTTCTAATAACTCTAGAGTTGCGCTACAACGTGGTCCACTTGAACAAGTGAGCAGAATATGAAGATTGTAGTCATTGTGCTTTAGTAGGTTGGTGGTGTGTATCATATTCAAGCCAGTCGAGGAGATGTTAAATTAATGGCTGCGGATAAAGTGAACGATACTTCCACCAATAGGTATCACCTTCCTGGTTTCTGTAGAAGATTACTTAATGGCGCCATATTAAAGAGCCTCCTCGTGCATCCACAGTTACCACTGTGAAAGCAGCAGGAACTCTGTTAGTACAGTAAGTCGTGAAATGAGAGATTTGGTGGTATTCTGACAGCCTTATCTAAACTTTTCAGATGGTCCAGACTGTTGGTCCCCTGTCTTCCTCGCTTGAATTCTTGGCGTTAAAAGGGAAAGAGCTGGTGCTTCAAAAAATGCCAAAGCATGCAAGTATTCAAAGAGGCTTGGGGGATTCGGGCTGCGCAGGCTCACTACTGCTCACAATCTTCTGGTAGCAATCTCAAATTCCTAGATAGGGATTCATCAAAGTACTCCTGAGGTGTCACCAACTCATTGTTTGTGACCAGCAAAAGCTAAACATGGCCTGGTTGTACCAACATTCAGCGTTCATAAAGGGGTTGCATCCCTTTTCCTATATATACTCCCCCCCTCCTCCCCCCATATGTTCTTATTGGGAGACTTTAGAATGGGCTCACATAATTTCTTGATACTTGGTGCCCCGCGATTGTTGGAGATTTGCCCATCCTCTCAAGGGACTGAAATTTCAAAAATGGTGGCAGTATCAGTTTCTCTTCTTTTGAGATATAGTAACATTTCTATAATCCACTCACTGATATAATTCCTCAAAAATCTGCCGAAAAACTCCCTACCTCTTGGTACGGATTTTCTATTTTTCCGCATTAGGCAATTTCAGCACAGGAACCATTCTGTTATTTGAAGATATTGCCCCTTAGAAGACTTTGACCAGTATAGGAATACACAGTGTCTTTTTTTTCTTTCGTGTTCAAACAGAAATCCAAGCTATGCGGTCCTACAGTGTTAGACTGCATTTCTCTATATTGCTCACCTTCCTGGCACTGATATACAGTGCTCCTGTCCTCGCAGACCTCCAAATAGCAAGCGCCCTCTCAACAATTGAGCACACTCCCGAACGCATCGCTATCGAAAATTTCTACCCTGGCAGAGCAACACTCATCAACGGCGGAGTCACCAACCTCTTCACCAATCCCAACATCTCTCTCGCTTCCAACGCGGAAACTCAAGCTTTACATCAGTATGCCAAACATAAGAACCTACGCATCATTTACAACATTGCCGAAGTACGATATCGCATCGTTGCAAACAGAAAGGTTGGAATTAGGAGGCAGAAGGATTTGGGAGGGAAGAGGATTGGGACGATTCCGGGAACAAGCGCCGGATACTTTGTGGAGAAGTATATGGCTAGCTTAGGGTTTGGATTGGGGGAGTATGAGGTTGTAAGTGGGAATGCGTGTATGGTTGCACCGTGCGAGAATGGAACATTGCCTTATATGTTGAAGCATGGAAATATTGATGCATTCGGGATGTGGGAGCCGAGTGTTGAACTTGGTGTTGAACTGCTAGGATCGGATGCCCTCATATTCCAGGACCCGAATGTATATTCGGAAATGTTCAACCTTCATAGTACGACAGAAAAATTGAATGATCTAGCAGTACGGAAAGAGATCATAAAGTTCTTGCGAGCTTTGATCAAAGCGGAGACATTGTTTGATAAGAAGCCAGAGACGGTGTATGAAAGGGTTGCAACAGCTGTGGGTATGAATCAAACAGTCTTAGAGAAAGTGTGGCCGATTCATAATTGGGAGGGAGGGCTGCCGGAGGATTTACTGGATGTTATGGTTGCTGAAGATGAACATGTCGCTAGGATTGATAATCGGCCTGTCATGACAAGAGCAGATCTCGCAGATTTGATTGATGCAAGCGTGCTAGATGAGGCCCTTGCGATCTCTCAGAGTATTTAGTAACAGCCAACGTATCCAGAGTGCAGAGTTCGAAAAATCATAACGCTACAGAATATAACCTGGGGAATCTGCCCCACCATAGCTGGACCTTGATATTAAAATTAAGTTATCTTTCTTTCGCAGTACCTAAGGAAGCACGTGGAGGCACAGTTAAACATCTTGGGGTACTTAAGGTAAAATTAAAAATCATCTAATGAAAAATGGTAGATAAGAATTAGGGCTCTGTACTAGAGTTTCCATAAAGCTAGAAATCACTTCACTTGACATGAGAATTGGTGGATAAGGGAGCGAGTAAAAAATGCAGAAGGCTGACTAGAATGCAACAACCCTGTAAGTGCGCGAATTAGCATTCGAATAGAAGAGAGAGCTGAAGCAACAGGGGGATACACCACTCTAATTGCGGGTATGGTGTTAGGTCTCAACGTGGCAGGCTGTTGAGTTCGAGAGTTTCTTGCCCTTCGGGGTCCTTCCGCGGTATTACATTACCCATGCCGTATGGAAGAATGAGGTAAAATAGCACGTAGCAACGGAAGATTTTTATTGTTTTGTTCAAATTCCATTTCAAGACGCCAACCTATGTACACACCCCACCCATAACAATTCGCGCTCTTATGTCCCTCTTTTCTTTGTGTCGCAATCAATCATCGTAGCCCGATAGTTGTTTTCTTGGTCCAGAGGGAACTACACAAGATAGGAATTAGTTTTAGGGGCTTAATTGAACAATGGCAAGGGTCCTTGGGATAACAAACTTGGATATGTAAGAGGTATTGGCGCAGCGTTCTCATCTCCCAATGCTTTCCGGATCGGTGGCACAACGACTAATGACACAGGCCCCATGGTTCCAATGACCAACGACCAGAAGATTGCTGGTTTCTCAATTGATGCCCATCGCAGGTATCGGAAAGGTTGCGAGAAGAATCGTGGAACTCCAGACATCGTGTCTGCCTAGGTTAGAACGTGCGCGAGGTATCTGGGACAATATAACATACCTAATTGATCTTATAGCACGACTCTAAGTAGTTTTACTGTGGTTGTAGGGTCGTGGCGTGGACTCCAAGATCTGAGGCTTCCGGTGAACGTCCAACTTGAAGTTAGAGCTCTTCGGTCGGAACAACCTTGATCCGGCGATTGTGGGCTTGGCAATTGCATACGTTTCCTAAAGCTCCGCAACGCGACAAGAGCTTCGAGGAATTAACACAAAAATCACAACGACAATGCGGGGAATACTTTCTTTTCTGCTGCTGGCATTCCTGGCCACCGTGCAAGCGGTGAGCTCCAGCGGTAATAAATTACTTGTTGTATTAGAGGAATTGGCTGAAAAGACAAAATACTCAAAATATCTAGGAGATCTTGAAGGTATGCCGCCTTTCCAACGCTAGAATTTTAGAATTGAAATTAACCAATACTTGAAAATTATAGCCAGAGGCTTCTCGCTCTCATACGAATCTCCAAAGGGTGACAAACTTGCTCTTTTCAAGCTTGGAGAGAGAGCGTACGACCACTTAATCATTTTACCACCAAAGTCAAAAGGTACGACATTACAACCCCATCTGAACTTTCGTCTGATCTGATTATTTCTAGGGCTTGGACCACAATTGTCACCTAAAATACTCCTTGATTTCATCAATGCAGGCGGAAATATTCTTTTGACACTGTCAGCCTCGCAACCAACACCAACAAGCCTTGTGTCTCTCCTCCTCGAACTCGACATCCACCTCCCGAATGATCGCACCGCGCTTGTGGTAGACCACTTTAATTATGATACTATAAGCGCGGCTGAGCAACATGATGTTGTTCTTGTTCCCCGACCAGATGCCATTAGACCAGATGTCAAGAACTTCTTTAAGGGAGATGGCAAGGGCGGAGAGGTTATTGCCATTCCAAGAGCGGTCGGACAAACACTAGGAAACACGAGCCCTCTCTTGACTCCATTACTTCGAGCCCCTCGAACCGCATATTCGTACAACCCTAAAGATGATGTTGAGGGTGTTGAGGATCCATTTGCAGTTGGCCCACAATTGTCATTGATTACGACCATGCAAGCTAGAAACTCAGCCCGTTTCACTGTCATCGGCTCTTCAGAGCTGCTCGAGGACACTTGGTTTGATGCAAAAGTGAAGCGCAGCATCGGAATGGGTGGCGTTGGAACAGGTGCTAAAGAGGTGAAGACCTCTAACCAAGCTTTCGCCAAAGAAGTTACCGGCTGGACCTTCAATGAAATTGGAGTCTTGAAGGTTGGCAAAATTGAGCACCACTTGAACGAAGGTGGCGTTCAAAGCAATATTACCAACCCTAAGATCTACAGAGTTAAGAATGAAGTCGTAAGTCATCTGCGAGGACTTTTCAGGTATAAGCTAATTTGAGTTTCAGACATACACTATTGAGCTTTCCGAATATTCTTGGGACAAGTGGGTGCCTTTTACCCCTCCTACTGGTGATGTTGTTCAACTGGAATTTTCTATGCTCTCTCCATTCCACCGCCTTCCTCTCACTCCATCAAGCACCACGAAGACCTCCACGATCTACACCACAAGCTTCAAGCTCCCGGATCAGCATGGTATTTTCAACTTCAAGATCAACTACAAACGACCTTTCTACTCTAATGTTGAAGAGAAGAACACAGTCACTGTTCGTCATTTTGCTCACGATGAGTGGCCAAGGAGCTGGGTTATCAGCGGCGCATGGCCATGGATTGCGGGCATTGGGGCTACCGTTACCGGATGGGTCGCATTTGTTGCATTGTGGTTGTGGAGCAAGCCCGTACCATTGAAATTGACTGCCAGCGGGAAGAAAATACAGTGATATTGTACAGGTTGGGAAAGGCCATTTGTATGATAAAATTAAAAGTGTACAAGGCGTAGGTATAGATGCTATGTCATCTAAATTCGGATTTCTCTAGTAAATAGATCTACGAATTCATTTCCTTTTGAGCATTGCATCATTCCTAAGCACCACAACGTATGCGGCCAAGTTACTAACTAATAGTGTATGTCGAGACGTTGTTTTTGGCTTTACTATATTTGACTAGTGATATGTCTCGTTCAAGTAATACTTTGGAAGCACCATCTTCCAAATTCATGTGCTAATATTCTGTAACGGTTTTATTTGCTACATTAGGGGCCGCAGCCTTATTACCCATATCCCAATATGCTACAAGGTGCTGGGGGTAGTCAAGACCGTTGGAGTAGCAGGAGCAGGAGCAGTCACTGCCGGGTTCGCCACCGTAACCCGGCTAATTCTCTAAACCTGACCTCCCTGGTTCTTTGCAACCTTCGTAAAGACCGTCAAACTCATAAATGGACTAATAATCTCATTGATACAAAGCCCACAAAAACTTAAACATCTCTCCCTCAACTCCTTCAGAAACACAACCGAGAAGAATGAAATGGTGGGCAGTAAGGAGATGGTCAGGAGGAGGTAGATTTTACCAAATCTCTGATAAACATGGCGCTGTTGAAGGCGTCATGGTAGACTAGTAAGAGAGAGACGAGTTCTCAGGTTGCCCCTCTTCGGGTTACGAGGATCATGTTTTGGTCGTAGCGGTAGAAGAGGTTATTATAACAAGTATTACGTCCCCATCTCTGTCTTTGGCACATATAGTGGTGTAGGAATGGTGATTGCATATTTTTGCTGATTGCACTCGGGCGAGGTGTGGAGATAGCCCAGGATCTTTGAACTATAGGAATTTGACGTTTCTTTGTTGAAGATACTCGACTCTCTTACACTCCTGCATATTAAAGCCTTGGACTTTTCAGATACAACGTACCAAGTCCCAAAACTTCTCCTAAGCCTGCTTAAGGCCAAGGTACTCGAAAGATCAAAGTAAATATTTGGGCGGAGATCCAAGCATTGAGGGGGGAACCTAGTTCTTTAACTTGAAAGAACTACATTTAAACCAGATCAAGTTGACCTTCTTTCTTCTGGCGTAGATTTATCTACGGTAAGATTAGGAAACTGGAGAGGAATTTGAAACTTGCTTGACGATGCAGTCTCATAGCCCAAATATTTCATGATTACGCTAGCTGAGAGCCAACCAATCAAACATATTTTAAGCCGTCTCAGAATCGAGTTGTTTGTTTCACATTGTAGAGTCCCCTCAAATCACTCTATCAAAGGTAAGATTTGATGCCAGCAAAAAGCTTATTGAGAATATAAAGTTTATGTTGGGAATTTGACGATATGCTATTAAAGTGAGGCGGGGGAAGTGGGGCCAGGTAGTAAATGAAAGTGGCAGAGAAATTGTATGAAAACAGATTCTTTATTTAGGGGGCTCTACTACAACTATCATTTGGTATGAATTGTATATATGATGATAAATTTCCTCATCCCTCCTTACTTCATATCAATAAAATCTTCACCCCCATCTTCTTCATTGTAGATGTCCAGCTCCACAACCCAGGCTCATCTCTTCGCAGCCGCCAGCACTCTTCCATTACCCTCAATCCCTTCCATGTCGTTCCCAATGGATGTTTAGCTGCTGAAGTGCGTGCCACAATACCCCGAAACTTATCATATAGATCCTCAGTGGCCATACACCCTGCAATCGTGAAAGGCCAGCAACTCCGAAGTAACACATGGCCTGGGAGAGCTTCGAATCTCTCCAAGCACTTTTTTACATTATCCTTAATTTCAGGTGTGTACGGCGAAGGGCCTGATACCACGGTGTGCAGGTAGATGAGAGCAGCGTAAGCGAAAATTATATTCACTGCATGGCTGTCCGCTTCAAGATTTGTCGAATTAATAGGAGGTTCAGCTCCTTTTGATTCGATACCACTAATGATAATATCGTTCAAGCGCGAAGCCTGAGTCGCAAATACCATAATACTTAAGCAGCCTCGCTTCATTTGGTCGTTTTTCCAGGCCTCGAGCGCTGTGATTTCAGTAATCAGTAGCAAGATACAGCTCTGGCACCCCATCTGTCTTTGAGGTTGCAAAGAACCATTTTTCAAGAGAGGAAGGTAATCAAAGTTCCTGGGATCATAAGATGGTGCGCCAAATGTTGCATTGGCAATGATATCAATCCAAACGAAAGAAGAGATGAAGAACTCCATGGCCTTGACATCATATTCGGGATTTATTTCTGAGGGCGGCCAGAGCTCTGCCATTGCTGACTTCTCTGTGAATAACTCTGGCGCCCATTTCTTTTGGAACATCCCCAGCATCATGCGAGCCGCTCGCAAGTGCATTTCCCATTGTCCCTCCACAAAGCTGAAGACCTCAAGGCTCACAAGTTGGGTCATGATCGCAAGTGCCTCCATTCCTCTTCCTAGAAGCTCTTTCCCATAATACTTTTCACTACCCAACTCGTTCACTCTTTGCTGAAGGCCCCGTAATGCACCATTTTGCAGTCGTCTCACCACTGGATCGAGTTCTGAACGTGTGGTAAGATTTCCATCTCGCATTCCGGTTTCGAAAGAGACGGTAACACTAAGGGAGGCTTGACGGAATGGCTCAGTTTTGAGGAGTGTATGGAGAAGCCACCCTCGGTCGCCGGATCCAGGTAAGCCAAAAAATCCATATTGAAGGGGAAAGATGATATCAAGGAAGGTCATCAGAAGTTTCATGTCGGGCCGCAAATTACAATGGGTCGAAGGTAAGTAAGTATTGAGCCCAAAGTGGTACATTTCTATGGGGATTTTCTCCGTTGCTAAGTGTGCAGGTGAGGGATCCATAACACTTCCAAGTTGCTTTTGTCTTGAAACAGTCGTAGGGAACCACATTCCTGATTCCTCAACCTCCACCTCCACATCAACATCGTCCATCGAAATTGCAGACGATCTGGTTGTCTGAAAGGCCATTTGCTCACTACTACTGGCTTCTCGGGGCAAATATTGGTGATCCTTATTTTTTCTTCTGGTACTGAGAGTTTGGCGTCTTAGTTTATAGGTCGTTTCCGCACTTTCTCTGATACCTTTCGCCTCTTTCGACTGCATAATCTCCTTCCAGCTGCCTTTGCCATTCATCCATTCTGGCTTCGTTCCATAACCGTAGCAAAGAATTTCTCTAGATCGGCAATTTAAGCAGAATGGTTTCTGCTCGTCACATTTCTTTTTCCGAAGCCTGCATGTATAGCAGCCTGTCTTAGTCCGGGACCCAGACATAGCTGTGTACCGCAATCAGGGCGTTTGAAGTCATTACAGAAGAAGCAAGTAGTCGTAAATAATTTAATGGAGTAGGTGCTCAACATTTGTCAGCACTAAACCTTACGCAAAGGTCAAGGGGCGGAAGGTCTCACAAACTACCCTGGCCAATGACGTTTGATCGTGGGAAACGATGCCAAGAAAATATTTCCGATAACCCCGATTCCATATAGGAAACATGAATTCGCAACATAACACTTAAGGTTTAATATGCAATATCATTCTCCTCTAACAAACAAGCCCCCCCCCCCCATCCGCAACGAAACGATACGAAATTTCTCTAATATATCTTCATGCCTCAAATTTCTCTTCAACGAGCTTCTCGCTTAGAGACCAAAGTCTGTCTCTATTCTCTTTTCCTTGTGCCCATGAACATTCCTCCTTTATTGGTTCCGGCTTACAGAATCCCACAAGGGTACCATTGTGTGCTATCAAATGTTAATTTCAAGAGATGTGGTGATTAAGTACGGGACATGTATTACCTTCGAGTTCAGGATCGAATGCAGCCGCAATGTATGATGATGCACCTTGGTCTTGGGTGAGGATATTCACGTGGGAGACTATATCGATTAGATCGTTACCTTCCATCCATCATTTCTCTAGTGGAAGACTCACGCATTTCTAAATCTTCAGGCGTCAAGTGCTTCCCAAGATTGGTATAGATGCCTGTAAATGTTAATTCAGCTCAAAGAATGGAGAGATGTACCCACCACCACCAACATGGAGTGAAAACGAGAAAATTCCTTTTGGTCCAAATTTCTCGGCCAAGCATTGTGAAAAGAGAATGTTTGCAACCTTTGATTGCGCATACGCCTGCCACTTATCATATGGCCCAGTCTTTCCTGTCAGCCAATGTTCAATGTCGCAAAGAGATTCTTACCTCGAAGTTTGGATCGTCGAAGCGAAATGGACCCATTTCATATGCACCGCTGCTTATGTTGACAATTCTTCCACCACGAGGAATTTTTCCTATAATGAGCTTTGTGAAGAGGAAAGGACCCAGATGGTTGACGCCAAGTGTGCTTTCAAACCCATCCGCCGTTTTCTGGAGGGTTGGAATTGCCATGATCCCGGCATTATTGATGAGCACATCAATTTGTTCTGGATATTTATTTACTTCGGCTGCTCCTTCTCTGACGGATTTGAGGTTTGCGAAGTCGAAGAGCAGAATGCGGGTTTTGACAGAGGGTGCTTTTGCAAGAATTGCTTTCTCGGCTTCGTCAATGAGGGAGCGAGTTCTTCCAGCAAGAATAAGCAAGGCTGGCTTGTGTACTGCCATAGCCATAGCTGCTGCAATTCCAAGGCCATTGGGGCTACTGCCTGTAATGAGGACTACCTTGCCGGTAATGTGGGCTGCAAACGCATCCGCCACTTCCGTTGCCGTTGAATCTTTCGTAAAGTTGGTCATTGTTGGAGGTGTAGTAGAAGTGGAATATGGTTTTTGGAGGTAGTTCTGATTAAACTATAGTGGAATTTCTTTGGATCCATACTCCAGCTGCATTTATATATATTTCTCGCGCAAATGACATTGTCGAACAAGTGCGACCAGATTGGCCTGACAGCGACAGCCGCACTGCGGCTAAGTCCACATTTGCAACATGCATCTTAAACCCATAGATCCCAAGAGTGCTAAGTTCATCGTGATACCTGAAGTTCTAAATCAATCAGAAGCACTTGCCGCTGAATGACCATGATTAGCAAGAACTTCAGCATCAGTAATGGGGTGCGGCTCGGCTAACCCCTTTTTGGGTGCGGCTAAGCTAAACCCTTTCCGGCTGCGGCAAAGCTATTCCCTCCTGGGTGAAGTTTGACAAGCCGGTAGTCCAAGGAAGAGCTTCCTATTAAGTAAAACTGCTGCGTTGGCACACCTGTTTTTCGAGGTCGCAAGTGGCGCCATCAGGAAGCTGTAGAACTCAATTATAGATATGTGTGAATGTGGGACATTTAACAACATATATTTAACGAGTTCCTTGCTGCAAGCCTGAGGCTTGCAGGCAATAATAACTTAATTAGACAGGGCTATATTAAAATCTATAAATCTATCTCTATTCTTTTTTATTTAGTAACACGTTTATATTTAATCTTTGTCCTACCATACTTTCGCTGGTTCTCTTTTACCTGGGCTTTAAATCTGTCTAAGGCTTCCTGGTCCGCGGGCTCCCCTTTCTCTATCTGGTTCCGTGTCCATGCCTGTTTCCAGATCTCATACTCTGCCTGACGGGCTAATCGTGCCTTCTGTCGTCGTTGCTGGCGGTCTTGTAACTCCTGTTCCGCCTCTGGTGTTATAGACTGAGTGTAGTCGTCGACTGTAATAGCGCGGTATCCCATCCAGCCTTGTTCCTTCTTTCCAGCTACTTGCTGCCAGGCCTGAATATGATCCTCAAGGGCGGCCCTTGTCGGAGGAGGTTGTACAGGAGGTCGACGACGATGTTGGGATTTTATATTACGGTGGCGACATAGTTCACAGGTTAAGAATCGTCCAAAGAGAGACGGCTCGCGAAGTTGTGTACAGCTTGAGCAGCGGCGGGACTCTATTATTAATTAGCCTTATTAATTGACTTATAGACTAACCTATAGACTAACCTATAGACTGGCCTGTAGATTGGCCTATAGACTGGGCTTCTAGAGTCTCTAAACCTTCTCTGATATTCTGTACACGTTTCTGGTCGCGTTTTCGCACGCGCTCCAGGCAGGACCCACACGTGGCTCGTCGGTACCCTGTCGCCTGTAAAGGGAACTCATATAGGGACCGGGGGCAGTGGCAGCTTGAGCAATATAAGGGATTTAATCGAGGCATGTTGTGATTGTTGACTGGTGGTCGTGGTGGTTTTGGTGTTCTCTTAATCACGTGATAGTGTCGTACTCTCCGGAGAATTCGATAATATTATATAGATAGCAGAGGCTACGCTTTTAGACATGTATATCTTAGAAGTAGTGGCTTTAAATACAGGTAGTTGTATTTTTATAGACTTATGAGACCCCTGTGTTCTACTGCTGTGTTTGTTTGGAGTGTGTATTGATGATCTCCACAAATTTGATTCGTGTGATATCCGCTTCTAATAATCAAACCTTCAATATTTATTCGTCTCTCATGCATCGTACATGGATATATCTGATCGGCAAATCAAGACCGTGCACCATGTTTGTGCCAATGTCTAGTCCGCATTCCTGTAGGAGGATCCTGGGTGGGTTTTTTTCGGTGCACTTGATTGCAGCTCAGGAATTGGCAACACTTACAATGGGAAGATCAGTCTCAGCAAAGATGTCACCAAAGGAAACCTCATTATAAAATTTGTCAAGCTTTCCACCTTTTATAAAGGTCCTCACCTTTCCGCATTCGAGATGGCCACCAAACCCTCCAGCTCTGCTGTAATGCTATAGAGAGCTCTGTAATGCTCTATAAAGCTAAATATATTTTTCACTCGTAGGATCCTGTCCCTAATCTATATGCGTTGGGCCTTCCGATATCTCTGTGAGCTGCCAGCCTTGAAACTCGGTGTATTTAGCTTGAAATTCTCGTTGAGTTTCTTCCTGGCGAATTTTCTGACTCTAGCTAAGGACGGATCTTCCTTGGCCCTTCTAACTAATCTTCACAAGACGTACTGCGCTGACTGAATCTGTTAAGAGAAATTCTTCAGAAGGTTCACCACTCGTGGTCGAGGCTTGATGCACCTCAAATATGAAAGCTCCTTCTCCTGTGATTCCCTAATCCGTGTGTGTTCTTCCAGAACGACATAAATTGGTTTGATCCCCCCTCTAATGATAAAATATACGCCAAGATATTATGCGCATTAGGTGGGGTTGGTTAAAAAGCTAAGACTCAATACAAGTGTTGATAGAGTCTGCTCTCCAATCTTAACCTAGAGTTCCACAACTGTGGGGATTTTGAAACCCATATCTGGAGTGAGTCGGGCCCAACAGTAGGTATAAAGTTTTGATTACTAGAGCCCTAAATAACGGTAGTATATTAGTTAAATTAAATTAACAGTTGAGTTGCCAAGAGGGGGATTTCAACGTGTTGACAGGGAGAATTTATGAGGCTGGATTGCTTGCCAATTGCAAAGGTGAGTATGATTGGAAATTCTGTTTGAGGGCAGAGTGCTCTCAGTACTGAATCCTATTTGAAGGATGTACCACTCTCTTTCATCAGGTGTTATTACGAACTCTCTCAATTTCTCATGTTACTATTAAAAATCTAAAGTCCCTATCCTTAATTATTATTCCTTTAATTGGGTATTAAGAATCCTCTTAAATTTTTATCTTATTCTGTGTCATTAGCACCACTTTCATACTAATCCTTTTCTGTTCTACAAACATAGCCTCCTCCCTTCGAAACCCCACCTAGCTGTGGTGCATCTCACCATTCTTTTATCCTATAAACATTTCCAACTCTCCGTCAGATTCCCATTGCCCGCTTGGTATGTATTCACAAGCGGATATCTACAATGTCTCCTCCTCCTCTCTACCCCCTTTCCCCTAACATCATCAACAAACTTAACCCCCTCAATAGTCTCCGGTGCAACCCCTTCCTCAACCCACCTCACCATAGCCGCTAAAACATTACTCTCCGCCTCAAACCCACCCCTTTCTCCCGCTCCGGAGTCGCCAAGAGAAGACTGACCGATCATCCATGCGCCGATTCCGGAGTTGCAGTGGTTCATGCCACTGATCCTAAAAAACCTAAAGAACTCATCCATCTCGCTAGTACTTGCATTCATACCAGAGCTTAGATATTGGTAGAAGGCTTCAGAAACTGCAGGTGTTATTTGCCCATCTGCCATCCCGTGATAAAGAAGGAGCTTGCCGCGTGTGGCGGAGAAGGATGAGAGGGTGGTCGGGTAGGTTGAGACGTTGAATGGATTGAGAGATTGTGCTGCCGCAGTATCTACGACGCGGAAGGCAGTATTTGACCAGTTCGGGTCGCTGTACACCACGTAGCGGAACCAATCCTGTTTATTGTTAGGGCCATTGCAAAGATTAGGAAGAGAAGAAAGATTGAGAAAACATACTAGAGAAGTAGCCCAAGGCTGGCCATTATATAGTCCACCCGCAGCTTGCAACTCGCTCCCCGGCAGCATCGCAGGGTACGCTACGGTCCCATCTGGATTTTGGAGTGGAGCGAAGACATTCTTGACAATTTGCACTTGTGCTGCACTCAAGCATTCTGTAGCGTTGCTCGTTCCACAGAGTAAAGTTGACGGATCAAATTTACAACCACTCGGATTTTCCACCACCCCATCAACCACCCCATCGTTCCTATCACACTGCTTCAACACCTCCTCATGCACCAGTCCCCTCCACGGCTCCGGTTTGATAAACCCCGTAGAATTTACAGATCCTGTAAGATTAAGAAACGATGCACGCCAGGAGTAGAGATTGTTGAAATTAATGGCTGGATCTCCGACAACGATGCCATCGTAGTCGTGGGGAAATAGCTCGGCAGCGTGAATGCCCTGGCGGCCACCGCCAGAACAGCCTAGGAAGTAGGATTTGGTAGGGGAGATAGTGTAGAAGGCGCGGGTTAGAAATTTGCCGACGCTGGTTATTGTGTGGAGGCTAGGGGATGTTAGTTTGACCATGGCGAAGGATGAGGATAGAAGATGGAGTTACGCGCGCCAGACATAGTCTTGGAGGACTTCATCGTTGTGGAGGAATGCCAGGCCAGAAGTGCCATTGTGACCGTTGTTAGAACCAACGGTTGCGAAGCCATATTTTACACCATAGTTCATGTCTAATGGGCGAGTGTGAGCTTGAACCTTCAATTGGTTGATGCGAGGCTTACCTTCATACTTAGTGCAGCCATCGATCCCCCCATTTCCTGTTGCAAGAAATCGGCCTGACCACGTGCCGGGAAGCCAAACCTCTGAGATGACACTTGATCTACTCGAGGTAGTAATGTTGAGGGCAATTCGACATACGTCAACAGAGACTGTTTGGTTGGCCCGGTTGCAAGTTGGGTCGTTTAACGGAAATTGAAGTGTCGTTCCTGCTCGGACATACTCCAGTGCATTGACAGTTGCGTTTTGCAGATACTTGGAAGGCTCGAATGCTAGACATTTTCCGCGAAAACTCCAAGGATTTGCTTCATAACCTGCGTTGACTTGAGAGAGAAGTGAAACAAGTATAGTTATTCTGACTATGACTTCAAGCCAAGGTGTTGTCATTGTGCACAGCCTTAAAGCAAATAATTTTTTAATCAACAAAGGAAAGAATTTGGTATCCCGTTTGATAAAGATTCAAGTTAACCTTGGAAATCCGTAGTGTATTAGTCGCGAGACAAGAAGTGCAGAAAGCTACACAAATGATAGGCAAAAAGGCTTGGCAACGGAGGGGAAACACGCGGCAAGACCAGCATCTTTAAGTGACATTAATTACTCAAAAGAAGATTAACTTTCCTCATAGGTGCTTCTCATTCGGAAAGAAATTTTTTCCATCTGGTATTTGGTTGAATATCCTTGCAGTTCATAGGCTGTTCGACTGATCTGTGGCCTGAAAAGCCGGAGATCGGAATAATCGGTTCCTGAGATCTAAACCATGTGTTTCTCTTGGTATTAATAAAGTCGAACGACAGGTACCGAATTTGCAACCGACTCTTCTAGTTGGTCAATTTAAATGCGACGAAGGTAGAGGCTATAAGGCTGATAGCGGCTTTTATATGTACCCCGCAAAACCATTTTCCCGGACACAAACTTTAGTGAGATAATGTCAAACCACTACCTCCGTAGTGAACACATGCGAATAAACAGCGAAAATCGCCTGAACAGGCAAAAGCATATTAGAACGTAGATGCGGAAGCCAGAGTCCGTTCGTGCTCATGAGTGCATATCTCATGAGTCTCGTACCACTTATGATGTAGCCAGTATCGAGACGAGAATTCCGGTTATACGTCCATCTATTACATCGGCATTGGATACACCCTGGAAAAGACCAGGTATAAATGCCTCCCCAGACCTGCCCTTCCCATCAACGATCCGGCACTAGGACACAGTATACTCTATTTCTGGACAATTGGCCAGCGCTATGAAACTCTGTAGGGGAAAGTATACTGTTGACACTACTCTTGTCGACCTTGTGAGGATATATGGTCCTTGGGACAAGACACATTCATTGCGTAGATCAAGAAGACTACAAGATGCATTCAGGATAAAACTTTCCTAGTCAGGGGTGAAGCACGTCGCTGTATTGAGATGTTTCTATGTATTTGCAGGCAAGTCTTCTTCTTTATGGGATACGAGCTTTTCAGAAGGTCTTGGAAACGTTCAAGTTGCATAGGTGGATGTGCACGGAATGAAGTTGGGAAGCTATTAAAGTTTAACACAAGTGTTACGAAGGGAATGGATTTTGGTAACCTGTTATAGATGTGCCAGGCATATTGGAATCTTCAACAGCCATTGAGGCTGTTGTTGATTGTAGTTGTTACTGTTGAAACTCAACATCCTGTTGATAGAAATACGGAGTTATCGTGGATGGTGTTCTCTCGGTGGCTGAAAGAACCCGCTGCCAAGTTTCTGCCAAGGTCACGCGAAACCTGGTTCGTCATCTTGCATTTGACGTCTTCAGGTGCCTGAGCAAAACCCAGTAAAAAATGCGAACGCAAGATTTACGGAAGCATCGTCACGGATCTCCACTGTCTTCTTTCCTTTCTGTAAATCATATGCTCTTCTCATCTAACTCCTCCCAAAACAACCCGACAACATCTCGCCTCTATGCGAAAAAGCAAGCCGACAAATAATTTCAGCCCGTCATTACGGGGTCGAGAATTCCAGCCCCTCCGAAATTCAAATGTCTGAACTACCTGAATACAACATCAACCCCGCGATGGTACGGAAGAAGAAGACAATAGTATCTGCGAGAAAAATACTCTACTCTTTAGCCTTTTTGACGATTTTTTCGTGGACGGCATATCTATTATTCTTTTCCTCGCACAAGACGACCACACAAGTGGAGGCAGATATGGAAGGAAATGATGAGAACGCGCCACAACAGTATGGCCTCAACGCACAGCCGGCTTTCAAGGATGTAATACAGCTTATGAACCTACCGCCAGAATATTTACCGCAAACGGGCAAGCATAGAAACCCGGGACGACTAGTAGTTGTTGGGGATGTGCATGGTATGAAAGACTCGCTGGTCGAGCTTTTGGAGAAGGTTAAATTCGATAAGAAGCATGATCACTTGATATTGGCTGGAGACATGATCTCAAAAGGCCCTGACTCAAAAGGCGTGGTGGATTTAGCTATGAAGTTGGGCGCTACAGGTGTAAGGGGTAACCACGAAGATCGAATCATACTGGCACATAAAGATATGATCTCTGGGCATACAGAGGCACAGTCACCAAGCCCTCATGAGTCCACGGATGAGGCACAAGATACTCTGGAGGAGCAGAGCTTTAGTCGAGGAGATTACAAGGATAGAAAACTCGTGAAGTTGCTAGGAGAGAAAAGAATTAAGTGGCTTAAGAAATGTCCGGTTATTCTTCGGGTGGGAACGCTGGGAGATATGGGTGAGGTGGTAGTTGTCCATGCTGGTCTTGTTCCTAGCGTAAAATTGGAGAAGCAGGACCCAGCCATGGTTATGAACATGAGAACGATCAAGCACGGAGTGCCAAGTGATGAGAGAGATGGCACGGTTTGGCAGAAGGTATACATCTATTTCTTGAGGAATTGCATTGAGCATGGGATAACAATACGCAGGCCTGGAACGAATATCAGAAATCTCTCCCAAAGAAAGAGCGATCAACAGTAATCTACGGCCACGATTCCAAACTTGGGCTACAAATAGGCAAATACAGTATGGGGATAGACACAGGGTGTCTTAGAGGCGGCAAGCTCACTGCAGTTGTAATTGAGGGGGGCCATTCGGAGCACAAACACAAGCTATACCATGTTGGGTGTAAAGATGGGAGGGATAAATAGAGATAGAGATACGACGTATGTTCACTGGATTCGGCACATAAGATACCATGGGTTATACAGGAATTATAGATATAGGGTTGGCTTGGCGTTTTTGGTGGCATTTTTGGGATTGACAAGAGCCTTGGGCGAGATGCGAATTGGAAGATTAGTCTCTCCAGGAATAAATATAACAAATTGGGGATGTATACTAAGTATGCTTGACATGCTGAATGGACAGTCTACGGAGATGGTAACCTTAGTGCAACTTTCATGCACCTATTGAGACAATGATCGTTGTCTTGACTCGCTGATGCCGATGTGATGTTTGACTACTTGAGACCGGGTTACCGTTGAAAATACCAATGTTGTAACTGCTCTAAGGAAAGGCTGAGTTCGCTCAGCCACCAAAAACCGAGAATCCCTTTTCATTATCCGCTTGGAACCGAATTCTAGGGGTGGTTCCTTGATTGATCAAAACCGATGAAACCAATTAACAGAACCGAATCCTGCCCCACTATCAATCTAGCCACGAAAATCCGGCATCCACATTCCAAGACTGCGACCCCTCCACTCCACATATAAAATCAACACCATCCCACATCACTTTCTTGTTTTCTCTTCAACAATTGACCAGCTACCAATTGGTGCTGCTTTCTTTCCCCTTTTAAATTTCAAGGTGCCACACGGGTCAGCTGGGCCCGTAGCAAACAATTCAACGATGCCAGCAGGAGCCAGTTCAAGCGCAGCAGCTGCTCGTCAATTCGGCGACGGATCCTACACACCTCATCAGCGTGCCCCAGTCTCAACGGTATAATTCTCAATCGCATCAATATCCCTCATCGTGGGAAGAACATCTCGATCCTCAATCCTATTTGGAATTTGGATTGGATAGAACTCCTGATATCTTACCTCTTGAATCCGAACTCAACCACGGCTCTCTTCTCTTCCCGACGACAAGCTCTGGGGAGTGGGCGACAACTTTCGGAACGAATTACGATTCTCCTATTCCTGCTTACGCCAATTTTGATGATCCTTTACTATTTTCTGACTTTCCAAACAATCTTTCTACGATACCTTTTGTACCATTTGACAATCCACCTGAGTTGGGTGTAAATGCATCTGGGATCACAGACGACATGGGCCGAATTGGTACCACCCTCTTTCCAGATCGCTTGCACGCAACACCTTCGGTACACAACTCTCCACAAGGTAAGCGAAGTCAATATAAAAAATATCTCCAAATTCATCTAAAGATCTTCCAGAGGCTCATTCTCAACATACTACCGCCTCCCCCCGCTCCATAACCTCGCAAGACAACAACCATACCCAGACCAGACCTCTTAAATCACATACCTCCTCACAATCCTCCTCCCCCAAAACGCTCGATCCAGCAAACCGCATTGAAAAGCGCACCCGCAACACCCTCGCCGCCCGTCGCTACCGGCAACGCCGTGTCGATGAAGTATCCGGATTGGAATCGCAGCTAAAAGAAACTCGTTCTGAGCGCGATGACCTAAAGATCCGGTGTGCAAGGCTTGAGGGTGAGGTTGAGACGTTGAGAAAATTGTTGGAGGGAAGGAAGTGAGATCTTTCAGGATGTTGTGAGGTTAGTGAGGTGTGCGTGGGTGAGAGGTGGATGGAGAGGAGAGGGAAATTTAGGAAGTATCAGGCGATGTCGACTGTTGTAAAATCATGAACATTCATTTCGGCAAAATAATTTATCGTCATAACTTCGTTCTGGTGGCTTGCGAGGATGTGAAGGAAAGTCTTACCTGTACAAAAACTTCAAATAACCTTTCAGTTTTTCCCTATTTCACCTCCACTGATCAAAACACTGCAGAGTTGACAACTTTGATATATTGTCTATGCTAAATCTAACTTGCTCATGTACTTATGTTCCTAACTTTAAGAACCACTCTTCTAATTCCTCACATGTCGACTGCAAACTACTCATCAATACTCAATATGATACCAAATCACTCTATAATACTCACAACCCTTCTTAAACACTCAAAATGAGTCGAAAACACACATTTTCTACCTACAGCTTCTATGCGCTTATTTATTCCAAGAATTTTCTCTTTGGCCTGTACCTCAAATTCATTAGCAAGATTCTCTTCCTCTTACCTCTACATCCCACCTTGGCCGTCATCTTAATCCTAGTGGGCAACTAGGACCCACTTACGAATTCATCAGTTGTCAGACGTGCATGGAGTCGTGCATGAGAAACAATGAGCCATTATGAGTCATTTCGCGCTAACCCCAATAAGGCTCCGCGAGGCAGTGATCGTCTACACGTGAGACTTGCTGAAAGGGGAGCTATCCCTACGTAGCGAGAAACCCCCGTACTGAGAAATACGTTTAGTACTTCTAAGTGTCTCAAACTCTGTATACACATCAACATCTCCGTTTTTTTGTAGCACTCGTGATCTATAGCTAATTTTGAACAGGAATTGAGTTTGTATTAAGAAAAATCTAGTCTTGATCGTCCTATTAATCTTCCTGCCGATAGTATCGAAAACCGCTTGAGCTGTTTGCCCCTGCTTTATTATGAATGATATGTTTTCTCCAAATTTTGGAGCTATAGAATAAAAGCTATATTGAAAAAGAATATAATTTCAAGTTCATTTAGGTAGCTGGCACGGAGTAAGAAGTCGGGAATCCCTCCGCAGGTCTCTGGATTTCTCGTCTAGTAACCGGCTTTGGCTGACCTCGTCGCGACGGTAGAGCGCTAAGTATCTAAGCACGGTAATTCGTGTTATTCGGGCACTAATATATACGGCAACTTTAGTAATAGTGAGCGGGAGATAGCTTAGCTCGCGGACTAGCTCTGTTCGTTCGGGGGTTGAAGAGAGTCCGTCAGGGATCTTGGTCAGTAGTAGCTTGTTGAATCAGGGGAATTGGAGCTACTGTATGCTACTTGCACGTGAAGGTTAGATTGGAATATATGGATTGATTTGGTTATATAAAAGAGTGTTTTTTTTAGATGAAATAGTAGGTTGAGGCTTGATCGTAGTGCTAGACTTAGAATAACAAGTCCATGTACATCGCTCATTCAATACAGCTGCTCAGTGTCTTCCAGCGCCATTAAGTTGACCGTGATAGTACTCGCGTATCCAGTACTAAGCCATGATGCCGCTCGTCGGTCTCTAATCATAAGGAGAACAGATCCCGTTATAGTCTGAGGGATATAACATGACAGCGGACAGGCCGGTGCTCTAATTCCTTATCTAGCATCGAAGAAATACATTAGTATTTTCGGCATTGTCAAGAATCAAAACCAGCTGCCGTTTCTCATGTTACTTAGCCATATCTACACTAGATCTAGTGTATCAGTCTTTGGGTCATTCCATTCCGGCAGCTCCAACACTGTCGCAACAGCTTTATAACCCTGTTCGAATCTCTCGGCTGTATTAGCGTGCACCCAGAAGACCCAGGTCTGGGGAAAATAAGACCTAAGACATTATGGGAATTCGATGGCAATTTGCGACTTACTAAACAACTTTTAGGTGTAAAGAAAAGAAAATGGTGACAGCATATGTCCCACTCCACCTAACCCTACGAGGACAACACACTGGTGAGACTCTCGTCGAGAGAACTCTGATTTTTATGCTTTCGTTTGCGTTTCAACCGTATCTCGTTCTCAAGGCCTCCTCGCCGACACCCCATATTCTGGCAAGACCTTACTACCTTCCTAGATCCAGATCACAAGTTAACATTTCCCCACGCAAAACAAACTTCATGATGTCTACCCTGCTGTAGACATTTAGATTGAAACCAGCAGATTGTGAGATGGCCTGGCGAATTTTGAGCTATTTTTCGGTCCACGACAGCGGCATCTGACCGGAGTTGACCTTCGAATCGGTGTCCACACTGTGGACAGCCCACAACAGCTATATATCCTTCGGGTGCCTCTGCTTGCCGGACGAAAGCATGTATTTCTAACTGCGGCCTTCCCACTTACGATGAATCGACAAAGCCCTCCAGACTTGATTGTGTGATTTCAGAAGCTTTCCGACAGCTATCCAGTAAGTCTTCTCTCCTCGCCAATTCTGGCCCACAAGCCTGCTCACCTGCCTCTCAATATCCTTCTTCCGGCTTGTATTTACGCCGTGTGCTAGAAGGAAATGCACAAGTTCAAGCCTCCTCTCTGGTACGAAATAGTGCATTTTCAAGGGTTCGAGCTTTCCTATGAACCCCTCGGCCCATCGCTGTTCAAAATAGTCTCGTCCGAAAACGGCGTGGCCGAGCAAGTGTACATTTGAGGGGTCTGACTGGAGTACAGATGGCATATCTGTCACCTTATCTTGAAGATAAGGAAGGAGGCAAAATTGTGCAGCAAGTCCAATAAAACTACATCCCGAAGTTGACCATGGTTGAATCCTGGGCCACTCCAGAGACCTCCCTGACATTTCTCTGGCGTTAATGTCCCACTTGTCCAACAACTGAGTAAGCCTCTCGTTTCTCAGGTCAGAGTTTTCCACTCTGGCGGCATACGAAAGACAATTGGCCATGTGTTCCCAAATGTCGCGCTCATTACGGCCTTGCCAGAGGCCCTTTTCTCGTAGCAGCACAGTTTCTGCTGTTAGAAGTTCAAGTCTGGGGTCAAAGTTCATCGGTCTTGCTGTGTAGATAGTTTCCAGAGTATTTCCGCTCTTTACCCACTCCTGAACTGTGCGATGGAGGTAGGTCACCAACCCCCCCGGGGACGTCTCCAACAATCCTAGAGTTCGACTGTTTAGCCGGCGCCTTACTATCTTCTCTGCGCTTGATTGAGACAACCTTTCCATCGTGTTAAAGTCTAGAGCCAAATTATCCTCCTCGTCAATAATCCAGACAGCTAATGCTCGGAGAGGCATTAGCGAATTCTCAAGAAGTAAAATAAAGCGGGAGGCATCAGAAAGATATCGTTCGTCTATTCGCCTCCAAATTGCATCGAAAAGATTCCCAAGGTCCCCTGGAAGGCTATCGAGAGTGGCCTGGAGATCGGCGAACTTATCGCCTTCCCTCATCTGTACAACGAGCGTCCGTACCACGAGAGACACCCAAAGGAAGACCCCATCGGCTTTGTCTAGAATTGTCTGTACTAATTGTTCAGCACTTCTGATGGAAATCGCGTAGAGCTCTTTGTAAGCGGGACACTCGTTAAAGTTCCCTATAACGTAACGTTTGATGTCGCCTCTGGTCAAGTCCTGGAGCCGTAAACTTGGGCTTCGAATGAAAGTATCATTAAAGACATTCCACGGCCTGCTAGTTACACAGATCTTGATTCCATTTTGCTGGCTGAGGTCCTTGATGAATTCGACAAGCTGGCTGTGGTCTCCGTTGAATTCATCCAAACCATCGATAAAAAACACAAGGTTATATTGTCCGCGGCACGCCAGAAAAAGTGAGTTGAGGCACTCCATCAATTCGGCCAGGCTCCAATCCGGAAGATTAAGGTGCCTCTCAAGCATCTGGGTTGCTTCCCATCTCCGTGGGCATACGGCTGGGACTAAGTGGTGTTGCTGGGAGAGACATTGGTGAAGAAGGCTTCTTAAGAGACCTTCGTGAGATTTTTGCAAGACCGTCCCGGCGTTCCAGGAGTAGAACACCGCCTTGATAAAAGGAAGGCTTCCAGACCATCGAGACAGGTTCTCCTCGACCACAGGGTGTGCTGCAATGAACTTCATCAGAGTCGACTTTCCTGATCCCGGTTTTCCAGTGATCCAGAAGATGTCCTGAGTTCTGTTTTGCAACCAGGTTGAGAAGCCAGACCAGGACTGCTGGGTAAGAACAACTTCCGGACACGGTGCATCGCTGAAGATCCAGTGGTATGTATCTGCGTATGATTTCTGAATTGTCGCCTCTCGGTCTTTCATGGTTGGGAACAGCAAACTATGGACAATCCTTGAAATCGAAATATCCATTTTCAGCAATGAAGAGGCCTTCTCAGATGAAGTAGAGCTTCCTGGCAAAGGATATTCTGGCTGCCACCTCGCGGACCAAATCGCGCTTTCTATGTCTTTGCAGGTTTGCGAGTCTCGATTCGCGCCACCGACAGTTTCGTGCAGCTCCTGGCCGAAGTTCTGGGCCGTCATATCGATCCGGTTTAGTGTGGACATGATATCCAATTGCTGTTGGGAGATTTGTGATAGGATCTTGCCCTGTTTCTTCGCGTCGTCCCTACATTTCTGTCAATTCGGTCACTCATAAGTAATGAAGCACTTTACACCGACCAAAGACAAACAAGAGCAGCCAATGACACTTGCTGCCGTGTATCATGCATCTTTTCTCTCAATTCTCCAATCCTTTTCTCCGATAAAATGCTCTGAAGCATTATGGTAAGGGTGTTCCAAGTCGTGTCCTTAATCCTCGTACACCGAGAGTCTCCAGTGCCTGGGATCTGACATTGGTTCTTCATCCCCCGTGCTTGCAGCTTCGAGATGGCGTTGTTTAACTCTCTAGCGATATCCCCACATTGACTGCATAGTCGCAAATACACCTCGTCGAGGCTACCGGATGGTACAGTTGCCGCGAAAACGGCCAATTTCTTGTCCACTTCACCACACAGCAGCTGGATATCCTCTGATACAGTAGAAAGAGCCGCATTAGTACTTTCCTTTCCCGTCGCCGACTTGTAGGCGCCGGTCGCATGGGACAGCAACTTTGTTCCAAAGTCGACAAACTGCACTACTGCCGCAGAGATACCCAGAATGGTGAGTGGATCCATGGTCGAGGAGTACACTGAACGACTACATTCGAGCCGTGACTCTGTCACGATTTTCCTGGAATGAATAGATAGAGGATGAGCAGAACAGATGAAATGGATGGCATGGATGAAATGAGGCAGTGACGATTCCGTGTTGCATTCTGAAAAAGCTGGGTGAGGCGATTCGCAGGGCTGACAGTTGGAATACGGTGAGCTGCTCGACCTCCTTAGCATTATTGGTGTGACCGTTTATGATCCGTCTTGTGTCGAGGTTTAGTGTAGAGTCTACTATCAATGCTAGGTTTTTCATTGGTAATTAAATACTGTAAATGTCCTATGGAGCTACTGTTTGCTCGTGATAGAAGAGACCTAGGGATCGTAAGATAACATGATCGTGGTGGACGATATCATGCACTCCTATATTTCAATTGGTGCTAAATTAGAATCCTAAAAAGGAACATTGCTTGAAATCCCGAAAGTATTGAGGAAGTGATAACCAAGATATCCGCGCGGCAGCGATTTCTCCATGGGTAACATACATGCCAAACCTCCATGAAAATATTGCCCAAACCCAACATTATCCAGCAAACGTAGACGCCTTCCTATACTAAACCAATACTTTTTAGTATGAAACTCTCGAAAATAAAGCAATCCAACCTTTCTAGTTCATCCAAGCATTAAACCTCTTCTTCACCCTAAAAACATCGTCCTCGTCCCTCTCGTCCTCCCGATCATCAAACATATACATCAAATCACTTCGCATCGTATATTTAACACCATTTGTAACATCATCCCCACTATGTAGCATGCCCCTCTGTTGAAAAATTAGAACTCTGCCAGTTTTGGGGTGCACGTCCAGTCTATCGTCGGAGTAGTTAGAGTGGAAGGTTGTGGCGCCACCTTGGAGGAGTTCTTCTTCGGGGTTGGAGGAGGGAGAGGGGGAAGATGAGGGGAGGGCGGCATCAAGGTCAATGGGTTCGTTCAGTCCGAGAACTTGGGCCGAGTCGTTGAGATAGAGGTGCAGGGTATAGTAGGAGCGTTGCATATGATCTGGAGTTTCGTATGTGCCGTCATTATGAGCTATCATCACATTAGGCCTCTCTCCACTCTCCTCAAAACTAGTAACCACAACGGGGAAAGAAGACAAACTCACGTCTAAAAAATTGGCCCTTTCCATACTTCAAAAATCTCATCCGCTCATTAGGGCCCTGCTCACTAATCCTCCACCTCTCCCCCCTCCTCACCGAACCACTCCCTAATAAACCTACATACTTACTTCCCTCTAGCACCGTAAAGTATTCCTTCATGCCTTCGCCTTGTAAAATCCTCTGCCAAAGTCTATGCACCACCTCCCCATGATCCCAAAGTATCCGATCAGAATTCCTATATTCCTTCGCGAAGAACTCCCGATCGCGCCCCGCATTCACCATCGCAGGTCTCCAGCCCCTGTTCTTGGGTGGCGCATCAACATCATCCCTATGTGCTCCGGCGCTCATTTCCGCTAAATGAATAAGCTGCTTGCATTCTTCCTCATTCATTATACCATCTAGAACGACTGCGTAGGCAGTCTTATATTCTGGCAGCCCCTCTTTGATAAAGTCGATTTTCTTGACGGTGATGGAGGAGGGGTCGGAGAGAGGTTGAAGGAAATCGGTGGGAACGTCGACGGGGAGAAAGGTGTATTGGGCTTTGACAATATCGGGGTACATTTTCTTTTCGTCGGGGTCATCTTGGGAGTATTTTACAAGGTCCCGGACCTTCTTTAGAATTGTGCCAGAAGACATTGTCACGGTTGGTGGAATTAATCCCTAAACTAAGTTTCGATATGAGGACAGCTGGGAAATTGAGGGAGCAATAATTGTAAAATAGAAAGTAGAACCTTTCAAAATAATATGAACTGAAGAAGATACTTATGGGCAGTTTTTGACGTTTTGTTGGTGTTTTGAGGCTGTTGCCTGTCAGGCTGAGTAGCAATGACTCGCCCTGTCCGGGCTAGGCTGCTGGAACTACCATAGGACAGAGTTGTCCAGAGTCGTGGCGGAGTGCAAACTGTAATACTCATCTTAACAGCTTGTATATCTGTTCTGGACTTTCAGGAATCGATTTTGAGCCATTAGGAATGATGTGGTGTATGATTTGTATAAAGCGCGAAAAGATGAAGTCCTGAATTGGGGCCTCATTTGAACTAGGCAACAAGGCCTAAAAGGCCCCTCCTCCGCCAAGCCACAAACCTTGGCAGGCACAAAAATACCCCGCCATTTCAAGCTTCAAGCTTGAACAACCCGTGTTATGATTGTAATAAAGCTACGGGTTTGGGATCAAAGGCCAATATTTGTCCATCAATAGAGCCAAAGCTTCACTGTTTCTTATATCATTAACCTCAAAAACTGCCATGCAATATGCGTGTAGCATGATCCTGTTTCAGTCTCATCTATTCATATTGAAAGCTTACCAAGCAGTGTGTATTTCTAAGCATCAGGATCGCCCGACGGAACAAGTTCCCCCCGTTCGAAATGTCGGTCTAGGGAAACTTTCGTCCATATAAGGCCCACAATATCTGCTCTTTGGAAGTTTAGCATCAGCCAGACCAAAATCATTTACTTACACAATCCTCAAACCTAAACGCTCCAGACAAATTTCCATCCATATCACTACTTCACAAACATGGCTCCCCTCTCGCTATACGATGTCTCAATCCCACAACTCATCCGCCATCTCAAGACCACCAAGACTCTCCTCGACAAGGCAGATGCCCACACTAGCGGCAACGTTACTCCACTCTGCGAAGCTCGTATCATCGCAGACATGTACCCCCTCCCATATCAAATCCAACGAATGAGTGATACCGCCAAAGGTATCGCCGTTCGTCTTGGAGGAGTCGAGTCTGAGGCATGGGCTGATGACGAGAAAACTTTCCCCGAGCTGCACGCACGAATAGACAAGACAATTGCTTTCTTGGAGAAGGTTGACAAGCATTCCATGGATGGAAAGGAAGATGCGGACTGTAGCTTCGTCTTAGGTGGGACAGAGAGGAAGTTCACTGGAAGTTCTTATCTTTTGGGTTTTGCCATGCCCAACTTTTACTTCCACTTTGTGACCACCTATGATATCCTGCGGAAGGAGGGTGTTCCTATTGGAAAGAAGGATTACCTGTATTAGTCAGCGGATGTGGTTCTCTGCTCAAGGGATCATCTAAGACATTGAATAAAATCATTACCTGGTCAACGCTGAAGTCCTTGCAGGTAAACGTGACCTGAAATAGAATTTATAAAAGCATGATACCCAGCGCCTTGCAAACCTAGCAAAGCGTGTTCACTTTCGAAGCATGGGCTAAATTTTGTAACGGTGAACATCTGTCCAAGAATATAGGACACTTGCAGTTAAGATCACTGGATCTTGCTGTATTGGAAAGACTATGCGCAAGCTTGGAATGCGTAATAAGGCGAAAGACAACACCATCGAGATTCGGAAGAATAATTGCTTGGAATAGACTTAATGAGAAAACATGCGAATTTTTAAAGGCAAAAGTTTCAGCAAACTAGATGTGCAGCGACAAAATTCAAAGCTAGAAAGTATACTGTAATACCTTCTTGAAGGGTATACTGTAGTCCGTGGTGGCAGGTGATGCATCCGGATCGACTGAGACATCTAGGATGGTGCCTTGTGTACTTGAGTTAAGGATTGACTTGTGATGAAAATGAAGAAAAGAAAAAAAAGAGCACAAAAATGGGAGGTGCGGGAACTTGCTGAATCTATATTCCTAGTCGTAGCAATAATGTAGGCGTGATGGGTGAGACGGATGACGTGCGAGTTAGCTCAAGTGAGAAATTTCAAATGCGAATAAGTGTATTTGGGTATAAAACTATATGTGAAAAAGGATGAGATGGAAGAATATTAGAAATTAAAGGAAGTTGTTGGTTAATGTGGTGAAAAGCGAATGTAGAAGGGAAGGTTTTATTAGTGAGATGATGAGAGAGGGAGAGCTGATCTGTTTTGGGAAACCAAACGCGCCAAGGTGGTGATGAACATAAAGTGAACTCTTGAACTGTGGCAAGGGAATCCAATTTCTAAGCGATTTCTAATACCGGATATTTGACAATATACTCCTAATCCCCTATAATTCGACCTTGGTCCTAAAACTTTGAGGCAGGTATGCGAAAGCCCCATCAGCTCATTTTCCGAAGCCTCTCCAACTAATAGTTTGCAGCTTCTCAGCATCAAACTGGCTTCCACCACGTTTGTGCTTTCTTGAAATTTGATCGATAACCTCATCACAAATACACATTGGAGAACATATGCTTCGGTTGTCCTATAAAGCTTTCGCCATCTCTTGTGTTTCGAAAGAAGGAAATAAATCGCGACTGGTAAATAGAGGAACACGTCAATAATTATCATGACCCTAGTCGGAATTTCGGGACGAGATAAGACTCCTATCGAGTCGGATATGTTGGTCCGCTAGTGGACAAGTCGACCAAAAGCGAGTAAGCCAATTGATTTGGCAGAAATACGGTGAAATTATTGACTAAGGCACAGTAAACACTTGTCTTCATTCCTTGGCACAGAAATAGCTTCGGGCAAACTATTTAAGGCAGAAAGCTCGATGCAGTTATCCGATCTGAAAGGCTTGATTCTGCCCACCAGAGATTGATAACGGGAGGTGTGGTCGAAACAAGACTTCGCCAGGGTGACAGGAAGCGAAACATTCCCAGCATGCACTCTCCCGTCAAAATCTCCTTGTTGGGCCATGTTTGCAGGAACATATTTAAATCCGATCATCCGAAGAGGTTTTTATGAACCGGAACAACTCCCGCACCGTCAATACAAACGACAGGCATACAAAGTATTTACATAAATTTCACAAGTAGCTTCGTAAATCAGTTGGTTGAGGCTCAAAATCCACCCAAACTCCACCAGTTCTCAGGAAAACAGCCATCGACCAAAGTAAGAATACGAGAAGGCTTAATATTCGGAATTTCGGATCGAAGATTGCACAAGTTTATGTATGACATGTAACCAAAAGTAGTTTAGTTTTCACTTAAGCTTCGGGCACTCTTTCCACCGGTTCGTCTGTGCCACCAAATCACATCGTCATGTTAGTCCCAAGCGAGCAGAGACGGGCCAATGTTGACGAATCTTTTTCAACTCCAAACAAAAACCATACAAGTACATGGAGTCCCCAATGTCCAAGTGTAAGCTGGGTGTTTTCATCCACTTCTTCTCCACGTGTCAGATATCTCAAGGCTCTTTTTGAGATTTCCTTTTGCTCGCTCATGCTTGAGATTTGTGGAGCCTTGTAGTTTGAGAATAGGCAGACAATAAGACTGTTTGCGCTCAAGCTTTGCTGCAGGGTTCCGGCACAGTTCTTATCCTTTAGTAAAGCTTCACCTGGGACCAAGGAAAGAAATCCTTCGAATTCACCAACATGGCCACCATTCTTGCCTCCACTATGGAGCTCGTTGCTCGACGCACCCGGGACCGCTACGCAAACTGCACAGTCAATACTTGTCCCATCTCCACGTCCTTTTATTTCTATCGAGTCTCGTTGGCTGCCAATGCCACCTTCCTCGCTCTTTTCGCGGTTTCTCTAGTTGCATTTCTCGTCACGTATGGATTGACACGCCGAGCGACCGCCTTCACCTTTGCGATATGTTGTGGAGTGATTCTAGAAGTCATTGGCTATGCGGGACGGATAATGAGCTGGAAGAATCAGTGGGTTGAGACAGGATTTTTGATGCAGATCGTCTGCTTGACGATCGCCCCTGCATTCATGGCTGGAGGAATATATTTGTGTTTGCGAAGGATAGTATATGCCTTCGGCCCCGAGAACTCTAGGATTAAGCCAGAGTCGTACACCAGGATAGTATGTATTTGGAACTACATTGCGTGAAAATTCTTAAGATTTCGAAGCTAACTCTTTGGATAGTTCATTCCTTGCGATGTTCTTTCTCTTCTTCTCCAGGCGGCTGGTGGCGGAATGGCTTCTGTTGCATCCCACTCCAACAAATCTCCCCAGACCGGTGATGACATCATGGTAGCCGGTCTGGCTTTCCAAGTCTTTACACTTTTCATCTTCATGATCCTCTGCCTTGACTTCGCGATTCGCACACGCAAACGATATAAGTCCTTAGGCGAGCAGGCTTTCGATCAAAACCCCCACTTCGTTACGCTCCGCCACTCGGTCAAGTTTAAGGGCTTCGTAGCCGCGCTGGCTCTGGCAACAATCTGCATCTTCTGGCGAAGTGTTTACAGGGTTGTTGAATTGGGAGAAGGTTGGACTGGAAACTTGATTCGCAAACAATGGCTCTTTGTCGGTTTTGAGGGTGTCATGGTTGTTGTCGCTTGCTTCGCTCTCAATATCTTCAACCCTGCGTTTGCGTTTAAGGAAGCGATGGTAGGCATGGGTGGACTAGGAAGCAAGAAAAAGATGCGACGCGAACAAGAGAAAGCGAGGGTTGCAGAAGCAAGCACGAGCAACAGCGATGTTGAAGGGAAAAAGTCTACGGCTGTCTAAATAGTGGGTTGGACATGGTATTTATAGGCGCAAATGGATAGGATTTGATGGAACTGATGGACGGCCGAACACGGATACCACTTGTACAACGAAGAGAATTGGAATTATAACGTCCTGCTAGCTAGCATTCGCTTTAGATAAGAAGAATTTAGACGGAAATAGAAACCAGGTGCCTCACAATGTGATGACTTCAAGTGAACTTCATAACAAGGCAATAAATGCTTCGGGCAATGCTTTGCAGCTCAGCCTGCAGCAGGAACTCAAAAACCATCTTCAGGTATCCAGCCGTGTTCTTATAATTCCTGCACATGATAATCCCCCTCACTTTCCCTTGTTTATTCAGGGGAACCAAGAGCCTCTCCTCGCTAAAGTGTGCAAAATCAAGCCTCTTTTCCATGTTTGGAGCTGTGGCGTATGCTTGGCGGCACTTACCATAAACAACACTTTCTAGTTTTGAGAGCTGAAAATGCACTGAGACATTAGTATATCAGCCTCTCAAAGCCATTCTATAAGCGCTAATTTTCAATTTTGCGCAATAGAAATACCGCCCAGAAAGTTTGGGCGTTGCCGGAGAATTTCACCTACTATTGATCCAGTACATGTATTCCTATTTTCAAGGCATCATGAGGCTCTCTGAAGCTTATTATGTGTGGTATCATATCAATGGGTATTGGGTGCTTGCTTTTCGCGCCCGCAGTATGCCAGGAACCCGTGTGTGGCTGCAGGTTGAAACTCAAGAAAGAAAGCCTCGGACCCTTTCCAGTCCTGCCGCAGCATGCTTTACAGAATTTAAAGGGCCCTCACTCATGTTTATGACGAGTGAAGAGCTCACGATTTTCTTTTGGGTTTCCCTTTCGTCTCTCGTTTCGACCCTCGTTTGCATCTGACGTCCACACAGTCTCTTCTGAAATGGCGAACCTTCGTTTCTGGTTCACTTATTTACTTCACACTCTGCAGCTCGTGGCAGCACAATCCACCGTTCAACGGAACTTTGGTGATGGAAGTTATTGTCTTCATTGCAGCGCATCAAACGCACTTGATGCTCTAGGCTGTGATCTCGCATTCGTATTCTCAGGATGCTTTTTTGGTGCCCTTCTCGGAGGTAGGTTAGATTATGCATGCTAGGAGTAACATAGGGATCTGTAAGTAATTAACGGCTTTAGATCTGGGCACCTGTGGAGTGCCAAGTTACTCTTCAGCTTCCGGTAAGTCATGTTACTCTCTTGGGAGTTGCGCTACGAGTTGTACGGGAGCGGATGCAAGTGGTTATTACTTGGATTATTGCTGTTTTCTGCCTGGATCGGTAAGTCTCTGTTCTCAGAGCCATATTCTGAATACTTGAAGTACTGACAATATAAAAGCCCTTCATAACGCCGTATCTTGCTGGCACTACCCCTCCCACCCCAAGCCCCACCAAGTCAACAGTGCCAACGCCCACAGCAAGCAGTAAAGGAATAACCTGTAATATCGTATGTTTTTCTTCTGGTCTATCGACAGAGTGCATTGTAAGGATGATGTTCTATAGGTCGATACACTTGCAAATGAATACGCTGCAGCCGCCGCTGGAGGGCCCGATGCGCTTGGCTACTATGGCCAAGTGCTCAACCTTGCCTGTCTGCGAAGTACTTGTATAAACCCAGCTTGCCAGCGTGTTGCTTCTGTTCGAAGTACTGATCCTGAATGCGCAAATCTTGGTGGGAGCTTCGATTTCGAGCAGGCTGTTTTTGGAAAGTTTACACAAAATGTCGACCTGAACAAGGTCACTCATGACGCAGGTAAGAATTTTTGGTAAGGGTTTATAGCGCTTAGCTAACCCTTGAAAGCCCAATTCCAAACGATAGGGCAGGTTGTTTCAGCGGCTTTTAATACGGGGTTGGTCAGTGGTGCATTTGCGGTGCCCCCTCCACTAAGATTGCTCCTCCTTGCTATAACTCAGTCCGGGTTTACAGATTCCAAAACTTGGGCTACTGTGGTGGCAGGTACCAGCCATTTCTGGAATGATGTAAGGCAGGCTTGAATTCCTCTGACAAACTCAACTGATAACCTATTAGCTCGGTCCAAACTTCAATTCTTATATCAAAAATCTTGTCACGTCTTCTCCTGACGACGCTACGTTGGCCGCAAAAATCTCGGCCTTAAAGGCAGAACACGACTTACTTTTCAAATGTGCTGTCTCCCCTGGCTTCGAGGCTCAAGTTGCTCAAGGGGAGCTCTCTCTCTTGCCAGCTTTTGCGGGCAGTATAACTGTACCGATAGCGGCCCAACTAGTCCGTGACGTGGAACTCTACAATGCGTTGGTAGATTTGAAAGGAATGTCGAGACCAGAAGCCATCGAAGCAACTCTGGGTATAAAACTTCCAAGCATTTCTAGCCTTCAATGGGACCCAAGAAACTGGATTGACACTTCTGGACTCTATAGGCGAGATATTCATGGGCGCCTCATTGGTTCCACGGCCTATTCGCAAAAAGGCATGACGACATCACTAACAGAAATATCCATGGCTTCTGGACTAGATATCCTCATCTCGCTTGATCTTGCATCATCTTTTAAAGTTGATGTAAATAACCAAAAACCCACGAGTGATGGATGCATGGCTCGTTCCATGCTGTTCTATCCGTCAGCTGAACAACCACCAAGATCGCCTATTGTATTAAAAGTTGAAGGGAATGATGTGTCTATCATTGGGCCCATCGGCTCGATCTATCCAGCCTCGTATCAGATGGTCTTTTACAACACAAGTCACATCATCCCCTCCAATATCTCAGACCCTCTCATTCCAATATCTTCGTTAACAAACGCCCCCGGGGTGGCTTCCAAGGGTCCTGTCTCGCCAACGACAGATGGCACTCCGCTCATGTATAACACTGCGACGGTTTCGTTGTCCTTCAACCCGGTATATGTGAGTGGGATGAGCCACACCGTTTTTCCAGAGACAGATATCACTATATTTGACCTCGTCACAGGACTACCACTAAAGTCGGTATCATATACGCCCAGTGCCGGTGGTGGTATATTTAGCGCCCCTCTTCAGCCTGGTGATGGGATGTGGGGTGGGCATTGGGGAAGTGGTGGGAGTTTTGCACTTGGCTTAAAGGGAAATACTGCGACCTCCACATTATCATCCTCTTCTTCCACGATCTCCTCACCGAAGACCTCCATGTCCACGTCTTCATCGCCAGTAGCTCTCTCATCGTCACAAACAAAGTCCACTTCTTCATCAACAAGAATATCAAGCTCCATTGCACCCACAAGCACTGACACATCGCTCTCGACATCCTCAACAAACGCAAGTGCTAGCGGTACATCCACGTTGACCATGAATACCTTTACCAATTCTTCTCAATTCAGCAGCAAAACCACTAGCAGCAGTTCTGGCACTAGCATCTCCACTTCAAGTAATATCGAACTCTCACCCTCAACCCCCCTACCAAAATCGACATCCACGTCTTTCACTAGCCAAAGTTCAGCGAGTGACTTCACAGTGGTAAATACGAGTACTTCTCATGAGCTTGTTGTTCCAACAGCTACCTCTAGTTCTATCTATAATAATAAGCCTATCACTACCATAATGTTTGCCACCCCACTTTTTCACAAACTATACCCTTCTCTAACCTGTTCATAGAGTTTATACGACAACCTCAATCTGTCCTGTCATACAAACCCTGACAAGCGGCTCGTTGACTACCACAAGAAGCACATATTCACTCTCCACCATTACATTCACCTCGATATCAACCATTCCTTGCAACTCAGGATGTAAAAATTCATTTCAGACGGGGTTTACAGGGAAACCGACCACATCAAGTGTAGGTGGGCTTCAAACGTCACAGTCGGTTACAACCGCTTTACCAGCAACACTTGAAACTTCGAAGCTAAACTCAATTGCCCCATCTCTTGCTAAAACTTCCTCTGTTGCCATTAATGCAGCAAGCAATCTTCAAACCCCAAAGGTATACACGTCATCACAACCGTCCCCGCCAACAATAGAATCCGTTGCAAAAGCATCGACACCTCTAGCAGGATCCCAGAACACCACGTATACAGCCCGAACAGGTTCTCAGACTGTTACTGGTACTGTAGTGGTTCCAACTCTTTCATCACAGGGACTCTCAACATCTACTACCCAAGCCGGTGGCGTCAATGGAAGCATGATAGCTACTATTATATCATTACCTGCACCTGCACCTGCACCTGCAGTCACCGGTTCCGCAGCGGGGTTCAAAGCAGGTCTGGGCTTGTTAAACATTTACACGATCTGGGGTATGCTTATAGTAACTGGTATCATTGTTTTGTGAGAAGTACGGGGGGAAAGGAAAAAGTGTATGGTTGATGAAGCAAAGATACTTTCGTTAGGCTACATATATATCTGAACCACCATTCCTCCTTATACCTTTCTTGGGTTCTTCTATCTATGCTCTATAAACCCTAGTTATTTTTGCAACGGCCTCAACTTGGATGGTCCTTGCCACTTCTTTTTCTGCTATATGTAACTTCGTCGGACATTCTATCTCCTCTACATTGCTATACTAGAATGGATTTATCACACTTTCACTCTCATTATCATGATGTTCAATAATCAACTTTATCTTGGAGCCATGTTCGGGATAGAAGACGATCAAATTTTAAACTCTGATGTTCTAGTTTCTTGGGAATATTGACTTTGTGTTTATTGTGGGCCTTTGGCTAGAGGCTTTTCGTGGATTTTTATAGCTTTTCTCATGAAACAGGGTCGATAGAGAATTCATTTGCAACCTTGAAATATTGGCCAGAATCTGGTCCTAGAAAGCTGTATCAAGCGCAGTTATGGGTAGAGGAAGATCGGATTCGAAAACAGGGCTGATTGGAGCATCGACTGAGAACACGGATGTTCTCAGGTATAAAGTGGTTATTGGAAAGTGCCTGTGGGAGCACAAGTGAGCAAATCATTTTACTAAAAGCCCTTCACCTGTAAGTCCAGGAAAATGACCACTCATAATCCACTATCCCGTTTCTTACCACGAAACAGTTAATCTTCCGCCGAGTCTCACTTAGTAAAGACAGACAAAACTAGTCGGCAGCGTCTTATATTGCAACAGGAAGGTTATAATCTCAGAATTTCCAGAAAGTAGATAGAGTGGATTAAATACATCAATGCCCTGCGCGCAGGCAACCCTCTGCCTGAATTCCTCCACTAGCATCCCAAGAATTACAGGTCCAGCATCATAAGATCTATCATTTGTAGCACCCTTCGCAAAAACCGTCTCCAATTTCTTCCGGAGCAATGTTGACTCCTCACACGAAGGAAGACTCTTTGTAGCCTATGGTGTCTGGCTCGGCTTTGCACGAGAGGATTTGCTCGTCGTTGGGGTAGAGGAAATAACAAACCTGATTATTGACTCCTATCGGTAGATGGGAGAGTCACTATACATTTAATTCAGTACTATTTGGAAATACATACATTTTCTACATCGTAAGATAAGGGGGACCGGTCTTGGACGACGTCAGCTTTAGAACTCACTAATCATAAACTAGAGGCTCCTCCTACCATTTTTTATTTCTGTTCCGGCATAGAGCAAGGTAATATCTTCCCACTCTTGACCCATAGAGTGATTTTGCATAGTAATTGTCCTCTTGAAGTTGGCGGCGGTCATTTCTTTGTACATGCCAGAAATGGCCATCTTAGTTGATCTACCCACGCTAAGGACATAGAGAGTGTTGTATGCTTGACAAAGCATTTAGAATTAGAAAGTAGTATGATTTTCATTGGAAGAGTCTCAGAGTTTCTGAAGGGTGCTCTTTCAGACCGTTTAGCAGAAATCTTTCAACACCTCTCGTGCAGAGAATACCTAGAACGTTTCCCCGCAGCCTTGCATTTACGGAACTTGTGGTTTGTCAACTTGGCCTCATTAGTGCCAGGTGGATCAGTATCTGTCTAGGTTATCACCGAACGCCTGCATAAATTACCACACTAAATTTTGTAATGTTCGAAAGCTTGGATGCCGTTTTGCCGCTCAACTACAAGCTTAATACATCGCTCTTCATCATATTCATACTCAAGAGACCTTGTAAAAGTTATCAATGATAGTTACTCTTCTCAAATTGTACTATTTATCGCAGTTGCTACGAACTCACTTCGTTTCAAAGCGAAGATCCAAGGCCCCACTGAATAGAAGAGGAAATGGAAGATGATGTAGAAATAGAGGAATAGGCCCTCTGTTAGGAGATCGATTTGCATTTCCAAAAAAAAAGAGCACGTGGAGACGAAAGCTTTTTCTTCCACAGCTGTAGATTGGCTGGCCATTTCTATTCTACTTTTGTAAGCAAAGTGCTTTAATGTAGAGCGTTACGACGAGACAGAGAATGCTTCAGGACTGGTTGCAAGTGGAAACTGAATATTATGCTAGAGTTGCTAAATAACGAAGTAGAGAGTAATTATCTTCTACAGAGGTATATTCTCTCAATACTTATAACATGGAGCACTAATCCCAACAAGAAATTAGATACCAGAAGTTGGGTAAAAAGTACTAGGTGTTTACATGTATAATCCACCAAGACGACGAACCACTAGAGGAAAAGGCACGAGCAGCCACAAAAACTTGTGAGCATGATCGTCTTTTAATTTAGCTCGGAGTCATATCAGATTCTAGTTCAAGACTCGAGGTTCTGCTGAGCCAAATAGAACTAAACTTTCGGAGAAAACTCTATAAATAAAGTTCTCTGAGTATAAGTGCTCTATGCCCATGGCTTCCCTTGCCCATACACTACTCTTTTCCTAATGCTTTCATATAATAGAATTAATTAGGAAATATTTAATTCGCCGAGTCTAATTATAGTTCCTGATAAAAGTTTGAGTCAAGCAAGACCGACGGTTTGCTCACCCTAAAGTCTATATCAATGTCTCGAAGTCATATTGCCTCATCTTTCTTCAGACAGGGATATTGATTTTTAAGAGAAGAAAAAGGTAACATCATTTTCTTAATTGGCATCTATTAAGAGTAAATTATATTTATATATTGATATTGTTGGTACCAGCAAGCCAAAGTTAACCACCCCAAAATCAACAATATTCCGATAAGTTTGGGTGGATCCCTTCATGATAGGATCCCGTCCCTTGCCACCAGAGGCCAAGACCACAGTAAATATGAGCGGTAAAATCCCCAGACTTCAAAAATCTCCCGAGCACACATTGTTCAATGGCTCCGTTGATCTCTTCAAAACCACACCGCCGTTAACTGCCAAGCTGACTTGTCGAGATGTAGACAACAGGAACAAGTCTTCTCACAGCACAGGGATCGCTTGTAGTGCAGTACGAGGCGAACTGAGTCTTCTTCTTTTGCTCATGGTCTTCACCAACTGCAAAGCAAATTTCATCGACCGTAGACTGCAATTGTAAGTTTTTGGTTGTCAAAGAATATAAAGTGGGGCAGGCATGCTTACAAGGATCGCTCGGTTGAGGCTGAACAGAGCCTGCCCCACCTCCAAGCGAAGCACCCCCTTTCTCTTTGACGATCACATGAGAATGCGTTTGAAAACTAAATGCAATCTTTGGCGCCTCCGGTGGTGTTGCAAGATAACTGCTTAGGAATTCGTTCTTATCGGGATTCTTGTTCTCGGTAGCTGCTTCGTCAGCGGGGGGTTTTGACGCTGAAGACATTGCCAACAGCGAACTTTAAATGAACAGAGTGTACAATATTGGGACTCGTGAATTTATACAATTCCACAACCTTTTGACGTGAGGGGAAGAAGTACAACAGAGGCATGCGGTATCGCTGTTGGTTGGGCATTTCGCCTCGGAGAATATGAGGTGAGATCTAACTTCTTTCTTCACCGGTGATACTTTCCAACACAACATTTACGAATTAACGGTGAGGATGTTGCTTGGCCATTAAGAAATGGGGAGCCTCCTCCAAAAATTCGCAATAATCCAGGTCAGTTGACTTGGCATGTTGGTGCCCTGCGGTCTAAGGCCGAAAGATGTCTATTTGCACACTTTCTCTGATAGATGCGGGGTACATGTGGATTGCTTTTACGAGTGAGTTGGCCGATCCGGGAGAATTGCTTGCATATACTTACATGGATCATAGATTAGGAGCAAAAGCAATTTATGATCTTAGGATGCCTTGGGCTTTAAGGTTCAGTGTGGGGGAAAAGGTACGAGGGCTTGATTGTCAGCTGGCGTGCATCCTTAGATCATTTAGTAGTCACGTGAATCTCCAGCAGCCCTTGTTTAGTGCAACAATTTATAAAATAACAATAAAACATCTAGAAGAAAAAAACCGTGTACTCTGAATCAGCGAGATAAACATTCAAGGAACTGTGTAACGGCATCTGACGAACAAGCTTATATCAGATTCCCACAGAATCCGATATAGACAGCACTTTGTACCTATATGACGAGGCTGAAAATTCTACATTGAATGAAAGTAAATACAAATAGGCAGCAATCCCTAAATATATTACAATGCTATAAACACCCAAGAAAGCTGGATTTGACATCAAATCAGGAATAGTTAATAAGGCAAAAGCTTATAAATGCTCACAATGAGATAAAACATTCGAGAGTAGAAAAGATATCCGACGAAAGCAAAATAGAGTTTCAGGGACAATTATTAAAACATGCGAAGTAGAGCAGGCGATAATGAATCTCGATTTGTTAAACGTCAACGATTGAAAAACGCTAAAGGTTATCTATGATATAGTAATCACTACTGTACATCCCTCACTCGTTAACCCAAGGCAACTCTTCATCCGTAAGTTCCACACATGTCAGCCAATTTAGCTTATCCTTGCTTTCGTTGCGCTTCGCATGTGTCACATCCTTCAACAGCGGCCCCACGATCGGCATCAACTCATTCTTTACTACAGCTAGTGCATCTAGAAAGCACACCTTTCCCTTTCCACTCATGGAGAAATTGGCGAACCAATTCTCAATCGCTGCACTCTTCGGAGCCAAGTAAGCGTCACCGCCCTTACCAATGGTATGATAGAAACGAGCACCACCATCTGGAGCGCAATGATGGAGGTTGTTGATGTAAGCGCTGGAGATGTATTGTTGGACAAGAGCACGAGCTTGGTAGAGGTAAATGTCGGAGCCGTAAACCGCACGGTTAGGAATTTGATAGCCATCTTGCATGTGGAACATACGTGCTGGCCAATGCTCAATGAGATTGCGCTGAATCTTAAGTTTCTCCCGCTTCAATCCCTCGGCTTTCTTTTCTGCTAGAACAAGAATTTGTCGACGAAGTCCGTTTTGTGACATGAATTGCCTATCGATGGTATCCTGAGTATTGACTCTGCCGATGAGATGGCACATAGCCTCTTTGAAGATTATTGGAGATTGAAGACGAGCTGCTAAATAGGACCAGAACTCACTCCGGCCACAAACATGATGCCAAAGTGTTTGACCTAAGCGTAGGAAATGGGTTTCGATGACCTGGCGGATAGCAGGGACGGATAAAACTTGTTCCCCAGCAAGAAGGAGAGTGACTGCCTCAGAGATGAAGGTTTCAGCTTGTTCATCTTTGCTGAACTTCGGTTCAACACCACAAATGATGCCGAACAAATTGTTATACACTTGGAGGAACGGCGGTGGATTGCTACTAGTATATCCACCTAGGAATTCATTGGTGTTGAAGATTTCATGGAATATATTGCTCTTCTCGCTTTGGTTCTGTGTGAAGGTCAGTGATCATCCTGAGAATTTTTACAACACTGTGGGGGTTCCTTAGGTGGTAGTCTTGCACCTGCCATTTATCGTGACGGAATTTGGAGTCACTTGGGTCAGCAGACAGTTTCACAATAAGAAAGTACTTACAATCATCACAAAACTTCGGAAACGTTTATCACCGGGGTCCTTTTCATAAGCCACCAATTGAACTTTGTATCGGGTACCCTCATGCTTCTTCTTAGCTTCGGGAATGCTGGCAAGAAGCTCCCTGAAGAATGGAGACGCCTTGATCAAAATGGTGGAATGGAGCTTCCAAGTGTAGTTTTTCCAGTTACAATAGATAGTAACGTCGCCATCCTTGTAGGTAGGAAATGTGTCAACCTTTTCCTTGCTGACTGGAGAGGCTAGGAGTGGCCCAAACACAACATCTAGCGCTGCAGGTGCGTGGGTGTGGACGTTGGTAGATAAAAGGGAGCATAGAGGGGATATGGTAGTGCTAGCAGAGGAATCCATAGTTACTAAGAGTCGGAATATGGCTCACTTTGGTAGTTGTGAGAGTGTGCCGCAACGGCAGAAAAACTCAAAGATTACGAAAGTTTCGTGGCAAGAGCGGGTGATAGCAACGTATCGAAAGGACAGCCAGGAAGGCAGCAAGTCTCTGTGGTGTTGCGAAGTCTTTAGAGACGAGATTGACTATTCCGGAATGCTTGAAAAGATCTTTGCAATTGCAGAGGACTTTAGGATTGAATATCGGATTTCTGAAAGACTCACCTGCCTCATCATGTGTAGGCTTTAGTCACCCGGGCTCTACATCAAGCAAACCTGAGTGAATTCGATAGTGAGAAGAGCGAAAAATACTGCCAAGCCTTATCCAAAAAGCACCAAGCAGCCCTCACAATTAATCACATGTTCAATTAATCTTGTTGACAGCGACGAGGAGCGGCAAAGAAGGTCTGTTCAACCAAAATTAAAGATTAGGAGTACACGTTGAGGTAGGAACCAGAGATTCCGTGCCACGGACAACATGTTACTGCTTGATGAGAACCTTTCTAATGCAGGAACTTTCAAATGTCCGGCGCGCAAGGAAGTGACTTGAAACCCAATTTTTTTTTTAAAAAAAAATAAATAAAGAGTTCGTGAAAAGCACTTAGTGCAGATGTTGCGAGGCTTCTTGGAGGGCTCTACATGTGACAGACCTGTGTGAATTCCAAATGGCAGCGCATTCCCAGGGAAGCGACTTCAAACCTTTGATATGAGAATTGTTTATGTATGGAGGAAGTACTTAGGGCGGAGACCAATGCTAAATGTATGAATCGAGTGTTGCGGGAAACTCAGATAAGCGGATTAGCTGCAATATAGCATCAAGCAAATATCAATCCATCAATTTCACTAACACAAGCGAAACGGCTTCTTGTCTCCGCAAGTCGTTCGTTCACTCTAGTAATGCTTTACCAATATTTAGCTCTGGTGCAAGGAACCAGCTAGCTAAAGAACAAGAAACCATAACTAGTTCAACAATCCCGCGATCAAGGTCTGAGTGGCATTAAATTATGCGAACGATGGGCGAATGCTTCAACACAGAAATAAATTAAGTGTGAAATACCACAGGCTGGAACAGAAGATATACTAAGGTTGAGGAGAACTTAGTGAAAGCCTCGCAGTAACACTGTTCCTTGAGCAGTAACTGTGGAGGAAGGATAAAACGAGCTGAGGAAGTGAGAGTATCAACATAAAATGAAAAGTACTGATAGTGTGGTACATATAAGAGGAAAGCGGCCAGAAAGAAAGGGCGAGAAAAGAGAGGTGATATAGATCACTGAATAAGTACGAGCCATGGCAACATTGGGCATTTAGGAAGACAAACTCTGCAGGGCCTAACGGCTTATTGATGGGCCTAGAAGCAAAATCAATTAGCAGGAAGTTGAAATGTGAAAGTTCTAAAGAATATCATCCACAATTCTGTTTAAATCGGTAGGGGCTATCTAAATTAGCTATCAGCAGGACAATTGGCAACATACCAAAGTTCTGTATGAAATAACATGGGTTGTATGTTTCTGGATCATAGTGATTATAGAGATAGTTCAGCTGGTTTCATGGCGAATATAACTTTCAATAACTAGAATGCTGAGTAGAATATGACTTGAGCGCAGCAACTGGGTTGTGGGAGAAACAACAGCAGTGCTTGAAACCAGCGACATCACACACCCCAGAACAACACAGAATCAATCTAAACCACTCCAACAAATATTGCAAAGCAACTCATCTCTCTCAGGCAACAGAGTAGCAACAAGACAAAATAAGGCATAGATTCATTCCATTCTAAATGCCTGTAGGTAACAGAGCAAGTTTAACCAAGCGTTAGTATTGCAAGATTTTCAAGATTTGCAATATTAGCATGCTATCAAATGGCGCATAGCAAATGGAAGGTGGTATACAAACTTGCAAAGACTTCCATCAGGAGCTATTGCATCTGCTAATAGGAATGTAGAATGATACGCCCTCAGATCAGCTCTCAAAGTTCTCATAGCCAACACTTACCAGCGCACATCGGCCTTTCAGTCATGGTGCACCAGCAGGTTGGCCTACAATTTTGGCTTTTTGGACACTTGGTCATCACTGGGCTTGTATTCCTCGCAACATCCACTTCGAACCACAACAATGAATATAACAAGGGCTTCTCACCAGTATGATCGATCGGAGACGAGGATCCTGCTCGTAAATTAATAAGATGAATAATGTTCTGGGATAGATCAAGGTTACGTACCAAACTACTCCGATTGAAAACTATATATCTCGTTCAGTGACACTCTTTGCTACTAACTACTCTCCCTTAGCCCACGAAGCTCATCCTCAACCCCTATTAGGAATCCCATCCACGGGCTTCAGGAGTAGCAGTGTTAAGCAAGCATCTTCAGTGGGTGCTATTTATCGTCCTTGTAACTTGAATCCTGAATCCGATAGTCCCCAGCGAAGAACCACTTATAATATCCATTGGAATGGCAGAGGGAATGAGCGGGCCTGCTCAGATCTCTGTTCATACTGCACGCATTTTCAACACGTCTGTACGAGAAGTAAGATAGCTGAATGGTGAAAGCTCGATGAGAGGTTGTCGTCACTGCAGTTGTGTGGTGTGTGATGAGGAATTAAGTGACGCGACAAGGTCATAGAGCACGCGACAAAACGGTGCTAGCGGACACTAGCGGACACTAGCGGCATGGAAGGTCCAGCATCATGGAAATCTTGAAGCTCTTGTCAACAGGACAATTTCATGAAAGCACTCAAATACCCAACGATAATACTTAGACTTGTTATAATAAGTTCGTAAACATGGTAAGTCAATGGAATCTCATTGATGTTAAGCAGGTTATTCTAACAGTACCAGGCGCGAAATTCCGAAAAAGCGCAATCGATGCTCTTCCGCTTCCGTGAAGCACAAGCAGCAGACCTAGGTATTATTGATGCCGGACGAACTCGCCGACCAAAGATGATCACAGAAGTGACCTCAATACCAACATGCGAAAAATGGCGGGGACAAGTCCTGAAGGAGATCTCGCGCAAAGTTAGCAGGATCCAGGAAGCCAGCTTGAGCGACTTCATGATTCGAGATTTGAATGATGAAATCAACAAGGCAATGAGAGAAAAACATATGTGGGAAGTGCAGATACGGAATTTGGGTGGTCCAAACTACATGAGGGGGGGTGGGAAGGTTTACGATGAAGAGGGTAGGGAGATACCTGGAGCGGGGAAAGGATATAGGTATGTTATTCTGGACACTTCCAACATGCATGCGCTTACGCATCCTTAGATACTTTGGACGGGCGAGAGAGCTTCCAGGTGTAAAAGAAATGTTTGAAGCACAATCGAAGCCCAAAGAAGACAAGCCATTAGATTCAAGGGCAGATCTACGGAAGCAAGTCGATGCATCGTATTATGGCTTCAACCTGGACGAAGAAGACGGAACTTTACTAGCCTATGAAGTGCAGAAAGAGAAAGAAGCATTCGAGAATTTACTTGCTGGGCAAGATGGCCAAGCACCGAAAGGCTGGGAGCCATTACCGGGTGATGCTGGTGATGGGGAAGCTTGGAAACTGCCTACGCCTGAGGAAGTTCAAGAAGAGCTAGTTGAAAGGAGACGAAGAAGGCTACTCGATAAATTGGGCTGATCATAGCTTGATTATGCACAATGCCAAAATTTTGAAATGTAACGACCTGCCTCGATCCTCCTTGAATGATGAGCCTGAATGGCCCGCACCTCACTCATAATTCACTACTCGGGTACGGAGCTGGAAGGCGCTCTGGTTATTGCTCACTATGAGAAGGCTGCCATAAGGTGGGCCACCTACTGCATGACCTGTTCATACCTACCAGTGCGCCAGATACACCACAGCCATTATGTGACGTGGAGCCCTTCAAAGTTTATAGTGGGTTGAGGATGGCTTCAAAGGCCTTAAACATACCGAATCGCAGTAACGAATCCCATACCTCATCTCCTTTGCTTATTAATGTGACCCTCGACCGTCAGCCTACAAGTTCACCTATCAGATTCAGCCTCCACAAATAGCATTAACCGACACCCTCCTACTTTCATTCTCTACCTATGCTTCGGCAGGCTTTTAGCTTTATTGATTCCTTTTGTTTATTCTGTAACAGAACTATCCGGAGCTGTAGCTCGGTGTGGGAGGCCGTAGGCTGTGTTAACAAGAGGACTCTCCCTCTCTACGCGCGATTCACATAATCAGCAATCATGCACAAATGCGCAATCCCGGGCTACCCCATGCTTGTGTATGTGATATTGATGCTGTTACGGTTGTTTGAGGCTGTGGACTTTGTTCTGGTCTTTCATCCATATGGTTAAGTTCTGAAAATTCGAGACCACAACTGCAGGTCTATAACTCTACAATTTCATAGTTCCAGCTCGCTCCCTTGGTGCTGTTATTACATTTATATTCATTACAGTTACGTTAGTGGATATACACAATCCAAGTGATATCCAATCTCGGCCTGGAGGCCGGGGAACACCCTCTCCAAAAATGCATCTAACTTACACGAACAATACTTTACACCCCTTTCCTTCATTCCGAAGGTAAAACCTTCCCTCTCTGAATATAATCATCAATGATCTTTTTCTCCTCATTAGTCTCATCCTTCAGTTTATGCTCCCTCACTAAATGTGTCCTCAGATGTATATCAACAGGGTAAAACTTCGTCCTCTGATGCCCACACTCCTCCAATATACAATGATACTGCAGCCCTAAAGCAACATTATTCCACCTCTCTGCATCCCTACTCCTCTGTCTCCTATTAACTACCAAAATCCCCGCAAACCTCCTTAAATCTGCCTGTACACTTTCCTGCTCATAATACGCCCTCGTTGCCTCCTCCATTTTCTCTAGCGTAAGATACTGAATCCCATCTTGCGTTTGTCTAGTCTTCCACTCTCCGAGTTTCATATCCTCCATCCCATGCTCAACATTAAACCGATGATACTCCTCTACCAACTCCGGTTTATACCTCCTCAATAACCGACGATGCGATTCCTGTTGCCGCTCCATCCCCCGATGTGTCTCCTCCGAATCCGTAGCAATGTGTCTCGCAAATCTAACATACGCAGCCCATTTCCCCAAGAAAGCCCCATCACTATACGGACTCACATCTCTTCTTAACCCTGTCCCGATACTTATCGTTAGCGCAATCGGATTGTCGTCATCGCTCATTTGGCGTACTTCCTCGTAAGCATAGATAGTAGGGTTATTTGCCGAACCAAACCCGCCGTCGATATGTGTTGTACTACCGATTTTCATAGGTTTGAAATAGGATGGCGCGGCGGTTGTAGCGCGTGCTACTTGCCAGGTGGGAATGTTGTGTGCGTAGTCAGGGTTGAGCTCGATGTCGTGGTGGGGACCTGCCGCGCGTGGTGGATGGTCGAAGGTGCGAAAGAGATAGACGCAGCGGTTTCCTCGGGTGGCTTTGTTTACTGAAAATACGATCCTGTTGTTCATTAGAATACAGGCGACAAAATGGGATAGTTAGAACTAGACGTACGTTCGACATCGATTTTCGCGGGCTTTGAACATGTGCTCTGACATCTCACTGTTGGGTATTGAGGCTCGCCGTGTGATTACATCTTTTATTACTGCTTCGAGTCTCTTCTCGTTATAGCGGTCTCGAAGGGCTGGTAATGGTCCACGAATGGAGAATTTCCGTGGCTTGCCGAAGACTGCTGCCCCCATATTTTTGTATTCCAGTAAACAGTCATCTACATTCATTCGTAGACGAGACAACATGATCGCAATTAAGCTTAAATTTATTAGACCTGACTTATTGATTTAATGACTCAGAGAAGACTTACCCTCCTGTTGAGGTGCCAGCTGTTACTGTCAGAAATAAAGCTCAGTTAGTGGAGGAAAACGAACACTCACCCATATAATCGAAGTAATGTGCTGGCAAGTAGCGCACTGTAACTGACTCAGACCCATCTTCTGTAACTTGAGAGCCCTTATTAGTTACGTATTCGAGAGGATGGTAACTAGAGGTGGCAGCATTATCCTGTTCACGTTCGATGATTGCGATGTGTCGCATAAGCTCCTTGACAATCAATAGGGTAGAATATCCACGGATTCCCCCACCATCTAATTTCTACCGTTAGAGGTAGCTCTTGCAGGATTTAAGAGTCAGAATAACGTGCCAAATGTCAGAAGGTACTTTTGAGCCCAGTGGTTCTGTGTTTCAACAGCCGTCTGACTTGAGCCCTGCGAAACTCTATCGGGTGCTGTAGCTGCAGTGAGCAAGGGCGCTGGCTCTATCGAAATATCCATAGGATCTTGCATGACTTGCAATTAAAATGGTCCTGGTGATATAGGGAGGACAAAGTTGAGGACCCATGACAAACTCGTTTGTGTGTTGCCCCACGCTTTAAACGTTCTGTTGTGCCCCAAGTTGCTCACTCCTGCCGCAGCCTTGTCGAGGAGAAGAGTAGGTTGTATGAGTCTGATGATGCCGTTTGAACCTATGAAAATAGATGCGGCTTGTAATCGCCTTCGGTGACAGCCATGCATAAGTCGGCTGTGTCGATTTCCCGGCACATATTTCATCGATCTCGCAAAGCGTTTCTTCTTTGAACAACATCACGTCCTCTCTTGCTGATGAACACCTTAACATAGAATATAAGACATTTAATTTTGTGAATAAACAGGGTTACGTTATGCCTGATATTGAGGTAACACTTGAAAACGGTAAGGCATACTTTGACACTACACTCAAGGCTACGTTTCGTGGCAATGTCGACTGACCCCCTTGTTGTGAGACAATTCCTCATTGAAAATTGATGCCAGAGCGGTAACGAAACGTAGTGGTTGCATCGAGTATTGAAGACTGCCACTTGAGGTAGGATTGCCCAACTCTGGTCACAACAAGCGAACCTTGAGAGCCTGTGGCGTTTCATTGTTCTTTACACCCAAAACCAATATTTCCTTATCACTGCCACAAATCATCCAGCCCTTAACACGCTGAGAAGATGAAAAGAGGCGGTGATATATATTCCTCGCACACAAGACAATCTCTTCCCCTGCAGCTGAAAATTTTCGCTGCCAAATTTCTCAAGCACCACTCGAGCTTGAAGAGTTTTCACTGAATCCTAAAGTTTTATTCGCTTGGAGAACCAAATAAATGGACGACCAGAAATTACAGCCTCATCATCGTAATAGCGACGTCGACAACACTAGGCCATCATCCCCGCATTGCGACCGCCAATCACCGCATGCATCCCAATCCTGGGAAGAGAACAATGCAGTGGAATACGATGCAGGTACCCATCTACTTACCAAAGTACCGAGGAACATCATCAAAGGCAAGTTACCCTCAACACTCGTCGAACATTTTACTCATGTGGGTAGAAAACACCCATACAAAGATCACGATCCCTCGTCGCAGATTCTCGCCGACCGATCGAGTGACAATAAAGGTTCCTGTAGGAACTGATCAGAGGGTTCCCGATTATGACCTTTGTCTTGCGAAAGTCCGAATGAGTTGCCTACCCCGAGATGTGCTCTGGCAGCGAATTCGAGGTCGTGTAAAGACGATATATGTTAAAGGAGTTCCACGATCATGCTCACTGAGCCCTGATTCATCCCCAGCAAGCTCTCTGGCAGGCTTGGAGAGCTGAGAACCGTATGTTTTGCTGAGTAAGACAACATGCATTGCTCGATTGCTATTTGGGAAAATGTTCCTGATAAAAGATGAGGGCTGACAAATTTTATAGTTATTGGTGACATATATATGATGATCTGAACGAATTCTTTTGGCTATTTAGCACGGGGGAATGATGCATTGAATTATACCTTCTAGAGAGCTTTAGTTAGTTTTGTATAGATAGAAATAACGAGGAACGCTACCTTTTAGACTTGATTAAATGAAGTAGAGCGGCCTCTGCTGCATACAACAAGGTCTTCGCACGACGAGAATCAGAGTTGACCTAGCCATCTTAAAATTATCAATTTCGTGTGTGTGCAACTAAGCTCGATAACAAAAAGTGACTATTTCTAGCACTTTCCGAGTTAGGTCACTCCTTATACCGTTCCTTAATCGACAAGCTGCCCTTATAATTCTTCAGGTCAAACCCCAACCAGTCTCCAGGAAAGGTTTTCGGGCCAGTATAGAAATGTTCAAAGGGGAAAAACAGACGACGAAAAGCTGTAACAGCTATCTAGAGAATTGATCAATAACCCATGCCTAGCCACCGTGGTAAATTTGATTAGAAGCCGGCGAGTATCATTTGGATGGGCAAACTTACCAGCTAAACACTAGTCCGACAGTGGTAATCCCGGAGGATGAAATGAATTTTTTTTTTAAAGAAAATCTAACCAAACACACTATGACAGTAACCATCCAGCCTAACGCCCATTCAGCCAAATTGTACATATATACATACCTTTACTTATATGTAGTCAAACAAGACTCGCAGCATGCTTCGCCCTAGACCTCGCTGCCTGTTCTGCCTTCTTATGTTTCCGTGCCTGACTAACACTCATCCTAATCTCCTCATTCATCTTCTTCTCCAGCCCATCATGCTCAACCTCGTCTAGGACAAAACAACCTAAATTCCCCTGTCTCCACCTCTGTATCATCCACAGTGCAGCAGCGTCCACATCAGGGACACCGCCTTTCCCAAGTCTACCAGTCTTCCTGCAAACGCCATCAAGCAGCTCAACAATATCGTTCGTAGGCTGGCAGTACTCATTATATATTGTGTATCCGTCCAATTGCTTGTTAATATGAAAAAGCAGATAATCGCACAAAGTAATAGGGTTAATAATAGTATCCTTCACACTCCCACATAACGCCAACTTCAACATTGCCTCCGCATCTGGCACAAACGGGACGAAAACCCCGGGCGTATCAACCAAATACACGCCCTCGGTTCCCCTCTCCTCATCCCTCTCCACAATTTTAACTCCACTCGCAATCTTTCTCGTCACCCCAGGTTGAGCACCTGTAAAAGCCGCTTTCTTTTTTTGTACACCGGCCATGCGGAGAGCGTTAAGAAGAGAAGATTTCCCGACGTTGGGCATACCGACGACCAGGATGCGTGTACCAGTTAGGGTATGCGTGTCGAAGGAGTGCTGTCTTGCAAAATTCAGGACTGTCTTTATGTCTCGTTTGGATTTGTGATCGGAGAAGAGGGTGGGGTGCGGGGCGTGCCATTTTCGGATTATTTCTTCCCTCTATAATCACATCACAAACATAATCAGCATTTATTCTATGAAAGCATATGCTTCTTGTTTGAGCAACGAACCCTTATATCCTCCGGCCTCCCATTAAACCCCAAATCCCTCTTCGTATAAAGCACAAGCCTCTGCAGCCCCCCGAGCGAATGTTCGAACAACGGGTTTCGCGAGGTAAGGGGTACTCTATAGTCCCTACATTCTATAATCAAATCAATCGACGACAGCATCGTCTTCATCTTTGAAAGACCAGACGCATGATGCCCGAGAAAATACGATCGCGGTAGCGACAGTTGAGCCGGAAAGACGGCACGAGGTATGAATTGTGCCATGATGATGGCTAGGTGTGCTGTGCTATCGATGGTCTATGGCCATTGCAAGGCTGTAGTGTGGAGTGAGGTTTTGGAGCTCAAAGATCGGACAAGGCTGAGTCGAAAGTTTTGAGATTTTATTCGGCTATTGTCACATGGGACGGAGTGGCCAATTAGTTGGCGATCGCAACGCCACTGACGCTTGTTGAATGACCCCTGTCATTTATACAATCGAGGATGATTTCGCACGTTGAAATACACTGTGATGTTGTAGAATCACATTACCATTTCATTATTCCTTTGTACTAGATGTTCCTAAGAGGAAAATAAATACTTCACTCAATTTCCCTAGAATCTTTCCCTCAAATCCTTCTACCCGTATCCGTTCTTCGCGATTTGTTTTGGCAAGCAAGCTAGCTAAGAAACCCAAGGCTAGGCACTCATTGCCAATCCACCTCTTTTTAAACTCTCCTTTAGCACGTTGCAATTTCTCAATAGTGACTCGTCATCAAGCCCTGCACAATCATGAAGAGTTATCTAAATATTTTCCTTGGTTTTCCTCGTATCATAGCAATAAATAACAAGAGCTGTAGACCTCGATAGCATTTCTAAGCAGATGTATAACCTTGTTTGCAACCTTTCCAATGGGTCATAATTGATTACCATTTATAAATATGCCAACAACCATGGACATCAGTTCCACCTCAATCACAGTTTCAGTATCGCGAAATTCTTCCAATTCAGCACTTCCAGGAAAACCCACAGAAGAAACAAATAGTAACCCCAACCCAAACCACGCATCCTTACCAGTCGTAGGAATAACAACGTTTGAAAAGGACTTCCAAACTTGTACAGAAGCGAAATGCTCCGCCACATTTCCCGCAGCCAGAAGATCCTTCAAATCACGTTCAAAAGAGCTTTTCCGGTCTGGGGGTAAACTCCAAGCTTTCAGGCTCCTTAAGCAAGACATCTCGAATATTAGGGAAAGATATGTCTCTGATTGGAAACTTTTCAACCAGTTGGTATTTGCTAGTGCGGTATATGTATTCTTTATGAATATCCTGCCTGGGATTACTTTTGCGGGTGATCTGTATGCTTTGACGGGGATGACTTGGGGCACGATTGAAGTTGTATTTAGTACTGGATTATGTGGGATCATATTCTCACTGTAAGTGGACATATTTCAAAGAGGTGTAGGGCAATACTGACTTAATTTGGAGATTTTCAATACAGCCTTTGACAATTCTCGGGGTGACTGGTCCCTTTTCTGTCCTTGCTGAGAATCTATACGAGCTTTGTCACGAGTCATTCCATGTAAGTACATTTAAATTGGCAAAAAACGGTTCTCATGAGGCCTATAGGTGGACTTCCTCCAAGTAATGGCTTGGTCCCTTATCCATGCTGGGTGGATGCACTACTTGCTGGCCATATTCAACGCTCATGATTGGACCATGCAGTATGTGACAAATTTTAGTGGAGACATCTTTTCCCTATTGAATAGCATCATCTACTTCCACAAAGCAGCTCAGGAGCTTCAAAGAAACCATGCCGCGGTCTCCTTCGCTTCCTTCCTATACTCGATCATCGGAGCAGTCGGAACATTCCTCCTCGCGGTGTTCTTATCAACAGCGAACTCTTGGAAACCACTTTTCCACCGATACATTCGCATGGGCTTGACTGAATACGCAGCAGCCATATCCATCATCTTGTTCATCGGGATCCCTCATATAGGAGAACTTGCAGATCTCGACAAACAGACGCTTGCTGTGCAGACCTCATTCCGGCCTTCAGATCCTGCTCGTACTCATTTCTTCGTCAAATTCTGGGAACTACCAGTGGAGTGGATTTTCCTCTCCATTATACCAGGAGCAATCATAACAATTTTATTCTACTTCGATCATGAAATTAGCAGCATTATCTGCACGCTTGATCGGTATGGGACGAAAAAACCTGGAGGGTTTGCTTGGGATATTGCTCTTCTTGGGACAACCACTGCAATCTGTGGAATTCTAGGGATTCCACCAGCCAACGGGCTACTGCCACAGGCGCCACTACACTCTGAGTCGCTGCTCCATGTTGTGAAGGTAGAATACATCACCATAGACGAAATTACGGGAGAACAAGAGGTCGAAATTAAGCAAAAGCAAGAAGTCTACGAGCAACGCTGGTCACCCTTCCTCCAAGCAGCAGGAATCCTAATTTTCATCTCACGACCCTTCCAACACATCCTCGGCCTAACTCCAACCTCCGTACTAGCAGGACTCTTCCTCTTCATGGGCGAGCAATCTCTTACCGTAAATCCAATCCTCTATCGATTTTCCTACATCCTCACGCCACCTTCCGAATTGCCGCCTCTTCCGAATGGAGTGAAAGGCTATCTGGGAATTCATGCTTACACAATCTTGCAAATCGTTATGGCTGGGATAATTTTCTACGTCACATTGACGATTGCTGCACCTGCGTTTCCGGTCATTATCATTGGGTTGGTGCCTGTGAGATTGCTAGTCATGAATCGGATTTGGGATAAGGAGACGCTGAGTTTTGTTGATGAATGGGCTTGTAAGGATGGGACACCTGAGGATGACGAAGATAAGAAGAATGGAAGGATCGAGGGACCTAAAGCCCGGATTGAGGAGAATGGTAAGCGGAATCAAGCGGTTCAAGGAGGAGAGTTGGTCTGAAGCGTAACATTGAATTTTGAGCCGATCTTCACAATAAAGGATAGATGATGTGATGAATTCCACCGAGGAGGTCTTGATAATTCTCCCGACCTGTCAACTGCGCAGGGTTTGAGCATGATATTCACGCGGACGAATCGAAAGCGATTATCTCCAACGTGATAGACAGCTCCGTTCCGCGGAGGGATTCCCAACAAACGTGTCAAAGGCGTTTTAGGCGGTATTCATTCATGTTACAACCGGGCTCCAGGAGAATCTCAAGATACAGATACTCACCATCTCATTTTAAAGTCAAGAAATTGCCTCACTAGCAATTTTGGCTAAATTGATCGCACAAAGGCATCGTGTTGCTGACACTTTCGATGCACTTCTAGATCATCAGCGGAGACGGTGACCCTTCAAGTCGGAACACAGCAAACCGAATGGTTGTCTAGTGGGGTGGCGTCCATGCCAAGCAAAAGGAAAAGGGGAGCCAGCGTTGACCATTGGCGCAAAAGGTGGGATGTTTCAAGCAACGAGCCCTTTTCTTTACAACGACAAGTCATGAGACATTACAACTCGCACTCTCATTCCTCGGAGAGTTATTCGGAGAAGCAGGACCAAACAATTGAAGACTCAAAAGGTTTATTATTAAGAAATAAAAAATTAAGCATCCGTTAGTCCCGCAATACGCTGATTAAGAGGCATAAAGCATAACATCTAGCACTCCGTTGGCCGGCATGGCGCCGTGTCGGATTTGCCTCTTGTGAGGAACAACCCCTGCTCCTTGCTTAGTAACCCCCCACTACATCTCTTATGACGATAGTTCCGCTCAGCAAAAGAGCGACCCCGCTGAAGTGTTTTGAAGGTCTCCGACAGTGCAGAACCTTAAGCCTCAACAACAAAAACTCTTCTGCTCGCCACAACTTGCTCCTCTTCATACCACGAACCAACAACCACATCAACACACTTTGAGATACCCATCCACGAATTTACAATCATGTCCAACTCTTTAGAACAGCTTAAGGCCTCTGGCACTGTAAGTCTCCCGCCTTTTGAACAGCTTGATACCTTGTTGAGCGATTTCTTTTCTGCGAGCGATATGGGTGAATTGGATCTGCAAATTAGCTTGCTAATAATCGATGGTGTATAGACAGTTGTCAGTGATTCTGGTACGTATATTTTGATCAATTAAGACGAGAATTAAAGCTAATCTGTTATTCCAGGTGATTTCGCATGTAAGCCACTTCCTACCTTGAAGCCATCAATATCAGCTGGACAGCCGTCAATTCGAACTCTCCCGACTCTCCGCAGTTCAAAACTGACTTTTCACAGCCATCGGAAAATACAAGCCCCAAGATGCTACTACCAACCCATCTCTCATCCTCGCTGCCTCTAAGAAGCCTGAATATGCCAAGCTTATGGAGGTGGCCGTTGCATACGGAAAGGAGCACGGCAGCACAATTGACGAGAAGGTTGATGCAACACTTGACCGTTTATTGGTTGAATTCGGAAAGGAGATTTTGAATATTGTCCCTGGAAAGGTTTCCACTGAAGTTGATGCCCGATTTTCTTTCACCGTTAAGGGATCAGTTGACAAGGCTCTTCACATTATTGACGTAAGTAGATTTTAAATGAATTCCATGGGATAGGAATTAATCAGGATACTAGCTTTACAAATCCATCGGAATCGACAAGTCCCGTGTTCTGATCAAGATCGCCTCAACTTGGGAAGGTATCCAAGCCGCCCGAATTCTTCAACGCGACCACGACATCAACGTCAACCTCACCCTCATGTTCTCCCAAGTTCAAGCCATCGCCGCCGCTGAGGCCGGAACTTTCCTCATTTCACCCTTCGTCGGCCGTATCCTGGATTGGTACAAGGCCAAGACTGGAAAGAACTACACAAAGGAGGAAGACCCAGGAGTTGCATCCGTCAAGGCTATCTTTGACTACTACAAGAAATTCGGATACAATACTATTGTTATGGGTGCCTCTTTCCGAAGTGTTGGTGAGATCACTGAGTTGGCTGGATGTGACTACTTGACAATTTCCGTAAATAACCTACTTTTTTTTTTAGTTCGGATTTAACAGCTAACAAAAAATCTAGCCTAACCTCCTTGAAGATATGATGGGATCCCAAGACCCTGTACCAAAGAAGCTCGATGCTTCTGCCGCCTCCAGCCTAAATCTCGAGAAGAAATCCTACATCGATGACGAATCCCTCTTCCGTTTCGACTTCAATGAGGATCAAATGGCAGTTGAGAAGTTGAGAGAGGGAATTAGCAAGTTCGCTGCTGATGCCGTTACTCTTAAGGATATACTCCAGAAGATGATTGAGGCATAAATTTGTTAAGTTGGTGATTTGGGGAGGAGTTTGAATTGGTGGGGGAGAAATGATAAGAAAATTGCACAGGCAAGAATGATGGTGGTGTAAATGAACACATGAGGATGGTGTGGATATGTAGCTAGCGAGGGTAGGCAAAGCGTATAGGCTATGAAGCAAATGATTTCCCGCGTCTCCCTAATATCTTTGCCGTTCGTGCATATCTACTATTAGAACACCTTCAAAATAATACTGTACTACCAACCCGTTGAGATTTCCGAATTCCATGTGTTCCATCTCTCATTTTCTACTACGAGATCTACAATTGGAGGCTAAGATTCGTGCAGGACACAGAAATTTGTATGTAGTGCACAGTCTTTTCTATTTAATTTTGTTACCCCCTCCATCGTCACCATTGGAATCCTTCCCACTTTAGAGGCATGATGGAGGAGAGGGGGGGGGGGGGGGGTGGTTCCTGGGGCGAGGAATGTGGACCACCGTTTATAACTCGGCGCTTGATTGGGGGGGGGTTGGGGGGACGGAGAAAGGTAGAGCCTTAAATTCGAGATGAGGGACAATAACTAGAAATAAATGATTGTTTCTAAAAGCGTCTAGGAATCATCTCACGATACCCTCCGTTCGCTATGTTTTAATTTTTAACTACTCCCGCTTCCTGTTTCCCCAGTTATCATCCCCAGCATCCACTGCATTGCCTAGTCAGCCCGATACTTTCGAGTAGAGCATCTTTGATTGCGTCTTTGAGTTGGTCCACTGGTCCGCTTTTTTACCTCCTGTCGTAGTGTTGGTGGGTGTTGAAGTTAGGGTTGTAGTTGAAGTAGAGGGGGATAATGAGGTTACAAGTAGGGGAGTTGTAGAATGGCCTGCGGTGATAGTACGCGTGTATGGTGTATCTTCTATGACTTTGTGGGGGTTTTCCTGGAGTTGGGATGGGAGCGCCAATTTGGAGGGAGGAGGAAGATCTTTTGTACAATCTTGTATTTGTACTCACTGGGGTAAGTAGAGTAGAAGGGGAGGACAGATTGAGTAGATGGCGGGAGGGAGTAGAGGGGTTAGGAACTCTACTTGTGGATAACTTCACCTGTCAGATATATTGACTTTCGAGCGCTGAAGAGCTCACTGCTTAGTGACTTCATAGTTGAAGCATATATATATATATATGCACAAGTGATTTGACCTGTAAAGTCTCACTTGCTCTCAAAAATAGAGGAAATCGCAAATTAATGGTTGTCATTTCAAAGAGCAATCATCAATCAAAGCGGAAGGTTCGAGGTTCAAGAGGAATAAAAAGCCCTCACTGGCTCTCATCCATTGTAGTCAACACCCACAACGAAAATAATGTCATACACTCAAATCCCCACGGCCATGAAACAGTCAGCTACGCCGCAACCATAACACCTAAACGCCTCGCAAGAAGCACTAAGTAGTATCCCTTCCCACGCCTTCCATTCATATTCCAATTCATTCCAAGTCAATTATCTATCCACGCTTCGCAAACATCCCGCAAGACAGCAATCCAATAATACAGCCCGAGGAGGCTCATAAACCAATTCTCAATTTCATCTCTCGATCTTGTTAAACGAGCAAATATGTATATGCCTATATTCTTAATCAAGGGAAGAATGCAAAAGTGGTGAGACGAACTGAACTTCATCATGTCGTGAAACCTGTCATGGTATCTTAGCTCGTTCGTAACCGTTGTTCGTTGTGACCAATGGCCTCCCATATTACAAGTACGACGTATCTATAAACAATCCTTGCTGGTGCATTTCGTGGTAGTGAAGCCTAAAGCAGGGTGGTAGGTATATTTGTTTTGTTTCTCAATTATCTGTATTGAGACCTCATTCCATATGTCCTTCATTAAGTACCATCTCCAAAACGATTTGGTTGCCAGGAACCTCTGGATGTGCCATGGCTAACTTCAATGTCCTCTTTTCTGCACCACCACCCCCACCAAAGCTCAATGGTGTCATTTGACTGCTTGCAGTTCCAGCTCCGAGTGGATTAGTGCCGTAGTCTAAGCATCGGACATCACGACCAGCAATGACTTGTCGCAATCTTCCATTCTCAGCGTTTCGAACCTCGACAAAGTCGTTATCGAAGAGGACGAGATATGCTCCGTACATTGCGGCTGTCTTGGCTTTACCTACGAATTCCATAATAACAGAGCGAGAAACCTCGCCATGCTTGTCAACGTAAACACCACATTCTTCGTAACACAGAAGGAATTCCGAGTCAGAAAGACGGAACATGCCGAGTGGCTTTTGGCCTTGAAGCCGTGCAGCAATGTTGCCTATCGCAGGATTCTTGGTATCTGGAATACTCATGGGAACCTTTTTGTCCAAGGTCATGAGCTCGAATCCTTTCAGGGTGGAAATGGCGATGTAGGTATGGAATAGGTTGATGGTGAAGCATTCGGTGGGGATGTAAAATTCGTCAAATTCGCGGAAGAATTCAGTATTGCCCCCTTTCAGCTTGCCGAAAAGCCTCGACTTTTTCTCCGAGGACTTTTGAAATACCGGTTCAAGGACTTTGAATGTCGAGTGGAGGCCCTCTTTCTTCTTGTAGAACACTAGAGTGCGGTCTTTCATACGTGCAGTAGCAAAGAATGATACGTCTCTTGTCCCAGAAAGTTTCTGAGGTGCTCTCCTAGCAGTGTCGTGATGCGGTGCGGGAAAGTTCGAGATAGGGACAATGACATCGAGGTGGTATGCTATCAGAGACTTGTCTGCAATGATCAGGAACAATGAGAATTCCTCCAATACAGCTATTTGTGATACTCGTGCCATTTGGATGGACTAGATTAATTAGTGAGCAAGCTCTGTGAAAATAAGGTTTTGATAACTTACTCGTGACCAACCGCGAGGATTTGCGGCTTCCGAGATATACACCCCATAGTCTGTACCGATTGCAACCATAGCCTTACCGAAACAGTTAAACGCCGTAGCACAATTAACTTGAGCTCTGCATACTGGACCAGGTCGAGGGCCTGCTCCATATGTTTTCTCCATTTCTCGAATAGCACGGTCTAGTGGGGTACCGCTAACGGAGACACCATTCTTGAGTGATGGGCCAGTAACTACATCGTAAGCAAAAGCGGTATCTGCCATGACTCTTAACCTGAAGGGCTCGGCATTCTGTTCAAATAGGGATGCGGCATGACGAGTTTTTGCCTCGAGAATCTTATCACACCAGTCTTGTCGATTCTGGGCGCTGGGAGCATATAAGGTATAGACCTCACTCTTGCCCAGATGTTTGACTCTGAAGGGGTACATCGATCTGGCATCGCTGTCGTTGGAGCTGCTTGGGGTAAGTCGTGTGACTGAGGTCATGGTAGCCATCGAGTTATTCGAGGTGGTATGCTCGAGGGGATTTCGGTCGACGCCGTTCGTGACTGATCGGCTGAGTCTAGAGTCTGTCCCTGTTCCACCCGTCTTTGCTGATGTTGTGACGGCGCCGATACCCTTGACAGAGGACTTTACGACGGGATCATCGTTCGTGCTTTCGAGTACCAGCAGTTGCATGGGGATGGGCTTGCATTTTTGGTAAGTAACTGGGCGAATATATAGAGTATGGAAACCTACAAGCTTGGAAACATCAAAACCTTCCTTTTTCCTTCCGCCATCTCGGTTGATGACTGTCTTTGCCAGCACCAGGTAGTGATCAAACAGAATTGCGTGTGTCTCGAGCCAGGTAAAGCGGTTTGCACCTGCACGTTGGAGGTCTCCTTTGAAGATAAGTTCACGGCCAAGATGATCCAGGTTCAATTCGACTCGCATTCCAGGTCTCAGGAACAGTTTATTTTGCAACTCAATCATTTCAACCTTTTTAGTTTGCTCATCAACTTTAGCGTCACATTCAAGAGTGACAGCTTTGATTTCTTCGATGGCGACGGCAAGATTAACTTTCTCCTCTGTATCTTGTGTCATGTTATGAAGGACGGTCCCCAGAAGTAATGTGTATCGCTGTAGACGGGTGATCGGGGCCTTCAGGTAAGTGTTCCAATCCAAACGACTGGAGAGCTTATTCTCACGAGCTTGATCCAAAAATTGTCGGAAAAGAAGATTCTTATCAGACTCCTTGCGTACTTGATATGTGGCATATGGGAAGCCGGCAGCATACTCAATATATGCAGATTTTGCTTTTCGAATCCACTCTCTGAAAATATCGCTAAATCCTATGACCCATGGGCCTTGTTCTTTCTGTCGGTATTTCAATTGAGCAAGAAGATAGTTCTCGTTGACTTCTTTGATGGCCTCAACTTTCCCAAAAACTGATGAAATAAACTTGGGAAGTTTTGAACTTGATATGATTGGCGGTTGCCATGTTGCCAAGTCGTCTCTATAAAGAACACGAAGAACATTTATCTGATCCATGTACAAATCTTCAGACATGACAATCTCGTGAAGGTTGTTCTGGCGTTGTATTTCCTTCTTGTTGGCGCCCTCGAGTTGCTCCTTTGTTAATTTGAAGAAAGTAACCCAGTCTTCAGATTTGCGAGCTGGCTCAAGGACTTGTGATTGCAGGTTGATTTTCTTCAGAGTGCGTGTACAATGATGTGAGTAACAACGTCCATGAATTTCTTGCTCGTGAACCTTGGGAGAATAGCAGCCAGATCCGGTAAGTTGCCACAGCACTCCAGAGACTGTTCCAGAACCAAATTTAATCCATTCTTCGTCTGGGAGAAGCATACCGGCGTCGAACATAGATTTTACTACCCGCTGGCTCAGGGTTTCTGCATCAGCAGTATTCATGGTTGGGACTTTATGTGTAAATAGGGCCACCAAGCCATCTTCGATCGTCTTTTGCCTCAAGTCAGCCTCTCCCTCACCAGTCTCTCCACCAGCCATTTCTCTAACCCATGAGGCTATTCCACTTAGCGCCCAAGGCTCCTGGCACTTTTTGAAATCCGGACTAGAAAGTCTCGAAGGTACAAATTTCTTTCGACGCCCGGCAGGTAGAGCAGGGAGATCTAAAGTCATAGATGATTGCGGTGTGCCAGTATCAAACCCATCCAGCCCGTTCGCAGAACGTAGTCCTAACCGAGCTGGCTTTTGCTTGGCTTGGCGTTCCTCCGCATCAGTTTTGGAACGGACAGGAGGAACAGTCTGCGGCGTGCTACTGTGGCTAGATAGTGAAGTTGACCTTGGGACATACTGCCCACCTGGGTTTAGCATGTTCTGTGGTGGGTAAGCGTCCGGCCCGTTTGCCGCGTACATTGGTCGAGCTGCTTCAGTGCTTGAGGAGTAAGAGTGCGAGTAATTTTGTGAATTTCGATATGATCCTGCCGGTAGTAATTGTGGTGTCCTATTTTCGGACATAGGGGGGACAGAAGGCAGAGGTCTATTCTGGTTGTATGAGCCACTGCCCATCCCTGGATGATAGAATAATTCAGGCATATCATCCCTGCTTGGGCTGTCGCTGCCAGATCTTCCACTTTGTCGTGATTCTGACATACGGGAATGTAGAGACACTTGTTCATCACCTTCATCGAAACTAAGCCGATGCGAATGTGAGGTTGGTCGTTGTAAGCCGCCAGTACCGAATGTGTCGACTCTTGCAGCTTCAAATGCCGGAAATGGATGGATGGCACCTTCGCCTGGGATAGAATAGTCTGTCATCCCCCCGAGGCTAGATACTGGTGCGTGGCTGTAGCTATCCGAGCGACCTAGCTCGTGAGGCGTGGGTAAAGGTCGGCTTTGATCCTCCATTTCACTGCTATGACCAGTTTCAAGGCCTCCTACCTCGTTGCCATAAGACATACGAGCATCATACCCACCACCAACTAGTCCCAAATCCATATGTTTATAATCACTATCGCTGCTTTCCTCTTGGGAGTGTGGATGTGCATGTTGCCCTTCATATCCAAAGGTTAAAGGTCCACCTACTGACCCTCTCTGAGCATCTTGTTCTTCAGCGATCCGCATTGCTTCAAGTCCAGCTGCAGCTTCCAGGTCACTTTCCTCGTCATCGTAATCATATGCCGACTGTCGACTATTAGGGTTTAGTGTCGAAGCAGTAGATGCATATCTTTCGACGCCTGATGGACCACCAACGGTACTAGCTCGGGAATCATATCGGTTTAGGTCTTGAAGTTCATTGTCGAGTAAATCGCCATTCCGTTGGTCGATACCTTGTCGACGCCGGGCCCGTGTGTCAGTTCCAGCTCCCAGCGCATCCCCAATATCAGCGAATAATTGCTCTTGTGACAGACCGTCTTCTTGGTGACCCTGAATCCCCAAACCCCAATCATCACTCTCCCCTTGTTCTTCGACAGGAGCACTAGGAAGCGGTCGGAGTGTAGGATGCCTTTGTAGCCCAGTATTACTTGGGGAAGATGCTGATTGGGTGGACTGTGAAGAAAGAGGTGGCGTCTGGCCAGAAGAATGTTTCATTCGATTTGCATAGGAAGTCGGATCCTCCCCATAAGCAGGATATGTTGGCTGTGCTGTGGATTGTGAATATGCACCGTAGTCAGGATATGGCGCTTGTGTTGCGGCAGGTGTATTATATTGTCCTTGGTTATAACTGTCTCCATTCGATGAATATTGACCAGATACTGGCGGGTTATACGCCTGTCTAATCGGAGGTGTTGAGCTGGGTGCAGAGTATGTCGGACTTGCGACGGAGTGCTCGTATATGGTTTGTGGTGAGGGTCGACCAGGCACCGGGGGGGCACCATACTGTTGTGAGCTCTGGGACCAAAATGAAGGTGACTGGGGCACTTGAGGCGCTTGCGGCATAGAAACAGTATTGTATTGGGAAGCATAAGAATTGTACCCTGAAACCGTAGAATGGCGGGCTGGCCCTGGAGCGGATGGAGGTTGATATGCAGCTGGATTGTACGGTTGATGGCTTGTAGATGCATTATTGTTGCTGTAAGAAGACTGTGGCCTGTATTGAATTGATTGCGACTGCGTTCTTGCGAAGTTTTGCGGATTGTATGGTACCTGAGGTAAACCAGGGGAATTAGGAGCAGCAGGAAATGGTTGATATTGATGTTGATATCCAGACAATGCAGGACTCGTATTGCCAAATGATGACCGCCCTGGCGATTGTGGACTCTGCGAGGATGAACTCGTTAAGAATAGTTCCTCGTGTGGCATATTTGAAGTCCGGCTTGGTCCTAGTGATGCTCCGCTCTGGTATCTGCCATTGGTCTGGTCGAAAAATGCAGCATCGTCACCATTGTCAAAGCTAGATTGTCTTCTCAGACCTGGATTCGAGTTATTATGATCCTGAGAGCCTGGTGCCCCGTACTGAGCAGGTGGCACATGGCCATATCTGCGTTGCCCATTCGAATGAAAAGACATGTCTCCGTGATTGTCCGATTATGTACGAAATCGTCTTTATCGCTAGCCTTTAAGGCTCAGTCGATTATTGAGATCGATTTCGAGATGTAGTAAGATGACTCGCAGCCGTGCTCTAGAGCCCGATATCGTCGTTGAAGTAAAGCCCTTTGCTACATTTGCGAGCGCGCGATGCGCGAGCTATTCATCAACCCAGATGCGGCCCCATTCGCATGCAACACTCGATGTTCTCTGTGACGGACTATTCGTTGATGTTGGAGGTCGTAAAGGATATGCAGGTTCGAGGGGAGGTCGTCGTCGTGGCTCTCGCGATTTCGTTGTAAGATATCCCACCCGCTGTCGGCGACCTCTTTTGCGACAATGCTCAGCAGACTCTGTTATCGAGTCCTGAATCTTCGTCGCCTAGATTCTCTCCACGCCGGCGAGAGGAACCAAATATCACCGAATAGTGTTCTTCGAGGTGGACGTAGCTTTGCCGAATTATTCTTCGTTGAATGTTTTCTTGGTGCTCTGAGGCTGCAAAGGTGTGATGGAGCTGAGTACTCGCCGTCGCTAATTTCTTGTTATGATTGGCCGTCACATTCGACATATTACGGGGATCGATCGTTCAAGCGCAGGTTACTCTACGTTAAACCTCATTAGAGTGCTATTCATTTGGAAGGCTACAAAGGTCGGAGGCATTCTTTCACATGATTCATAACAAAATGCAGGACTCGGGGAAAGCCTAACACCTTAGCAGGCAGTTCTAGAAGTGTTTATTGCTTGGCACTTTACTGACCAAAGCTGCTGCTCCGGAAGGTGGTGAACGTGTTTGTGCTGCGCCACTAGCTAGCCAGCCCTATGAGAACTGTGGCTAATGGGAAAAGAAAGCAAAGCATCTCGTTCCGAGCAATGAAGCAAAGTTGGACTTGAAACATGAATAGTCAAGGAGGTGTATCACCTCAGCATTGGAGGTGTTCAAGATAACCGTTGTGGTGGTAATCTAGTAAGCAGAAACGACACCATGAAGAGATCTTGACAGTGTCTGACTAGTGGAGGGTGTCAAATAGAGTTGGAGGCGAGTAAGATCCCATTAAACCTAAAATATCCCCTCAATAAGTTTCAGCAGCATCGGCCTGGCCAGTATGCTGTGTAAGGTTGTTGCATCATTTTTAATTCACTGAGGCTGTCATACTTCACTGATTGCACGTGAGGCTAATGTCACTTCGCCCACGCATACGTACTCATGGATGAGCTGCATAGAAGCTCTGCGGCCGGTAGAACAGTATGCCACGTAGGCAGGCTCTTAGGGTCTGAGGAGGCGCCCTGGACAATAGCAAAGATGCAGGCCTCAGAGGAGACTTCCTGAAAATTATTGATCAGGCGTATTTCACATCGTCGGCAGATCGCTCGACAGCTCAATATTGTATCACTCCAGTTGGAAGTCCTTTAACTAAGGTCCTGATAGTCTGTGTAGCTGACCAAGCCCAGTGGAGAGAGTATTTAAGACTCCTGGAAAGGCTGCCCAACTTCAGATGTAGTCTGATATGTTGAGAGATACATTCGTATATATTCACAGCACTTGTATTATAGAAATAAAGTTGTTTGATCCCCTGATGGTGCGGGATGAACTCTCATAGAGGAGACCTCCAGCGGAAGCCGGACTTCGGCAACGGGCAACCTTTCCGAAATGATGCAAGACTTTGTAATCTCCTCGCGTGTTCGGAGCTTTGGCTTCCAACCCCACCTTCGTCTGTGACATCTTCCATACTTTTGTCCTCTCTTCTCCTGCCAACCTATTTTTTCCTGGAGACTCAATCATCACAACACAAACGAAATCTATCAAAATGGTCAAAGCAGGTAAGGATCTTGTCCAATTTATACATTCTGCACCCCCCGTCGCCAGAGGTAACCAGTTCTGGCCAATTGCGGGGTCGCTAAGAGCATTTATGAGCAAGATTTCAAGCTCACTGAGGGAGCTGCAACCTGGATGGCCGCCCCTAACCCTTTTCTTCTCACTTGCTCAGTCTCACAAGGCTGTAACCCCTCAGGTTACTTTAATTCGATCTCCAGATCCTTGCTAACCACGTTCTTCACTGCTTCTAGTTGCAACAATCCGAGGCGACTCGAAGGTCTCCGGCACCGTCACTTTTGAGCAGGAGTCCGAGTCTTCCCCTACTACCATCTCATGGAACATTACTGGCAACGATGCCAACGCTGAGCGTGGCATGCATGTCCATCAATTCGGTGACAACACAAACGGCTGCACATCTGCCGGACCCCACTGTGAGTCCTTGTTCAAATACATACACACGTAAGGGACTCAGGTATTGATTATGGATAGTCAACCCACACGGAAAGACCCACGGCGCTCCTACAGATGAGGTTCGCCATGTCGGAGACTTGGGCAACTTCAAGACTGATGCCCAGGGCAATGGTGTCGGCTCCACAACTGACAAGCTCATCAAGTTGATCGGTCCAGAGAGTGTGATTGGCGTAAGTCGAGGTTAATTCGAGCTTTCAGGATTGTACTGATAATTTATAGCGTACCGTGGTCGTTCATGCTGGCACTGATGACCTTGGTCAAGGTGAAAATGAGGAGTCCAAGAAGACCGGAAATGCTGGTGGTCGCCCCGCTTGTGGTATGTCACAACCCTACTTTGATAAAAGCAGCTACTGATTTTGAATTGTAGGTGTCATTGGAATTGCCGCTTAATCGGAAATGCTATTCAAAATTTGGTTACCCAATTTATGGTTTATGATTCTGAGACAATGGACTTGCCCACAATTATGAACATAGAGGATTCCAAAATAAAATTCACAACTACACCAAAAACGTCGCACTTAAAAAGCATACGGGTATTACATTGATTCGAATTGTTCAACCCTTTGATCCTAGAAAACTGTTTATAATAAAATGTACTGCAAGATCAATACTCCACGTGACCTGCAACCCCTCGCTCCCATCGATGAATGAGGTTAGATCATAGCGGGGCTATTCCTAGCCACAGCACACGACCGTGATCTGGAGTAGAAATAATGAATGCTTATTCAGTGTCAATCTGTCCTAAATGCATTGCTCGTCACAACCTTCTACAATTCTCTCAATAAATTAAGGTGGAAATCATCTTCGTCGTATTTCCCATTGTCATTGCCAAAAGCACTTAATTGCACTGTAAGTAAACAATATTTCTTCGGCGGTGTGAGCAGATGGTGCAAACATCGAATTTCAGGAAGTGGCACTGGATTTTGTCTACGAATTCGAGAAATTCGAAATGCAGGATGCTTCGGAGCAGAGAAAGGTAGTCGAGTCACTGTGGTCGTATGGCAGATTCACCCTTCAAATTTCCAAGAATCTTCGACTTGCGACTGCCTCTGAAGATCAATTTCCAGCTTGGAACCATCACCAAGTGCCCGACTTCTCACCCCATTACAAAACATATTAGAGCTTTTGATGAAGTAGCATTACACCTCCTACTGCTCTTCAGCAAATATTTTACTACGCTCTTTAATATTCACCCTCCACACTCTCGTTTTCTACCCGGCAGCAGCGCCAGCATGCCTGTCCACACTCTCAAGATCGGCTACGCTGCTGGCCAAAAACAACACAAACGCACTAATTCTACCACTTCGAAATCTTCTTCACAGAATTCATTGGACACTGCTAACTTACCTGAACCATTCCCCAGTCCGCGAATCCTTCCTCTTGGAAAACAGCACCTGCCAAACGTTCCTCCTGCGAGATACAGCAATATGGTTCTTAATCAAGCAAAAGTAAAGTCGGTCTTGAGTGGTGATAGTCTTGTGTTGGCGTCAATCGATAATCCTGATCGCGAACGAATTCTTTCTCTTGCATATTGCACATCGCCTCATCTGAAGAAGGAGGGTGACGAGCAATTTGCCTTCGAATCGCGCGATGCGCTGCGAAAAATGGTTGTTGGAAAGCATATACAGTTCCAAGTACTTTATACAATTCCAAATACGAAGCGTGAATATGGCGTTGTTTTCCTGAATGATGGCCGAAGATTGCCTGAGGAGATGGTCAAGGAGGGCTGGATTAAGCTCAGGGAGGATGCTGGCCGAAAGGAGGACACTGAAGAAGCTCTCCAACAGCTTGACAAACTTCGACTATTAGAAGCCACCGCACGCAGCGAGGACCTAGGTCTATGGCAGACTAGTGGCGGTCGAATCAACGTTCAACATGACATGGGCGATGCACAGAGTTTCTTGGAAAATTGGAAAGGAAAAGCATTGGATGGTTTAGTTGAGCGCGTATTGAGCGGCGACCGTATGCTTGTACGCTTGATTGTCAGCCCAACAGAGCACATTCAAGGTAAAACAATGCATTGTTCTCCAAGACAGGGTTCCTGATATAGCTAATGATTTATAGTAATGACATTGGTAGCTGGGATTCGTGCACCTACCACCGAACGTGTTAATCCTTCTAATGGACAAACACAACCTGCAGAAGAGTACGGGAATGAAGCTCGTCGTTTCGTTGAGGAGAGGCTCCTGCAGCGTAACGTGAAAGTAGACGTGCTTGGTCTCAGTCCCCAAAACCAATTAGTCGCCTCTGTCAGACATCCAAGAGGCTCTATTGCGAAATTTCTTTTGGAAGCAGGCCTTGCAAGATGTACCGATTTTCACTCCACTCTTCTTGGCCCAGAAATGCCTGTTTTGCGCGAAGCCGAAAAGGTTGCGCAAGCAGCAAAGCGAGGTGTCTTTAAAGACCATGTTGCAAAGGTCGCTGCTTCGGGGGGGAACCTTGAGGCCCAAGTTACCAGAATTTTCAGCGCTGATGTTATATACGTCCGAAATAGAGCAGGTGTTGAAAAGCGAATTAATCTCAGCAGTATCCGTGGCCCTCGTCCATCAGAGGCAAGTGAAGCACCATTTCGAGATGAGGCCAAAGAGTTTTTGCGGAAGAAGCTTATTGGTAAGCATGTCCGCATGAGTATTGATGGATCAAGACCTGCCACTGGAGAGTATGACGCGAAAGAGGTTGCCACGATCACGCTTAACGATAAGAACGTCGGATTGCTCTTGGTACAAGAAGGGTGGTGCTCAGTAATTCGCCATCGACGAGATGACACAGATAGAGCACCAAACTATGACGAACTCCTAGCTGCTCAAGAAACGGCTAAGGAGGAGAAGAAGGGAATGTGGTCTGGAAAGCCAGCAAAGGCAAAACAATACACTGACGCGTCTGAATCTCTTCAAAAAGCCAAGATTCAGGTAGCAACATTACAACGCCAACGAAAGATCCCTGCAATTGTCGACTTCGTCAAAGGAGGCTCGCGTTTCGTTGTTCTTATTCCTCGTGAGAATCTCAAGCTTAACTTCGTCTTGGGGGGAATTCGTGCACCAAAGTCTGCTAGGGGACCTAATGACAAGGCGGAACCATTCGGCCAAGAAGCACACGATCTTGCAACAAAGCGACTAACTCAAAGAGATGTCGAAATAGATGTACACAACATTGACAAAGTCGGTGGGTTTATTGGTGCCCTCTACGTCAACAAGGAGTCTTTTGCGAAGATTCTTGTGGAGGAAGGCTTTGCTACCGTCCATGCTTATTCTGCTGAGCAATCTGGAAACTCTGCTGAGTTACTGGCCGCTGAAAAGAAAGCGAAGGAGGGTCGAAAAGGTCTGTGGGTCGACTGGGACCCCTCCTTGGATGCGCCTGAGGAGGAAGAAGAGGCTCCTCAAAACGGATCGAACGGCGAAGCCCCAACTGTCCGCGAAAAGGACTACCGTGATGTCATAATTACCAACATTGATGAGAATGGCAAGATGAAGATTCAAATTATTGGTACTGGAACTTCTGCCCTCGAAACTATGATGACCCAGTTCAAGGCATTCCACATGAATTCCGCGAACGGCGCTGGACTTCCGGGACCACCAAAAACCGGAGAGTACGTTGCTGCTAAATTCTCGGCAGATGGCCAGTGGTATCGTGCTCGAGTCCGTTCGAATGACCGTACAGCGAAGGAGGCAGAGGTCGTTTACGTCGATTATGGTAACAGCGAGAAGCAACCATGGTCTAAGCTCCGCCCCCTTTCTCAACCCCAATTCTCACCTCAAAAACTCCGACCTCAGGCGGTAGATGCGGTCCTATCACTCCTACAACTACCAAATAACAAGGAGTACCTCAACGATGCCGTCGACTATATTAGCCATGTCACGGCCGACAAGGAATTAGTCGCGAACGTTGACTTTACTGCCCCTGAGGGAACTCTCCATGTTACACTTTACGATCACAACACGAGCCAGAACCTCACTGACAGTCTCAACGCTCAAATAGTAGAGGACGGACATGCGATGGTGCCTACAAAGCTTAAGGGTTGGGAGCGAGGCTTCAGTGACGTCTTGAAGGCTTTGAGAGAGAAGGAGGCCGATGCTAAGTTAAAACGTCTTGGTATGTGGGAGTATGGTGATTTGTCTGAGGACTAAGGGCTATCATAGGCTCTCGTCTGTCTTTGATATGTCGAAGCTTACCCTCCCACTTCCACTGCCTTTCTTTTTCTCATTCTTCTTTACGAATCACGACAGCATTCATTCAATTCGCATTGCATGCATGGTATGGGGGAAGAAAAAAAAGAAAAAGGAATATCAAATTCGTGGTTGATGTAGGGATTGAAGTTACGAAACTTGTTGCTCTGGGTGGATGAATAAAAGTTCTCTCTTTTCGACTTCAATGATGCTCTTGTTGCGCAGGCATGCTAGGCGATGTGCATGATTGTGGTTGAATGAAGGGGATGTTATTCATGACTTAAGAATTTGTGATTGTGATGTACTTGACTGTGTTGAGAAGTAGTCGTGTGCTGTATGAAGTCAAAAGACTACATACTCACCCTCTCCTCATTTCCCCTTGCCTCACACATGTTCAATATTCCCTCCTCTCTCTCCACGCCATCGTCCCCAATCTCAGTGTTAAGTGCCACCGCTTCTCCAAAATAGTTGAGTCCACGCAGAACTATTCGCCATTCTTCAAGCCTCTCATTGCTGAGTAGCCTTACGCTCATAACCTCTTGATTGTTCTTCCAACATCCAAGTCCCTTATCTCCTCTTCCCTCTTGAATCATATTATCCCCGGCTCTAATAAACCACCACCACCGCCAACCAAGTCCGCCTTCAAACGTTCCCGAAATGTTGAGGACGGCTTCAAAGGAGGTAGATGGAACGCTTTAGCGAAGAGGTCAGAAAATACCCGAGAGGTATTCTCATCACCGAGCCCTGTCTCGAGACGGAGGTCTTTTAATGGTAGATAGAGAATGGAGGCTTGCATTTATGTATGTACAAAGTTGTAGAAGTCTACAGAGAGCGTTACGGCACAGTGGACGGGGTAGGTAAATTTCGTTTTGGAGGTGGGATTTGGAGATTAATTCTGATGGGAAAGTCTTACGGTGAGGAGGTTGTAGTTTGCATGTTGAAGGGAAGTGGAGAAAATTCGATTTGTAGTTTTGACATATACAGGGATCTGTGAACAAGGACTTTGTCAACCCTTTTGGCAATACAGGGCTGTTCCTCATTGATTTCAAAGCTAGTTCGGTTGCCGAATGTAATTTTATTTTGACACGGAAGCCAGCGCTCAAATTCTAAGGGGTTATAGCTAAATTTTGATACAGCGAAGCTACCCATATGTTTCTATAGCTCACGGACCTGCAAAATATGCTCTGCCAATACCATGTAAGTGGGATTGAAGATTTGCACACCACGCGAGACGTAGTCCTCCATCATCACTTAGTAATCCCATTATTTTGTGGCTAATTTTCTGCGGAGACTAGGAATTTGTTTCATATCCACCCCGCTCTCAATGAATCCGAGGCAATTATCCTTCGTCCACTGTTCGAGATCGCTCTTCAAAGTTGCTACATTCGAATTCCGATCTTCTTCAACTTACATGGTAACCTTGAGTATAATGTGCTTCTTTTTTAGTTATTAATGGTCAATCCCCATAATCGAGAGAAAGCGGCGACTCAGTTCGCGATACCGAGAGCCACTACACTATTGAAGGCGAAATGAGTATTTAGCTGGTGCATAATAGGTCAAACTAGCAGACTGAGAAAGACTGATACGAGGGTTCCCTGGGAGCAAGCGGCCCCGTGAATATCATGTCAGGCAGATTAGCTTTATTCGGTATCCGATTAAATCGAACTATTCGGAGTTTTGGCTTGATGTGGCTGATTAGTGTGTATGACAGCATCTCCAGTTGAACTTTCCTCGGTCGTATCAAGGCCCACGTCGTCAGTCATGCCTGCCACTTCACTTGAATTTTTAGGTTATATAGTACATTTACGTACTTTCGGGTTATTCCCAGAGTGCTCAATGAGTCTATGCTGTTCATTTTCCTTGCTGGATGCCGTCCTGGTACTGCTAGTATTCGAATCTGCGACCGAGGTCATAGTGGTTGAAGTCTGAGTGGTCAGCCAATCCTCGGGATTTTGTCCTACTGTTATAGTGAAATCTTGCTTACTCGACTCTGTATTCTTCTCTGTCCCCCATGGACAGGTTTTATCAGGATCCGCTAACTGAGGTGTACCAGTATCAACGCTCGTAGAGTCTAGGAAGTTAGGCTCGGTTGCCTCCTTTTCTCTAGCCCGAAGAGCCTGGTCATTCCTCTGAATTCTTTTCTGGAGCTGCAATATCACTTTACAAAGCCACATCCTTGATTGTTTGCTTTGAAGTTCCATATCTATCTTGCCGCAGATATCTGTGCATTTGAGACTTAGAAGCAGTTTCCCATTGAGTCTGCCATTGTAATAAGAGGCAAAGGTCCTCACATCGATAGGAGATATCATCATAACATCCTCGAGAAATTTACACACATCCCTGTCTGTCCATTTCATGACTTTCGATGTGGTAAATTTTGGAGTCTTCTCGACTGCGTAGACGACTGCACTATTAATCTGGGCCCGTGGCGAGGGTGATGAGTCTACAGGAGCCAAGGAAAGTGGTGTCGATAGTGCAGATGTACTCTCATTTATGATTAAGGGCTTATCGTTCTTTTTTCGAGCATTAGAGGTTGTACCAGCCACACCAGATCCCCGTGACTCCTCAGAGATAGCACGGTTAGAAGTTTCGGTTTTACGGGCAAACTTGCCATTGATTCGGAAAGGTTGAGATGTAGTTTTTGTTATCGTGGGAGACTTCGCTGCTGATTTTGTTACAGGCTTCGGTTGAGGACCTATGTCTGATGAACGTAGAATTTCTAGACTCGGGGCAGCTTTCCTCTTTTTTCGAGGTTGTTCTGCCTCCTCTTCTATTGCATCTGACTGGTTACCAATATTCTCTTCATCGTCTTCTTCAAGACTAGAAGCGCCCCAGAACAGACTAGCAAGAGGTATGGTATTGAATGGAGGAGGTTCGCCATTAGTTGACACTGCTAACCACTTTTGAGTTCTCTTTCTAGACTCCTCTGGCTTACCACGCTGACCGGGAAGTGGTTTCTCCTCAATGCCGAGCTTCCACAAGATATTCGCACCCGAAGCCAGGGACCGAACTGCCCATTCGAATATACGCTTATCTGTATCGGTGCGTCTACGACGAATTGTGTCCCAGTCTAGGGATGGATTGAAGGGTGCCATAAAAGTGTCTAGAGCGTCGGAGTCCGAGTGTGCGAGGGTGTCAAAGAAAGCTATACGTCTTAATTTAGCCTCACCCTTTTCGGCTCTAGATTTCGCGGCCCGTCTGATAGGGTAGTCTGCCTTCTTCTTCCACTCCGGTAAGATTTTATACCCAATTGTCTGGAGAACCGTGTTACCACCATATAAGCTTTGTGACCAGGAAATCTTCTGCTTCCATTCGCTAGGCGTCCAAACTTGATATAAGTATTCATCTGGTATCCATGGTTGTAAATCATCAACTGTGCATTGATGCGTAATGAAGTATTGAACTCTTAGAATTTCTCGGGCAGCATCCCAGATAAGTCTATTCGCAGTTGCAACATCGTTCTCTGGGTCCCAAGGGGTATACGTTCCTGAGCTACAATTGTATATTTCCACGGATTTACCATCATTGGACTTCTTGAATAAGGCAAAGTCTTTCAGCGTCATACGTTTGTATGGTGCTGAAATTTTATTGACCGTAACTGTTGAAATCAGTAAAGTCCGAAGTCACGCACGAATATACATACATTTTCTCTTTCTGGACTTCGGAGGTTCCATCTCGTCAGCCACATCTTCTTGAGGTTGTTTCTTTTTGGATGTTGATTTCCCGATGCCTGGGGATTGTGCCTGCTGCTTTTCCCCTTCTAAGATAGGCAATGTAAGTCCTCCTGTAATAATAGTGGGTTGTGCTTTCCGCCGATTTTCTGCTGAAAATGAAGATGATTGTGACGAAACCTTTGGGTTTTGCGACTTTGTGATCAAATTGGAGGTCGTGGTAGTCTTGGTATTGACTGAGAAGCTGGACTTGTCGGGTTGTGTGGACGAGGGAGCCGAGGGCGAGGCCGAAAAGCTCCTCCCAGGAGCCGCGGTAGGTTGCTGTACCTGTGCTAGAGAAGGCTCTTGGTCGTCCTCAGCACGGGGTTTGTTTCGGGCGGGATGAAAGACGTATAGATGAATGGATGCTTCCTTTCCAATCTCCGGGCATTGGCTGAGTTCTTTGACGGCTGTCTCGAGGCCGTATCTATTCTCAATCGACTGCCAGTTCCTAAGATTATTCTCCGATGATTCTAATCCAAGATAACCGAGTTCATCTGATTCAAGGTTTAGGCGATACCCGAACTTGATTTCCAGTTGATGCAGCAGTTTGTCAAATGAGAGGTGCCAAGGTTTGACATCCTCTGCTTTACGATCGCTATACGTAGATCTCACCAATGACACTGTAGAGATGAGAGTCGTTTTCTGTGGAAGATCTTTGAGACGCTGGTCGGGTCCGCGTTCTTCTACCTGAATCATAAACTTGTGTAACGGAACACGCGCCATTGTTGATTTCGTGTCTGTAACGAATTAGTCACATGATCAGGTCTTTGAGAGATAACCTACCATGTGACTTATGCGCCACGTAGTCTAAGGAACGTCAAGCCTTTGAACAAGAATGTGAGGTGGATAAGAGAGATGATTCTGATGCTGGTGTTGGTGTTGCTGGCTTCTGTTGATGGTGAAAGTTGAAGAAAGTCCTGCCGTAGATCGTCATTTTCTTGAGCTGACTAGCGTCGCTTATTCAATCAAAGCGTTCTGAAAGGGTGAAACGTAAACTCAAGCCATCGCAATTAGTTTCGGAGGTACAAGTGTGAAGGTTTAGTTATGTGAAAGGTCGTCAAATCGTCCCATGGACTAGTTAGCACAGTTACTTTGGAAAGTTCTCAAAATCAACACTCTTTGGGTGCAAAGCTTCAACGGTAGGACAGGAAGGAGCACTTAAGAAGTGCCTGCTCTATCTAGTAATTGCAAGGTAGGTATCACGAATTGATCAAGGTAGGAAAGTGCACATGCCAAGTCTTAAATTGCTCAGATTCCAAATGCTGTCCGCCCATCACTATACCCCTATGGTATCCCACTGCTCCATATACCCCCTCTTGTGCAACGACATACCGTCCAAAAAGCTAAAAATAAAACGCCTATGAACTCCCAAGCCTATCTTCGTCGGGCCATTTACTCGTTCGACAAACATACCACAACAGAGAACCTAGAGTATACAATTCCGACACAGCTGGAATTACTGCTCGAACTCCACGATCTTCTGAGACGCACCACTAACGCTCCTCAAGCGACCGGTATCTGTCCCCGATGTCGGGCTCAATGTGCTCCCTTTAATTTCACCAATCACGCCCTCCTGTCCTCGCATACTCATTGCTTCGGCATCTACACCCTCTAGGAGATCTCTGTCTTCAGTGCGAACTCCACCACGTCGCTCGTGACCACCAGGAGTCCGAGGATTGTCGTAGCCCTCTTCATCCTCGTCATCCTCTTCTTGAGGTCGGTTGACGGCGTTCTTTTCCATCTCCTTCTGTGCCTCATCCATACGCCGTCTAACTTCTTGTGCAACACGCATGCCATCTGTTACAATATTGTCAAGGACACCACGAAGTCCTTTGCTAGGTGGCACAACTCCACCCGCTGCTCCACCACCAATGCCGTTCTGTGAAGCAGGTTGTCTACCAAAGCCGATGTTGGTAAACGTCGTGAGGCTTGAAGCTGAGGATGACGGTCCTGGTGTCACTATCTTGTCTGAGATACGGAAAGAGGCTGGGAACGAAGACTCGAAGAATTGTTCGAGAAGTTCATCAGCAAGGACGACCATGCGGAAGGTTGGTAATGTGATGTGAAGGGGTTTGGAGGGGTCCAAAGCAGCGTTTGCAGCTTCAGACTGTGCTTTTGAGACACTGCGATTGCCCGAGGATTTACTACTAGGGTTCCCAGCCGCGGGAGGAATACCTTCTAAACCAGTAGATTTCTTAGACTTGTTTGGTGAAGCTTCTGGACCGAGATCGAGTAGATCTTCCTCTTCATCGCTGTCATCGCCAATTCCAAATGCATCATCGTTGGCATGTCCATTTGTGTCCAACTCATCCACCTCTTGGTTCTGAGGATGATCTGGGTCAGCATATTCGAAGCAACGCCTTATAAAGGCGCTAACACTGCTAAGGAAGCGCTCATTCGTGCTACCTTGGATTTGATCTGTTTGACCACCATTTCCAGCCTCGAACTCACTCAAGCCAGTCATAGAACTCGACGGCGTAAGTGACCCTTCTAAGCCTCGGCGAGACAAAAAGAGAAGAGCTTCTGAGATGCGGAGAATGCCTTCTCTATCAACTTTTCCGTCTCCGTCATCGTCATAAAGCTCAAAAAAGTATGTTATACTACCCATAATATCGCCCTTCCCTTTGATATGTGCCAAGCCAGTCACAACATTTTGTAAAGTCAAAGAATTATTCATGTCAACATCCCAACGCCGGAAGAGTCGTTGCATGAACTCGTGATCAGCAGGTTCGGGATTGCCGTAGCCCCAAGGTGAAAGTGAGGCCTCTCTTCGTCGTACACTGTTGCCGAAATATGAGTGATTTTGTCGATCAGGGGAGCTGTCTTTTGCTGGTGGTGAAGGAGAATCGGTAATGGCCCATCTTGATATGCCAGAGAGAAACTCTCGGAAGCCGTCATAATCCATCAAGGTAGGACTTGGCCCCAGCCCTACTCGTCCTTTCTCAATTATTTGGTTTTCAGCAAGCCCCGTAACAACTTCTGCTGCTCGCGCTCGGCTTGCCTTTGCTCGTCTTTCACTTTCTTCCAAAATCATCTGGCTTCGTTGCTGACGCTCGTACAAGACAGTGTAAAATCGATCATAAAGAGCTCCAAGTTCATCAACGCTCAATCGTTTGCTGTCAGGACCAAGATTCCGTATTGAAGTGCGCTTGGCGAAGCTTTCAATGCTATTCAGCACGTTATCCTTATGCTTCATTCGCTGCTCCGAAATGCTACTTTGCGTGATTCCCGCAAACTCCTTGAAAGCGACAACCATAAGCTCTTGAAATCGCGTGACAGCCCGCAGCTTGGCATTTTCTGATTTTGGGTGTGCTGATTGATCTAATTTGGAGAAGTATGACTTTAAAACTGAGATGAATGCTCCATCATCAGGAGCGTCCAATAGCTCCTCTCCATTGATGCGTAAAATCGCCAGACCGACCTGAAACAAAACTTTGGGACCTTCTAAGAAGAAAACGTCTAGAACACGGAAGGCAAAAACTAAGGGCATCGAATTAATATACAGAGAAAGGAACCACGGTAGGGAAACTACCGATAACTGTACATCGGATTTGACCAGGTGCTCCCATAAAATTGGCATTGTCTTTTCAACCAAGGATTCGAAGACCCGCTGATCCAGCAAGGTTCCATACATGGTAGTTGAGTAGTATCCGGGTAGTAGTCGGTCGCAAAGCGTCGAAAGGAGGAAAAACGCTTGGGTTTCGGACATATAGATAAGTAATGCTGCAACAACAATGTTCATAGCTTGGCAATAGCCGACTTCTTCATTCGTCCAGCTGTAGGCTGTGAGTACCCTTCTTAAACGGCCAATACCCTCCTCGTCTTGGAATCCGGGATACTCTGGAAGACTACGGTTCAAATCCTTTTCGATTTCGTCGATTGCTAGAGAGTCACGACCTTCGAACTTTGCCAGAGTGTCCGCATACTGTGTTGGCTTTTCCAGGCGTAGGAATAGAGATCCAGATGTTTGTTCCCATATTTCACCCCTTAGGCGATTGGGCAGGCCAACTCGGATAAGTTTATGAAAGGTGGGTTGCCGTATCAATGTGACGTTCCGCCCATAGTCTCTCAGATATTCTCCCCATAACCTCATTTTACTCCTATCACGCAACAGTTTCGCATCTCCTGGATATCGGAATATCATGCCCAGTCCCGCATCGGGAGGTGTTGTTTCTTTTCTACTTTCCCCCTGTAATAGATATTCCGAGTAACATTCCGCGACCACTCTTTTCAGCTTACCGACCTCCCCAACTGCGGACTTCAGACCCCTTTTCAGCCCATCACAGAATCTTTCACATGCTTGACGGGTTCCAGCAAGCTGGATTGTTATTTTTTGTTGTAGCACGGGGACTTTTGCAACTTCACTCGAGTTGTGATTGGTCATACCATTCCATGTTGTGATTGACAAGGCAAACTGTACCTGGCATTAGCTTTAGGCAAGCGTTGAGGCTGAGAACCTAGCGTACTTGGTAACTTTGGCTATGAAGGCGTTCAACGCGCCTGATAGCACAAAGAGGGAGTGTGAATCCATTTCCCCCTGGCCCAGCTCCGTGTGTCTGTCCTGTGAACCCAGAAGATGTGCTTGTGCTTGCTGTCTGGAGGAAGCTTGTAGGCTGTGTCGAGAAGCAGAGGTAAGATTCGCTCAGATGGAGCTTTCCAGCATAGTGATAACCTCTATCTCGATCTTTATCCTTCTCTCCCTGTGTAGCGTTTGGAGAATATGCGACTGGCGGAGTGATTGTGAGTTCCGCAGTAATTTCTTGTAGAGGGGTTTGCGAGTCCGGCAGTCGAAACTGATGGCGGAAGAGGGTGGATTTCGCAGGATTCCTGTCAGATGCGGAAATGTTAAGAGCTTGAGTTGGGTCAATGAATGATTGGGCCTTCTGCACAAGGCTTGAGAGGTTGAACATTGTTCATGGTATCTGCTATGCTGCAGCTGGTGTTCACAAGAGTTGCTGAACCTCTCAATGCGATGTCATCCCGCACGGAGTCAACGCGCTAGCTCTGGCCAATCAAAGGTCTCACGACTGGCGAATCCTCGGGTCAGCCAGATCTTTCTACTGTGATACTTCTTTACCCCTTTCATATTTTTGTTGCAAACAAATTGAGGCATACAATTCGTGCGAATGAAGGAGACATTGTCTTAAAAGAAGGATAATATAGAGAAAGAAGCTCTTAAGAATTGCTAGTAACCGTAAATCACTCATCGAAACTAGCAAGATTGATGAATACTGCTTGTTTATTTTACTAATTGTTGCCCCCCAGAACTTTAGTCTGTGATCTAGTAAAGGAAATTCTAGAAACCCAATTCTAGATAGTCTATCAAATTCCCCCACTAGAGTACAGGATATTTAGGTGTTTTTGCATTTTTTGCTGAAGTTAAGTAATTCACTCTTTTGATTAGGCTTGTACATATGAAACGTACATCCATGGTCGCTGGCTGGTGACAGTAGGGTAGACGACGTCTATATAAGGGGTGTAATCGGGATCGACTTATAGCAGTAATCAGGGTAGGTTACATGGTAGTTTTGTTTGTGCTTATGCAGGAGATAAAGCACAGGAGATTAGTTTGATAGGGTGGGAAGATTTAGACACAAACCAATTATTTTTCTTAGCATTGGGTATTGGTTCTAGTTGCATTCGTCCAACCCACTCCCACGAGAAATATCATCACCTCTTTGTGGAACTCTCAAAAGATGTTCAGTTCTACAAATGGTCGCATGAAATGGCATGTTCAAGGGGCATGTTTCTGAACTACTCGCCTAACCAAGTTTCCCTGCTCCTTCCTGCCTTCACGGATTTCAAACACGGGAGTGATTTCTCCTAAATATAGCACTTATATTCATGCGAGCTTTCTCGCAAACTTTTGGCCTTGAATATACATAAAAGACTTTCTTCTCATGCCAACTTCAATCAAATTTCGCACCACCGCTATCAATCAGTACTTCAGATCGCTTTTAACGGAGTGATACAGGGGTAACAGAGGACTCGTCTGTCACTGTCGAATTTTCTCATCCAGGCTCTCTCACAAACTTTTTACTTTAAATATAAATTGAAGACCATCCAAGAATCTTCCCAAATTTTGAGACCAAACGTAATCACAGTGATTTAAATTGTCTCCAAAGGCGCAAACGTATCGGTGATTACTTCCGTCAGCTTCGCACTTCCAACCGTTGGTGTGATCGTTGGTGGTGGCGAGAATGGACATGGCAAATAGAGTTTCTCATATGAAGTCCTGCAGTCTGTCCCGCATGTCGTCTTACAGCTCGTTACTTCCGCAATGCTTGAACATCCGCATCTGTACTTGTGTCAGATAAAAACACCCAACAGCTAGAGAGGCCACAGAGTGGAATGAAAAAGTGGCAAATTTTGAATCCCAATTTTTAGTATCGAGTATGAAGAGGTGGGAGAGGGGAATGTTATGTATAGAAAGCGGGGCTTACGGATTCACAACCGTAGATGTAATGACACAGCTAGGGTACTTCACACAACTCAACGTTGGACATCCTGCCCCCTCACTTCTGGTAATTGTCTGGCACTTCGTTGGCACTGTAATGGTATGCACTGTTGTCGGCGGTGTGAAAGTCACAAGCGTAGGCGGAGTTGGAATTGCAGTCGTAGAAGGGTAGGTAGTTGGTTTGTTTGTTGGGTAAGTGGAGCATAGGAGATCGGTCTGGTAGAAGGTTTGGCATGCGCCATGGCAAGTAGTAGTGCAGGGCGCGAAGGTTGTGGTGCTGGCGACAGTTTCGGGGCAGCCGCAAGGGACGGGGATGGTGGAGAGGAAACCGCAGGCTGAAGGTGAGAGGGTATAAGTTGGGTTGAGTTGTGATAGACAATAATGGAAAGGGGAAGTTTGCAGTTCAATATTGGTTCTGGAATCTTAAGGGAGGACAATTGCTTACCAGGTTGTAGGCAAACCGAAGGTGTTGTAGGCGGGCAGCTTTTAGGTGTTGTTGTGTGAGTTATGGTTGGACATTCTGTTGCCGCAAGGATGAGAGGAGTAAGGAACCTGGAGCATGTTAGTATATTTTTATCCCTAGATCATTCAAACTTACGAAAGAGTAAAGAAAGTAGTCGACTTCATTCTGTAAGATATCTTCAAGTTCTGCGTGGATTGTATCAATCAATTGAATGTATCCTTATTATTGGTAATTAACAGAAACCTGGCGATCTATAACCATTTTTAAGTTCCATCAATATTTGGCTCACCTCAAGTGTCCAAACGCCCGAGCCAATTGCGGGGTAATAAATATGGAAGCCTACACAGCGTAACCATGGGACAAAAGCTATGAATACGAGAAATGGTATGACAAAAGGCAGCCTCAATCCGGGAAAATAGAGATCACGATTGTGCCTGCATATCTACAAACACCTGATTGGACACTTCTAAATGCAAGCTGCAAAGAAGCAAAAAGTCACTAGTATTCGTGTTTTGAGAATAAGAGATGGCGTCCACTCGGAGTCCACGGAAAGAACGGAGGCTCTAGTATTTTTGGAGAAAAGAATTTCCTTCCGGGCTACGGCAGGAATGGAAGGTGTTTGAGAGTAGAATTAGATTTTGATGGAGTTAACCATTTATCATTTCATTCTCAGAGCTGCGCCGCTAGATGTGCTAATTTTTAGGATATATGCTTCCGTGGATGGCTCGATTATTCCTCCATCTTATGGAGCCTACTCTCAAAGTCTTCATAACTTACTTTTAGGACCAAAATCTGGTCCAGTGCCCTGAGGATGTGAGGCAGGTACTTTCTGTACATCTCCAATTTCGCAGCAAGGTTTCGATCCTGGTGCAAGGACTGAAGAGTTGTTTTTCAAACCTGGCACGTCGATGGCTGGGTTTGCAGTAAAGAAGTCGGCTGGGCGAAGATGGATTTGGTGGATTTCTACTGGCATTACTGGCCAATCTTCTACTCTTGGGTTATGCTGCAGAAAGAGTCAGCCGGGGGGCGGACAGCATGAGTTTTGAAAGGGAACTTACTGTAAGCCCGAAAGTATTCCAAACAACCACATCATCATTCTCAACACTGTCACCTCTAGCGACAGCATCAGCAACACCATCAATTTCATTCTTAGATTGGTTTGTGAACTCTCCACCTGCCCAAAACTCGTTGTCTTTGTGCTTCGTTACCCAGACGTGGTGTTGGGCGAATTGAGCTCGCTTTGCCATGACGCTGTTTGGATGAGCGAGCATTAACTGTGAAGCAGAAGGGATAAACTTGTAGCTGACAGGCTTTCCAGATACGGGGTTAATCTTGGAAGGATTTGTAATTTTGACTGTGAGGTTTGTTTGTGGCGATGCATCAAAGAATTGAGAAATTTTGACTGGTGTCTGTCGAACTTCATAGCCAGCACCGTAAGGGTTGAATTCCTTCGACATAGGCATTGGCAAAGATTCTTCTTTTACCACGGTGTTGTTCTGACCATCGATGGCTGGGTCAATCCGCAGACAGAAAAGATGCTGATGGTTCTGTGCGAGAGCACCTGAAGAAACGATATTGCCCCAAGGACTTGTCTTGCCAGGATCAATGTTGACGACACTGACGATGCCAGTAGCCCTAGTTTCAATCGTGATACCTCCTGCTTGATCAAATTTATAAGCAAAAATATACTCATAATTGGCGAGAGTAATAATAAACTGGACAACAAGCTCTCGCAACCGAGTGACGACAGCTCTGTCTGTCCGGAAGTTGGTATGCTTCCATCCGATACCATTATCTTGCTCATGCAAGCACACAACATTTTTGCTCTCACTAGCTGTTCCATCAGCTTCTGTTAAGACAGAGTCGAAATACTTGATGACACCAAGGCAGTCACACCCGAGGGCAAGGTTATTAGCTGCTCGACCGGCTCCAGCGTCGCCAAAATCAAACGCCTGTTTTCTGTGAAAGGGCGGTCTGGGATCGCCATATGGCACAGTCATCTCAGAGAGACTGAGTCTGTAGAGCACACTTCGTCCATCATACCATACATCGTGTAGCGTTGCACCTTCACGAGAATTAAAACCAACTCGGAATCTCCACTTTTGCCATTGCACCAGATTGCCATCCACTTGAAATGACGGCCCTTCAGGCTGGATAACATTTAGGGGTTTGACATCCGCTCGGAGTGGCTGAGAGAGCAATTCTGGGACATATTCGCCAGATGAGCAATGGTCCAGGACATTCTTTTTGTGGGTGCCATAAGTAAGGCCATCTTCTCGTCCACCCGTGGCAAGTTTATCGATTCGTACAATCTCGCCGCTTATAGTGTCTAATACAGGGATAATTGGCAGTGGGTAAGGGTAGTGGTTCGAATCCTCATTTCCAGAGCGTGTATCCCTAGCAAAGCAAAGACCTTGAGTGTAACGTGGGACAATTTCAGCATCACCTCCATACGGCCACTGGAATTCATGTAAACTTGATGTATATCCTAAAGCAATGATTACTTACCGGATCTATAGAAACCACGAAACCTTCTGGTAAGTCGAATTCGGCAATAGCCTTCTTGTAAAGAGGAGATTCCACACAAGCTTCCGTGAAAGCTCTGAACTCGTGACTGAGAGAAATGTGTTAACAACACCACAATTATACTAAAAACAATGATAAAAGAAACGGGAAAGAATTTCCTATCTCTTTCCAATCACTAGATGCGGGCGATTTTGTGAGTCTTCCGCAGATATTGGTATAATTAAGAGAGAATAGATCCGTCGTTAAGGAGGTCAACCGTGGCTTGGTCTGGTGTCTTCTAGTCGGAGCATCTGCTATAGGAATACAAGGCGAGATATCACAAAAGTATAAATGTAGAAACTACACCATGAGAGAACCTACGTTGTTAATGCAGCTTGATGCATCTTGTCCACAACCCTCGTCTCTACTTCCTTTGTGGCACCTAGATCCACCAAAGATTCCATGTATTCATGTCTTTTGTCCCCTCGGATAACATCATATTGTACTCTTGCCACACGAGAAGGCCGTGGCGTTTGAGGTGAGAGTCTGCCAGCATGTTCGCGTTCGAGGAAAGCAGATAGGATTTTCTTAGGAGGCTCTTCCAAGCATATGGATCGAAAGTTGATGCCAACAGACCTTCCTCTTGCATCGAGGATAACTTCGCGTGCTGAATTCGATTCACTGATGGAGAGCTGGTCGAGAGGATGGGGAATTTGAGTAGACATTCTAAAGCCTATATTCCCCCGTCAATGTATTCGCAAATATGTACGATGGTGGGGTATATGGTGGTGAAAGAATGGTAAAGGGAGGATCTTTCGTAGATGTCCTGAGAAATCTCCAAAGCTAATGCAAAGTATATAAACAAGAAAAGAAGTGGAAGATGTTACTTGGCCTTGATACTTATACCAGTAGAGCAAGTCCACCCATTTTCGAGGGTGCTTGAATTAAGCTCTAGAATCTGCACAAAGAGTGAGTGCGGCATTTGGGTTACCAAGCCAAGACTTGTCCCAATTAGGAAAGTCCATGCGATGATGTGTGGTTCTCCAGCTTTATCATTCCGGAGGAACTTCCCGATAAAAATGCTTTGTCCTTTTATGAGGCTTGATTTCCAAGGGCCGTTTGCTCGGTTCCTTCAATAGCACGTCTCCGTAATCACCCTCATAATGTTATGTTGAATTGACATCTGCATCTTCAGTTGGGAAGAGCTGCCTCTTCAACTTATATACAATTCGACAAACATAAGATGAAATAAATGGCGTAAAACATAACGATCTGGTTTGCCATGGATATATGGATTTTGGTGATTCCTCGGCAACGTCAACTTGAAATCTAAAATATCAGATAAGAAATCAAGGATTAAATTTCCTTTTGATTTCTCTAGTATGCAACAAGCTCCGGATGCCGTCTTCCTCATCACGTGCAGATGGCGGGGTCAAGATGCCGTGTACTTTTTCTTGTATGTGTGGGACATGGATTGTGACCATCCAGATGGTAGTTTTCAGGTTCTGTGGTACGCATTCCGAATCCACGTGTTTATCTCGTGCATCAGGTCTTCACAAGCAGATCTTGCCTATGGAACGATATCCTAAGCTGCATAACTTTCTGAGCTGTACATTTTGAAGCATTAGCGTCTCGTTGACCTGATAGTATCCTCACATACATATGTAGATAAAATATAAAGACTCGTAGGTCGAAAGTCATGATAGAGGATTCGTTACCGAGAAGTAGCAAATTGCAAATCGTGGAAGTCTATCAAATACAGGCCCTAGGAAACCAGTGGCTTTTGACTTGTGTATAGCGGTTCATGCTTGACTAGTGATTTACAACTTGTGTGGGAATGGATTATATATATTTGGTGTGTAAGCCCTTTGCATTGTAGGAAGAGCCCTGGATCAGGAAAGCTTGATTAATGTTTCATATTACCCCCCAAAATACAAAACATGCCAAAGCTGATTCGCGCACCATGAGAAACAATGTATCATCTAAGCCACGCAAGAGACGTGGAATTGCGGCGTTGCGATATTTGAATCCCTATCTGTGTATCAGCAAGCGACTTTTCCCCTCTTATGCGATGTTGACCACAACGCGAGCTCCCTGGTCATAAACTTCGTCGCGCCTTCCCTACTGTAGACCGGTACTTTTCGTATGCCACGCACTTGTAGACCTCGCCGCTGTGTATCAGAAGTCCCACAGCCGATCCTGCATGTTCCTGGCACATGAGTGTCCTGTAGGTTGTTGTCGTCTTAACTGCTAAATTCGCTGACCGCCTTACAGAATTCCAGAAAACCGAGCAGAAAGCAGCTAGCGCGAAAATATCACTACCACAATATTGACACAACAACCTTCCTTTGTAGCCTCGCACACTGGTTGCAGATTTAACAATTCCAGATCTACTGGCCCGGTCACACTGTCACGATGGATGTAGTCTCGCTGCGTGATCGCATCGCGACGACGCTTGTTGCGGACGCAGACGCTCGTCGCCGTGCTGAACTGGACCTGAAAACTGTAAGCTCTCCAGCGCATTTGTCAGGGCGGCCTCTTGTTGATTATTCTTGCAGGCCGAAGAACTTCCTGGCTTTACCGATGCGCTCCTCGATATCCTCCAGGCTGAGCAAGAAGCTCCCATACGTCTCTCGAGTACGTGAACCGCAAACCTTCCCTCCACCTGCCAAGACTAACCTATCTCTGCAGCTGTGGTATACTTAAAAAACCGTGTCACAAGAGGATGGGCTCCAGCGAGCGACGACTTCCCACAGAATAAACCTATACTGGATGACGAGAAGCAGAGATTTAGGGAGCGTCTCCTACCAGTTCTGGCTGCCTCCCCACCACAGATTCGACAACAACTCGTACCTGTGCTTCAAAAAATCCTCCACTACGATTTCCCCGACAAATGGCCTTCCTTTATCACTATCACGCTTCAACTCCTAAATACAAATGACGCTTCTTCGATTTTCGCAGGTTTGCAGTGCCTGCTCGCTCTATGCCGAGTCTTTCGCTTCAAATCAGGGGAAAACCGTGCGGATTTTGATAAGATTGTTGATGCTACATTCCCACGGCTTTTGGTTATTGGACAAGGCTTGGTGAATGAGACAAGTGAGGAGGCCGGAGAAATGCTGCATATTGTGTTGAAGGCATATAAGCATGCTACATTTGTGAGTTTTACATGTTCTAATTCTATGTGGAGGCGCTTACAATTTTAGTTTGAGCTCGCTGTATCGCTTCGTGAGCAGCAGGTCGTTATAGGGTGGTGCTCACTATTTCTCCATACCGTTGCAAAAGAGGTTCCGGAGTCCGCTTTGCTAGAGGATCTGGAATTGCGAGAAGCCAATCACTGGTGGAAGGCTAAGAAATGGGCTTACTTCAATTTAAACAGACTCTTTGTCCGGTAGGTCAAATTCGGCAAGAAGGGTGTTATTTGCTAATTCTTGCAGCTACGGAAATCCATCATCCCTGCAAAAGGGCAATGGAGAAGACTACACCGAATTTGCTAAGAGCTTTACAGCTAATTTTGCTCCGGAAATTCTTAAAGGCTACCTTCAACAAATCGAAAAGTGGGTGGCCAAGACAACATGGCTCAGCCGACCTTGCCTTTCCTACACTCTTGTCTTCCTCGATGAGTGTGTTCGACCAAAACAAATGTGGACTCACCTCAAGCCTCATCTCGATACCCTTGTCACGCATTTCTTATTCCCTGTCATGTGCCTTTCCCCAGAAGACGTCGAGAAGTTTGACACTGACCCAGAGGAATATCTCCACCATAAGCTCAACTATTACGAGGAAGTCTCGGCTCCGGATGTCGCTGCAACAAATTTCCTAGTCACTCTCACAAAGATCCGAAGGAAGCATACGTTCACAATTTTGACTTTTGTTAACACCATAGTGAACGAGTACGAGACAGCGGAGGAGGATAAAAAGAACCACATTGCCAAAGAAGGTGCCCTTCGAATGATTGGCACCCTTTCGAGCGTGATTCTAGGCAAGAAGAGTCCAATTGCCGAGCAGGTCGAATATTTCCTTGTGCGATATGTCTTTCCTGACTTCCGCAGTCCTCAAGGGTTTTTGCGTGCCCGAGCTTGTGACACGGTTGAGAAGTTTGAGCAACTGGATTTCAAGGATCCAAACAATCTTTTGATTATTTACCGAAATATCCTTGAGTGTATGGCAGACCAAGACCTTCCTGTTCGGGTGGAGGCGGCTCTAGCTCTCCAGCCACTCATCCGGCATGACATTATTCGAACAAACATGCAGCAAAACATTCCACAAATTATGCAGCAACTCTTGAAGCTTGCAAATGAAGTGGATGTAGATGCGTTATCTAACGTCATGGAGGACTTTGTCGAGGTTTTTGCGGCAGAGCTGACACCTTTTGCCGTTGCTTTGAGCGAACAATTAAGAGATACCTATTTGCGAATTGTTAGGGAGCTTTTGGAGAAGAATGATAAGCGAGATGATGATGACAGCTATGGAGACTACCTCGATGACAAGAGCATTACAGCTCTTGGCGTTCTACAGACGATAGGCACACTTATCCTTACTCTCGAAAGTACTCCTGATGTGTTACTTCATATGGAGTCCATCTTGATGCCAGTGATCAAAGTCACGCTTGAGAATAAGCTTTACGGTAAGTTGACATTGTGTATCCGCGACCACACAATCTAACATTCCTAGATCTTTACAACGAAGTTTTCGAAATAGTTGATAGCTGCACATTCGCCGCGAAGTCCATTTCCCCAACCATGTGGCAAGCTTTCGAGCTTATCCACACTACTTTCAAGGCTGGTGCAGAGCTTTACCTCGAAGACATGTTACCTGCACTCGACAATTTTGTTCAATATGGGCAACAGCACCTTATCCAAACCCCACAATATCTCGAGGCTATGTTCGGAATGGTGCAAGATATGTTTGTTGATGACAAGGTTGGCGGTGTTGACAGAATCTGTGCCTGCAAGTTGGCGGAAGGAATCATGCTTAGCCTACGAGGTCACGCCGACCAATATGTTGCGCAATTTGTGAGATCTTACAACCTTACCGCATTGTCATTATCTAACATATTTAGATCGAAATGGCAATGTTCAAGCTTAACGCTACTGACGTCAAAGTCAAATCCTACAAGATCCACCTGATGGAAATGGTCATTAATGCTATATACTACAATCCAGTAAGGACCCATAGGCGGGACGTCGGGTGTCTACTCAGCTCCTAACGCGCTCACAGGTACTCGCTCTTCACGTCTTGGAGACCAAGGGATGGACCAACCGATTTTTCAGCCTATGGTTCTCAAGCATCGACAGCTTCAGCAGAGTCCACGATAAAAAGCTGTCAATTGCTGCAATTATCGCACTTCTCTCCATCAATGCCGATCAGATCCCACAAAGTGTTCAAACCGGCTGGCCAAGATTACTCCAAGTATGTCTTAACTATTGTTTTCAACGGAATCCTTTCTGACAATCAATATAGGGTGTTTGTAAACTCTTTGCATCCCTACCAGCTGCTCAAAAAAGTAAGTATCACTTCGTCCTTTCTTCGAATCTATAGAACTAACAGAGGACCTCAGAGCGTGATGATGTTCTCAAAGATGACTTCCCTCTGGATGGATCCACTTATGATGATGATGACGACGATCAATGGGCGGGCGATGACAATGCTTGGAATGAAGAAACGGAACCTGAAGAGGAATCCGACGCCAAGGATGAAAGCTCTGCATATCTTGAATTCTTGAACGAAGAAGTAAGAGAATTCCAAGATTATGGCACACACAATGCTAACTTGCCTAGGCACAAAAATTCCAAAACCTAGAAGATCACGAATCGGATGATGAGTTAGGCGAGGAAAGTCTACTCGAAACCCCACTAGACAAATTGGAACCATACCAACTCTTCCGTGATGCCTTCCTTAGTAAGTGCCACTCGTTACAGTGTTATGTTGATAGATTTTAACAAGGATAGAACTGCAACAGGGCCAACCTGAGCTCTATCAAAGTCTTGCCAGTAATCTCACCCCCGATGAGCAGACACAAATCCAGAGAGTCTTTGAAGAAGCGCAAACCCAGCAAGCTGCTGCTGCTGCCCAAGCTCAGGTACCAGGGCTCATTGTCAACGGCGCAGCTTGAACGGACGTAAAATGAGAAAATGAAGTATTGGGGTGGATTTACATTGGTTTGCTCAAGCGTGCGTGCATGGTTGGCGTTTTGTCTATCACTCATCAACCGCGGTCTCATAGTCCCCGGAATCCACATATACTCAGAATAGGCCTTAAGCTTTACTCCTGTGGTGGATAGTTCTCTTTTGGTGGAGGAAACTGTAGTTGGTTCGTCGGTTTGCTTAGCTGTTTGTATGGCTAGGATGGAGGAAGAAACCTTTGGTGAGAGAGGGAAATTGGGCGACCATTAGCTAGCAGATGATAGGGCATGCACGTATGTAGGTAGATCAGATTACTGTAAGGTTGTAGACGAGGTGTCGAATAGGCACTATACCGTCATGAGTAGATGAATTAAATGCGTGAAATCACTTTATTTTTTTGTGGTCTTTCCTGCCAAGAATCAATAACTAAGACTGTTTCTTCATCGTCTTCGAAGTCTCGAACCTTGCACTAGCTAGGTGGCCATTCCGCTACAGCAGCACCCTTGTGTCCCCAGTGTCGGGTTCCGGCGTTAGTGGACTTGTTCCGTTGTCGTATACACCAACACCACGTTGTGTTATGAAGCATTGATTCCATATTGAAAGACAACTTCACCCATCGACATGAGTACTTCATCAGAACGAAATTCATATAATGCCTCGTTGTCTGCTGCAGAAACCTCGCTATATCTCCATTTGTATCTCCGTTCACTTCTTCGCGTCCATCATTCAACGGCTGACCGGCATTGATATAGACGTTTACTCCATTTGCAATTCCATTTTTTATTCGCGTTGGTTATGTGGGGTACCATAGTTCAATTAAGCACATACGAATGATTCTCAAATGGTAAATTTGAGAGCTGAATCTAGACGTCTCTGCTCCTTGACTGATCATGTCTCCATCATGCGATTTTAGAGACGCTAATGAAGTTCTTGGAGTGTTATTCTTTTATAAGTCTCGATACACCAAGGTAGAAATCATTCTTGGGCTTAAGGATGGACCAAGACCATCCTCAAGCGTTCTCGGGAAAATACCTAAGCCCTTATACAACCGCGTTATTTTTGCCGATGCTCTCACCTCATCGCAATCATGCATGATTCATGGCATGCGTGCAGAACCGGGAGAACAAGGTCTCTTTTTTTTGTACCTGTAACTGTAAAGGGCATCCCAGTAGCAATTTATATGGGTGGTGCTTCGAGAGTAATAAAATTAGATACCCCAGATACCAATACTACTACTCTCTTCTACAGCTACTCCACTTATTTTTATGTGAGTACCGGGCTGGCTCTCTAGTCATTACGTCGTACAAGAATACCTAAGTGTATCCATCCAAATAAAGTACTAAAAAGGTAGGAAAATCTGTTTTTACATGCCCAATAACCTGTTTTGGAAATGCTCTCTTGCTTAGATGTCCTTAACTCTTCTGGGCTCCCTCGATATATAAACCTCGTAATGCATAATTTTATTCTTAAAGGAAATCGTTAATATGACAAACATTCTTCATTTACTCGGCAATCACCTGAGACTCACGAAAAAAGAAACTTTTCATTAGCGAGCTTAACATCCATGGTAGGTTTCCGGCAGTAATATGAGATTAAGCGACATGAGTGGTATCACCTGGGCATGACATGTGACTTAACCTTTAGAAGAGGTTGAAACACCCGGTGGGTTAGTGGTAAAGCTTTCCTATTCCACAAGCAATAGCAGCTCGCTGTTCCTTCCGATTGGTATTCCTAAACGCCTTAAATGCCTCTTTCAAAATCGTAAACTGATAGAAAGTCGCTCCAAATTAAAATACATCAAACCTCCTATTTAGTAGTACAATATATGCAACTGCCTTCTTGAGTGACAGTCCTTGTCTACGAGGCTTTTTCTGTACTATTCTTGCTCCCAACAACTCCACCGAACCACTCCTTAACCTCATCCAACTTCCCCTGGAACCAATCCCAAAAGTCCTTGTCTTTTTGTGCATCAGTCTTGCCCTCACCCACAACGATATTATTCCCAGCACCATCACCAACCACAGGCCTCGTTACATTCGTTTCTTCTATCAAGTCCACACCTACTGGTTTGGGATTTTGATTCTGTGGATCAGGATTAGCCTGAGGGTTTTCGATAGGCGAGATGGAAATGATGGCTTCTGGGGCTGCCTCTGAAGGTGTTGGGGTTGGTGGTTGGTAGGTAGCTACCGAGAGGAAGGAAGCGATTGCAGGTGGAAGAGCGGGGATAAATGGAACTGGTGTTGCAACTGGTGGTGCCGATGGTGCCGGTGGTGTGGGAATTGATGATGGCGGCGGCCGTGGAGCAGAGACCGTATTTGGTGGTGGTGGGTCGGAAGGCTCTTCTGGTGAGGTTTCCGGTGAATGAAGACCAATGGTCTTCAACGGGAGACGGAGAGTCCCGTTATTGGGCTTCGGTGTTAGATCGAGGGAGTCACAGATGATGTTGTAGACTTCGATGTTCTCTGTAACTTCTATTAGGGGCTAACATAATATGAGAGGTTGAAGGGGAATAGAACTTACGGAAAGGTTCGACGCGGCTATTTGGCTTGTGAGGAAATGCTGGACCCCGAGCTACAAAGATGGCTCTCATGAGCGGGTGCTCATGGTCATACCCGTGAAGTCCTCTAGGATGGTACTGAAGGCCTTGTTTTATTCCTTCTGCGACGTTGAACTCTTCTTTTGTGACAATGGCCCATCCTGTTTTGGGGACTATCCATAGTGGTGCGATTCGTTCGTTTTTAGAGAAGTGATATCGTTCTGGCATATTGACGTCTCGAAGATAGACTTCGTAGTTTGGATTCTTCGCTGCTTCTGTAGCAAGAGTATCGTATAGCGATTGGAGGTGCGCCGGATCTTTTGGGCGAAGACCGTAGAGTGGCCAGCCATCCATGTGCTCGATAAGTGAAGTGTCAATAATATCCTCGAGTTGAATGAGGCGATTGACATCCGTGGTAGCCATGCCGTGATCCGACACAACCACAACGTTCACAATATCTGTCAAATTTCTTTGATCAAGGCCATGGAACAGATCGTCAAGCATCCTATCAACATTGTTGATAGTTGTCCTGATTTCTGTACTATTTGGGCCATAAAGATGCCCGTCCTGGTCCACGTTCGGAACGTACGCAGCAATAAGTTGCGGTCTCATATTTACCACCTCCGCAACCTCATCCTCTTGCCCGGGCTTATCAAGTAATTCTAAAACACGATCGACCTTTCTCGAGAGTGCTTCCTTTCCATTGTATTTATCCAGGAAGGCAGGTTCAACATCCATGATATTAGCCTCACTTCCAGGCCACATATGGATAGCCGTCCTGATGCCCTGTTTCTCAGCCGTGACCCAGAGAGGCTCACCGCCCCACCATTTTGATGTCATAGCATTCGGGTTCGTGTAAAAGAACTCTTCCTGTAATTCCTTATCCCAAAATGTATTCCCCACGATACCATGACTTTCAGGGTACAGCCCTGTGACCAATGTGTAGTGGTTTGGAAACGTAACAGATGGGAAACTAGGGTTCATATACACCGGACTGACACCCTCTTCAATGAATGCATTCAATCTCGGCGTAATCCCCCTTTTCAAGAAATCAGCCCTGAATCCATCAAGACTGATAAGGATAGTGGTAGGTGCGAAAAGCGCCGTGCCATTACTTCTTATAACTTGATTCAGCTTCACGCCTTTCCGATTTAGACTCAATTTCCATGCCACAAGTACAAGTATCGAAAACCCAACGACTATCAGGAGATGTATGAAACACCACCTTCTCCATTTCCTCTTCCTCGATGATTTTTCATTCGACATGGAGCGTAGCCCACGTCTATCCTGCTCGGACGACAATTCCGAGTCGCTGCTTGAACCTGTCGAAGAACCTTCCTTCATATGGCCTTCTTCCATCTCATACATCAACTCTCCATCTTCACCATGTTGCGCATCAGCCATCAACTGTGCCTTTTTTTTTACTCCTCCTCTCCTTCCTACCTTTCCTCCTTGTTGCCTTCTTATTCCCCATCAATTTTGAATCCTCATCCGCCTCTACCTCCGACAACGCGCCCGTACTTGGAACTCCAGGCAACTTATCATAACTCTTCCCGAACATCTTCCTTATATTCCCTAATCCTCCACCGATACCCTTCGTTAGACTCAGCGCACTTCCCCTTCGCCCGCGCTTTCTACTCTCTTCGAGCAATTTGTCACGTTCTTCTTCTTCTATTAGGACACTCCGGTCGTGAGCGCGGATGTCTGCCGACGTTCGTGCGCCGAGGAGAACTTCGTCATCGCTGCTGTCAGTTTCTTGGTCGCTGTGTAGGGAGGAGTTTGAGTGGAGGGAGGAGGCATCGTCATCGTACGCGGTGGGGGAAAGGAAGGAGGGATTGGATGAGGTGTTGGTTTGTGAGCGAGTTGGTCGAGACATGGTGGGTGTGGTCTTTCCGTGCTAATAGGGACGTGGTAGGATTGCGCGTTGGCTAGGTTTAGGCCATCGACATTGAGGAGAGCATCAATTGTATGAATGCGAAGCAACTACATAAATTCTGTATAGCGATGTGAGAAAGTTGCGATAGGTGTTCCCACAAACTGATATTGATGGACTTGGAGAGGACCCTTGTTGCGAGAGTTCAGGCGTCTCGGGTTCCGCTTTTCAGCCTTGTCTCAAGCACGACGTTTCCCTCCCCCCTGAATCACAAAATATCATCCAGCTCAGTGAACATTAACAATTAACTCTCTCCTCTATATTCACAACTTCTCTCTATTGTTTCTTAAATGAGCATATTATCTGGCATTTGAATATAATAGTTTCATCGCGCCTAAATAGGATCTGAAAGCTGGGAACTCCGCCTTGTTCTACTCTCATACTTCACCAATTTCATCTCTTTTCCCCACTCCCCGCGAGAAGTCACACTTACCTGGTTCTATCTAGCCCGGATACCGGGCTATAGAATGAAGTGTCAGACTAAAAAGACTCGGCATTCTGGCGGTTTGAAGCTTGATTTCTAAGTACCGAGAGCTCCGTGCTACGTACAATATTCTATTTCCCTCCCCAAGCGCGGCAATTTCTATTACATCCCCCCTCCTTCCCTTCGTATCAATTACATTGCCTGGTTTCCGCACAGCACAGCCTCATAGCTGCAGATCGCAACCTTATCGATACTGAGGGATTAATTCTCACTCATGTACCGACATACCTTCAAGCTTTTGTGTATCCATCCATATCAAAAATGCCTCAAGACCCACCTCATATATCTACCGTGGTTAGAACGCCACTATAGCGCCATTATGAGCATCATAAACACCTCTTCTTTACCAGGACAAGAACTATATACCAGGTTAAAAGCCAGCAAGATGTTTGAACCTTCTTCATTCTTTGCGGTAGTCTTCACATTTTACGTCACTAGCACAATCTTCCTCGAGTTTGTAGCGAATATTCGGACTCGCTGAAGCTTGGGTACTGGGAGAAAGACTTACGGAGGGAACAATGGAGCCAATTTCCTGCTTGTCACTCGGCGTCGGCCTAGTCCTCAGCATGATATTCCTGCAATTCATGTAAGATAACGTGGTTTTTTAAATACAAAGGTATCATGATTCCATTCTCCCACCCCTCCCTAATAATCACTAGCTAATCAATATACAAGAAACAGATGTTTTTTCATCATGTACAAATTATCTGATTTCCACTGTAGGCAACGTCTCGCCTTCTGCTTCTTCAGCTTTCTTAGCTGAGAGGTGAGTTTCGGAGTCGGTTGAGCCTTCAACCCCTTCGACAACTTCGTCGCGGCCGAGCATGTGGTGTTCGACGTTAATGACGGGGCCTTTGAACCATTTGTGCGCGGAGAGGAACCACCATATTATTACCATGAGCATGCTGGGTTGGAGTGTTAGTACCGGTGTTTTATGGCGTTTGGAGGGAAGGTATTTGAGTGGAAGGCGTTTAGGGAAGTGATATAATGAGCGCACAGAATGTAATGGGGGTGGCTGGAGGAAAGGAAAAAAGGGCGTAACTCACGGTCCACCATACACAACAATAGTCCAATTCATAAGCTCTGCCGTAAGATTATCACCCCTCACGCTCGGGAAACAAAGAATAGGCATCATAACCAAAATAAAAGCACAAGCCATTGTACCAATCGGCTTACTGAATTTCCCTAAGTGCCATGGCCCGCGTCTGAATCGATCACCAACGAAGAACACTCTGATAAAGATGGGAATTGTGAAAGCAACGTAGGCGGCGATAGCACCAACGGAGAAAATGGCGCCGATCGCGACAGTTCCGCCGAAGATGAGGAGGAGGAGGCAAATACCAATGCTAGTGTTGAACCAGACAGCGTTGACGGGGGTGTAGGTGTGTCTGTTTACTCGTTTGATCCAGGAGGAGAATGGGAAGCAGTCATCCCGAGCGTAGGCAAACGTGACTCTAGAGGCTGCGACCATGCAGCCCTGACCCATCGAGAAACCACAGACTATTGTTAGGGAGAGAATAGCGAGTGCTGTATTGCGAGGCATGACTTGAATTAAGTAAGCTGCCCATGGTTGGCCAAGATCAGAGCCCATAACCGAAGGGACATCGATAACAGTGTAAGCGACGACCAATTGTAATGCCCAACCTGCGAGCCCTCCAAGGCCTGAGGTCATGACAATGGCTCGAGGTGCTGCAATATTGGCGTTTGAACATTCTTCTGACAAGTGGAATGGTGCATCGTATCCTGACATGGTCCAGATAATGGCGATGAAGCTCATCAGTACGGCAATTCCGTCAGGCCAGTCAGTGCCGTTTTGAATTGACCACACTGGAACCCAATGTTAGCTACTGCCTTTAAAAAAGATAATGGACCAACAAGCTTAAAGGAGCAAACGGTCAGGGTGAGGTTTGAAATATATCCTGATATCTTGGCTGAACACTAAAAATGAGACTAGATATCTTACCTTGTTTACTTGGGAAGAATTTAGGGCTAGTATCTGTTCCAGTGACAGCGGCTGGAATCATGATCTACCTCCTGAGTTAGTATAATGTAGAGTCGCCTTATTTGAGACGGGAGCCAGAGGAGATCCGACATACAATTACAATGAACAAACCAATCATGTTTAGCGTAGATCCAAATGAATTGAAGCGAGCAATCCATAATGTTGGCATGGAACTTATACAACCGTGGATTATCATTATGAAAACCGTAAGAAGAAATGTTTGATATTGTGTTGGGACGTAGTCGGGATGCGTGATTGATGCTGCAGCTAGGATCATTGCGGAGAGAGCATAATCCACTGAGGGAGCTCCTGTAATCTGAACCATCCAATTCGACCAACCAGTTATCCACGCTGCAAAAGGCCCATATCCGGGCGGCGCTAAAACGGCCGCAGCATAATATAAGCCACCACTTTTCATACTATTAGTATTAAATCTTCGCAGTAGATTCGGTCAGACTTACGAAGTTGGCATCGATGAGCATAACTCTGCCATTCCCATAGCTACACACTGGATAAAAATCCAGCTAATAAGCCATCCCCAGACCATCCCTCCTGTGCCCTGTAGGATATTAGCAGATGCATGTTGGAAAGATGGTTCAATACTAAATCATAAACGATCGATAACAAGAAAGACAAAGGGGGGCATAGGAGAGGGATAGGAAAATGAATTCTGACCGCGTATCCAAGACCATAATATAATGTAGATGCGAAGCTGGGTAAAAGACCCAGGACAGCGAAGGAGACGCAGAAGGTCGTCCATAACGAAAACTCTCTTTTGAACTCTTGTTTATACTTGAACTAAGTTAGTTACTGATTCTCATAGATTCACCGGCCAAATAGGAGAAACAAGAGCATAGTTACCCCAAGAGCAGTCAAGGCAGCCTCATCTGCAGAGAGACCTTCAAAGTTTGGGACATCGCCATCGGGCAGTACAGTCGTTACAGAAGGTTTCCGGTAATCAACGGAGTGTGATTGGGATTTGCGATGGCTATTGACTTCCTTGAGTGAAGACATCGTATCTAATGTTACACAACGAAAGAATTGTCGTATGTCGTGTGCCTCAAGCCCATCAATGGAGGACAAGCGAAGATGGCTTCTACTTATACAACCAACCGTAACAACATCGGAGGTGAAGTTGAGGATGAAGGTTATCGCATGCACATTGCGGATCCTTTCAATTAATGTATCGAACCATGTGCATGGAAAGCAGGGTATCACGGCAGCTATCTAGGATCGAGACCTAATGCGGCATGTGTAGCCTGACCGATCGCCTTGTAGAGGGGTAGCTTGAACCATTTTCCCGACCGAAACCTCATCTTTTGATATGGGCCAGATATGGACCAGACATATTCCTCTTCAATCAATAGCATCACGGTATCTTTTCTTATGACCGGTCCTTCCGCGTACCTTATCCTAGCGATTCAGGAGAAACCCCCTCCCACTATGATGGCCTCACATGTTATGCTCGGATTGATGTTCTCATTGATTGATGAACTGGAACATAGTGGTCTGGGGGAGCATGTCGATGGTGTACGACGACGGAATGAACCCGTTCACTCCCCTCGAATGACGGATGATAGCAAAAGACCCTCTCGAATGCTTGCCCTCGCCAGCTTATCTATCACCCAAACTTTTGGTCATGGTTGAGTGGGCCAATTAACAAAAACCATTTCAAACATGGCGGCCAATGAGGCAGCTTGATAGCTGCTTATCGGGGACCTGGCTATGGACCGAGGTCATGGTTGAAATTCGCAGATAATTGATTTCAATTTTACGAGTTGCGTGGAGGTGGCAAAATTGTCTAGAAAAAGTCGCTCATGTTTAAGATCCTGAGCGCTTGCATTCTGAACAACCAAAAAGTTTATATCTGCAAATTGTGAAGATATCAAGATGATTGTTTGTTGTCGCATGAACCTTCCTATCTCTCTTCTCGTGGTCCTAAATTTTGGCACAAGCCCCGTCAAATCTGTAGGCGAAATGTGGGGAAGCATTCTGTTACGTATTGGATTAGGACGTCAATCTGCATGATATGCAGATGAAAGAAACAGGGGTGATCGGACTTGCCGTTTTGCGCCAAATGATCGAGAATTTCTAAGGGGTTTTGAAACTTGCTCCTTTGGGGCAATATCAAGACCAAGACTAGGGAATTGTGAAAGTTGTGCACTTTTATCCACACAGCAATACGGTTCAGTGAAATAGAGCAGGTGATGTTAGATTCCACTCCTTCAAATAATCAACAATATTGGCTCAAATTCTACTATCCCTTGCTCCTTTTTATCCTATTTAATTTTACAAAACATCAACTTATAGTACAAGTGCTATGCAATGGATCTGTAAGCGCTGTAATTCAAAGTCCAATAGCAATTCGTGTTAGACAAACCTATCCTCTGGAACTCTCTCTTCGCAATGTCGGTCTCAATTCCTCCAGCTCACCCATGCATGTATCAAAAAGCTCCGCACAAAAACAGATTCAGGGATCAGTGCTAGCTAGGCTGTATCTCTCTACAACAAATATTGTTCGGACCCATTAACAAACTACCAGACGATACCTCTAGAACCGAATCGATCAGCAGTTGCATAACCAACTTCCAAACTAATACCGATGTGGCTCCAGTCCCTCAAACAACACATTGAATGCTATCACCAACGATTTTTGTTACTCATACTTTACAATTGGCGTTTCTGAACGAGCAATCCCCACAAGGAATTAGGCAAGAGGGAACCTGTCAAAGTAGAGCTGAATAGCAAGGTCGGTCAATACAACTTACCACTTTGTCCACGTCCTTCGAGCCATTCATTGTCCTTGAAGGAAAGGCAATCATGTGACAATTCGTCAACTGCGTACATTGATCATTCTGTCGTTCTAGGCCAATATCCCCTCATCTTTGAACGATTACAGGGTAGGTTGATTTAGAAGGAGAGAAATGCTCGCTCACCTTATCTTGCTCTGACTCACTGATTTAGGAAGCCTTCTCTTGCCAATGTATCCTATTATATAGGTATCATTCCTAAAGGCCATCAACCCATCACTAGTATATCACGTGACAGCGCCATAACTTGCTTACGTGAGGTTCAAGGTTGAAAGTCTGTGACCCACTTTTGCAGACCTCCATTTACATCTTCATTGAGGTCTTCTCGAGTGAACCTATGCTCATGCGGAATCTGACCAAATGGCGGATCCGATGTTTGCTGCTGGCTATATGCATACCGAAGTACGCGAGGACTTCACGAACCCTTCAATTGTTTTTAGTCGGCCGGAAATTCTCAACCACCAAGTTCGGGATGGCTCCCCGCTCACATAAAAAGTCGTTTAAGATCAATACTAGAAAATTCCAGTACAACCCGCTGGGTCCTTCGACAGACTCAATTCGACTCCTCCGACTCAAACCCGATGCCGACAGCGCAGCACCTCTTCACTGCACAATCTTTCACACTACCCTTTCTCAAGCTCCACCATACCAAGCCCTGTCCTACACGTGGGGTGATCCGTCTGGGTCACGAGAAATCCTCATCGATGGAGAAATTATCACCGTAAGACCTAATTTAAAGCATGCTTTACAACGACTGCGACCAAAATCCGGAACCGACCTTATTATGTGGATCGATGCACTATGCATAAACCAAGAAGATATTCCAGAACGCAACATTCAAACGGCTGGAATGAGGAGGATTTATCAGAATGCAGAAAGTGTTTTGGTTTGGCTGGGCCTTGAATATAATCGTTCGGGGACAGCGATTCAGCTCGCGGGCGATCTAAACAAGCTCTCTCACAAGGAGATAGTCGCTTTGATCAGAGACCCCGCACGGACGGAGCACTTGGAAGCTCTTGTTGTATTGTTTCGTAGACAGTACTGGTGGAGGATATGGGTAATCCAAGAAGTCTCGTGCGCGAAGAAAGCTATGGTCTATTGTGGCCCAGATGCTATTCCTTGGGTTGAGCTGGACAACCTGAGTGACATTCTGAGGCAGCATGATAGCCTTCTGAGGGACTTGTTCTATGAACACCCTTCATACATTCGTACTCTTACTCATGGAGGACCTAGAGGCCTCCAACTTTCCCGGTATTCTCCAAATGTGGATGCTCCTCCGTTGTTAGAATTACTTTTATGTCATAAGAGCAAGAAATCAACAGATCCGAAAGATAAAGTGTATGCGTTGGTTGGGATATCCAGTAGCCGGTACACATTCGGAAATATCGATTATTCCCATTCGCTGAAAGATATTTTCACCCACACAGCCAAACATATCATAACCTCGTCAAATCGGCTAGACGTAATTTGCGTGAAGCAACATGTTACTGGACGTGGCAACTTGCCCTCATGGGCACCAGACTGGACTCGACCTCCGCCGAACTATGGATCACTATCCGTTGGCCTTCATCACCATGAACCCCCGTTTAATGCAGATGGAAACACTACAGCACAATATGAATTCTCGCATCATGGGGACGCGCTAAAAGCTACAGGCTTCAAAATTGACACAATCAAGCAAGTTGCTATGCCTTTCAAACAAAAAGGGGCACCCAAGAATGTTGGTCCGGCATTACTCGTTTTCCATGACTGGTGGAATCTATTCGCCTCTTCATTTTCAAATGCCAACTCGCTGACTTGTCAAGCTGCCTTTGGCCGAACAATCTCCTGCGGAAATTGGATGTTTGAAGGTCTGGAACATCTTTATGAGGAGAAATTGAATGCCATTTTTAGTCTTTCGGAAAATATCCTTGAGGATGACGATGTTTTGTCCATCGGCACTCCAGAATACGGCTCCCTTGCTAGCTCAGTTACCTCGCTTTTAGACGACAATGCGGAGCCAGTGGAAGAAATGATAGAGAAGGAGCAGGTGTCTGCTATTATCGATGCGAGTGTAACAATGAATAGAAGGAGGTTCTTTGTTACTCAAAGTGGCGCTGTAGGGCTCGCGCCTTGGAATGCTTTAGAAGGAGATACGGTTTGTGTCTTACTTGGGTGTCGCTACCCTGTTATTCTACGTGAGGTAGATGGTCATTATGTTCTGGTTGGGGAGGCATATGTCGATGGCTTCATGAATGGTGAGGCTCTCGTTGGTACGGGCAAAGAAACGCATGTACCGGACATATTCGAAATCCATTGAGACCGATACAGTAGCTTTAGGACCAGCTACTCCTCACGATCTTGGTGGATACACAGTGTTCTTTACCGACAAATGTCGAGACATCCCAACCTAGGAACACAGAGCCTCGATAAGCCTAGTCAATGGTTAGCGAGATAAAGCATCAAGAGGAAATACTGGAAACGTATTCTAGACGAAAAGCCCATGGCACTTGAATGCACGTGCAACCTCACGAACGCTGAGTTCTACGGAACAATACGGCACATGCAGAAACAGTTCACACCGGGAGAGACGCTCAATATCACCGGAGCTTCTATGCTGAGTCACTACTGAGCAACACTAGTTAGTATAGTGCATTTGAAATTTACTATGAGGTGCTTTCTGTAAAGTAGTTCTATGGAAAAATAGAAAATTTGGATTGGGGATGTCTGGAAAAGATTTACTGGTTTGCAATAAATATTTTATGAAGTCCTAATGTAGCGCGCCCGCCGCTTTTACTAAGCATGAGTTTATCATGACGTATGTTTACTTTTGGGGGTGGAGGGGCTATTTAGGTCTTATAGATCATTTTTTGATTCTAATTGAAATTATAAACCCAACAACCTTTAACTCACTCTCAATCAAACATAATATTCTTAACATAGCAATCGATTGTTCTATTGCTATAACCCTTGTCACTAACTCGGTGATCTAAAGTGCTTGCAGGTCAGGTGTAACGCGACAAGCTAGTCGAACCCTACCTGGTCTTTACGCGAATCGGCGATTGAAGTTGGGTTCTAGTGGGGAACAACGCGACGCGATCTCAACCTCATGGAAACCTGAGAGAATTGGTTTATTTAGGACATCACCATTGTAAAGAGGATCATGGTTTGCTTTCTGTGCGCTAACTACAGTCTGTTGGGATTGCCTCCACCGCACAACGCAACACACAACCAGTAATAACGCGCCAACTCGGTGCGTCTGAACACGAACAAATCCTCAGAGCCTTGTCTCTGTGGACGCCTAGAAGTGGCAACGAACGATCACTATGGCTGCCAACGCTAATCAAATAACTGAAATAATGGAGGAGCTAGTCTTCCAGAAGACTATGCTAGCCTCCATTGACGATACTGTTGCGGATCGGGACGATGCCGAAGAAGAAATTCGTGGAGAAATCCGGAAGCTTGAAAGGCGATTGAGAGAACTGAAGCGAGGAACCTCTGGCCAGTCCTCAGCTTCGCAATCATCGCTCACAGCCTCGTTGAATTCACGCTCGAAGAACGCATCTCAGGCATCTTCTAGCGCCGCAGTAGGAGGCTACCAACGTGGGTTCTCGCCCGATTTTAGATCTCACTTTCCTTTTCCATGTCCTCCCACCTCAATCTTTTAAACTCTTCCACGCCTCTTCCACCTTGAATCCATCTTATGCTACCGATTCTGACAAGGTTGCAGGTCTAGAAGGACACTCACAACTGACTGCCGACTCTATGGCGTCTACTCCAAACTCTGCGGATCTCGAGCTTCTAAGCCCATCTCGAATGAACCTTCCTACTCGAAAGAGAACCCACAGTACACATCTAGATGGAGGCCTAGCTCCTAACAATGGAGATAGCAAATCAAGACGAACAACTCCAAGTCCATACTTGACAAGCCCATCCACGACTGCTGTATCGATAAGTTCGGGGTATGGATTATTCCCCGCATTTGGTGACGGTTACTTTGACCTCACTTTGTTTGTGCACACATTCACTTGCCCTCCGTCCTTCATTATCTTCATGCTGCTATCATATATTACATGTGTAGAACTAACTCGGTTTACCTAGGGATGACGAGATGTATGAGTTGGAAAATTACTTAACACAACAACAAAAGGCTGAAGAGGACCGCCGTATACAGGAAAAGCTCGATGAGGAGTTTGCTCGCACTCTTCAGGATGAACCTGCAGTCTTTAACTCAATGGCCCCACCACCTAGCTCAGCCCGCAATGCTTTCAGCCGAATGAGTGGAGTGCGACCTTCCCTCAATACTACTTCATCATCTTCTCAAATTCCACAACTGGGGCAACCTACTGCTAGGAAATTGCCATGGGCAAACCCCACTCAGAGCAGTAACGTAGTAAATCCAGAGTCACGCTCGATGCATTCGCGAATCAAACCAGAAAGCTCAAGTATGATGCAACAAGTGCCTGGCTCTTTTGAGGACGATTCCTCCGATGCCAATGACTCCGATATTGAAATAATCCCAGCTTCAGCGTTTCGTGACAATGGGCGACACCAAAATCACTCACGTCCAGGTTTCTCATCGGAGCATCAGATTCCAGGCCAGACCCAAGGCACTGACGCTCTCGATACAGCCATGTATGGATCAGCTGGCATCCCGGACTGGGCGTCCTCTGTCTCCGCTGATCAAAATTCGCCTTATACCTCATCGATGATTTCCGCAGGACCTTCAGGTATGGACATAGGAATGGGCATGGGCGTTTATGGCGGCATCTTGCCTAACTCATCATCACTTGTTAATGGTGATCTTTCAAATCCATTTGGAACCCTCAATTCCTTAAACAACATTGGTATGTACTCTGGACACTCTATGATTGGTTTCCCCCCAGGACCAGACTTTGCCGATCCTTTCGCCGACGTTCCCGACAATATAATGGCCAATAGCTACGTCTACACGTCAGAAACACAAGCCCTTGACTCCTTTGCAGACATAATTGAACGAACAGGCAGCTCATTTGAAATTACTACAGGCTACAATAATCCCTACTCGTTCAATGAGCGTATGCAGGAACAAGCAAATGTTATCATCAACGATCCGCGCAAGACGAACGAGGAAATCAAGGAGTTGCTAGAGAACATCCGCCCTGATCTTGACTTACCCGCGGAAAATAGGGAAGGAACGCCGGAAGGAATGACTTATGGATTAGTAGGTTCATAACATGTGATCCAGAAATCAGATACTGATAAAAATCCAGTATGAACATCAGAAACTTGCTTTGACCTGGCTCAAGTCGATGGAAGATGGATCGAATAAAGGCGGTATTCTTGCTGATGATATGGGATTGGGTAAGACCATCAGCGCTTTAGCACTGATTCTCAGCCGACCCTCTGACAATCCTGCTCGCAAGGTTCGTTTCCAATTTCTGAAGTTGATACACTCTAACACATAACAGACAACTTTAATTGTTGGCCCAGTGGCTCTTGTACGCCAATGGCAGAAAGAGATTCGAACAAAGATCAAGTCTTCGCACAGACTCAGTGCTCTGCTTTTGCACGGCGCACCTGCAAGCGCTAAACAATGGGATACCATTCAAACCTATGATATTGTTCTAACTACCTATGGGACACTAGGAGCCGAGTTCAAACGACTTGAAAAATACATGGCCGAGCAGAAGAGAACTGGTATCACAGATCTAGATTCGGGCGCGATGAAGAAGCTATTCCCAATCCTAGGGCCCAAAAGTATCTTCTACCGGATATTTCTTGATGAGGCACAATGTATCAAGAACAAAAATACCATAGCTGCTAGGGGAGCTTGCAGCGTGAAGGCAACTTTCCGATTCTGCCTCACAGGGACGCCAATGATGAATAACGTTGGAGAACTCTACTCTTTAATCCACTTTTTGCGGATCAAGCCTTATAACGAGTGGAATCGCTTTAATAATGTCTGTTTCCTAAGTTATCCAAATTTCTCGTGTGCAGCTTACTGATGAGAAGCAGGAATTTGGCATGCTGACTAAAGGTCACGCTACAAAACGAGACGTCTCGCACGCCATGAAACGACTACAGGCTGTCATCCGTGCAATACTACTTCGCCGCACAAAGACTTCGAAGATTGATGGCAAGCCTATCATTACTCTACCTCCGAAAACTGAAGAAATCCAGCACGTCATATTCGATGAGGATGAGCTAGCGTTCTACAAAGCTCTTGAGACCAAAACACGGATCCAGTTCAACAAATTTGTTAAAGCTGGCACCGTCGGCAAGAATTATTCAAACGTTTTGGTTCTACTTCTTCGACTAAGACAATGTTGTTGCCACCCTCATCTCATCACTGATTTCGAGGAAGCCCCCCCTGCAGGTGTTGACATCTCCGCAGAGATGATGCTCGAACTCGCACGAAGCCTTCAACCTGAGGTTGTTGCCAGACTTATTGCTGCTAATGGGGCGTTTGAGTGTCCTGTATGCTACGATGCAATTGAGAATCCAAGCATCGTTATTCCTTGTGGCCATGGTGAGATTGCAGCCTTCCTCCATTTTGAGTGTTCTACCCATGTCTCTTGATTTACTTGATTCCTTGTCATATGAGAACAATAAATGCTAATTAATTCAACAGATACATGTGCAGAATGTTTGTCTAAGATTTCGGATCAGGCTCAAGTGAACAACATGGCAAATGGAGAAGAGGCCAGAGCTGATGCAAAATGCCCTACTTGTCGTGGAAAAGTTCAGTTAAATAAGATTATCGATTATTCGTCTTTCAAGAGAGTTCATAATCCAGATCCAAACACCGTCGATGACGAAGCGGTCTCCAATGAAAGTAGCGATGATAGCGATAGCGAGTCAGATTCTGGCTCGGAAACAGAGCCGGGTGATGATGCAAATAGTGATGGAGACCTTAGAGACTTCATTGTACCAGATAATGTGAGCGATATTGAGGATGAGAACGACCCCATCGAAGATGACGAGGAGGTTGCCCCGGTTCTGAGAAGGGCCAAGTCTCAACATGCAAAGGGAAAAGAGAAGAAGTCCCGCAAGAAGGATAAAGGTAAGAAGAAGGAGAAGGACAAACATGTCTCGATCGCTACGCTGAAGAAGGAGGCTTCGAAATCAGCCAAGGGACGTAGGAAGTACATGAAATTTCTAGACGAGAGATGGCAGGATTCTGCAAAGATCACCAAGTGTATCGAGCTTCTCGACAGATTTCAGCAAGAGGGCGAAAAAACTATAGTTTTCTCGCAGTTTGTTTCGTTACTGGATCTCCTCCAAGTCCCAATCTCGCGCAAGAACTGGAAATGCGAACGATACGACGGGAGCATGTCCGCCGATACTAGAAACTCGGCAATTGAAACCTTCACCGATAAAGCAGATTCTCGGATTATGTTGATCTCTCTCAAAGCGGGTAACGCTGGGCTCAACCTCACCGCCGCATCCCGAGTCATCATTCTAGATCCATTCTGGAACCCTTATATTGAAATGCAAGCAATTGATCGTGCTTATCGAATTGGACAACAGAGATCAGTCCAGGTTCATAGAATCTTAATTGAAGGCACTGTTGAGGATCGTATTGTTGAGCTTCAGGAGCAAAAGAGAAAGCTTGTTGATGCTGCTTTGGACGAGGGTGCTAATAAGTCTCTTGGTCGCTTGGACGTACGCCAACTAGCTTACCTTTTCGGTGTCGACCAATAGTCTTGTACTCCATATTGACACGCTTTTCCAGCTGGCGACGAGTCTTGCTCCTTTGCTCATACGGAATATTTCTCATTGCACGTTATTTTCATTCTTTTGTTTGGTATAGCATTGGATTATTCTTCACCTTGCACCATGTCGCAGCTGGCTTTCGATGTTATGAGGAGATATGACGCAGATTATGTGCAAGGATGAACGAGTGGTGCTCCTTTACAAGGCGTCTCGGAGGCATTTGGCATCTGATACCCATTTGCTTTATGGTGCGCGTTAGAATGGCTAGCTCAGGCCTACGAATTAATGGGCGTACTTTAATAGAGATGGAATAGTGCGTAACATGCTCATACAGTGATAATATTTACTGTGCAGAAACTGATTTCCGCTAGGAGAGGAGACTTATGTTGTGAAATGAGAATAGAAATGAGGCAGTTTTGTCACATCTTGGGTTGGACGATCTGGCGTGACTTTTGAAATGTATTGCTTTTGTTTTGGAAATTGAGAGAAAGGTGAGTCCTAAAATCTAATTAGTGCAAGGCCAGGGTGCAAACTCTTCTTTTTGTAGCTCCTGTGTCAATCTGGAGCACGAGTCTTGCATAAAATTGCTAGCTTCACACTATTTGAGGGAAGCACAACAAAGTGCCAATTATGGAATCACTCCAGCACTGGGGTGGAAAAAACTGTTTTGATAATGATTCAGACTGGAATGAGGATGCAGCTCTGGCGCAAAATTGCCAAAGAAAAAGGGGGAAAATTTGCTCTGGGAAGCCAGTGTAGGTATATCGCCTACATGAGGCAATAAGAAACAATTGATTCACGGTGGCTGGCAGAACTATAGGGGAGAGCACGGATAGCAAGCAGTATTAAAGCAGCTGAGAGATATTCATTACTCAGTCCGTTATCCAGCCTTAAAGACTTGAAAATAATCCAGCGCCGACCCAATTTGTTCATTACTGACAACTCTATCAGTTCCTGACCTGACACTTGGGGCATGATGGCTCATTAATTCAATCCCTCCACTTCAGTCTGCTCATTTTGTCTCTTAAAAATCACCACCCACTGGTCCCCTCCTGATTGGCGTCCTTGACACCTCATCACAGGGCAGGATCGAGCAGGCACCATTCACAATAGCCCTCTGATCCATCGAATCCGGATCTGGGATGAAGTAGCTATAGCTATAGAAGTAACCATTCCCATTGCTCTTTTCGATAATAATTTGCTTGCCTCTGAACCGATCATAATACAAATGTTTACTGGGAGGCCATCTATCCACTCTTTTAATATCCATTGTGTTGAAATCCCACGGTTTATTATCAATAACGATTTTCTTTCTGCCTTCAGTACGCATATGTCGCGCGTATTCACATTGCTCGATCCATTGTGTCCATCCATGTGTGTCGGCGAGGTGCCTGTGGTCAAGAACATGGAGTGGTTCTAGGACAACTCGAGTGCTTTCGAAGCCTTTAAGTCGGACTTTGGAGAGCTTGGAGTTCTTACTTTCTTTCGTTTTTGCATTCTCAAGCTTCCCAGAAAAACCATGAGCGACATTGAAGACTTTTCGGTTGAGCCCATCTTTTTGGTAGTATAGATCCATGAAGTCCAGACCATATTTCTCCTCCCCAGGCATATCAAGACGCATGATGAGTCCTTTTAGTCGAAAATATTGGACATCCCATTCTGCAGCAATGTCAAGAATCTTTTCGACCTCGTATGCGATCCCTTGCTGTTTCCCCCATCTGCTTGTGGGCTCTGAAAGTGCAAGGCAGAAGCTCCGCCAGTCGTCCTTGGATATGTTGTATGTTGCTAGGATTTTATGGTAAGGGAAGCCTCTGCCTAGATCAGGTGTCCAATCGGCCATGACTTGTAGGCCTCTTGGAATTCCTGGAGTGCCATCTGGCCCATCCCATTCATTATTTTCCTCTTCATTTTTGACCTTTTTGCCTTTTCTAGGCATATTGTATGGTGGGTAAACAAATAAGCGGTAGTACTAGTGAACGCATTAACATTCTGATTTGCTATAAAAATATTCTGAATTGTCTGGCTACAGTACACAACCGATGCGAAGTTCTATTTGCCAGCAATATATAGGCAGGATTGAGGTTGGTCAAACTTACGAGGAGGCTGACAACACCTGACGCGGCGAAAACTATTGATTGCAATCTGGACTTCGAGATGACCAGCCTCAAGCGATGGTCAACTTCAGCTATGTAAGGACCCCCATCTAGTAAAGATGAGATCACTTCCCCGAAAGTCCAGATGTAGATAGTAATGTATAAAAACAGAAAAGAATCTTTGCATGGGTCTTAGGAGAATATAAAAAATTGCGATATGAAGGGAGAAAGAGTAGAACGGAAAACTACGAAAGCTATGAAAATAGTCGGAAGGAGCTATATATGCTCTTTCTTTCAAGGCAGGTCTGGCAGCAGCGGGCACCTAACTCAGGCTTTGAAAATATGGCGGACCGGACCGCACCTACCCTCGAAGGCATTGCGTGCTCCGACTCTTAGAGTCATTTGCGAATACTTGTATTAGTATGTCGAAGAGCCTGGGTACAACCATTGAAATTATGGAAGTTTCGGCTCTCAATTTTAGTCGTACAGACTGACCTCCTTGATCCCAACTCCTGCGCTTGAATTCCAGATATAACAGTTCTTAACGTCGTCCTCTGCCTCCTCTGCTCCGGCTTCTACTCCTACTCCGATCATCATAACTACTATAACTACTATAACTTGGACTTCTCCTCCTCCTTCCTCCATTTCGTCCCGGACTATCGCGGCGTCCGCCTCGTCGCCTAGGTGGTGATCTTGATCGGGACGAGAAAGATCGTGAGCGTGTTCTATGTCGACGTGGTGAGCGTGATCGAGAAAGAGATCTTGGCCTATATGTATCAAAATTTCTATCAGGACGTCCATAGCTGGGTGGTGGAGATCGTCTACGTGGAGGAGGTGGACCGCGGAAATTGGGTGCTGGGCCAGCTCGTGGGTCAATATTCGCGCCACGTCTAGCTAGAGGCGGTGATGGAGAGAATTTGCGCCTGGGGAGGACAATCGACACGTTGATAGATGCGCCATCGATTTGCGCTTCGTGCATATGCGCAATCGCTGCTTCAGCATCGGCTTCTGTGGTGTAAAGGATGTAGGCGGTTCCGCGGTTTGTATTAACTATTCAGTCAGCAAAGGTAATTATTGGGGGTCCGGATTTCTTACATTGTCTATTCATTGGCATATCCAGATCTCGAATTTCACCATACAACCCAAATATTTCCCTCAGATGGTCCTCATTGACATTCTTCGTAAGCTTTTCGACAACAACCTGGTCAAGTTAGAAAAGAACAATTAATGGCGTTGATCAAAGTATACTTTAGTACTTCTGATCGGGCTCAGACTTCTTCCACCTCTACCACGACTGAGACTGCGACTCTCACTTCTGTATCTGCCATTTCTTCGAGGACTGCGGCTTGGAGAGCGGGGAGAGATGGTGCGACGAGGCCTAGAAACTGACCGCGATCTTGATCTTGACTCAGGACGAGAAGCGTCAGAATACGGCGACCGTGTGCGCGGCCTTCCTCGTAATGGCGATCTTGAAGTCATTTTGTAGTTGAAGAATTGATGAGAAGGTTAACGCGTTTTCACGCGAGGCTGCTTGTAGATTGGGGTATTGGTATTTAAGATGCCTTAGGCACAACATTAGGATCTTACTATGGTTGCCAAGTCCACCAACAGGTAATAGTATATCTCACATTGAATAACTAATTATCTCTTTCCTTTAAGATAAATTTAGCCAATGCGAATGAGTTAGTGAAATATATGCTGCCAATATTAATTTATTTAGTCGCATTGGTCGCTAAATAGGATCAAAAGCCAACATTCAATACATCTAACATCATGTTAACATCATGTCAACGTGGATTTTAGAAACTAAGACTTTCATCTCTTAAAACCCATGGAGGAAAAAAATTTCGACAAGCAAAAAATATTTGAAAACCATCTAAAATATAGAAATAAGAAAGCAAAATAAATCGGGCACTATCTGCCCTCGGACGGAATCGAACCGGCAACCTCGTCATTACTAGTGACGCGCTCTACCATTGAGCTACGAGGGCTGTTTTATGGAGAAGTGGTGTCGATTCTGCTTATTTAAAAACATAAAACATCCCGCCAATTTCGGTGGGCATCAAATAATTAGCCGACGGAGTAAAATATAAACCAATCACAGCACAAATATTGCCCCACCTTGATGCATCACATTTTCTCCATGACCACAAAACATTTACACCTCTATTCCACCAATTCTAGTGATATGATATTTGGTATGAAATACTAGTGTGCGACCTGAAAGCCTTATGACTTCCGGCCTACGGTAGGAATGCCATAGACCCTTGCCTTATGATTATGATAATCAATGAGCTATATTTTAAACACCTTCCCCTTTCTCTTATCTGTTTATTTCGAATATTCTAGGTATCCAGATGTAAGGAAGTGTATTATTAAAGATAATGTGACTACCTTCATTCCGGCATGTAAGGAGAGCCGGAAATTTCGGCCATGTTTCGGTAGGCCAGGAAAAACACAGCGGGTGCCATTGTGTGGATTCATTTGCTACATGGAGTACGCCAAGTCTCTTCTACCATGATCAACCCTTTTGGCCCTTCCTACTACTTTCTCGCCGCTCTCTGAGGTCTCATGCACCTTTGCCTGAGCACAGGCCTTCATGTTGCGATTTCATAATGGGCCAGCATTATCACTACAAGAGGCGAGGAAATTTTTATAGTATGATTTATATAGTGATGTCGAACACGACAATCTCACAAGCGACGCCTCCGAAATTCCGATCTCAAAGGAAGTGAATTCTTGGTAACTAGTTTGAGGAGAGATACTAGAGGGAGGGAGGGGGGAACAGAACAAATTAAGTCCTAACTCTTCAACGAGAAGCAAGTTACTAATGCTGCATTACTTCTTCAACACTACTTCAAAGTATCATACCCAGTGCTGTTTCCAAAATCTCCTTGTCAGCAGAGTATGAAATGTGCTCCAAATAAATATCCTGATATTATCCAATCATCACTCTTACTCTCATGGCCTGCAACTTGTTTGACAAATTTATTCAACATGCTAGTTTAAATCCCCCCACATATATTTCATAGACAGCACAAAAGGAAAGACGATCGTCCTAGAGATTATATTGATACTGCTGGACAGTGTAGAAAAGGTATATTGATGCAAGATCAAGAATCAGAACAGTAGTGATTGTATTGTCTGAGGAGTAGAAGACGAAGCTAGTACGGAGCGATATAAATACATATGAAACAGACACCAAACTGAATATAGACAGCTGGAGGATCAGGTGATACTGAGACTTGGATTCCTTAACAGATTGCAATACAAGGAACCAAACTATCTAGTAAGTTAGTCTTGGTTTCGTCAACTCTAGACGCTTCCCAAACTCGCAATTGTAACACCTTCTAGCTCAAGATTTAGCTAGGAGAATGGCAGGGTGACAGTGAAAATTAGATCGCGTTTCGCATCTTCTTAGGGACAGTAGATCCGTATCAGTCACGCTTAACTATATTGACGAGGTTACAGGGTTTGAACTTGAACTTTACATGGACCCTGCTGATGCAATTCGCTGGCCAATAGATGCTAGTATTCTGAACCAGACGAGCTGGTCTGGGAAGCAAGTTGTCACCACTGATGAGCCAACGGGTAGACTGCTAAAGAACCAAACTAGAGAGTCGAGAAAAGGGTAAGACGTGTCGCTCAGTGAAATTGCTACAGTAGACTGAAATATAGGGACCAGGGAGGTGGTCCGTTATGGGGTGTGCCCAGCGATTATCTTATACAGAATAACATTCGAGTAGGGACGAAAATGATGGATTTGATGAGAGAGAAAATAGGATGGAAAGTACCAAGATAGAGTAAAGACTACTACTAAAGAATTTGAAGGCATGGAAGTAGGCTCGTTGAAGTTATTTGACAGTCTAGACGACAACAATATCAAATCCATTTCGTCCGTTATGTATCACATATCGGAGAGGGACTCAATGGTAATATTTTGCCATTGGTTAGGGTAGTTGACAAAATTTTGAATAACTAGGAACTGGCTAATTGTGGGATCCTTCAGTTTACTTTCTAGATTTGCAACTTGCTTGTTGAACCAGAAATTTCAAGCTTCAGTGAAAATCGAGCAATGAATCGCGGCACAGCGAGGACTACTTATAAAAACAATACGGTTTTTATGATACTCGGATGGAACTCTCGGGATTCACACTCGCACCCGGCCCGTGTTCTTGGTTCTCGGCACAGCTCTCCCCTGTTCATTTTACCCCTTTCACAGTTTAAAGCTAACACTTCTTGCTCATTTCAATCATTTATTGCCTTAGAATCTTCGAGAAATACTCGGCGCACCGAATCATTTCAGTACCTCATCTACGGCACCCGTTTCTTGGTGGAGCCATAGCTGCCTAGGTACCCTTCACCTGGGTAGCACGTGCTAAGAAACACGTGAACCAAGCCATCACAGCCCCTTTCAAGAATTGACCACAACAAAGTCGTCGCATCTCTCTTCGCACTCCAAGAAAACCTGTCTTGGAAACTACCTCTCGGCATATCCAAGCCCGTTCTAATGTCTTGAAGAACGAAGCGACAGGTAACGAGGGTAGATTATGCGCGGCCAAGAATCTTGGGTCACTGTTGGGCAAGATGACTAGTTGCTTGGTTCCTGGGCGACAAGAATTCGTACGTGGCTGAGCTTGAATGAAGATATTTGGATCGTTTAGTTTTCTTGGAAATTTTCTGGCATGCCTTTTTATCTCGTCTTCTCTGTTTTCCTTTCATTTCTTTCTTGATTTCATGCTTAGATTTTTGAATTCTCGAATTTTGAAACACCAGGTCAAGTTCCTCTTCACTCGTTCAGAGAGTCCTTGATCTTTCGATTATCATCTCTCTTCCTATAATTTCATTTTCTACCCCTTTTACTTATTTCTGCTCATTCCTATTCCCATAAATATGAAGGTGGCGGGAGTTTTTGCAGCATTTGCTGCAACTGCGATTGCATCAACACCAACTGAGCAACTTGAACCCAGACAAACAACAACTGGTAGCTTACCCATTGTGAGTGTGAAAGGAAATGGTGAGTATAAGCTGTACTACTTAGAGAAGATCCATTGCTAAAAATTGCTCCAGCTTTCTTTGCTGGCCAAAATCGATTTTATGTCCGAGGAGTCGCATACCAGTAAGTCACCTGAAGGAATTCCATAAAAAAAAGCATAGCAACATACTCATATACTCACTTAGACCCGGTGGAGCCGCGGATGCGGCAGACCCCCTCATTGATATCCCAGCTCTCACCCGAGACATCGAAAACTTTAAGAAGCTCGGAATTAACACCATCCGCGTCTACACAGTTGACAACTCTGTTAGCCACGATGCCGGCATGAAACTCCTCGCCGATGCAGGAATCTACCTCGCTCTTGACGCCAATACACCCGACTTCTCCCTCAACCGCCAAAACAACCAAACACTCTTCCAATCCTACAACGAAAACTACCTCCAAAGCATTTTCGCAACCATTGATAACTTTGCTGGATATAGCAATTTGTTGTTGATGATCAATGGAAATGAGGTTATTAACGAGAGGAACAATACGATTGCTGCGCCGTATGTCAAGGCCTTGAATAGGGATATGAAGAATTATATTGCAAACAGGGGATATAGGAAGATTCCTATTGGTTATGCCGCCGCAGATGTGGCGGAGAATGTTAACCAGCAACTTGCGTACTTTGATTGTGGACCTGATACTGTTCGAGGTGACTTCTTTGCTCTGAACGACTACTCATGGTGTGATCCTTCTTCTTTCACTAAGTCAGGCTGGGATGCGAAGGTGAAACGGTATAGTGGTTATGGAGTCCCGATTTTGTGAGTCCTCTCCATTCTCGAAGCTTTGAGAGAGCTGTTTACTGACGAAATTTAGCATGGCAGAGTTCGGGTGCATTACAAACCGCAGAGACTGGGGCGAGATTGCAGCTCTTTACTCCGCCAACATGACCTCCGTCTATTCAGGTGGTCTTGCCTACGAGTATACTGCTGAGCCCAACGGCTACGGTTTGGTACGTCCAATGCTCTTCTTCATTTCTTCACCTTAGACCCAAGAGCCTTAAGACTCGTTTCACAGTCTTTCCTCGAGAAGCAATCATCCCCCACCAATACTGACTTCACTCCGCAGGTAAATAACAACAATGGTGTCATTTCCCCCAACGCCGACTTCGAGCGTCTCCAGCGTGCCTACGCTGCAACGCCAAATCCCACTGGGGATGGAAACTACTTCTCTACTACAACTGCCTCTACTTGCCCCCCTGTCTCTAGCGACTGGGCTGTCCCCAACTCCCTCCTCCCCTCCATGCCCCGCCTCGCCCAGCGCTACATGACAAATGGAGCTGGTAAGGGACCAGGGCTGGGAGATAAAGTGACAACGAGTCAGTACGGAGGTCAGAGTTATAGTGAGGGTTTAGTTGCTATGGAAGCACAACAGCCCACTGGAACCAACGCAGGCGGGACGGCAACGGGGACGGGGAGTGCAAGTACGGGGACTAAGACTAGTGGTGCTGTACCCCTGGAGCCATTGGGTAGTGGCGCGAATTTTGCATTAGGTGTTGTGGGTGTGGTTTTTGGGTTTGGAATGTTTTAGTTGGAGAGGAGACCACAGGGGAATAAATCGCTTGTTTTGTTTCTTTTGTCTATTTCGGCTTCCTTCATCTTCTAATAGAAGGGCCTTCTGCATTGTATATTAGTTTGTTTCCTTTGGGAGTTTGACTTTACTTCCAAATGTTGTAAGCAATCAGCCGTTATCCAGAGAAGAATAACAGGGAATCAAATATATCTAACCTCCGAGACGGTACTTGTTCATTGTCCTCAGACCTCCCTTGGATCCTGCCCGGAACCCGCCCGATAGTTAGCCAGCAATACCTTCCTCATATAGATTCTACCCTTAGATTTAGCAATGCTTGCCTTTTATACCTCATCTTGTGCATTACAACAGTCATATAACAATTAAATTCTCGTCGAAGTGTCAAATCCGGCTCTATTGGGAGCCTTTCTGGACCATCTTCATTGTGACTGATATCAATTGAGAGGTGTAGAACTTCCATATACAGTCGTATTGATTGCATCTGCGATTGACAGTGTCGTTGAATGTTAGGTGTGGCCTCAATCTCTCTATACAATGCCATGAATAATAGCTAGCCCTAAGAATGATTCCTTGGCTATAAGCTTACATATCAGAGTGAGCGAATTTGTCAGTGCAATCTACCTTTAAAGGCAGACTGTCTGTTGTACGCATGTGAAATAGTGAGTGGATAATATGATGTTTGTAGGTGTTTATGTGGCATAGTCGATACTTAGGTTTAACCCTACCTGCATCACAATACTAATTCAACCTCAAATCAAACAGGCTAAAGAGAGGAGCAGTTACAACACAGAGCCATATGCTCGTAATTACATATTAATTATCTCTAAATGTTACAACCTCGTAATCATATATGTGTGCTATGCTACCCCTTTCAACATCATCGCCCGTTTCCCGCCTCGAGGCACATTCACGTCAATATATACACTTAAAACCACACCATCACAAAGAAACCGACCGTTACGCTATGTACTCTGCGCCCAGTCATCCAACCAACCCAAGCAGCCCCTAGCAAAGCCTTGCTATCTAATAAAATTTTCCTTCCAGACCAGCCGGCCTATATTTCTTACAAACAAATGAAAATTCTCAAGCTCGATCATGTGTACCGATTTATCAGTCATCCAGTCGGAACATCCTCCTCAATTTTCCAAATTTCTTCTTCTTTCTCGGTTTGCCTGTACCATTGACGTTGATATCGATACCTGACAAGCCTGTAGCTGTGAACCGGCGATTCCCAAGATCAGGCCTTTCAACGCTATTGGCGGGACCGCCGGTCACAACGCCGTTCCTATCGTCAGCCGTAACAGGACGACCATCTTCGCCTCCAATAGTTTTTGATGAGGAGGGGGAAACAAGTGGCCAGGTGCTATTTGGGTTTTTCTTTTGAAGTTTTGGTGTTGATGGGCGTTCGGCTTTGAGGAAAGAGAGCTCAGATTTGCTCCTCTCGAGAGGAGTATCTCGTCTTGCGGGGCTTTCAGCGTCGCTCTTCCGAACCTTGGAGCTGGGGTCTGCTTTCTTCCTTCGAAGGATGCCCATGAAACTACCTCTGCGTGCATGGTTGGGTCTTGCAAGACCTGAACTTGTGGCTGAGGTTGGGCTCATTGTGCCTCTGCCACTACCCGATCGCTTCAGAGTTCCTGACGCGAGGGCCGTCCCTTGGTTCGAGATTTGGGCCGCTGTACCATTGATCTCTCCAGCTTGACTTGCTGCACCATTTTGTCGTAGCTTTTGTGGAGAGATAGGCTTTTCATCGTCAGAATCTGGCAAATCACTGGAATCACCGTCATCGACCCCAGCTCGCTTTGGAATACCACGGACAGCACTTGATCGCATAGTTAATTGCATACCACTCGAACGAGGAGCAGGCTCATCATCATCAGATGAATCCACGAAACGACTTCGGAATGCTGGCCGGCTATCCTCCTCGTCACTGGAGTCATCAAACCTGCTTGCCGGCTTTGATGCCCTCTGATTTACTGACTTGGGGGCCGACCGCCCAAATCCGCTGAAACTCAGAGGTGATTTTGTCCCCAAAGGCGACCCAGGGCCGCGAAGAGTAGGCACCGAACCTGAAGAGCTACGCATAGAATTTCGCATGTGTATTGGGGTAGACATTGATGGTGCACTACCACTGCTAAACGGTCGTCGTGCGTTTGACCCAGTAGGAGAAAGAGATCGAAGACTGAAGCGCCTGGAGCCCATGGGTGACTGGCCACGTCCACTAGGACCCTCTCCAACAGAATTGCGCATAGATCGCCTGAACGCCGGTATTTCATTCGATGGCCTCGGCCTTTCTCGCTTGAAGCTGCTTTCACTATCACCCGAACCCTTCCTCCTGAGCTTTGGTGGAGGCGCTGCGACTTCTCTTTTTGCGGCTGCTGGTGCAGCTTGAGCACTCGCAACAGACAACTTTCTTACAAGAATTTCAACAGCGATAGGGTCAGGTCTGTACTCATTGGTTGGTAGTGACATTGGTCGGTGTTTCTTCTGTAATGCGCCGCGATGCTCTATAGAAGAGTCTACAGAATTTCTCAAAGAAGACCGTCCGGCACCTTGACTCCTCATCGATTTTCGCATATGGGTTTCACCAGCAGGAGCTTGTCGTTCAGCTCGCATCGATTGTCGCATTGAGGTATGCCCTTCTGGCCCAGCTTTTGAGCCAGGAGCGATCATATAACTTCGCTCGTTATTGGGGATTGGCTGACGTATCTCAGGAGAGGGTTTCAACGCCGACTTCAAGGTAGTATTCTTCAATTTCCGTTTTGGTGTCGGCTTCTCTTCTACTTCCGTTTCGGATTCTTGTTCAACCTCAGCTTCCGCTTTGGCTTCTAGTTCAAGTTGGTGTTTCTTATCAGACGAAAGTCCCTTCCAATATTCTTGAGCCTTTTCCCAGCCCTCGTCGATTTCTGGCTCGCTTGACTTTCTCTGGGGTTGGATTTTCATGTAAGCATGTTCTTTAGTTGCTTTAGAATTTGGGCTCTCAGGAGGCGTGGAAAGCGCAAGGCTAGGAACAGCAGTCACTACTACTGGGCCTTCGACAACTGCATCTAATGACATAAACCCGTCACCCTCAAGGTCAGAAAGATCTTCAGCTGCGTCACTGTATATACTGCTTGAATCGGACTCCTCACTTTCTTCTAAAATGATGGTACTTCTCGAGGGCGAGCACGAATTTTCTGCCACAATATCTCCAACAGCTGGTAGCCCCAGCTTTGAAGTTTCAGGGGCAAGTTTAGCAATTCCAACTTCTGCTAGTGTAGGCTCCGTTGCGTGGTGCTCCACGGTCGTTGGGGGGATATCGTCTTGATTTTGGCTGCTTGAATCGGAATTTGAATTGTTCCAACTGCCGGGCATGTCGGGCCATTCTCTTCTTGCGTCTGTTTGTTCTAACGTCGGCGTAGCTTCTAAGACGGCGATTCTAGGGATGCTTTCTTCAATCTTTCCATTCTCTTCTGCCCATTGTTCATCTTGTTCTGAAGGAACGTCATTATCGTTGGTTTCCGTACTGGGTTCATTGGGAATGTGAAGTTCGTTTTCTTGTCCTTGAGGAACAATGGTCTCATTCTTGTATTCCACATTGTCCTCACTAGAAGAATCCGAGACGTAACCATTTCCTTCAACAGAAGTGACCTGAGGTGGCAGTGGCTCTCGAGACTTCGCCATATTGGCAGTGTTTTTGGATGCAGCGTCTTGGGAGAGCACAGCACCCACAATATGGTCAGTTGACTGCCCAAGCGGGCATTCAATTATTTCGCTCGTAGGTGATGTGAATAGAGGTGGAGAAGACATGGAGAATGCACGTTCTTCAGGCGATGGTGCTGGTTTCACTAACGGCCGTTCTTGAATTTCCTTTGGTGCTTCTTTCGGTTTTCGTATACTACCAAATGAGGGTAAAGCTGGCCTAGGCTTCATGACCTCGTCATCATCCTCTGCTAAAGGTGATGATTCCTTCTTCTTCCCTCTACCGATGCTATACCACGGCCTTTTTGTTTGAGGACTTGGTGCGATTGGAGAGTCTGTGGTAACAGTTGTTGCTGCTTGACCTACGACAACGCTGTTCTCATCGAAACTAACTCGATGAGATTTCCGCTTCGGAACCGCAAGATCGTCTGAGCCCTCGGCTCCAACTTGCCGACTTACGGAATTTGCACCATTGTCACTTGCAGGTGAGTTTCCCCTTGGAGTGCTCGGGTGTTTGAGAGCGGATTTGCGTGGGGAAATCGAACGAGGTGGTGGTTGATGCTTGACGAGGAGGTTGTCTGCAGCGGTAGCGAAGTGGGTTGTGCGCGCGGGACTAACGGACTTGACCCTGCCTCCTCGAACACTATCACTCACCACTAGAGGTATTCCATTCTCAACGAATGTGGACGGTGGGAGAGTGAGGGGCGGTTGGCTCGCGGACCTTGCATGCTGGCGCTCCTCTGCAAATGCAATAGAAGCAGGCGCTTGAGCCTTCCCGTGACCTCTGCCTGCCATCGATCGTGGCAAAGGTGTTGGTGATATTGTCCGCTCCGCAGCAGGACTTGTATCCAACTTTGGCAACAAAGCCGAGTTCTTTGGCCTGAAGTCATCCTCTTCCTCCTCTCGCTCCCTATCCTCTCTCACCACTGAAGGCTTTTTTGCTAGAAGTGTTCCAGTACGGGTATTGAATGATGAAGATGGAGGAGCAAAGTCACTGTCATTATCGGATGAGTTAGGAACGTACGAGGCCTGATCACTGTCTGAATCGCTGACAACAACCCTCTCCTCCTTCTTCTTTTTAGGCGCATTAGCGACTGTCACAGCAACAGCAGTAGGTTCTGGTATTGATTGTGGGACTTTTGCAGGTGGTTCCAGGATTTGTCGCTGTTGCTCAGCTCTCACCTCCATAGCATCTATTGCAGCCCCCCTTGGTCTTCCTCCCATAGTTCCATTTGATAAATGCGTCCCTGTTGCCTGTGGAACCTTCTTCTTCTTCTTCTTTACGGGCTTGTTTGCCGCATCATATAACCGTTGTTCGATAGCTAGGATTTCTGCTTGAGGTAGAAAGCTTCGAGTGTTTGGGTCATAGACCAAATTCTGGTTGACAGGTGAAACTATAGTAGGCATTCGCGGCCTTTGAGGTGATGGAGATGTTAGCCGCCTGTTCGCGTAAGGAGACATCGGTCTCGAACTCGTAGGTAATGAAAAATTGACGGACCCTCTACTCGCCGGTCTTTCTACTCCTGTTAGCTCTTGAACACTGGATAGATCTGGTGCTCTCCGTCCAGCCCTCCTAGCCTGCGGGGAAGATCCAGTAGGTCCCAGAGAAGATCCGCGTCCAGATGCCATATTTGGGGGAGGGGATGAAATGCGTGCTGCTGGTGTTTCTAAACTTGCTGCTCTTCTGTGGGACTTTTGAAGCATCGGAGGCTGGATATAATTTGGAATCGCCGGAACCGGAGGCGCATCGGGTGCACTGGGTACAGCTTGAGAAGGTCGGGCAGGCGATGGATCTCGAAATGTCCTTTCTGTCATCGATCCACCACTCCCTCTCCGCTCAAGCTGTGACCCGGGTGGTCCCCGTATCGATCCACCACTCCCAGCAGAAGATGTCGAAGCTGCCCTCCGTATGGTTCGTTTCGTCTGAACGTCTGCCACGGATACAGGAGTCGTTGGTCGGGACCGTAGTGCTGCAGCTGCGGCAGCGGATGAGAGGGAAGTATTCGACACACGACTCTTCAGGAAAGCCTGCGCCGCCGCTGTCGTCGCGGATGAACTGGCATTGGCGCCATTGAGAGGCTAGAGGTGTATACATTAGTAGTTGTTTTGTATTTATACTTGGTTATCAGACTCTCAGGGCGGGGAGATTCCAGAATGACAATGCGATTCAGTCGTCGCATCATGGAAACAGAACAATGTAGAGATAACACATACCGGGTTCGACGTCGCTCTTCTCCTTTTGCTCCTTTTGCTCCCAAACATGTTGACTGGTAGGCTGTGCGCCTCTACAACCTCTGCCAACCACGGGCTGATGAGGATACTATCGCATCGAGAAAAATGAGGTCGAAGCTTCAAAGCGCAACTTCACGTCGAAAACAGTATGACGACGGGCGCAGCAGTGGTTGGCGTATAACCGAGACTGGCTGGGGTGTTGTGTGGTGGAGTTGACTCGTGGGTGGCGTAAAAGAGTGGAGACGGATGCAGGATGGGTGATCTGGTGTTGAAAAGAATCAACACTCTCAAGTTAATCAAAGAAAGTGTTTTGGAGAGGGTGTGGAAGAGAAGTTGTGTTTGTTTGCGCATGATTCATGACAAGCAAGGTGTATTGTGGAAACAGGCAGGTAAGTTGGAACTAAATTCCTGTCTGATGTTTTCTTGACTCTGAGACGCACCAGCAATAGATTCACACATCATGGCACACCTCAATGAGCTGGCTCGAACGAAGCAGACCAGGTCAACCAACGTAGTTAGTTTCACCAAAATAACTCCTTGTTGTTGGCAGAGCACCAATCAACTTCCGTAGTTTCAAGAGAAGACTCCCTAAGCCCCTGGATCTACAAAGCAATGGACTGCTCGGGCTGAAAAGATCAATCATGGTTCCTTGTCATAATCACAGCGCATCAACATCCCCACGTCCTCACTAGAAAGAGTCCTTGATACGCCAAATAACCCAAGCTCCAAGGACCCTCTGCCAACAATGCAGCCTCATTTTGTTTCCAACCACTGATGAACAGCTATTGTTTCTTAGGGCAGCCACACCAAATGGTCAATGACGTACATAGCCGTTGGGTCGCAGTCTGGTCTTCAGCTTTAGCTGCTATCAACTCAGTCAACAACGGTGAGAGGATAAGTTTTGGATCAGGCTGGAAACTTAATTGTAGGAGGTATTATTATTATTACTATTATTGCTCTTTCCAAAAGTTCCATTCACTTTTTATATGTTGATAACGTTCTTGTCTTCATGTGGAGTACTTTCTACGAATGCTGCTGAAACATGCGTAAACGCCGATGTTCTAAACATCAATGCCGGGTCCGTCAAAAGAGCCGATCCTCGGCATCTGAGCCTCGGATTACAAATTGATTCACCATAATCAACACCTTCACATCTCACATCACTACCGACCGTATAACGATTCTGACGATCTCTATTTGACATACCTATTCCGAAATTCTCTAAATTTTCGAGTTATCTCTATCAATCTTCCAAGTTCAATATGGGAGATTCCTCAATTGCAAACTTTCAACCATTACCCTTGCCTGATGGCATTACCGAACATTATTTAAAGTCGAAAGACCTTCACTATTATTACCTTTCTGCTGGCGACCCGTCTAAGCCTCTTATCTTATGTTTACATGGTTTTCCTGAGTAAGCATAATCAATGCGTCTTTCACCATCAATATGCGCAAATTCCCAATATACCCTCCTAGACTCAAATGAGGAGGGGATAACAGCTATGAGAGTTAGCCAGAGCAAAATATTCCATTTCATGTATTTTATTTCTTTTGTTTTTTTTCTTTCGTTCGCCCTCTTGTATCACTTCATATATTTTGCTACTAGGATTAACAGGCCTTGACAATTATTTTCTAGACTTGCATACTCATGGCGGAAAATTATGCCCGCTCTTGCCAGCAATGGTTACCACGTGGTTGCATATGATCAACGCGGTTATGGACGCACAAGAAACCATGACGACCGTCCTTTCCACGAAGTAGATCTTGGGACCTTTGCATTCACACGCCTTGTGAGGGATGCTGTGATATTTGTGAATGCGTTGGGATACAAAGAAGTCGAATGCTTGATCAGCCATGACTTCGGCGCTGTTGTGGGAGCGTGGTCTGCGTTAACGAGAGGAGATATCTTCAAATCAGTGATAATGATGGCACACCCCTTCAAAGGCTCACCCTCACTCCCCTTCAATACCGTATCACCAAACTATCAGCCGCCTCCTCCAGAGCCTAACATTCACGAAGCACTCGCCAACCTCCCCTCGCCTCGAAAACATTACAAATGGTACTACTCCACTGCCCCAGCAGCCAATGACATGCTTAACCCAAAAGCCGACCTCCACACCTTCCTCCGCGGTTACTTCCACCTCAAATCCGCAGACTGGAAAGGCAATAACCCCAAACCCCTCCAAGCATGGTCAGCTACTGAACTAGCCACAATGCCATACTACTACGTTATGCCTTTCCACTCTACCATGCGTGAAGCCGTCACCCTCTCCATGGCCAATGAAGATCCCTCGCTAGTCCAACAAAAATGGGAACGTTGGTTGAGTGACCGAGAACTCGATGTTTATGTTTCCGAGTGGACGCGAACAGGTTTCCAGGGGGGTTTGAATTGGTATCGCGTTGCTACTGAGGCGAGGCTTATGGAAGATTTAGATGTATTTGCGGGAAGGAAGATTGATATTCCGAGTTTATTTGTTGATGGAAGGCAGGATTGGGCAATGTTCCAGGAGCCGGGTGTGTTGGAGAAAATGAATGACACCTGTAGTAAGTTTTATGGGATAGAGGTTGTTGATGGTGCGGGGCATTGGGTGCAGCAGGAGCAGCCAGAGCGTGTCGTTGATATTGTTGAGAAGTTTCTCATTAAGGTGAAGAAGGACAAGATGAGTTATTAAGAACGAGTCAGGTTTTGGAAATAGAGTACGGATCCCTAATACTGGTTAAGCTCAGCTCTAATAAATAGATCAAATATTGTAAGCCCTTTAAGCTTGCGTCTTGCGACACTTCGCTGCCACAAAATTTCGGTATCTAATCACCATCTAGACCCTCTTTCAATAATCCCACCAAAGTTTCCGAGCTCTAGTATAAACTGTAGATGAGGAATGATACTTCTTCCACATTGGCGCTATACTAGCCTTGCTCCTGGTACTTGTCAGATGCCGATCACATGATGTTGGTTGCGAAGCCTTGGAAATGCTGAAGGTTGTACGACTAAGAAGGGGGCTATTTTGGACAGTGTCCTTAGCTGTTCAAGTTAGCGAGAACTTGACGAACCCTGGCATCGATCGATAGATGAGAGTGGATTCTTTGGAATTCTCGACCGAGCCGCACAACTCAACTATCCACCCCTACCTCTTAATGTACTTGCTCACTCTACAAACCTGTGGCTTCCACGTTTTGTTTTTCGGCCGCGAACATGCCGTCTCCTTGGTCCCTGCCAAGGCCGTTGATAGGCTTCAAAGGGGAGAAATGCGACAAGCGAGTCAAATATTGCTTACAAAGTTCCGGCAACCCACGTCAGCGGGGTATTCAGGACCAGGGTAGCTCTTTCAGCTGCTACAGGACACATCAAGGCGAGGAAAATATATATTGAGCTGTGTAATTGGAGGCAACTTCGTTTGTAAGATGTTAGGTTTTTTTTTAGTTCAAGTTTGAAAACTTTCTAATCATGACGACCGAGAAGCAAAGCGGAGGCTTGAAAGTTATAGGTGTATATCTCCACTTCCTCTCTCCACTACTCTCCCTCCGTAGCTGAGTTTCTTTACACAGGCAGGGCTCCCCCGCACCTCAACCGTCTCCCTTCAAACCGCCTTCCAAATCCTCGGCTACCAACCAACCTACCACACAATTAGCGACTTGCTTCCTAGTGCAGCTTCTCACGGCCCAAGATGGCGCGCGGCAATGCTAGAGAAGAACAAGGCTATGAGGCAGAAGATTCTAGCAGAGATTGTGAAGGGATATGAGGCAGTGACGGATGGACCAGCGTGCTTTTTCGTGGAGGATTGGTGCGAGATGTTCCCTGATGCTAAGGTTTGTTTTCAATTCTTTTGGTATCCGGGTTTCGAGTTCTCTCTTCTTCACTTGAACTTCGACTTCGTATCTCAAGATTTTGAAGATGGACAATGATCTTGAGACCCGAAAGCTAAGTCTTGGATAACGCTAACGGTGAAAAGGTTGTCCTCACCTTGCGGAATTCACCAGAAGCATGGCTGAAAAGCGTGAACTCTTCTATTGGCGCCGCCTTCGGTAAACCCCTCGCCTACTACATAACGTACTTCGTACCACCTATGCATCAAGGCTTTCTCCTCAATAATCTGTGGGACGTGCAGACGTATCAGAGGTATGGTGTTGGCGTCCGCACTACCGAATTCTACGATTTTCACAACGATCATATAAGGGAGATTGTGCCCAAGGAGAAGCTGCTTGAGTTCAAGGCACAGGATGGATGGGCACCTTTGGTACGTACTCTTAATTTTCCTCTTCCCGTGAAAATACTATCTTGCAGAGAGTGTATGAAAATTAACTTTGTCCAAGTGTAAATTCCTGGGAAAAGAAATCCCAACTGGAGAGAATAAGGAGTACCCGCATAAGAATGATAGTAAGGCGGCGAATATCATCATGCGAGAGTTTGCAATTTGGGGAGTTGGCATATGGCTTGCCGTGGGTCTGGGGATATATGGTGGGGTTTGGGGAGTCAAGAAATTAGTTCTTGTGTGATAGGATGATAGGGGCGATTTCTGTAACGGGGCGAATATGTTAGTCTGTGTAGACTTGATAAATTATGTGGGTGGGGGGCGGAGGGGACGCAAATTTACACACTGTAGAGCACAACAAAAGAGGCATCATGCCATACAGAGCACTTCGAAAGGAGTAGCCAATTACCAATCAGAATATCCCCTAAAATAGCCCATGTGAAACGACTGAGTTCAGTAGTATATTGTCGAGCGTGAAGTATAAAAGATCGGTAGTGAGGACAGCATGTGGGTTTGGTTCGTAATTAAAGGGAGGCAGGTTCGCTTAAAACGTCCCATCTCCGGGGTCGTCACTTGGCCTGTTTGCAAACGAATTTTGGTTGCAGCGCATTTCGACGGATGGACTCGGCTGAATACGGGAAATAGGAGAAGACGTAGAAGACTTGTTATACCTTGAGGCCTATATGTGGAGTAGTTTGATGATAGCGCCAGCTCTCTTAATGAAATTAAAGCGTGGTACCTACTTTTGAAAAAGTTGCTTTGCTCCTTTAAAACATCTAAACATTTCCCAAAACCTCTTGGCCTAAGGCTTATCTGGAGATATTAATCTATATGTTTACTCAGAAAGTGTACAGCCTCTATTCTCGTTCACTCGCTGTATTTTTCCCTCTCTTTCTTCTTTCGTAAATTACCCTGATTTCTATCTGGGAGTGGTGACATTTTGTACCTCTCGACTAATCTTTAAGTAATCATATAATTGCAAACCCTGGCTAATACCTTCCCCAAAATCCCTAAATTGTTTTACCTCTGATCACCGCCAGCAATTACTTTCCCTCTTTGAATACAGCAAATGCCGATCGTTAATCGAATCACTCACACTCTCCACATCCTGCCGCACACATTTCGTAACATAAATTTCTATCCCGCCACGCCCTCCCCCATTTCCTCCTCCCTCGTCACCCATATCAACCCCATTACCCCCAATCGCTTTCCTACCTCGTCCCCATTTCCTATTCGAGCCTCTTTCCTCCTTGTCTTTCTTGGCCTTCTGCGATTCGATCCTCGTCAAGATCCTCGCTTCCAAATCCGTATTTGTCAATTGAAGATGATAGCTGTCGTCGGGGAATGTTTGTAGCGCTGTCGCGTTCGTAGATGTTTGTGGTATAGCTTTTGGACGTGCGAGGAATAAATGGGGGAAGAGGCGGGTGATTATGGGGCGGATTGTTTGTGCGGATGCGCAGATTATTCCGATGTTTACTTCGATGTTTGACCCTGGCCCCCTCAACATTAGAATTTTCGTTCCTATTGGTAATCTCTCGGGAAATACTTACACATCCCCGTTTCAGTATTATCCCCTGCCTCAGTCATCTTGTGTAAGTTTGGTATCTTAAGAGGGTGAAAATACATTGGTGGGGAGTCGGGAGAGAGGATGACGTACAAGTGAGGTCTTTAGATCGGGATAAGACGTATAAGCTGTGCAAGCGAAGAATACTCACTAGACACGCACTTCGCAGTATCAGCTCGAGTTTACAGGCTAATAATTCAATAATAATGACGGCAATGCTGGTTCAGAAATGACTCACAATCCTCCCAATGCAAATATCGCCATGATTAGTACTTTTTGCTTTGCTGGAATCTGAAGATTCGAGACAACTGGCATCGGAAGACCGATTATGACGATATCGGTGAATATATTAAAGGATGCGTTGAAGAACCAGAGGAATTCTTTGCTAATACATTTACTTTTTATGCTGAAGTCCCAGAAGCCGGAGACAGGGTAGCAATTGAATGCTGAGACAAAGGTCGCCTTCTCAGCAGCCAGAAGTGTGAGCACGTTGGTCTATTGGAAGGGCCGGGGAGGCAGGAGGGAGGGGAAATGGGATAATAATATACCTGGAAGCCGTAAAGAAGAATAAGCCATATTGTCGCCCAACAAGCCTGCCGTATACGTGGTTCGACGAATACTCTGAGGTACTGAAGGACAATGGAAAGTTTGGTCAGGGTGAGTGACATCGTGTAGAAAAATATTGCGACCCATAGACTCTATTAAACTCGTTTTGTCAAATTCTAGGCTGTGACTGCTGCAATAGATCAATGCCAACCTTAAGAATGTTCTTGATCTCGTCATCCTCAAGTTCGTGAACGTGTTTTCCAAGTCCGAATCTTGCTTCTATCTCGGCGGTTAGTTAAGATATGGTGTGGATTTCTTGGAGGTGTAGAGCCTACCGGCTAGCGACGCTGCAAGCAGGCCAAATGCGCAAATCTTTGCACGTATCAGGAATATATTCAACGTAGCAATCGACAGTGACATACCATGGAAGCAACAATGGCAATCTCATCCTGGCCTCCATTCTTCAAAATCACCACCCTAGCAATCAACCTAATCCCCACAAAAAAAGCCGACAATAAAGTAAGCAAAATACTAATAACAACAAACTTCATCGCCCTCGCGGAAGACTCGGTGGCCATCGCAGCTCGCTGCCATAGATGTGGATATTCTCACTTAGAAAAGAATTCCTCGGTTCGACTCATTTGCAATTTTGAATTCCGGGAACATTTTCATGCGAGGCCGGTTCCTCATAAACCTGAGAATGCGCGGATGTTTGGCGATGGGCATTGTGACGAAAGTTTATCATGGTGATGGATCTGAAAGTGTTTCATGGGCATACTGTGAACTTTAAAGGGGGGACCTGTGGTTCGTTGGGGTGGGGGCGAAGGTTTAGGTGTCTGAGCGTTGGTGGCTCGGGCATGTCCTCGATTGAACTTCGCAATCTGACTATAAGATGTTATTGTGATTTACAATATGATTTTCTTCATCAGCTCGGGAAAGCAAGGGGCTGAGAGAAAGGTACCCAATTCGAATGATACACCTGACCAGATGATGTGCTGTATATTTGTAAAGGTATTGTGAAATGAAGATCGCTAGTTGTGGATGGCTCGCTTGAATTTCTTCCCCTGATTTAGCAGAAAGTATGTTCAGGAACGCCTTCCTAAAGCCACAGATCTCCTTTACATACGTAGATACTTTGTGCAATGGAATTAATAGTTAAACTGCTTTTCGACCTCTGGAAATTCAGATATCCACCGATCATCCAACCCAGGTTCCACTGTATTCTTGGTCCCTACATGGGACAGCAGTGGCCTTGGCACAGGACCCAGTGGTATGGGCTTGGCACTGAAGAGAACTTAAAACCGGATTTTCCGAACTTGATCTCTAGTGATAGTGAAGTAGGAACTTAATCGTGGCTAAGTGGACAATACTTGTTTTCAGAGCATCCGGAACAGCCCCATCTTCCTACAAGGCGCACTGTGGCAGCAACCGTTGGGCAGCGCTGAGTGATATGAGGAACAAAGCTGTCCATGATTTTGTTGCGTGCCAATTTTGGGAAGTACCTAATGTTCATTGGGCTTCAAAGGAGTGATTAAGTTGGGCTGCGTTTGCTAAAGCAGAAGTTACATCTATGAACCCCTTCCTCGTAATGAAGGCGGTTGGCCTCCCTGATCTCCGCTGAAGTGTTGATCACATGAGTACTTTAGGGTTTAAGTAGACACTAAATACTTAATACTGAAATAGATTTGTAACTGAACCCAATCATAATAGGCTCCACATAGAACCATGGGTTGCAAGACACACTCCAAGTCTCCCAGGAGGTAGGGCGATATGATGCCCTCTGACCCAGATAAATCATTACCAATAACCACTTAGCCTTTAACACACTAATTTGGAGTATATATAGATAAAAGTAGGCCATTTCGTGTTGAAATAATGGCTTGGGTTTGAGGAGCTCATAATGCATGCACATAACAACCTAGGGGACTTGGTGGTCGCTTTGTCAAATGAAGCTATATATCACTCCATGCTTTGCAATAAACAAATTTGATAAAATAATCCTCAAAATTCTCCAATTCAATGACATATGGTATTTCAGCTTTGAACTGTTACTACAGTGGGTATCACCTGACTGCTGCCTAACCCCAGCCTCCTCACCTGACCATATCTCGAACGGGCTTGTAACAACTACAAATTCTCGCGAGGAGGTTATGCGCTCATTTTGTTAGATAGAAAGTTTTACAAAGTTTGATTCTCTGGTTTAACATTGCCAGAGACGAGTTATTCAGACTTGTACATCTCCGCCCTTTTACAAGCCCTTCAACTTAACACGGGACGAATTGGGCACTTGACCCTGCAGAGAGAACACTTAAACGTTGCCCAAAAACTGTCAAGAGGAAGAGTAACAAAATGGGAGCACAACCAAGCAAACCCTCACAACCTTCTACCCTTAAAATGCTCCGCGATAACTACCACGGAGTGATCGAGTTCGTTTCACTCCACCTTTGTGAACTAACCACTTACAAAAATCAGTATCATTCTCCTTCACCCTACCACCCCAGCCAGCGATCTTGCAAATAGTAATCTTGAATCTTTGGTCGACAGAATCTCCCCAAAGTATGTTCCTCAGTACGACGGGAACGGGAGCGGGGAAATTATCGGTGGGTGTTGGCATCGTGTCATATCGTATACGCCTATCCAGCTAGGTTCAAACCAAGAAAGTGAGGCGAGGAGATTGGACGAGGCATTGATGGGGGACGTTGCTGGTCGGAAAAGAGACGTGTATGCCTTCTCTAACCCTCCTCTTAATACTGATCTTTCTGGGCAAAGTGGGGATAGCAGCTGAGACTGAATAGGAGACATGTCGTCTTTGTTGTATTTGACAGCTTTGGGCGTGACGTTGTGGGATGTTTACTTTCCAACTCACAAACTACCTATATCGACCATATGTGTGAGCGACGCCTAAATAAGGAGTTAATTATCGGACTTGTGGGGTTTAATGTTGACCTGAACGGACGATTTCACGTAGCTGTGTCGAGAGGTGAATCGGATGAGAAGAGAATAGCGAGAGCCACTGGGTGGGGGAGTTTCAGAAAACTTTGTGATGAGAGTCGAGTCTTACGGAAGGAGATTCGATGCGGTGATATGCCAAGCAAGGAAACCGATGAGAATGAAAAGCCGGATGGGGAAGAGGTCGTGCGGTTGAAAAGGTCACTTGAAAAGCTCGTCCGTCTGAGTGGAGAAGAGGATGAGAAGCAAGACCCTGATATTAAAGAGGTGAAAGCTGCATTTTTATCAATGACAGCATGGTATCTTAAAGTTTGCGGAATAGAATAGGCCATCCGCCTGGTTGATTCTCCCATCCGCAGAAAGCGCCTTGGTATGAAGTTCCAACATGAGATTTTAGAATGGGGGGATGAATGTAGAGTTAAGAAAAGTAAAGCGTAAATAGAAGGCAGGGTGAAAGACAGCTACTCCCTTCGAAAGTTTTTCATTCGCTTTGAATTTTTGTTTGATTGCAATTCACGTTCGATCGTTAACTACGAAAAGTTGCGGATTTTTGCGATATGCAACACATTTTTTGTATCTGCTTAATGAGGAAGTCTAGTCAAGTATGATATTCCTGATATGAAACTTCAATGTGTCTTAATAGCGAGGAACAGACTTGGTGGTATGCCCGCCCCGCCTCCCTGTCCAACGCTGCTAGGGGCGACTGAGAGTTCCTTCTTTTTCCATCTCACATCCCCAATACTCCGAATCCAGCTCGCAGTAATAGGTCTCTAACGCCACCGAAATGCAAAATCAACTAAGATTCCAAAGAAAGATGAGAGAAATTAGGTTAGGAATACCAAACTACATCTGAATGTTTCCAATCCAACTGCTATTCCTCTATCCTTCAAGTTCCCCACCACAGACAACTCCAACAAACACTTTAAATCCCAATTTCAACATTCCCAAGCCATAATAACCCACCCAGCACCATGGTTTTCAAATAAAACAGTAAAGAGGTTATATCACCATGATATCTCCACCCATCACTCTTTTTCTCGGAATAACTCACATTCGGCTGCCGATACCCTGGTCTGTTATATGCTTCGAATGGATTGGTATTTATACTCATGTCGATTTTCATGTTGGTTGTTGGAGAAGTGTGTGCTGGTGGAATTAAATCTGAGTGTTCTGAGGTGGTTCGAAGCGTGGTTTGAGACGCTGTGGTAGGTACAAAGATTCCGCTTGTGGGACAAGGTATTAAAGAGTGCGTAAGTGAGTCGCGTGAAGAGATTTGTAAAGTGGAAGACGTGTATGATTGGAAGGCCGAACCCAAGAGTGAAGCTGAGACCGTCAATGTTGTCGAATCCCTTGCACTCTCAATCCTAGTTGCAAGGCTTGTTGTCGAAACCTCTGAGATCATCGAAGCGACCAAAGTGGTGAGAGAGAAGACGCAAGAAAAATGAATAACGGAGAAGGGGTTTCCAAACATAGTGAATGAATACAAAGAGTGTCAAAAATGGGTAGCAAGATTGAATGTGACAGATGAGAAAGGGAGAAAAAATAAGGAATCGAAGTAGAGTAAATACTCAAGGAATGGTTGAGTATACCTTACACTCGCGAGCGATATGAAAGCATAGTTTGTAGCACAGTGAAATCATGGTCTCTACCTTTTTTACACCTCAATTTGACCATGACTTGTTTACGAATCCAAAATGCGAGCTGTCAGTCATCCGGCAGCTTCAGATACTCCGTCTTTTGATGCTCAGGTCACAAATCAATCTTCGAGGTTTCAAGTGAGACTTAAATGTAAAACCCGTGTCAGTCTCAATAGATTAGGATTGACACCAATATCATATCTGAGAAGCACGTAGCTCACGCTGAGCAGAAAATACAGATCCCGAGACCCCTGCTCAAGTTCAAACCAGGAGAAAATGGTTAATTGGGAGTTCAATGGGTAGCGAGATTATTCTCCGATACAGAGACATTGGATCCGTTTAGTGTCACCTCAGTCACCCTAATGTCATCATCAGATTCTGATCTGAGGGAACTCTGATCTTTGTTCCTTCCAAGACGCGACATTGAATCGTTTCCGAAAAGACCAGGGATCAAAACATGGACTTGTGTTCGGCGGTTCGAAATCATACACAATTAAGGGTATACGAATACAATCTTGGTAAAGTCAATGGAGCAATGTTAAACTGGTAGTCGGAACCGATAGTCTATTTCTGTGCTCAAAAGCCCGGGTAGAGTTGTATGAGGATACGGCGTTGGTTCGTGACGGGAATGACAATGTCTGAGGCGGAAGGCTGTTCACGTTCTAGAATCATGATCCACAGGGAGCACTGCTCCACACCATCCCGCATTTCCCCTCTGGGGTAGACTAAACGCGATAAGAGTGGAAAAATTACAATGGTTTTCTTCTCGCCCGGTGACCACTGCAGGCCAGAGTTGGTCTTCTCCAAGTGTATCGCATTTCCAGACTACTATAGTGTGCGTCATCACCTTTCAATAATGCGGGGTAGTAAAATGAGAAATTGGAAGGATTACTGCTTTTTCTAATTCTGAAAATTATTCATGTTGCACATATTTATTAGTGTTCAGGTGGCAAATTTTAGATGTGCAAATTTAGTAATGTCCATTCTTGTCCCCACTTATTTCAATGAATCTATCCATACAACAAACGGTTTCCCTCGTTCTGCCCAGCCATTCTAAGTACTGGTATCTAATCCTACTGAAGCAAAAGGTATTCCCTTCCCTAATCTACGCCAACATCAGAAAAGCAAAATCAATGATGATGATGATAAGGTCAGCACCAGCACTTGGTGAGACTCTTGAGCCATTCTTATTTCCCCCATGCTAGCCATTTTTCATGTCGATGGGAGTGGTCTCGTTATCTATTTTTGTGGAATGCTGAAGGGTACTTCTTATTTTGTTATCCATTTTGGAAATGAAATTCGAGAAGTTAAGTCGATGTGAAGAGTGGCGCTTATAGTGGTTGAATATTGTGAATGTTGTCGAGGGGTGTCAACATCTATTGACTACTTCAAAGCTCCCTCATATCATATAGGTGGGAATGTCGGCCAGCGAGAGCTCCCCTTGCCATAATTTTGATCAACTTGCTGAGCTCATTGTTGGGCTCTCCATGTGTGCAGCTCTGCCCTTTTCTTGATTGATCATCAAGTCAACAATATGCTTCTGCTTTACCTGTTCAAGGCCATTTCCGATGATGCTGGGTCCTCTTGATCGAGTTCCCGCAACTATATATCCCTGCTCTTCCTCTAGTTCAAATGGGGTGATTGGTCCAGGGCTCCCCATAGGAAGCAGTCGTGGGCTGTTAGGTTCCGGCATGGAAAGTCCTGAGCTCCCTTGCGACGATGCAACTCGAGCCTGGGCAATCATATCTCGTTGATATTGCTGTAACTTCCTCTTGACATCACTACTGTCTCGTTCGTGACCCTGTCTCTTCTTGCTCTTTGAACTTGTCATGGTCGGAATCTGCAGGTTGGTGGGAGGAAAAACTGTTGGTCTGACATCAGGAGTCGAAGGAGCACTGGTAACAGGTGATCTATAGTTTGAAGGATAATATTTCCCCATAGGTATACCAAGAGCATCGATAATAGGAAATGTTGGGTTTATGGGTGAAAGAACGGAAGCTGGCCCTCGAGGAGTAACCTCTGAGCCTGGAGATGACTGGGTTGAAGCCGCTGACATGTTTGATGGTGACCCTGGCGTGGATGCTCCGGATCTATAGTGTGGTGCAAAGGGGTGGGCTCGATATGACTTGTGGTGAACGTCTTCGAAGTCTGGAAAGTAGCCACTGTATGTAGAAATCAGAACTGCCTCATCTACTGGAAACTGTCCAAATTATTTCGACAACTGAGGGTTATGACCATACCCATTTAAGTCTCCTCGTGCAGTCAAAGGTGTATATGCGCTTGGTGATTTTCTGCCGGGTAATTCGATGGCAATGGGTTTGCTTCTCTTTCTTGTAGGAGTTTCACTAGGTTTTTGATCAGAGGATAATCCTGGACTGGTGTTACCTGTTCGTAAAATAATTAGCTTTGTGGATATCCAAAGTGGATCGTGAAAGTCCCAATAGCACACACTGGCGTATGTGGCGGTGGGGTAGTTTCAACGCCATTCCCGTCACCAGTATGCACCCCACCTTCAAATATGCAACGGTTGAATCGCACAACATGAACTTACCGGGGCTATAACCGTGAGGGGAGGCACCTCCCGATGACCAGTTTCCGTCTTGTGGACCGTCAGTACTAGTATTCAAGGATCGGAACGTCGCCAGGAAAGAATCTTCACTCTTGTTGGAATGTGTCGAAGACGAGGAGCTAGTGCGGACGAAGGATGGCCGTGATGTTCGGCTTGGCTTCTGCTGTGCTGCAGAGGCCAGGTATGAGGCCGGCTTGAATGATCGACTTGCCATGGCGGGTGGCAGTAACCGTCACCGTCACCGTGCTTTGTGCCAGAGCTATGGATTTTATGACGCCGGAGGAAATGGTTCTGAGCTATGGGTGGTTTGGAGGCTTGTGATCAACGGCGATGCGTAAAAGAGTTGGGTGGCCTTGACGTGAGCGCTAGAGGAGCAGCTAGATATTGGCACCGGACTAGGAGTGGTTGGAGTTCGAGGGACGGGTTCGGAGCTCGTGCCGAATTGCTAGGCAGTCTCGAGTTGCCTTGTGGAAGTGACGCAGTGGGTGTTGAATCATGAAAGTCCTAGGTGGTGGGTGACTCGAAGGCGGAAGGTCCTTACTCGTTGGGAGTCGTTGTAGTCAAACTGACCACAGCCACATCCACGATCGATGTGAAGAGATTTCGATTATCAGAGTAAGGTTATGATGTGGATAGAAAGAGCGATTGCTTCTTTTTTCTCTGGCTTTGTTATATGGGACGATTCGCGGTTGTCGATTTAGGGTTCTGTGCCGTCGAAGAGGTTCATGGGTTTTGAAAATTCGATGACGATTCGGACGCAAGCTCGTTTCTTAAGCATAATTTCTTCAACTCTTTCCTGGCATCGCTCATCTAAGTATTTCTCAGATCTACGACTATTTCTCAATATTTAAAACACGTTTCCTGGCAGTGCAGCATATCAGATAAGCCAGCCAAGAACTGCCCCCTTCCACCGCTGCAGATTCCTTCCGTTCTATTCGAAGAGTCCCACTCCGGCCGACGTTCCCGTCCTCTCGTACTTCTCCCTTGCCTCAAACTTGCGTCCTCCACAACGCCTCTTTCGATGCTCGCATTCAGCAAATATGCGGCTGTTGTGCAAAATCCACTTTCCTTCAGAACCTTCCAATGAGATATACTTTCCTTACCGACAACCAACCCACAAACGAATGGTTCTTTTGATAAACATGGGTAGCTGGCATCAACTTGGGTGATGATCTGCAGATCTTCCACTCTTTGTAATAGCAGTGGGGCAGTTTCAGGTTTGCTATCAGCATGCGGATAGGGTCATGATCGCCAAGTAGTTTTCTTATGTTTCTGTCAAAAAGCTTTGAGGTGAGAGTGTATTCCTGTTGCCCCCTGATGCATCTGCAACATGTCTCATTGGCGCCGTACATTTCAATCGGAGGAAGTGAGACAGATGCTTCATCACATTATTTTTGAATGGTCGAAGTCAAGCAATCGATGTCAACGCCACCTGCGATGAAGGTCTCGGGCAGCCCTGCAGAAGGTCTTCAAAAATTCTTCAGGGTGTTTCGGGGAGGCTACCAGTAGATTAAGCTTCTCCCCCAATAATAACTAGGGCCTTTAACTCATGATCTAGGGTCATCCTAGGAGGAAGGTTCGTCACAGCAAGCTGTTGTACCTGTGAGGTCGTGCCCTCCGAACTCGGGCATTTTCGAGGTAATTGGGATTCATCCGGTGAGAGTATCACAGCAGAATGTGAAGCAAGTTAAGAAATGATTCCTAGTGTAAATAAGCCGGAAGGATTGCGGAAATGCATCCTACTCCAAGTAGGAAGGCAACTCCTCGTATACCGATATCAATCGCAGACCGATAGCATGAGCTATCGTATTCCTGTCGGTTCCCGAATTTCGCTTTGGTACCAAATCTCTTTGGACAATATCTCGGATCAAGGAGGATGTTCGGGGCTCTCGGTTTCTTCCAAGAGATAAGCACCAACCGGCTCGTTCTACCTTTCAGGAGGAATCTCCATTCTTGCCATGGGTATGCTTTCCACGAACTCCTCTCACCTAGGAAAACCCACCACAAAATCGAGACTCGGGATAGTTGAATCTTGGAAGACCTAACATCAACCTGCTAAGGTATTGGTAGGGCGAAAAAGATCTGGGGCACATTTCCCATCACTAGTCACTTCTTGATATCAATGAACAGTAAATTCCTATGAGTACAGCATTAAATGAAATTGTATCATACCCTGTTTGAAACACAGTCGAGATTTACGACCACCAAGTGTTTACTCGATAATAATCATAAGCTGAAAAACAACTGGTAGCAGCACATTTAAATCTGCGTACTTGCCACGATTGCTTGACTAGAAACTGCGCAAAAGGGAAATTAAAGTTGGTATTACTGGTATTTATGTACTATAATTTGATGTGGTATCTCGAATCAAAGCGCATAAGTGGTATAGAGCACCGAATAGAATAACGAAACCCCACCCACACCTTACAAGCATGTATCGTATCTGGTTGGGTGGCTAATCGAACCGCACTACCCAGAAAGAATCTCCTCGCATTATTAACCTTTCCTTCGACTTTCGAATTTCCCAATGTTTAACGTTTCTCGGTATTGCTCGCCCAAGTGTTAAACTCCCAACCCAATTTCCCACTCAACCCTCAAAACTAGTGACCCCTACACCTTTGCGCGGCCAGTCCACCTCGACCTGCCATTCCTATGCTTAACCCAATAGAATATCATCCCAACAGCACTTCCCAGCCACAACAGCGCGCATACTAAATCAACCCACTATCACCAAAAACATTAGCTTTCCTGCTCCTACATCAAATAATATCCAACTCAACCCAAAACTTACCACCGCATTCTTCATTCTCTGAACACCCTTGTCGCCCTCTGCTCGCTCCTTGATATACATATTGCCAAACAATCCAAATAGTGCGATCCATAAAATAAAGAGGATGGTATCCCATATAAAGAGCAATGGAATGTGGACGATGAATGGTATCAGATATACGACACTAGTCACTGCTGAGAATGATCCTACTACCACTGCATACACCTACCATAACAAGTAGATTAGTACTTTTCCTTTCAAAGTTGCATGAAACTGGGATGGGAAGGGGGGAGGGGAAGGAAGAGGAAGGATATATACGCACCCATTTTCCATCCGCATACTTGTGTTGTTTATGCGCCGCGTTCAGGTCGGTACCATAGAGACCACATACTGCCAACGCGAGCGCGAGTTGGATTATTCGGTAGATGGAGTGCAAAATGTAGCCCAGTGTGAGCTCGCAGCCATGCTTAAGTCCCATTTTGGATGTTGGGAGGGGTATAAAATCACCACTTCTCCTGCTCGGATCTTAGTGATGTGAGGAGAGAATTGATTAATTGAGTGATTGCGTGGTGAAGAGGAGGTTGTACTAGTATTGGGGTGGAAAACGGAAAGTCGTCAGGAATGTGATCACTACGATGTTGTTGTCGCAAGTTCGCGATGCAAGTATCAAACCCACCTCACACAAACGCCCCTTCCCAGTTCTTATGTGCTCTAACTAAGGTTATCAGTCCACCTTCCCACCCTTCACCCTCAAGCTCGTCATGCCTACCCAACCCATCAACCCAAAATCACATTTCCTTTTTCCAAGACATTCTAATATTTATCCTGCCAATCCTGCATCGAGGAAATGTTGGCAGCAAACCAGCTTGGTGCATGAGGCTTGAATTGATTGAGATCAGCACGCCGGATTGGCGAACTTGGAAACGTGAATATGCAGGTGGAATGGAGTTCAGATGGTTATGACGCAGTGGCGTCAGGGATGTGATGAACCCTGGTATTTGAGATAGCGGGGTGGTCATGAATCACGACACCAAAAGAGAAAAGGTGAGGATGATGATAACTAGAGAATATGCGCAGAGGACTCATCGTGATTAATTTCTTGGAAACTAGCAGGAGGTAGGGTGTGTACATTTCTTGCTCCTCCTATTTTTTCTCATGCTTTTTTTATGATAAAAAGATTTAAAAATTCGTTAGACGGCACTCAATAGATTTGCTAGATCTCCGTTTTCGTTTCCGAGTCTGCTGGTTATTGGTTTATAGTGAACCAAGATATTCTCTTATGCCATTTATGTATTAGTACACCTCTAGTTTAAGAACAATAACCACAACCAACCTTGAAGTAGTTCTCTTAAAGATACTAGCAGCGATACCTCGATAGGGTCTAAGCTTGGCACATGTATATATGAGATCGTTCTAATTGGTTGTGAAGTCTATGAATTTGTTAGTAGTTCCTTAAGGGGCTTTGAGATTCGTAGTAGGATCCTAGGATTTGAAGAATTGACAAAGAGCGCTGCCTTAATTCTATCCGAGAGCTTCATCTTCGCAACACTATCCAACGTTAATATCTTTCATAGTCATCACATGAAGAATTTATCCCTACCTGAGGGGGGTTTATATGGCTCTCGTAGCGGGAGCTGAGGAGCTCAATGTTTGTACCTCCAGTTCTGTGCCTGATCTGCAAGGCATTAATAATGGCTCGCCGCATTTGTGACTTGGCATTTGCAACAACAAAGAAAACACGCGAACTCACTCGCGCCTCCGAATCCTGAGAAACTACCTACAAGCTCAACTTCAACCTCAACTTCAAATTAGGGTACACTTGAGTTTAAGCAATCACTGAGACATCACTTAAGTGTCTTTAGTCACTCCACCCATTGCATTCCCTCATGTCGCGTGCAGCTTCAAAATCTACAATTGCAAAGGCTGCACCGAATAGGAAACGCCAAATACTTGATGAACCTATTCCAAAGCTTGCAAAGAGATTAAAATCTACAGCACTTAATACTCCTCCGACAGTGAAGCTGGACATCTATGTTTGCGGTGAAGGAGTGTCTGGTGAACTCGGTTTAGGCCCGAAGCCTATTGAAGGAAGGAAACCTACACATGTCAAACACCCTCATTGCAATAAGCTTCTCGATGCTGCTACTGTCGGCATAGTTCAGATTGCGGTGGGTGGGATGCATTGTGTCTCTCTTACTCATGATCAGAAGATTATGACGTGGGGAGTTAATGACAACGGTGCACTTGGCCGAGATACAACTTGGGAGGCACCTACAAAAGGCATTGACGAGGGATCAATTTCAGAGGATTCTGATGATGAGGGTGACTTGAACCCAATAGAAAGCACGCCTACTGCTGTACCCACAGAAAATTTTGGCAAGCATATTCCCACTTTCGTCCAAGTTGTTGCTTCAGATAGCGCCAGTTTTGCCCTTACGGGTGAAGGTTTAGTTTATGGTTGGGGAACATTTCGGGTAAAGTCAAAATTTAAGGCTGTCATTTCCTCTGCTAACAATCACAGGCAAATGATGGCGTTCTGGGCTTTTCTACAAAGAACGCTGTCGAAAGTGTGAAAACGAATGATCCAGAGAAGAAATTACAGCGCAAACCTGTACTTATACCCTTCTTAACCAAGATTGTATCACTCGCAGCGGGAAATGATCACGTGTTAGCTCTTGATGATAAAGGGAAAGTCTTTTCCTGGGGCACTGGAGAACAGAGTCAGCTTGGTCGTCGTATTGTTGAGCGCACTCGGCTTGGAGCTCTTACTCCCAGCCGAGTTGCACTATCAAATATAAAGCAAATTTCATGTGGCGCGTACCACTGTTTCGCTATTGATGAGGCAGGCACAGTGTACGCTTGGGGTTCGAATAATTTTGGCCAAACAGGAATCCTAGATGGTGCTGGACTGGGAGATGCAACTATCATGAAGCCAGGTAAGGTCGAAGCTCTTCGACCTTATAAGATCCGAGAAATTCAAGGTGGTGCACATCACTCTCTTGCTTGTACCGAGGATAATAAGTTGCTGATATGGGGCCGTTGTGATGATGGTCAAGCGGGTTTTAAGCTCAATGACTTGTCAAAAGATAAACTTCTTTTCGATGAACGCAATAGGCCACGGATTCTCATGCCTACTGTAGTCCCAGGAATTCACGCAGTTTCGGTTGCTGCTGCAATTGATGATTCATTTGCAATTACCCCAGAAGGAAAAGCATATTCTTGGGGCTTTTCCGAAAGTTACCGAACTGGACAGGGAACAGTAGAGACCGTGATGGAGGCAAAATTGCTGAATCAGAGTGAAGTCAAGGATAAAAAGCTTACTTATGTAGGCTGTGGAGGACAGTTCTCTGTACTTGCAGGTCCTGCTGAGATCTAGGGGCTTATATAACGAGCACTCTGTAGCTTTGTTTTCTCCTCGACCAAGATATGTTCCTGGCTAAGGTACTCACAGGAGCTTAGTTCCCCGTGCACTCCTCGAGAATAGCTCGAGATGAACCGAAATTTAACTCTATGTATTATTAGTTTTCTATGCGTATCTCCTTTGGATGAATTAAAAATACTATAATTTTAAACGGCGGTGTTTTCTCGAATACCTAGGAACGATGTATACAATGACAACTGGCTTCAAGTTCTATTCTGGTGTTAGACTATTGTAATATCAAAATTGTATGCTACACCGTCTTTCCTCTGAACTGTGTTATATTCTCTAGCATTCTTGCAAGGGCTTTCCTATGTGAAATAGACAGAAATTAAAATACAAAATAACCGTTCAAGCATCAACATCAGCCGCTGCCATTCCCCAGAGGTCTTTAACATGCGCTATCATAATTGAAATCTCGCGAAGCAGCTTTGTTACGACCATCTAGGACCCACGTTTACCTAGGCAATGGTGTATCACTGAATTCTTCAATATAATGTAGGCCTTTCGCGAGTGAAATAATATTATTATCATTCGATAAACTAATCGCCTAAGAAAGGAAAGAAAGAGCTTGAGTTTGGGTGGGGTGATGATAACCCCTCCATCAGGATAGAATATACTGTGTGACGCAGGCTACCCTTATGCTAAACCCCTATAATCTTGGCTATTTTTGTATGAAGTTAGTAGAGCAAATATTTCAAAATTGTAGAGCATTCTTTCTTACTTATCGGTCTCGGTGATTTCCAAAAAATAACACAGCTCAGATACAAGGCGGTTGCTTGTAGATTGAATCTTTTGACGAATTTGGCGGCGAGCAGCTTTCAGATCTCGCAAGGCACTGATCTGCATTCCAAAAGTACGGCATGATTGTGACTTGCTTGAGTGAGATTCATATGCAGTGCTGCCAACCTAGGACGGCCTTCGGCATCGCCAACAACCCACATACTCTTGCGAGGTATTGATAGGCTACCAGTTGAGGAACTGCTTACTGAAAACATCGAGAACAATGGAGAACGAGAACGCAGAGTGGAAACTAAAAATCGGTCATGCTCTGCGTATACTTGTATTTAGCGCTAGTTCAACCATCCTCTAAGCCTTTAAAGTGCTTGTCGATTCACCAATAATACAGAGCAAATCACGTATTGTACGTGACGTGCTGTTTATATTTGTTGGTTGAATCGTTGTTGTTTTGTGTTGTGGAAGGAGCAGGAGCTTGAATACCCCTCCATGGCTCCCGCCACATCAACCTAATCAGGACTAGTTACATCATGTGATAGGTCATGTGACTATAGCTAATTATTTGTACCAACAGTACTAGTGATTGAAAAATCCACACTCCTCAAAAATAACGATAGACTTTAGAAATAGATGATAAGAGGCTGGAAGTAGTTGTCATGTAAAACCGACCTTCTCACGTGTTCCTGCACCTGTGTCCTCTGCCAGCATCTAATGGTAGCATATATAGTCACTCTCGCTCTCTCTAGCTTGAAAATACAAACATCCTTTCAATTAACTTTACACTCAAGAGAATGCTCTTTATATGCTCACGTGTACTTCTGTAATACCACAATACGTGACAGTAGCACAAGGATTAGAAACGTAGCCTCGGCAAGGAAAAGTGTGGGGTAACTTGCACTCAATAAATATAACAGTACAGCGGTGAAATTAAGAAATTCTCTCGCTTCACAACTGTTTTTAGTTGTGACATGGCTTTACAATTCAACTCTCATCACACAGTTTCGATATTAAGACACGGTGAAAAACTTTGGTCGGCGACTAGAAGAATGAGAACCATGTCATGGATCTCCCTAGAAATTTCGAAGGGTAGGCAGCAACTCTGGAGAGTGATCTAACTAGTATGACTATACACCTTCAGCTGGACGAAAACGCCCCAACCGACGGTATTCAGGGGTTTCCGTGCTCAGGATTGCCAGGAGGTGTCGAAGGCACGTGTGTCATGCACTGCGCATCACTATAGTACAATGGGAATCCTGAGCAGAAGTCTTGGTAGTCAGCTCCTCCACGGACGCCACTTGCAGGGTTGTATAAAGAAATTGAGAGGAGAAGCTGCCTCCGAATCCAGTGTGAAAAAGTGTCCTATGTTCAACATCGTCGGTGCTTTGAAAGAGAATATTCTAAAGGGAAAGCGATACAGACTCAGTAGCAATACATGTACTGGTCATTTGCGAAGTAGAGGAGAAAATCTAATTGCTAGGGATTTCAATGTAGTTACAAGGTATGGAAAGGGCTGATGGGGCATTGGGTTTCAGTGGAAGACGCACGAGCCATAACCCCCAGATTAACAATCGGATAAACCTCACAACCAGCCCTCTCTCCTTTCTTCATGACATAGATTGCAAGGTTTAGGAGAGTTGATAATGTGTTTCTGTGAGGGCATTCAGAAAACTTTCAGACATCGCAAGTGGTAGGCGACAATCAATAACTCACAGTTGAGCTCGCTAAAAATATACCGAACCTTCTTATCAACCCCCTCACTTGAAATTTACTACCAGAACTCTTTGTGTACAATCCCAAAATTGCATACATTTACCTCACTTGAACTTCTACTGTTCCCTCATCTCCTGATCTTTTCAAATATACACGTGACCTGGAATCCCTACACCAGCTGCAGTAGCCGACAAACGCCGATTTTGTCCTACTCAGCATGGAAGTAGTTTTGTGGCTGTCGTTGCCAAGATTTCACACCTCTCGAAAAAGTCCGAAGTTAGGATGAAATTTGTTCTATGAGTGTTCTCCTTTAATTTCTTCCTTTGGGCGGTGTCGCCGTAGGTTTCAACGATTACTGGCCCCTGGGATATTTCTGAGCGAAGCCTAGGATTCAGGCTTGAACCACAAAAATCGTTCTTTCCGTGTTGACTTTCATGTTTGGGAATGTAATTTGAGTTGGAGACATTCCAATTGTTCTTGAACAATTTCTTGTTTTGACAACTAATAAACTAATACTGCCAAACCTTTCATTCTGCCAGATGGTTATTTTTACCTGTGAACTGCTTGCCTCTAAGATAAGGATATAACTCTCAATTTACTTGGGTCGGACGTCGCCGCTGTAGCTGGAACAATTCGGCGACCAAAGTCTCTCAAGGGTAACACAGCCCTACGGGTCTATCTGATCTTATACACCAATCATGATCAACTTCACTTCTCACTCTCGCCACAATTGGCACTTGCAGGGATTTTTATAAGCTTAATTAGGCCTGAATGATTTCTTTGGTTAGTTCCTGGGTTTGAGGCGGGCGTAGTGTTAGTTCCCCATGTTTCAAGGAAATGTCGAAGCAAGGGCAGAGGACATCTCATTGACCAAGTGGCTATGCATGAGGCTATTTCGACATTGCAGGGAGGTATTCCTAGAATGCAGCACGAGCTGGAGATTTACCTGCCGTTGCACAGCGCACGATATGGCACCAGGGGCAGAATGGACGCCTGAAGTCAGGCTTGGCAACGTCAGCAGCTCTTGTGAATAGTTATATAAGACCATCTTGTTGATCTCCTTTTACATGACTCTACTCATCATTTGTATAATCACTTCCTTATCTTCCCTGTCTTTTGATTTCTTATCACGAATCTCCTTTTAAACATTCGTTATAAGCATAGAGAACGTATTACCTCGTTTTATCCTTCAGTCTACCTTTCCTATCCACATTCGCTCTTGCAGAAGAAATACTGTGAAAATGGTTCAAAAATCATCCCTCCTCCTAGCTGGAGCCATCCTCGCCTCTTCAGTAACAGCCTTGGACTTCGGCTCCTGCCAACCACCTCAACTGACCTACGACAAAACAACCAGCAGCTACGGCACCCTAGCTAAATCACAATATGCCGGTCAATCACCCTCGAAAACAATGAAAACCATCACCGACTACCTTTGTAAAACACTCGAAGGTAGTTGCGATGCCCTGACAGAAGCCAATATCCTCTGCACCAATGCAGCAAGTGCAGCAGCGAAGAAGACTGGCCAGGATGCCGCGAATGCTTTCAACGATGTTATAAAAGCAGGGATGTCGAAGACGGATTCGAGTCCTCGACCACCGCCTAAGAAAATTTTTATGTCTATGACCAAGGATTTTGTCACTTTTGATGGCAATATTGATCCAGTTTGTACGTTTCCCTTCTCATACACTAAACGCAATCTTTGTGTGCTCATTGGATGCTAGGGTGGTTCAACAACAAAATCGAAGTAACAAACGATGCCTGCGACGAAACTCAACACTCTATGCCAGGTTCCCGGCTCATCCAGTTCAAATGTCACGGTGATGTCCCCGGAGAAACCGTTCCGGCTATGCGCGCCGTCCTCAACGCACTCGCAACTGACCAGCGCTTTTTCAAACACTTCAATAAAACCGAAACATATTGCAAGGTTGTCTCTGCACAAAACGGCTGCGCGCAAATGGATAGTAGAGTAAAGTATTATACTAGTTTCCCAAGGACGATGAGTATGTATGCGAAGAGTGGGACTTGGGATCAGGGGGGCTTGACCTTTGAGATTACAAAATCGGAGAGTGCGTGGGATTGTATGGCTTGTAAATTGGCGGGGGCTGGGATGGCCCTCACGTCGATTATGGCGCCGTATTTGGAGCCGATTATGGCGGGCGCGGCAGTAGCAGTCGAGATTAGTTGCGCAACCTCTGGGTGTTGATCAGGGGGTAACTTGAGTTCAATTTGGACATGTGGTGAAGGAAGGGCATTGCTATGGCGTATTGGTTTTGCAGGGTATTAATTTTGTGATGCACACTTCAGTAAAACTGTTAAATAGACCTTAAATATATAGTTTTATTCTTATCCAGATTGCACCGCCTTGCATAGCTAGCTTTTACGCACCTAGTTGACGATGGCCTCGTTAGGATCTAAAGTTGGTTCAGATATTTCTTCCATTCCCGATCAAACACAATTAGCTTGCGAATTATCCTGGTTCGAAGATCAGGATCTTCATAAGTGGTGGGATGGTTTCATATAGACAAAGACCCTCTAACCTGTAAGGGGCATAATATAGTCCTGACTTTCAAGCTTCACTTTCTTCACTTTGTCTTAGTACTTGTCAACAACTAGCTCACATTCTCTCAACTTCAGATATAGCATTCTAGTGGTTATTATAATGATTATTTTTTAATCTATCCCTAGGTTACCTCCTTCGTTTAACCGTTTATACTTAAATGCTATTAGGACTGTAGTGTAGTAGGGAATAGTGGGGCAAGACCAAGAAGCCGAAAGCAGAGCTCGTAAGGAGTGATACATACACATACGAAACAGACGCTAAGTTAACTATAGAAGACCGGGGCATGAGATAATAATGACATCCAGTATCCGTAAGATCTAGTTTAAATTTTATTACATTAACAAGCTAGATACTATTAAATAGCATAGAGGTAAACAGGAAAAAGAGGGGAAAACAAATTAGAACTAAGAGGAGAAGCATATAAGATCACCGCTAGAACAGGTCAAAGCATTAGAATATATACTAGTTTGAATTTATAGCACCTACACTCTCGAACATCTATGTGGAGTCAATATCTAGCATGAAAACGGAGTTAACGGCATTATAACCAATAAAAAGGCGGTTGGGAGGGCCACACTGAGTCTCTTCGTGACAGTATTGGTAAAGCCGCGCCGTAGATGAAATGCTACGAGACTGACATGAATAAATTTTAATCGTACCATTGAAGTATTAACACTAGTGGTGAGCATCCTGGGTTCTTGGGTTGGATAAGTGTGTTCTGGGGAGGGAGTCTTATTTTAAGAATTTAATTGGTTTTAATAGCTGCTAGAATGATTCCATATACACTACAATGTGCCTTCAGGTTAATTACTTTCTTATGCCCCTAATATCTTTCAAGCGAGACTAATATTTGGCTTTTACTTCGACCTCCTCCCGAACATTTCTAGTCCGCCACAGCATTAGATCAACCTGTAACAAAACATGACTTCGAATATACAAGCTTCAAATACCAGGCCCTAGCAAGTATTACCACGCAGTTCTGCTATCAAAAAATTCTATAAATTAGAAATCCATTCAAACTTCAATAGCTATATCAATCGCCCAGTTTGTATCTAGTACGAGTGCAAAAGCAGTGATAGCAGCCGTTGATCTCACCTCAAGCTCAACTCTCATAACGTAATTGTTCCGGACAGCATCCACTATCCTAGGGCTGCTGGCAATTGTTAAGCTGAATTTAGGTGTCATGGTTTCCAACACAGTGACACATTGCTGGCATGTAAAGAACGGAAAGCTTGTTCCTTGACATGATACCTCTCTTAAGCATTATGCACAAATTGTTTGACTAGGACCCTAGGGAGTCTTCTAATCGCATCACCAATTTCGTAGTTTACGAAAAAAATATATATATATATCTATCTTTTCAAGTGTTCGGTCCAAAATAGAGGTTGCCGATTACCAGCTTCTTTTGCTAAACCATCCCAAGTCCCTGGTGTCCCAACCACCCTACAATTAGCCCGCGATGCACAACAATCACTAGTCACCACCGTTTTTGCTGATTTAGAATGCAGGAATATAGCCCAATTTAATAGTTACACTTGAGTTCAGTGTTGACTATAAGTTACCGTATTAGTGGAGGCTGGCAGAAGTGTTCTGGTGAATAGTAAAATCTACCAGTCACCGACACCTGCTGTATTATTTCAAACAGACACTCTACCCCTATTACTTTATGTGAACTCCCAAGAAATATGTTGTAAATTCTCGATGTTATGAGAATTATAGATACCGCTTATGTCACACATATCTACTTCGCCTTAAATTTTAACCTCAACTTCAGGCTTCCGACTTCTAAACAAAATCTTCTGCCTCGAATTCGGGCTTCTCCCTGCACCATTAATAATATGCTGCACCTTCCCTTGTCCCTCGGGAAGCTTCCAATCGTAATACATCAACATGTGCGCTAACAACAACTTAATTTCATTCGAAGCGAAGAATCTTCCTGGACAAGCATGGTGTCCATGGCCGAAAACGGTACAATCTGGACTAGTGGTGACAAATTGGTGTTTATTTTCAGCTCCTGGGGCATTGCGGAGGTTGAGGAAGCGGTGGCCGTTGAAGGAGGTGGGGTTGGAGAAGATGGCAGGGTCAGACATGGGAACGGGACCAATAGAGATGTAGGCGTTTTGGGGGATAAGGTTGCCGTCGCTAAGTGTTATGTTTTCTTTGGCTTGGCGGTGCATGTTGACTTGGAGAATTTGTTAGCTAACAAGAAAATTTTTTAAAAAAGCAGAACTTACTTATGCTATGAGGATGAAGCCTCATGCTCTCTTTCAAGCAGCTATCCATCAATCTGAGCTTGAACAGGGTGCTCTTCTCCCATTTACCCTCCTCCTTGTAGACTTCCTTGATTTCCTGTCTCAGTGCTGCGATATATTGTGGATTCTCTACTAAATCAAACATTGCGAACCCTAAAGTATTCGTTGTAGTGTGAATTGAAGCCATGGCGAGTGACAACTCAGCATTCGCGTAGTCGAACTTCCGCCCTTTCGCCGCAGCAGTAAACCAATCTACCGAGTCAAGCACTTTCCTTCGCGGCTTTCCACCGTTCTCAGCAAGTTCCTTCTGTCTTCTTTCAACCTCGGGTGTGATGAGAGCCTTAGCGAGTTTCACCTCCTCTCTGATCTTCCGACACTCAGGCATAAACCAATGAACGATAGGTCGGAGGAGAGCAGGCCACTCGTTGAGTGCCTTGGCTGCCATGAATGCGTCAACTGTATACATTATCGAAATGTGTTGCCACTGTGGGTTATTCATGAATTTTTCTCCAAGGAAGATCAATGCTGTGAGACGGCCGACCGATTTGAGGAGGTTAGGCGTGAGAACCGCTTCTTTCCAGTCTGTTGCTTGACCCCAAACTAAATCCAGAGTGTTGGGTGTTTCTTTCGCCATGGGCTCGATAGTTAGAGCTGCATTATTTCAATTAGTTGGGAAGAACTTTGCAAATACAGATAGACTTGCCCAGCGCTTGAGTAAGCTGTGTTCTGACGGCGTCTTGAAATATTGTCTGATCAACAGATATGCTGAAGCCATCAAATCCAGGATACGTGGAAAAGAATTCCTAAGATCTAAATAAACATACGAGACCTAGATAACCACTAAACCACTAACCCTTGCAACGAAGCTGTGAAAATCCAATCGCTTGTCATTTTTGATCTCGTCAACATACTTGGGAGGGAGAACAAGTCGAGGAGTGCTTTTATCGTTCAACCGAAATGGCTGCCCCTTTGCCTATAATACCATATTAGTTGGGGTGAGATTGTAATAACAGAACATGTCCTGCTTACCATCTTAGCACCATCATTTACGATGGTTGCAGCTGACTCTGTGAATTTCTTTTTGGCCTCAGCATCCCATTTCTCATTAATTATCGGATACCTTGAGAGTGCTTTTAACATTCGAAAGTTACTGAAGATATTATACAAATATGGCGCCGCGACGGACAGAGCTGCGATTCCGATCGCAAGATAAAGCTTTGGAAGAAGGCCTTCAAGCTCGATGCTCAACATCTTGCTGTTTCGTTTTCGGGACAAATTTAGAATAACGGGTTAGAGACAAGTAGAAACTTGCTTTCATGTGAGAACGACTTTCATCCCATCTTGGGCGATGCTCTCATATATGATGCGTGTGCATTTTGGACGCGAAACATACGCCGAAAATACGAGTCCGATGGTGGGGTAGATCTGCTATTTTGCCAATTCATTGCCATGCCCTGATGATGCATCGGATGAAAAGAGCAAGAACCTTGGGGATTTAAAGGTGCGAAAATCTACTACCACAAAGTTTAAGACAGGCACCAGCATTTGATAAATTTCATGTTATTCTCACATCATGGATAGATCAACAGTGTCGGTAGGGTCGGACTTACCGCTTCCGGCTACTTGTACTTTTTACGAGTACGGATCCGAGTACGAGCTATTTCAGGTGAGGCTAAAATTAGTGATATATGGTGACATCAACTTCGAAAAGGCAGGTTGATGTACGAATAACAAACACCGTATGGAAAGCTTCCAATTACTGGGTCATGATCCTGGTCATCGCAGAGATCTTTACCAATGACAGCCTCGTCAATGCCGGTTTTACCAGACTGAATTTTGTGAACCAGGGGGTTTTTTGGATTGTTCGATGAATTTGATTGCGTTTACACTTGGTGGTGCACACCAAGTTATGGCTGCCAGGCCGTTGAACCTAAAGTACCGGCAGGTGATATTACATTTAATATGCACTACCTAGCGGGTAGATGTTCCCCGTAGCCTGGGGTTTGACTCCGAGTGCGAGACTCAAGTTTGATGTTCTACACCCTTTACATATATATCTGCACTGCTTTTCTTCAGTGCCCTATGAATACTCTATTTGCTAATCACTGTCTCCAATATACTACAAAGATCCATTGTCAAAAACCTTTTTTTTGCGATATATAAATCCCCAAAAGTCATAATGGAAGGCAAATTTATTGCGATCACAGGTGCTGGATCTGGAATTGGAAGAGGGACAGCGGTTCGATGCGCAGAGCTAGGAGCAGCAGGCGTGTCACTTTGCGATGTGAATCTGGAAGGCCTAGAGATTACAAAGAAATCAATGTCTTAACACTTATCCTCCACTTCCTCAATAAATGCTAACTATTATAATACAAAGTCTTGAGAAATACCAGTGTAAAGTACTGATATTTCAAGTCGATGTTTCAGCAGCAGAAGCCGTCGATGAATGGATCAAGGTCACTGTTGCCCAATTTGGACGTCTTGATGGTGCTGCGAATGTTGCAGGGTTATCGAAAAGAAAGCCCGACACTACGTCTGCTAATATTGTGAGCTGTTCATCATTCATAATGTATTCCCAAAAGAATCTAACAATTCGAATTACTAGGTAGAGGATGATTGGAATGTGACCATAGGAGTCAATCTGACAGGAGTTATGCATTGCATGCGTGCCCAACTTCAGCACATTGCTAGACCTGGCGGCTCAATCGTGAATATTTCGAGTGGAGCAGGTATGAAAGGTGTCGCTGGAATGCCTTCATACTCGGCGACAAAGTGGGGCATTCGAGGTTTGACCAAGACAGCTGCTGCTGAATTTGGCCCAGTAGGCATTCGAGTCAACACTCTGATGCCGTAAGTCTAGGCCCTAGCAAAAGAGTGGTAAAAAGAAATCATGAATAACAAAAATATTAGAGGGCCAATATCGACAGGCGATAACTTTGATAAAGCTGTTGCTGCAGGACTTGTAGATCCAGAAAAGATCGCCGCGGCAACGGTCTTGAAGAGAATGGGAAGAACTGATGAAGTCGCGAAAGTTATAGTATTCTTGTTAAGTGATGATGCATCTTATGTGACTGGTGGTATGTATATTCTACCCCACCCTCTGCTTTAAAATACTATCGGCTAACTTCGAAAACAGCTGATATTGCTGTAGATGGAGGCGCTTCTGGAGTGTGAAAAAGGGAAAACATGTCATTAGGTTCTCCATGCTTTACATATCTTGCGAGTAAGATTCGGATTTTACCGAGGAGGCCAATTCGATTTTTTTCTAGACAACTGCCTAATTTATTATCCCCATTTTGCATTTAAAGCGTCATATTTGTCTTTCGTAATTCCGATGACAGACCCATGTCTCAAATTCTTTGGGAAGTTCGCCCGATCAGCATCTACCCAAGCATTTGCATTCATGTTGGTAGAGGTGAAGGGTCGATATCCATCACTTCCATAGTAATCAAGCAATAAATTTACTTTTCCGGCTACCAGATTGTCTGCCCATGCATATGGCCCTTCGACCCCTGAGTGTATCATGGCACTCGCACCTCCAGGTCTGGTCCATTTTCCAAAAAGGCCGTCGTCTGATCGTTCCATGTAGACATATTTCGCTGTTTCGTTCTTGAGAAATCGTGCAAAGCTGTTCTCTCCTAACTGCAGTAAGGATAAGTCGATTACCGAGCTTGGGGACGTATTAATATATGTTTGAGGCGTGGTGAATGTTTTAAAATCACTGGTATATGCATATCGAATTTGACTTTGCGATGCAGTTCCGGTGTGAGCTGTGTCAGATGAGGAGTACTAGGCTAGGATCAGCATGATGGTTCTTAATACGATAACGAATTCCTTACGAATTTTGATGCCCAGTGCACCAAATATTGCTTCTTTTCGGCGTCCCAAATAGCGTCTGGAGCCCATACCATTCCTGCTGTGTTTCCCTCAACCTTAACAAGGCGTTCAGTCCCCCAATTGATCAAGTCTGTACTTTCCCAGACATAGATGCTGAGGGATCCTTTACGCTGAGATGCATCCCAGGTGGTCTATATATGGGCATATCAGCTTTCTCTCGTGCCAATATGAATGGAGCACACCGGTCTCAGCATTTGTGGCATACCAAAGCAATATCTAGGTCTGTCCCAATGATATACCATTTCTTCCCAGCATCTGCTCCGCCTCCGTTGATAATCGACGGGTCACGCACCCCACCGGTTCCAAGTGTTGGATTTAAAATTGCTTGCCCACCTTTCAAGGCTTTGAAGGAAAATGCATTATTCCCGTTACTCAAATAAAAATAAATATCTGGCGCACTGCCCAGGAAGAATACTCCCAGGTATCCAACGAGACTTGCATCGGCCCTTAAGGCCAACTCTGTTGAAGCAGCGAGCTTAGCAGGCAGTGCTAACACAGCCGTCGCTGCCAACGCAATTTTGAGGATATACGAAAACTTCATGATGAGGCCGAGCACGATGTCAACACTTTCAGAGAGTAGAACCGGAAGCCATCAGATGAAATATCAATCCGGAAAAATTGGGCATTATTAGAGTTTCTCCACATCCGAGGCTCAATACCTTGGCAAACAAGATCATTTTCTTATTTTCACGCATGCTGTTCGTGGACCTTCGATTATTTTTGATTTGCCTGAAGCGCTGGAACTATCTCGTATCCTGGATGGCACGTGGAATAGGAATTATCTTTAAAAAATGATGTTCCCCGACGGCCGAACAGGATAAATCGACCAACCCCGCATTAGCCGGTCAACTGGCGCCGGTTTAGGATAGATGCCCTCTCTTGGCATTTAATCATGAAGTCATTTCTTCATTGTCCCCTTGATGGCTGCGTCCTCAAGAGATTAATCTTCGGGAGCAATCGGGGATGTCGGGGAAGACAAAACTTTGATTATTTGCTATGTTTTTTTTTAAGCGAGCCCCTTTTGTAGCTACGAGAGGGATCGTGCGAGGAGTCAGTACCTCAGTAGGTTATGCCACATTATACCATTAAACTTTCACTGTACACGAGATTAGGTAAAGCCCCTCCCTGTGTGATGAGAAACCCGCCGTACCGAGAAATGTAAGGGGCACTTTAGCTTCAGCCAACTCAAAGTCGTCCACATGTTAATATTTATTGTGTAATTCTATCTAACTCGTCTGTTATAGCTACGCCTAAATATCTAAGACTCATTTCCCCTAAAAACCGCGTCTACTTGGCAAATACTCATAGCCAAGTCATCATATTACTAATTCAGGGTTCTCAGGATTCGAGGTGGCAAAGCATCTAATTACATGTTTACGATTATCCCCACACTTCTTTATAAAATAGAAATTGATAAATATATAATAAAGTAGAACGCTAATCATTTGGCAACCCCCCCCCGCCCCCCGTGAGATAGGGACTATAAAGGCAGCTATACTAGGTTATTCTAATTATATATTAGCTATGCCCCATTCAAATCCAGCCCTGCGTGGTAATACTAAGCATGTTGAGGCTCTGGAACGCTGCTGAATTGTTTGAAAGGGTTAAAGCGCTTAGAATGATGGGACCGATTTTTATGTAGGATAGCAGTTAGTGATATTGAATAATACTTTGAAAAACAATGTTGGGCGTCTGCAGGCACTCGCCACCGTTCACATCCCAGGTTTTCACCATCGTGTCGCCTGACGTGATGCCAGCCGTCTCATGTTGGCAGAGAAGTTTATCGGGTGAACGGAACCACTACGGCTATCGAGATTTTTCAGGCTATGACTACTATAGTGGTAGATCTTATACTAGTAAATATACATTTAATAGAGATAAACACTGTGAATAATTCTGCTCACCATAATCACGTTACACCAAGCCAGTGTCAACATGCGAGCCTACATATGACTACGAATGCCGTACCCGATAATGTATAAACATAGGGAATGCTAGAGTTAAGGCAGAAATAAGTAATAGCTGGCGTTAACTAGAAAGGTACCAAAAGGGTCCTGCTAGTTTCAGCAGTTTTCCATGTCTTTATATTCTTTCATATAATTCTCTTTCTCCGGTTATTTATAGCCTTTGTCATATCTGCACTAGCTTCTTTCATTTAAAGGCTAGCAGTATGCCACCAACAAGACTTCGATGCGATCCTGTCTTTATGTGCCAGCGTTGTTGGAAATCGCAAACGTATTTATAATGATCTCATTTCACGAATTGTGATACTTGGATTGTCTTTAGTAAAAAATAAAATAAAATAACCCCCAGATCTTGCAACAACCATTTGTTCTGTCTTTTGGCTGGGATAGCCTACCAAGGAGCGTTCAATCCATCGTACTGGTTGAACCACTCAGTTTGTTCCCGCCCCTTTATAAGAATATTCAAAAACTGCCCAGTGTGTTCCTTTTCCGCTGCGATTATCTTTTCTAGAGTAGCCTTTGCTCCTACTTCAGTTGGCAAATCAGCGTTGGCACCACCAAGATCAGTTTGTAGCCACTGGAAAATTAAATTAGTTTCTTTTGCATATTGACATTTGGAGATGTAGAAAACCGCAAGGGAGGACTTACTCCAGGGTTGATAGCGAAAATAGTGAAACCGTCTTTTTCATATGCCAGTGAATATTGCACAGTTAACATATTGAGTGCAGCCTTCGAGATTTTGTACGCTGGACAAGGTACAAGAGCGTAGTTGAGTGACTTGGCGATCGAACCAACTGTCGAGGAGCTAAAGGTGTCAAAATTTCCGTTTAATATAACTTGTTGATGCTTACATATTGACAATCTTCTTCTGTGTACCTTTCTGCAACAGTGGAAGGAATGACCTTGTTACATTATGTACGCTGATAACATTGGCGTGGAAGTGATCTTCGAGATCCTCCCTAGTTTTCATTAGCAGCTCTCTCCCAAATTAGCTGTGGAGAATTATCACATAGTAGTCATTCCATCAGGTGTAAATCCCATTATGGCGGCATTATTGATTAGTACGTCTAGTCCTTTATCATTTAGGCTCTTTTCAACTTCAACAACAGCCTCCTTGATGCTTGCTAAGTTTGTAGCGTCAAGCTTGACAACAATAACTCGACCAGGATGGGTTTTGGCAAGTTCATTGAGCTGAGGTGCATCGCTGCGGGTGGTAGCAAAAATGACACTTGCTTGAGTAGGTGGTAGGGATGCCAGTTGAGCAACTAAGGCGAAACCTAGGCCCCGAGAGGAGCCTGTGATCAGGTATGAAGCCATTGTTGTGGCCACGGAGTTAGGCGGTGATAAATCAAAGTCGATGAGTTCTGCAAATTGAATTGAATGAAGCGGGTTTCTTGATCCTTCCGTATTACAAAAGTACACCCTAAGGTGGATCATATAAAGACTACTATTTAGAACAACTGTTCTGTACGCCAAGGCATATGTATGCTGGTATCGCGGCGATAATATGGAGTACGGAGTTTATTCTTATATTGACTCTTTTATCTCCGATCACTGTAGGGCTGATCGCTTCGGGGCTTGGCGGGGTTGATAAAGCACCGCCAGCCCACTCTAGTGGAGCTCTTGAAGTTCTTGTTGCTCCTGCGTAATAGCTGCGACAAGTACAAAAGAGGTACACGAATGAGGTACACGTAAATGTAACTGAAATGTCTTTCATATGATGTAGAAAATAAAAGTTCAGAGTAGTTAAGCACTCGTATTTGAGCTAGAAAGAAATGAAGGATTTGAAGGATATGATTGATTGTATTTAAACACTTGCAAATATATAAAAAAGGAGCTTGTTGCTTGGAAATCTCTTCATCCACTTAAAACTTGAGGTGTCCTGGTCTATTGACGAAGCGCCATCAGGTATGTGTGAATTGACTTTCACTTGCGGGAGATCGAGCTGTTGGCTCACAGCGAGGCAGAATTGGCAATATCTAGAAAATGAGATAACACTTGGGCAATATAGTAAGCAATCAAAGATTGTGTTTAAAGTCGATAGATAATAAGAGAAAGAATGTTGGGGGATTGTAAGACCGAGGATGGATGAAATCTCTCTTTTATTTTCCAAGACTTATCTTTACTCTTCTTCTTCTTCCTCACTAACTTCCTCCCCCGCTTCTATTGCTTTCTGTCGTCTTCTGGCAGCCCTTTCTCTTTTCCTATCTAGTAGCTTCTTCAAGTTCTTTGCAACATTGAACACTCCTCCTGTACCTGCTCCGCATGCAGCGCAACTTGGATCTTTCCTGTATCTTTTTAGCGCACATGATTCACAGAAATAATGACCACATTTTGTGACTATTGGGTCTTTGTATTTCTCCTTGCAGATAATGCAAGCAAATGGGATTCCTTCCAGCGTCGCGTCGTCATCATCCGATTCCTGGTCATCGGTATTTCGATTCGCGCTCGCTATTTTCGTTCCTCCAGCAACTTTTTTCCCTTTTGTGACATTTTCCCATTCTTTGTCCAATTGCCAACCCTGCTTGTAATCCTCTCGAGCATGTAAGAATTTACAGCTATCTCCAAAACCACAGAACCCTGTTTGTTTGTAGTCTTTGCACACATCTGGTGCGAAATCTGTAACAGTAATAGTTCGAATATTGGTCGGGGCTTTTACTGGTCCGACCGTTCGATTCGGAGCGTCGGGATTTTTCTGGATGAAAGAGGTGGCGTTTGCGAGCCCCTTATATGTTCCGTCTGCCCCAGATGGGGTCGCTCGGGTTGTGCCGAGTAAGTTCTTGCTAGAGAGGGCATCGGTAGCGTTCTCATCGTACCAATTACTTTGCTTGGTGGCGTCATTGGAGCTCTTGATTGTTGTACTGCGATCTGCTGCGTATTTTGAGGCAGTGAGCTCTATATTCGAGGTGGCATTGCTCTTCGATGATGCTGTTACTACGCCGGTGTTCTTCTTTCTTCGTTTTATTTTGTGACCTGATTCATCTTCTGAGGATTCATAGGCTGAAGAGTCGCTGTCTGAAGCTGGAGGAGGAGTGGCGGCTCGTTTTCTGAAGTTGGATTTCCCCTTTGCGAAGCGCTTCTTGAACATTGCGACCGGTGCGGCGGCTGTAGTGGCTGCTTCTGTAGACTCCATTCCGTTTTTTGTGTGAGTAAAGAATGTGAGATGTGTAGAGGATTAAAATATTGAGCTTTATGGGATGAGGTTGAAATATTTGACAAGGCTGACAAAATAAGGTTCGTCGGAGCTTAAAGCTGTGTATCGGCTAGCTCTCAGCTTAGTGGCTGACAAATGTTTTAGTGCCTGAAGACTAAGGCGTAAAGAGCATAAAGTCAACAGAAAATACCCCTGGCATGCCCAATAAACTGGCGGAGCTTTTCTTCGTACACCGACTTTGCTGGGAAGTCCCTGCGGCGCGCTCTGATACTTTCTAATTTCTGCAAATTACGTCGTCAATGCAAACAATTGTTGCTGGCTAGGGCAGGCGAGGCGTGAATAATTCTGCGTTGTTGTCTTACGATCGCTCCCAGCCAATGGCTCACAATAAGGAAGTTCGAGTGAGAAAGTTGCAGTAAACAAGAGCAGCATCTCGACCACTCAGCGATCACCATTCACAAAACAAGCGAGGGACGCAAGCACTCCGCATTTGCTGTTTTTATCGTGATCTGCACGCCCATCGCCGACTCCTCCCTCCATCACTTTATTGTTTCGCCAAACGCCGGGACAACAGAGCTGTCTTGAGCTCTGCAGACACCCGACAACAACTAGTTTGCCTCACCAGGCCAGCAGCAATTCTGCTTGGGACGTTCAATTCAATTACGAGCACACGAGGCTATCTCAACGAGCAGGAGACACCACGACGCGCCCCTGAACTGGTCAAGAGAACCAAAATCGGCACCACATTCTGCCAACAACGACGGCCGACATTCCAGTACAGTACCACCCCACCGCCTCGTAAGACGTAGGACGAAGTTCCACGATCTCCTTGGACCTTTACAAAACACAGAATTCTTTACACCAACTCAATTCGCAATCAATTCCCAGGGTTCGCAGGGGAAGAGAGGAGGTAACGGAGCAAGGCGCATTGGTGGACGAATTTCCAACGAAGTCATCTTCGATTGGAGTCGTCACGTCGGATTTACACCGCCATCATGGCAACCTCAATGGCGACGGAACAACCATTACTAGTCTCTGACCTGATGTCTGATACACAAGAGCAAGACCCGTTTCTGTCAAGTTCAACAGGTTCTGGTCACCATCGATTCTCTCATTTCGACAATCAGCTTTTTGCCCTCGGCCCCGCTACTTCGCCAGACCAAGCAAAACGAGCATTAGAGGCCCATCTTGCCGAGACGGAGCGACGTATTCAAGATGCCTCGAGGCTGGGAACCACACTGGTGCAACAGCGAAAGGAGCTCGCAGAGAGATTGAAGGAGGTAGAGAAACAACAAGCGGAGGGGGACATTACTCCGGAGTTACGTCAAAAGCTGGTGGAAATCGAGAAGGAATACAATGAGGTGGGCAGGGAAAGCGCAAGGGCTTTTTTGCCGCGATCGAGAGTATCCAGCAGTGAAATGGCTGGATCTCCATTTGCAGGTGACACTAAAGTATTGACTCCAGATCTTATTCAGAATTCTACTCACACAAACCAGCGATCTATTAGCCCTTCCAAATTTGAGAGCCAGGCAACTGCCTCGCCATCGAAGCTCAGTGTTCCAAGTAGAAAGCAACGAAATCAGCCATCAAATCGCGTACACGATATCGAATTTGCAACTGAAATCAGCACATCTTTATTATCCCAAGTGCGACATTTACAGGCTCTTCTTGCCGAGAAAGAAGAATCGTTGAAATTAGTGACGCTTGAGAAGTCAAGATTGGAAGCTGAGGCAGAAGGTTTCGCCCAGCGATTACGAACCCTTGATGAGAGTGAACATAGATATAAAGACGAGAATTGGAATTTGGAGACACAAATACACGAATTTCTCGCGGCTGCAAAGGAATCAGCGGATAGAGAGAAGAAATTAACGCAAAGTCTCAACATTGCGCAAGCCGAAAAGAGCTCTGCCCAAAAAGAGCTTGATGAAATCAAACTGAGTTACGCCAAGCTCACCGAAGATCATACAGCTGCGCTGAAGCACCATGATGTTGAACTGGGAAGCGTTAAGCGAAACATGACAATGGCTGAAAATGAACGTGGGGCACTACAGCGCAAAATTGAGGACTTGATCGGCCAGAATCAGGAACTTGCCAAAGCTGTGTCGCTTCAACGCGGGAGACTCGAAGACCGTGAAAACGCGAGAGGCACAAGCGACGAGGACTTCGAGACAGCTCAAGATGACAATACTCCCGAACACTCTCCACCACCATCTCCAGTCAAAGGAACCCCTCGTCACAGCATGCTGGAAACGGAAACCCTTAAGAGTTCGCTACATCATGCTCATCGAATGATACAAAATCTCAAGGGGAATATTCATCGAGAAAAGACAGAGAAGCTGGAGTTAAAGCGTATGCTACAAGATGCAAGAGATGAGTTGGATGCTCGACGAAGCGAAGTTGGAATGTCATCCGCTAAGAGAAACCGCAAGGTGGACTCTAAAGAGTTCAAGAAACCTGCGAGACCAGTGCACTTAGGCGGAGTGAGAAACAGCCGAAGTGAAGTCTTCGTAGATGACCCAAATTGGGAAGAGGACAATGGACAAGAAAGCCCAAGTCGATCCGCAGCTATCACAGCTGCTCGGGTTGTGCTAGGTGCCGCTGCTGGTGGAATAGGTGCCTCTTCTCTGCCCGAGTCGAGCGACCAATTCGAGACTGCGAATGAGACTAGCGACGCTGCTTTTGAGACGGCAAACGAACGTGGCACTGAGACTGAAGATTTCCAAACCGGTGTTGAGGAGATGAGCGGTAGTGACGAACTCACTGAAACAGAAGGGGCAGCAGTAACAAGTCGTGGCCGTCCAACGCCTCTTTCTCTTACTAAGATTGGAAACCGCCAATCATTTCAGAGCACTGCATCAACTTCTGGAGAAGAAGATTATGGTTTCGATGAAATTAAGACCCCAACTGCTCAACAACCACAGAGACTCAGGCTGAAGGTCAGCCGAGGCATGAACCGACGTTCTAGGGCTGTAAGCGAAGAACCTCCGTTCCAGAGTAGCCCAGCAAGCTTTGCAAATAGCAGCAGAAACGGAACCCCTGGACCACCTGGGCAAAGTCTCTTTGCTGAGCTAGGTGATATGAGTGATGAGGAAGAGTCTATGCAAGGTACTCCAGCTCGCAGCGCTTTTACCTCGCAAGCTGGCACCCCTGCGGCCTCGAGACCTGGCACTGCGAAGAACACGCCAGCTCATTATTCTACCATACCCCCAGTTCCAAAGATCCCAATGGTCGATTCAGGGATGATGACAGAGCCATGGGAGCCGGAGCCTCGGGAAGCAGAACCTTCAACTCCACAAACAGCCGTGCCCTATATTGCTGGAGCCGCGATTGCAGGTGCTAGTACAGCTGAGGCTACTCACCTACTGGCAGAGAAGCACTCTTCAACAGGTACACAGGTCTTGCTCCAGGATAAGCATTCTTCTACTGGAACTCAGGTTCTACTCCAAGATACTCACTCCTCCACTGGTACGCAGGCAGGTATTCAAATGTCTGATGCTGCAAGTCAGTGGCATGAGGAACAACTCAACAATATGTTAAAGGTTGGGCCTGATGAAAGCCCTCGACCAATCTCGCTCTCTACATACAGCGACAGTGGTTCTCAGTACGATCCATCACTCATGGAGGAGAAGCTTGCCAAGTTCCCCTCGCCTCCAACTTCTCGTGCTCAGACGCCTATGACAAATCTTTCCGCTTTCCCAGCTATATCTGTGCCACTCACTCTTTCTACTATCTATTCTGAACATGTGGAACCTACTGAGCCTGAGTCGCCTATCCTCGCGAAAGAGTCCCCAGTAATTGAAAAAGCACTTCCAGTTATAAATACACCCGTCACACCAAAAGCCTCTATCATACCTCCTCTAGTTTTCTCATCTATTCAGTCTGTCGATACTGAACCAATTGAGCCCCTATCGCCACGAAGTCCCCGACGCGACGCAGTCATTATCCCAAGAGATGAGCCAGTGGGAGAGATAGCTCTAATACAAGAACCCGAACAGACACCTTCACAAACACCTATCCAGGAGTCTGCACAAGCACCAGAAACGCCCAAGACAACTTTCCTTGGAAATGTTTTTGGCTGGAGCAAGAATAAGGCACCAACTACACCCATCATCGCTGAGGATGAGACAAGACAGTCTCCTAGTGATTCTCCTAGGATTGAAACTCCAGAGTCTCAACGACCTTTCAAGGAGTTGTCAGGCAACACAAGTGAGCGGTCGCCAAAGAAGCTTCGTATTGAAACGACCGATGAGAGTTCACAAACTGCACTGACGGCAAATGAGATTGATGAAATGCTTCGGACCAAAAGACAAGTAGCAATTCTGACAGAGGATGGCCAAAAGTCGCCAGTATCCCCCCGTGCTGGTACGATTCCGCATGCTATTCGATCTCGAAAGTCGCAAGACAGCATTGGAAGTGCCGGACGTACAAGGGCTAAGGTGGTTGATCCTGATTACCCAAATGACATCCTTCCCACCAAGAGACCTACTAGTGCTGGTAGCACACGAAACGGATCGGTTTCCAGCATACATCCACCTCTGCCAGCTGACTCCAAGCAAGTCATTGCTGCAGCTGCCCAGCGGACTGGCTCATCTAGTGGCCCGTCACCAGGTGTCATGGGACCTCCTCCTTTGCCTGGCTATCGTACCAAACCATTCCGTCCCCAAACACCAAATTCTCAGACTCCTAGGAGTCCGTCTATCAGAGATGGCACAACGCCTCGGGCAATGCATTCTGCTATTGCCGCAGGCATGCAGTCTCCTCCTGGTACTGGCAGATCTCGACGCTCATCCGTCACTTCGTTCGCATCTGAACTCGATACTCGATTCAACATCAGACAAGGTGTGCCAATGCCACATGGTATGGATCCTACCACTGACCCTCGTATGATCAATGCTATCACTCAGACTATGATCGGGGAGTATCTGTGGAAATACACAAGAAAAGCTGGTCGTGGAGCAATGTCAGAGAACCGACATCGACGCTACTTCTGGGTCCATCCTTACACAAGAACTCTTTACTGGAGTGATAGAGATCCATCGTCCGCTGGTCGTGCAGAGTTGAAAGCGAAGAGTGTGCCGATCGAGGCGGTCAGAGTTGTGACAGACGACAACCCAATGCCACCCGGGCTCCATCGTAAGAGCTTGGTCATTATGACACCTGGCCGGGCAGTCAAGTTCACCGCAACAACAGGCCAGCGTCACGAGACTTGGTTCAATGCTCTATCTTACCTCCTTCTTAGAACTACTGATGACGACGCAGAAGGAGCTCTGACTAAAGAAGATGTAGCTGAATTCAACCCTGGGTTTGCTGGGAGCACTACTAGGTCCCGTGGGCCGGGCTCTCTTTCATCTTATAACAGTTACACTACAAGAAATGAGTCACCACAGCGAAAGTCATCTCGGCTCTCCATGAATCCCCAACTAAGTCAAGGTTCAACTGCATCACGTCCATCGGCTGGGACGTTCTCTCGTTTGAGTAATTACCTGAAACCGACTGGCAGTTCTAGAAGTCGTCACAGCATTGGTGGACACGGTGGAAGTATCTATGAGGCGAGCGAAGTGCATGACAGTGCTGAAGACCTCAGAGAAATGATCGAAAGGCAAGATCGAGAGTCTGACAAACTCGAGAACGTGCGAGCCTGCTGCGATGGTAAGCTAATCCCACGTTCACTAGAATCATCTAACAAATTTTGTAGGTAAGCACGATGTTGGTCATCTTCACAGCACGACCAAAAGCCGCCATTCCAATACAATAAGTGCCGCAACAGGAGCCATTGCACGCGGTGGACCAAGAGCGCACAGTCGGACTAGTGTAATGCGGCGCACAGACTAGTGACATGTTATTATACATACCCCTACTCCGGGATTCTCTTTACTTTATGAAGTTCATGTCTTTCTTTGATTCTCTCAAATCAACGATCTACGGATCTTGCACGGCCTTTTTTCATGGACAGACACATAGATCTCGACGATCGGAATATCTCCTTGCAAATTGTTTTGTAGTAATGAATGATTCATCAGGTGTGGATATAATTTCGTGCTATAGCGAAGGCGATGGCATGGAGTGAGGTACTTGGTTCGGTAATGGACTTGAGGAAAGGTTGTCACAATTTTATTCTTTTTTGTCGATGTGGTTGTGGGAAGATGAGGTGGGATGTGAAGTGATAATACAGTATGTATAACTGCGTGAGGTTGAGATGGGTGGTAGTTGAATATACCCGATGTTGTTTCCTCCCGTGATTTCTCCGTGTTGCACTGTCAAGTCAATGAGGTGAATGGTGTGGCGTGTTTTCGGGTGCGGGGCAAGAGGGAGTTTCTGCCTGAATGCTTCAATCTGGATATGTTGAATCAGTGCTTGACCTGGTGTACAACTCTTTATATGCCTCATCAGTCTGTAACACATCCTCCTAGTTGTATTTCCAACATACTTACCACATCACGGCAAATCCATAGTCGCTGGCACAAACCTACTTTTTCCATTACGCTTAGTCCTTTCCGGTCGAAGGGAGGATTAGAAAGAAAAATGTGCAAGGAAACAATTTACTCCTTTACCTCCCAGACATGTATATGTAAATGGGTGTATATCAAGACTTGTCCGCATGTACTGCTATCCACTTCCTCGTCCTCCGGTAGTAAACAGCGATACCCCAAGTGCTCGAAGAGAATGGAGACGAGTAGGGAGAAGTTAAATGGGAGTTGTCAGGGTGAGGGGGCGGAGGAGGGGGTGTGTGAGAGAGCGATGAAGGTCGAGGTGTGTTTGAGTGGAAAGTATTGAATGGTGGATGAGAGGGGGGTGGGAAAGGGAGCGGAGACGGGTAGTATACTCGTTAGCTTTGACATGCAAGAGAGGGGTTTGAATCCAGTGAAGATTTGAGCTGGTGTTATTTATAGCTAAATGCCTACAGCACACTCATACACCCCAAAGCTTCTCGCCTGCCAGTGAAAAATGCAGCTTCGCACAAAAGTCTGTCTGGATATATTACCTTCGGGGCCATAGCATCAGAGGCCTCTTGACTACATGACTGCACGTGGCATTTCATAGGTTCTAGTACTGCACAGGTTTTATAGCAAAAGGAGAATGTGGTTGCCCAAGGGCTGCTTCTTTTGAGAGATGTAGCATATAATCAAATGGTACATTAATGTTTTACTTGATAGATGGTCACATGAGCGCTTTGTTTTTACCATTGACAATCACTTGTTGATTTTGCGACAATTATGAATTTTTCGGAGTCCATGCCCATTGGAAGCCATATTCAAACAATTAAAATCTCTATTATATATTTTTTTTTCATATCCTGATACTAGTTCTGTGTCAAGTGGGTCTAAAGTATACATATTTTGTACTGAAGCTGAGTTCTAGTCCATATCACTTGAAATAATTCGACGCCTTAAAAAGTTCGGTGACAATCTCCTGGACATTCTTTTGGGAATATAAATTTATATTTCTTGCCTATTCTTTGCTCTAATAACCACTCTTTAAGTAAGTTTAGATTTCACTTAGCAGGTACGAATTAGGGGCATTCCCTTAGGAGTGTCCGAATAATCCTCCTGTTTCTCCTTCCATAAGAGTATTTCCGTAATGGGGAGTAAGTGTTAAATTAAAAATGAACCTGAAAAAATAATTATGATGTTGCCGCTTCATATTCGGAATGTCCTCCACTTGGGATGGCCCCTTTGGGTACTTGGCTGGGGATATCACATGATAATCCCGATTTGGACTGTCCCGCAACGTTGAGCCGCGAATTGGTGAAACTATGCTGGGGATCAAAATAATCTTTCTCGAAATTGGTTCCTTAAAAGAGAGTTTGATTATCAGTTCAAAAAATCCTCTCCGAATTTGTCTTCTAACCTTCAAAATGACCGCATTCACAAACCTCATCGAAATCATTGCTGGGCACGCATGGCTTACAGCACTTGCATTTTCAGCAATTTATCTTTTACTTCTATCGATCTACAGGCTTTTTTTTCATCCGCTGGCAAAATTTCCAGGGCCCAAATTTGCTGCTCTCACTGTGTGGTATGAATTTTATTATGATGGCCTCAAACGTGGACAGTATGGGTTTGAAATTGGAAAGATGCATGAAAGATATGGTATTTATAGGGAATTTAATGGATTTAGGATTGAAAGCTAAACTAATGAAACCTAGGGCCGATTGTGAGAATTAGTCCTGATGAACTTCATGTTAATGACCCGGCATTTATCGATACACTGTATGCTGGTGGTGGCAAACGGCGGGATAAATATGAGTATTTTACTTCTCAATTTGGGTAGGGCAAGCTCATTTTGATGTCTCAATACAGGTAGCTAACTCAACTCCAGTATCCCAAAGAGTGTTTTCGCTACAGTTTCTCACGATCTCCACCGACTCAGAAGAGGAGCTTTGAACCGATACTTCTCCAAAGCATCTGTAACAAAACTTGAACCGACTATTAATCAGGTTGTGCAAAAGTTGTGTGCTCAGATAGAGAAACACGCTGGATCTGGAAATGCAGTAACGTTGTCCTCAGCATTCAGCTGCATGACGACAGATGTCGTGACTGAGTATGCTTTTGCTCGTAGTTATGACTTTCTGTCTACGGATAGTCCAGGTTTCGAGACAAATCTGCATGAAGCAATTCTTGCGGGTTCAGAAATCGGGTTGTTTGTTAAACAATTTCCTTGGATGCTAAGGATTTTGCAGGCACTTCCACCGTAGGTCACATATTCAATATTTTGATTCGTTCTGACATGTAATAGTGTTGTTGTGGGAAAGTTGAACCCGACAATGAAATCCTATCTGACCTTCCAGAAGGTTCGTACTCTTAATATCTATCAAGCAATCAAAACGTGGGGCCTATTGTAGGAAAATAGCTGATACGGGTTTCAGGATATAAAAGCACAAATCCAAGAGGTTAAGCAAAGTTTAAATCAAGGTAGTGAGAAAGCAGGCACAACAATTTTCCACGAGCTCCTAACTGGAAACCTTCCGAATGAAGAAAAATCGGTTGAAAGGTTATGGCAAGAAGGGCAAATTATTGTTGGGGCTGGAACAGAGACAACCGCTTGGAGTGAGAAATATTCAAATCCCTCCTCCCTGCTTTATAAATATGCTGAATATATAATCAGCAATATCAGCAATCATGTATTATGTATTGGCCCAACCAGAGACGTTTTCCAAGCTATCTAAGGAACTCGAGGCCGCTATTCCGGACCCAGCCCAACTTCCAGCGTTGACCGTATTGGAGCAACTACCATATTTGATATGTCTCCCTTCTGAAAGTTCAAAGTTCTAGGCTGATGATATACTCACAGTGCAACAATTAATGAAGGTCTCCGACTCTCGTATGGAGTCAGCACTCGTTCTCAACGAGTATTACCACAAGAGGCACTAATATTCAAGACAAATAAAACAGAATTGTCCGATTCATTCTACTGGCCAAGTGACAAAAGTCGTGACTTCGTTGAATACAAAATTCCTCCTGGAACCCCTGTTAGCATGACATCGGTGTTGGTACACCACAACCCTGCGCTGTTTCCGAATCCAAAAACATTTATTCCGGAAAGATGGATTGATGAAAAGGGACAGCGACGTCGGGATTTGGAAGGCTATCTTTTGTCCTTCTCAAAAGGATCTAGACAATGTCTTGGTATCAAGTTAGTTAATTAAGATTTGGGCTTTGGAAATGTTTTGTCGACTAACTGACATGTAGTCTTGCTTATGCTGAGGTCTACCTGGCACTCGCAGCTGTAATTCGAAATTTTGGGGATCGACTAGAACTTTTCGAGACTACAGCAGAGGATGTAGAGATTCATCACGATGTTTTTGTTCCGGTTCCGAAGGTTGGAAGTAAAGGAATCAGAGTTTTGGTCAAGCAAAAGTAAAGGATGGAAGCCACTATTATTTCTAGCCTTGCTGGTGTTGTCTTTGTTATTTAGATTTAAGTTTTGCGAAACAAATCTACAGATAAATAAATTAAAATTTTGGTCCTCGTTAAACCAATGTTCCTTTGTAGAACGATGAAAGACTTGGAGGAGTCTCATGTAATTCAACCCCCCATCATCTTGAAAAATGATAGTTAATTACGTTACCAGCTTCGATATAGTTATTATACATGCATTGGTATAATCTAAAATGCAAAATGGGATGTGGTGGCTTGATTAACAACATCTACGCTAAAATTCCGAGGGAAAAGCGAGTATTTTAGCACCCCTACTCTAAGAACCTGAAATTTTTAAATGCCAGACTGTCAATCTTTTGAGTCATGCTAAAGGCTTGTTTGAGGTGCTTTGCATGTAGCTTAACAGTATGACTGGGAACCATTTCTTAAAATGGTCCCGGCTGTTCCTATTTCGGTTAAGCCGAGACCTCCGAGGCCAAGCAATGAGCAAAACTTCATTATCATAAAATTATAGATTTAGAGGAGAATACAAGTTCTTACTCTTTAGCTTCTAGGTGCTCTTCTCATTTTCATAAAAATGTTTGTCGTCAACGCCTTGTTCAGTCCACTCAGCATTGCCAGCTTCCTTCTGTTATGTTTATTGTTAGTGGTTAACAACATAACTCAACATTATTTGAGAGTTCGAAATCTCAAACGGCAGCGTATCGATGTCCCGTGCCTTAATCTTAATGGAAATGATTTTGAGGGCGCTCGTCAACTTTACATGAATGATTTGCATGGGCTGTTACAACTGGGCTACCAAAAGTTTAAGCATGGAATTTATCAACTCTGGAGCATTCATGGTTTTGTCACCATTGTTTCTCCTGATTTCCTGGAAGAATTAAGCGCATTACCAACTGGTACACTTGACTTCTATGAAGCGACTCAAAAGGTGGGTTTGCATTGATTGACTGGACTCGAGAATATATACTAATAGGCTTTAGCGAATGGTGGGGGACTTTGAGTGGGTAACTCTTGGTGACCATCTCGAGGCGCATACAATATTGACAGATTTGACGCAACAAACTGGTAAATTCTATTTCTACATGTCCTCCTCGGACTTCACTTACCAAGTGTTTATAGGGAAGTTATTGCCTGATCTTGGTCGGGAAATTGAGCATGCTATCAGAACAGAATTGCCAGACTGTACAGGTAATGTATTCACATTTCCGGATTTCCCAATACTGTTTACTAAGAAAACCTCTCTCACTTAGAGTGGACACCAATCACAGTGTTTCCAAAAATGTTACGAATAGTTGCGTTAGTGACTGGTCGAGCATTCGTTGGTCCAGAAATGAATCGCAATGAAGAATGGCTTCATGCCTCAACCAGTTTTATGATGGACGTATACATGGGTGGTGTGAAGTTGCGAAGTTACAGCCATTTCATGCGTCCTTTCGCAGCTAGATTTCTTGTCCGTGAAATTCGGCGAGTGTGGAAACACCAAGCAACAGCCAGACGACTTCTCGTTCCAATTATGATGTCACGATCGAAGGCTCAAATGCTTGAAGAAGATTATGAGAAACCAAACGACATGATTCAGTGGCTAATGGACAACAATGCAAAGCAAGAAAATCCTCGGCCTTTTGCACGGCTTGCAGAGCTTCATTTGTTGGTATGCTTTGCTGCATTACACACGTCAACACTTGGCTTGACGCACATGATTTTTGATATTGCAGCACATCCAGAATACGCAACTCCTTTGCGGACCGAAATTTCAGACGCGGCTAATGCACACGGAAGTTTGCACACAAAACCAGCATTTAATGGCATGATTAAGATGGATAGCTTCATGAAAGAGTCGCAGCGATTGAATCCACCCAGCCTCTGTAGGTTTTAGATTTTCTGTACCACTTGATATAAGCGCTAACCTGAATCATTGAAGTGACTTACAGTAGACTCGTGATGAAGGAGGTCACTCTCAAGAATGGCATAGTCCTCACTCCCGGGACATATATATTATGTCCAGCAGGATTGGTCTCGCTGGATCCCGATATCTGGGAGTCCCCAATGGAATTCCGTGGCTTCCGTTTCGCTGATCTTCGCTGTGAAAAAAAGGAGAATGCACATAAATATCAATTTGCGACAGTAACGCCACGAGCAGTTCATTTCGGATACGGCCGTCAAGCATGCCCAGGACGATTCTTTGCTAGTTACGAAATCAAAAGTATCATGGCAGGTATTTTGACCAAATTTAACCTGAGAGTCGTAGATGAAAAGTTGGGGCGACCAAAGAATATTTGTTCAGGGGCGATGGTGGCACCTGATGAGAAGGCAAAAATCATGTTTATCCGAAGGGAGACTTCATAGATTAAGAGCATAAGAAAATTAGATCAGCATTTTGGCATCAACCTCTTCTATAAAAACTCTTGTTTTGCACTCTGTAGTGTTTCTCCCGGCGTAAAGCTCGCCAAGTATATAGCCTCTAACACTGAAATTGATATAAGCTGGCACGTCGAGAACTCCTTCCACCATCATTTTAGTATTACATCACTTCAAAGCAATCAAATGATTCCAAAAATTTTAATGTTCAATGATTATATTTACGCACTCAAAGAATAAAGCAGGCCATCAGCGGAGTCAACCAGTAGATATTTGCAGGTTTAGTATTTGCTGCCTCACCTAGGCACCTAAATAATACTACAAGAATGAGCAGATTGAGCAGAGTAGAACGGATGGTACCGGCGCTTTAACCCCGTATCTAAGTAAAGAGCCTATGATCTGTTGTTCCTTTAAGTTCCAGTCTGTTTTCCAAGACGGTCTACTCGAATAGAATTTCAAAAAAATCCCGATTGGGAGCGAGCGAGGTAGACCATTTTGGGAGATGCCGGCTGACATCGAGTACCACGGATGCTAATGATGACTGAAACCTGGAAGCAGAGGTTGGAATATTCCATTCAGATTCTAGTATTAGTATAAAGTGTAGTTCCAGAAGTCACCAGATGTACTTCATTACAATCCATTTGACTCTCATCTTCTATACTATCTTTGCTGAAAATCCATAAACTACAGGCATCATCATGGCTTCCTTACCATACCCAACCTCATTATTACAATCTTTCATTCATTTCACCGGTCTTGGCCAAGCCAGTTCGCGCCAATTCACGCAGGAGGAGCCTTTAAAGTATTCGGCATCGATTGTGACACTTCCCTCTCGACTAGAAGCAAAGTGTCACCCTCTTGAAGAGCAGATGACTGAAGAAGTTAACGGCTATTTCTTGCAAAATTGGCCTTTTGAGAACGAGAAAGCAAGAAAGAAGTTCGTTGCCGCCGGTTTCTCTCGGGTCACTTGCATGTACTTTCCTATGGCAAAAGACGAGAGTCTTCACTTTGCCTGTCGGTTGTTAACATTGCTGTTTCTAATTGACGGTTTGGATAACTATCTCAGCTTCTTTTAGGACGAAACTGATATTCCGTTATTAGATATTCTCGAAGACATGTCTTTCGAGGAAGGCTCGGCATACAACGAGAATCTTATTCCCATCTCCAGAGGGCATGTTTTGCCAGATCGCAATATCCCAGCGGAATGGATCACGTATGATCTCTGGGAAAGCATGCGAGCATATGACAAAAATCTCGCCGACGGAATTCTTGAACCAGTGTTTACATTCATGAGGGCGCAAACTGACAAATTAAGATTGACTGTGAAGGGAATGGGACCCTACTTGACTTACCGAGAGAAAGATGTTGGAAAGGCGTAAGTCATACCCTTTGGCCTTAAGAAAATATATGCTGATACCATTTGCAGACTCCTGTGTGCGTTGATGCGCTTTTCTATGGGGCTACAACTATCCGATCGCGATCTTAAATCAGTCGAAGAGATCGAACAAAATTGCGCAAAGCACCTCTCTGTTGTCAATGATATTTACAGTTGGGATAAGGAGCTGATCGCATCGAGGACCGGCCATAACGAAGGCTCCGCAATCTGCTCTGCAGTGCAGGTTTTATCTGAGGAAACTGGTCTAGATTATGCTGCATCAAAAAGAGTCCTTTGGATCATGTGTAGGGAGTGGGAATTGAGACACGAAGAATTGACACAGACGCGTCGTACAGAAGCTAACTATACCACTGATTTGGCTGCTTATATTAAAGGGTTAGAGTATCAGATAAGTGGAAACGAGTTATGGAGCGCTACAACCCTGAGGTATCACTCTCCAAACTAGAAGGGAAGACAGGCGCTGGAGAAACCTGTAATAAGTCCTTGAAAGTGGTATTTTGTGTGGTGTGCGCAAGTACGCTAGCTGTTTCTGGAGTTATTTGCTGGGATAGAAAATGTCATTATATTATGAGCGATTCCAAATTCCAAAATCTACAGTGAGCTTCAATGTGCCGAACTTTGTTATTGATTCTGTTGTTGATTTTACAAACTGCACTTGAGATTAAGCACCAAGATCATTTTAATAATGAATGAAGCGAGTTAAATTATTGGCTGTGCGGGATATTATAAGTTGGTGAAATCCACTAGTCCACATGTATGTAAAAGGCTCTTATTAAATATGGTATTAAGGAATGGGCCCTCGCAGAGCCCATTCACGCGTAAATACGTACAGGGAAGTTTGGCAGGTGGAATCGGCTTATTATATTGAACTATCGTTAGAAGAGAAGACTACAGAAAGCGACGTCTATTTATTCTTGTCTAGGGTAGTCTGTGTACTGATTGAGGTCGCCCCCAATTCGCTTAACCAAGGCGGTCAGTCACGTGACCGTGGTCTGCACTGTATTTCCTTAACATATGGGGTTATTTTATGACTTTGTGTTGTCTCAACGCGAATTTTAAAATAAATATGATTAGCCCATGGTGAGAAACACATGGAATCTCGTATGCCTCTATAATATGCTTAATTAATTTTTATAGTGGAGTTGATCATTTGAAGTGTTGGCATGGCCACGGAAACCAATTTTTATCCTAGAGTTAGTAACAAACCTTCCATGTTGTTATTCAAGACGGGCAATAAATAGTGTGTAGCTTTCAATAAATTCTATAAATTATCGAAGACCGCTTCATCTTCTACCCTGCCCTCACATTCTCATCAATTGTTATTGGAGAGTTAAGGGAACCGGGGGGGGGAGGGGGGTAACACGTGAGTTATGAGAAATGGGGCAAAGAAAGGTATCTCTGAGAAAAACACCTGATTTGAGTGACCTGCAAAACGAAATTCCTTCGAGGCCCATCATTTCTATAGTTATTAATAAAATATACAAACTGTTTTTTGTTCCGGGTAAAGCTGCTCCCACGTGACTAAAAGCCAAGTGTAAACATCCTGAAGCTTAGAAGGAGGTTAAAGCTTAGTGTCAGGAACAACCGAGGTGTACTCCACCAGGATCTTGCTTCACCGACTTTCTTCGTTTGTGCTTAAAACACGACTCGCCATCCCCAATGACCGTGACTAGGATACGGAAGGATGACAACCTTGATGAAGGATTCAGCTTCTAGAAACGCTGTATCCTTCTGGGACACCCCCGAATCCGGTCAATTACGATTTAGGCCGCCTGTATGTGTTCGGAATCCGACGCATCGAGCATTTGAGAGGTAAGTAAGAACTTCAGATATTTGCCCCTCTTGTACGAGTTTGATGGAAAATACAAAGTTGATAGTATTGACAAGGCTTTGTCTATTTGACTGCCACTGGCCTGATACCGCAGGTGGAGTGAGAAATAAATTCCCGTGGCACAATGTTTTCGCGCTTGCCATCAAAACTTGACATCACAGAGGATGTGTATTGCACCAAAATCGTTAATTCGATATCGGGAGAACTCGATCGAGTATATCTCCATATCCTAAGCTGATATTTTGTCAGCTTCCGCTGGTGATCTCTTGGTTGGCACTACAAGGCCACGTTAACCCCATGCTACATGCTGCGAAGCAAGGACTCCGAGGCGGCGAAGCTCTTTCACGTACGTTGAAGTTACATGTCTGTTGGTGGAGCGTGCATTTTTTGCAGGTGTCTCCTTCTCGCTCTTCATCACATCCACTTCCCTGGGTGTTAGCGACTCCCCATGTAATGACGCCGCAAACCCACGCGATGTACCTTGCGCATCTTAGATAACCATCTCAAGCCTTTGAGATGGAGGCGTTGCATATACCCGGGGATTGAATAGGCTCTTCAATTTCGTTATCGCATCCTCCTGCATTGCTCGTCTCTCTCTGCCTTGCAGAAGTGTATGTCTCACGATGGCCTAAATACTAGACTTTAGCATTTTTTCCCCCTTTAAAATTAGGTATGACTACTCGCAGTTTTGATGGCACAAAATTTCCCCCCTCTTGCTATGGTTAGTCCAAATCAAGGCAAGGGAGCTGTTCACTGTCTTCCTAATTGCAGAAATAGCTTGGTCCTTCGTATTTAAGCTTACATCCTGCTGCCTCGTTGAATGCTGCTTGTTTACGGTCGTTCCACTCGATCCCCAGCATTTTGAGGAGGGAATATACGTACCGTTGCTGGGATAGTAAGCTCCGGTAGATCATCTCGTGCGTGAATATTACCTGGATCAGACGTTGTCCAATCAGGTATCAATAATCCCTAATCTTCCACGAGGATTAGAGTCAATCCACGTCTCCCCGCCACAGACAATTTTCTCGGGCTGTTGCAAGAATGAGAGGAATCAGATTGGCTAGGGTTCATAATTCCCAAAGCAGACATGCCGCAACTTTGATGTCGGTGATGGACAGCGGGTTTTGAAATGCTTGGTGTTTTCAGCCCATGTTCCACGAGAAATATGTCACTCATCAAATATGTGATAATATATATAGATAATGGTCTGACTTTAATCCAGCCTCAGTTATCCTAATCTAATCGTTATCTTCAAATCCATCATGTTTGCTACTCTTCGTTATGGACGTGAGGAAGGCGATGAAGTTGAGTGCCTAGACCAGACCGATAAACCACCAAATCAAGGCCAATCAAGTTCGCATTCAGCATGCCAGGCATGCAGAAGCAAAAAGGTGTGTAGAAAATAGACTGTACACAAATTTGAATCACTTACAAATGTGTCTGTAGCTCAAATGCAGCGGGGAGAAATCAAGGTGCCAACGCTGTAAAAACCGTGGCTATAAATGCGTTTACACCAACGACAAATCTGGGGGGCAGAAACGGAAACACCACTCGGAAAAAGATGTTTCAAGATCCTTAGGGCCGTCAAAAGCCTCTAGTTATAATGAAATGGAAGCACAGTCATCTGAAAGTGATGCCGCCTCATCAAGGAGATTAAGCCGTTTCCCTCCAACTCCCTCATCCTTTCGTGAGGAGGGGGAAATATCTGAAATTCAGAGGCGAAAATCACAAAATCTACAAAGAATGGGCGATGATCAAGCATGTTCACCTTTCCAAACAAGCTCCGATCAGGTAATCAGAAGCATGATGGAGAGCGTGGCGGATATGGAAGGAACTACAATGAACGAATCATCTGCAGAGAGCGACAAAGAGATTTTCTCACAATTACTGGCACCATTTCAGACAAGCGACGATCTATTTGCTCAGGTTTTAGAAGACTCACATGAGAGTTCTGATGGGGGGATTGTGGGAATGGAGGATGCGTTGATGAATTTGGGTACAGTCTTTTGAAAACCCCAGGCAATATAAAAGTACTAATTGTTCAGGTAACGAACATGACCATTTTACCTTCGACCAGCATATGGCTTCCTTTGCAAATTCGCCACAACTCGGCCTTGTAGGTACACCTACGTCACAACCTATATTTTCTCCGGCCACAAGCTCCGGGAATGGACACAGGAATAAGCGCCTTTCAACACAGGCTGTCTCTATCCCAAGTTGTCACTCCTCTAGTGGTTATATCTCTAGCGATACCAGCTGTCAGTGTACTGCAACTGCACTGCGTATCCTTGAAACTCTAGCCGTGCATTCTAAATCTGGAGATCTTGGTACAGCTGAGCACACGCTATACTCGCTTAAAGGCAATATTGGAAAGTGCCAAGAATTAGCTCAATGTTCAGTATGCGGACGAGAATCTGGAATATGTATTTTACTCATCATGCTTTGCGAGAAGATTACAAGCGCGTTCGAGGAGGTCGCCTCAAGTTGGGAACATCAACTTGAAGGATTTAGGAGGAACGCTCACAGAGGACTTGAAGCTACTAGAAGCAGCCATGGCCCATTATGGCATATGGATATTGATCGTATCCGTGTGATTATTGGAGAATACCAAATCGACACTGTGGAGGAACGCTGCGAGGTATTCAGCGCTCTTACTCTGCTCCAGCTCAACAAACTTAGCACACTGATGTCTGAGCTAAGGAGTAATGCTCTGGCATCAAGTTGGGAATCTCATCTGACGCTCCTGAGGGTGACCGGGCAGAGGGTAAAGGCTTTGAAGGAAGCTCTGAGACGAATGATTGGAGTTGCGACGACTAGCAATTGACATACCCACGACTGTTATGAAATATTTTATTGAGATAAAGAAAGACTTCAGATATATAGATCAGCGGGCAATAGAAAAAAAGGAGGGATATGAACAAAATAAAGTTCGTTCCCATGCAAATCAATACCTAAAATCTCTACAACTCGAGCTCTCAATGCTTTGCGTTTCTCAGTGTTGAATATAGACAACCAAGATAGGCAAGGACAACTGTTGCCTTCTATGAGTCATAATAATAGGCAGCAATAGGCAACCTTATGGACTCTAGGTCTATATATATAGCACTTCTCTCTATAGAAATAAGATCATCGTTGAAAATATCCAACACTCAGCATCTAAGTGAAATACAATCGCAAGATAAAATGGGCTATCAAGGATGTGAACCCATCCTCATTCAACCCGATTTGAGTAGGTTGTGATACCTGGTTCGGAAAATCCCATTTGGGAATACGTCCCCTCCAACCATCTCGGTGTGGGAATCCATCAATTTAGGAGAGTTTCCTGTACAGAGAGTGAGATGATTTTAGGTGTTAAACCTTGATTTCTCATAACAGCGAGATTGCTGAAAAGCTTTCTGGGTTTTATGACACTGTTATTATCCTATCTTGCCTCCATTTGGTTGTATGCAATTGAATAATTTCAAGTGTTTGGGATGTGTAGACCGTCCCTACTTTTTGGTCCTTGGAGGATTATTTACTTGGCATTTAGCGAGTGGTCGCAACAGCCTGATCAACAGCCCCATAAAATGAAGATGAACAACAATTATTAGGGACGTGGAAGAGATTGTAACGCCCTAATCTATATACGAAAATAACATACATTGTATCTGATCAAACCTTTTAATAATGACTCGATCTTCCCTGGAAAGTCCTTTCATTTCCGTAAGGTGTCTATGACCAGCTCTACCCAGGCATAGAGGATATTTTCTTAGGAGTCTATCTAACTATCCCTCGGCATAACCTTCACCATAAGCTTTGGTTTCTGCCAAAGTGTATGCATCTCGGACGCTTCTTGCCAATCTAGCTTCTCGTCCATTAATTGCAAATCATATTTGAAATGCAATTTGGCGAGAATTGTGCGCAATTCCATCCAACCAAGACTAAAAAGATAAAGTTAGTGCTTGCTCGACTCATCTCTAAAAAATAGATCGATATTTTCGTACCTCCGTCCAAGACATGACCGGCCTCCATACGAAAAAGGTTGGCTTGCCTCTAGGACATCCTCTTGATTTGATCCAAGCCAACGCTCAGGTTTAAAGGCCCATGGGTTTTTAAAGTTCGCAGTGCACATGCTCGCTGCAAATGGATTGGTTGATACCACAGTCTAAAAATGCAATCAGTATCTCTTTCCTCTACTCTCTCGCCATAAATAAGAACGTTTTACTTACACCTCCTGGAAGAAAATGCCCATCCACGGTATCTCCACCTTGTGGTACAACTCTTGGAAGAGCAAATGGTAGTGGAGGATACATTCGCATACCCTCAAGCAAGACAGCATTCAAGTATTTGAGTGAAACTGTAGAGTTAGCAGTCACCTCCTCGTAAGCGCTGAAAGAAGTTCGGATTTCTTGTCGTAGCTTTTGTAGAGCATCGGGATTGCGTTGTAGATAATAGGTAACACATGCTAATGCCGTTGCTGTTGTCTCACTTCCTGCAATCACAAAATCCGACGCATGTGCTGCAATCTGAATATCTGTGAGTCCATCTTTCTCGCGTGATTCGAGGATGCGAGTCATGAAGTCTTGACGGTCTGTCTTGCGATTGATTCGTCTGAGCGAGCGCAGTTCAGTACAAGCGCTTCAAAACAGGTGGTAAGAATGGAACGACCTACTCTTGTACTAATTTCATAGTATATGCTTCATGCGTCCTTGTATCCTCAATAAGCTTCTTCAACATACCCGAAAAAACCTTTTGAAAAATCATTCCAATCCATGGAAAACGTTTGAAACAATCAGCCAATGCCCCCATTCTCAAGCTCTTAACAACGATCGCAACCCAGAAGTGTTCCTTTCCTGACCTAATTCCCTCAAAAGACTTTCCAAAAGCCAAATTGCCAATGATATCGAAAGTCGCCAGATTGAGCCACATAACTAGATCAAGTCCAGTCCTACCAGCTTTTCCAATCTCCTCAATAAATTCATCAATTACCCCTGCCACGAGATATTCTTGTTCTTTTAACGAACGGTCTGAAAAGGCACTCGACAAATACTTTCGCATTTCTCCGTGTGCGGATGGGTCACGCTCGCTGACGATCGAGTGTGCTTCGGCAGCGAAAGAACCACCATCATAAAATTCGCTTTTGATGAATGTTTGGTGTCCTTTTCGGGGACCATAAATATCGCGCCAGGAGCTTGCAGAACTAAATGATAGTTCATTTGGTGCGGTGCGCACGATCGGACCTAAATAGAAATAAGATAAGAACATTATAGGTATTCAGATGGCATTGAAGGTCAGCACTTACCGAATTTCTCATGCAACTTTAACATTTCATATGGTTGGCGACCCTTCATGAACCTGCGACAGTAGGAGAACTGGAATCTTTTTTAATTCAGATCTCTTCGAGAAAAATTAAGAAGAGGCATACATTACTGAAGCTTGCATGCCACGGCCCGGGGAATTTCGACAATGGATGGTTCTTGATGCTTCTCCATTTTATGAATAGCCAAAGGCCAATTGACTAGAATTGGGGGCATTAGAACAATCTAACTTTGGTGAACCATGGATCCAAAAGTCTTACAATAGTAATCGCGGCACCATATACGCGGGTTAGGGGAAGGACAGCCTCCAATTCCGGCGACAGCATCATTGCGAAATAAGTTAATCTTTGAAATTTACTTGAATAAGCCAGTAATGTAAGAATGTTGTTCTATTCCATAATGAAGGTTCCTCTATGTGATACATAAGAAACATCTGCTATGATATGACACCTAATAACCTCGATTCCCTCGGTATGAGCTGAATAAGGGGAACTGCCCAAATAGGAAACCTCCGGAGCCGCACTCAGAAATCCAAGGTGGGCTAAAAACGACATGATCGCTTTAGGTCAACTATCCAAATAAAGATATTTGGCCTATACTCGGTGCTTAAACAAAACCTCTTGATTCGGGTCAGGTTTGAAAGCGACATCGTATGTTACCGGCTTCGGACGACCCTCACCATCTGGGAGGGCAATATCGAAATTCATAAGCAGGTACGCAAAAATAATTTTGATCTCGTTGCTTGCGAAGAATCGTCCAGGGCAAGAATGTGTACCATAGCCAAAGAGTAGCATGTCAGTTCCAGTCGATACGAACTATAGCAAAATCAAGTCAATTTGCAGTAAACTTAGAAATTCGATGAGGAACCTAACCTGATATTTATTCTCCGACCCCAGTCGTTCCCTCATTCTCTGAAATCTGAAGCCGTCAAACTTCTCTGGGTCGTCCCAAAACTCCGGGTCCATTGCAATTTGGCTCGAGGCTGCGGCAACATAAGTCCCAGATGGAAGATGTGTTCCATCTGATAAAGTGACAGAAGAAGTCATGCGGCGATTGAAAGTCATGATCCCTGGTGGACTATGTCGCTGAGACTCGGTCATGAAGCTATCCATCTTCTTTAGCTTGACAAGATTATTCTTCGTGAGTAATCCGTCGGAATTCAGGACATTTTGAAGTTCATCCCTGAGTGCCTGTACGTACTCTGGCCGAGCAGCGAGGTCGAAGCAGATATTGGTCATAAGTTTTGCGGTTGTGTGAATTGCAGCGAAACTGACCTGTAGTTGCTGCTGAGCTTGGTACACGAGACTTTGTTGTTTCGATGCTGGCGAGTTCTTCATGTTCCAATCTATCATTGTCGCTTTTCCATTTGACTTTTCTTTTCTCATCCTCTTTTCAACCAGGGGCCTCACCATTGCAGTCATAGTAGCAAGTTGTCGTTGAACAGCTCTATATTCAGGCACGAGGCTTTTAACAAAGGGTCGTAAAATTGGATGATACGGTCGGATTTTGTTCGCTGCCATAAAGGAGTCGATTGTGTATCCGATTATGCATTTCAGAAAGTTTTCATTCCTATTTAGTTCGGGTCCTACAAAAACTCTTCCGGAGAGCAACGCAATAATTCGGAGCATGGTAGGCTGGACTTTTATAGATGTCCAATCTGGAACACAAGAACAGGTAAGCAACACTGGTTCCACTGTTTCAATAACATCATACAGGAGAACCTTACGTACCTTGACATTGTGGTATCTCAGTGGAAAATGCGTGTACTGTCTCGTCACTCAGGGTGCCTATTACATCCTCTTTGGTATATTAGTGAAGTAATTTCCTATCATTTCGTAAAGACACACCCATGTTTCTCGCAAGGTCCTCCCTGATACTCGCCATCATTGTAGCGTCGTGCGTCCCAACAAATGTGTAAGGTCCCAAGAATTGCTGCTCATCAGTTAGATTCATCATTCAATTTATTTAGAATATGATACTCACATCACTTAGTGACTGGATTAAACTTATCTTATTTTCAGGCAACGATTTGAGCTCGTTAAGGAGTCGTGCAGGGAGCACGATTTGCTCGCCGTGGGGTGCCTGAAGCCTGAAGATATCATTTTTGAACTAAATCGCATGTCAGTTTTCGTAGAATTGATTGATGAATACTAAATATTTACAAGTCTGTATCCTTCTTGCAGAAGATCTAGTAGCCCAGGAACTCTAATATCATCTGATTTTTGGGCATTGGTTTCAGTGATCAATGGAAACTTGCTCAGATTCCTCTTGCCAAAGAAGTACCGTCCGAGGGCTACCACAGCAAGTATAACCATAAATCTTGTGATAACTGTCATTGGGAGAGAACCAAGTTCTATGGAATTGGGCGTGGTAAATTGATTGGACATTGTGAATAGAATAGAATGATCTACAACCCGGTGGAGAGAGATCAAAGCTGAGTAAACCTGATTAAGTTAAGAAAGTAGTCGGTTTTACCTAATGACTGATTCTGTTTATCGTAATTAAGGGTTATTTGCAATTTCAGACTTCAATAAGAATATTGAGTTAACTGGACCGCTTTTCGCTTTTGTGAAAAGGCTTGGGGTATGGCCGAAAATATCGCTCGATCCGAACAAAGGTAAACAAACTACCCTTTTTGTAATGCCCGATTTTCGGAGCAAAGACCTACATATCAATACTACCACTGAATGAATTATACACTGAAATCTGTAGTAAATGGTAGTCAGGTGGTTGTCATATTAAATAAGTGCCCTTCTCTTAGTTTTTACAACCACGATCTACCACCACACGCCCAGCCTTCAACTGCCTCAAGATGTATCTACTATGGTCCACATTCTGTGATCTAGGGCTTGATTTAGATTTTAGGATCGCTGCCTTGATTCTGTCTATCGGTGTAAGTTATTTATAACCACAAGCAACGATAATGTTTATTGATACAAGGTTAATCTTGTCCTAGTTTGCCTTCTATTCCTTGGGGTGGGCAGTTTACAACATTTTTCTACATCCTTTAGCTGGGTTTCCTGGGCCTTGCCTCGCCCGCTTCTCCCTGGTAAGGAATTGAATGTCCATCCGGCGATACTAGAAGAGTGACGGCTAATGAAAGTCCTTTTTAGCTCTGGAGAATCTGGCACTCAATGGGAGGAAGATTCCATATCGCGATTGATAAAGCACATAAGAAATTTGGTGATCAAATAAATCCATCTCCAGTTACTCTTATTATAGTACTAACAATTATACAGGTGACACTATCCGAATATCACCTAATGAACTTTCATTTGCATCTGTAGAGTCTTGGAAAGCTATCTATGGACATCAAGTAGCGGGACGTACTACAATGGTGAAAAGCGAGTTTTATGATATGTATGGTTCAGGATTTGAATCACTTTGTATAGGCTCTGAACGAGAACCACGAGTGCACTCCAGGATGCGAAAGTCTCTCGCCCCCGCATTCTCGACAAAGGCTTTGATGGAGCAAGAGGAAATCGTCCAGGGATGCGTCAATGAATTTGTGGATAAATTAGCTGTCGAAGGAACAAAGTCTACTGGGTTGAATATGACAAAGTGGTTCGAGATGCTAGCATTTGATATCCTTGGAGAAATGGCTTTCGGAGAATCCTTCAATTGTGTGAAGAATGGTGTGCACACTTCTCAACCAATATATGAGCTAAGCTAATGAAACAAAAAAACAGGCAAACCCCATCATTGGAGCGAAATGATTACTGAACATTTGTTTTTTATCACCGTACTTGACAATCTCCGTCGCTACCCAATTGTAGCTGCTATCGGAAAATTTCTGTTGCCGAAGGTCACTGTATCTGTACGGAATCAACACTCCCAATTCAGTCGAGATAAGGTTGCTAGGTAAGAATTCAAAAGTCACAATTCAAGAGGTATGAAAATAATTTGTTGACAGACGACTCAAAAACAAAACATCTAGGAAGGACTTCATGACTAATTTAGTTGAGAAGGTGGAGTTTGGAGAAGTGAGCAAAGAGGAAATGACTGCTCATGCGTCAACCCTAATGTTTGTTGTCTATTGAACATATGATATGTCAGAAGAGCTAACGCATGGATTTAAAAGCATTGCAGGAGGGGAGACCGTCGCCACATTTCTTGCTGCTACAACGTTTCATTTGCTGAAAACTCCAATTGCTTATACAAAACTGCGAAATGAAATTCGTTCACGATACAAAAGCGCCTCTGAGATTGATGCGCTATCCGCACAACAGCTTCCATACCTTCAAGCAGTCATCTCCGAAGGTCTTCGAATTTACCCGCCAGGATCACAGGGATTTCCACGATTATGTCCCGGTGCAACTATTGGGGATAAGTATATCCCACCGGGAGTAAGACTTCCTATCTTCTTCTTCCCTTCGCATATATGCACAGATTAGAACATTCTTTTTTTTCCTTACTGATATTTATTCTTGAACAGACGGAGGTTTACACTAGCGCCTGGACAGTAACGCATGATGAACGTTATTTTCATGAGCCTTTCTCTTTCAAACCAGAAAGATGGATAGATACTAGCTGTAAGGATATGAAGGAAGCGAGTCAACCTTTCTCGCTAGGGCCACGAGGATGTCTTGGAAGAAAGTATGTCACCTTCATTCCTCCAGTGTAACGGAGATGCTAATCAGTCATTTTCTTCAAAATAGCTTCGCCTATGTTGAAATGTGTTTGATACTTGCCAAAATGCACTTTGCTTATGATCTAGAACTACTAGATACAAACCTTAATTGGGAAGGACAGAGCAGGTTGCATGTTATGTGGTGGAAGCCAAAGCTGCTGGTGAAATTTTCCCGCAGGAAATTTGCCTAACGTTACGACAATGGCTTCTTTACGAATCTGTTGTGATTCGATTTGCAAAGATAAATTAGGACAACTGTCAGCACCCTCTATAACTATAGAAAGCGTGCTACGTGAATACTTTAGAAATAATAAAATGTAAAAGAATGCTTACAGAGAGCTATCCAGATGACATTTCTAGTGCTTTCATTATTTTGATTTTTAATTTTCCTGTACTTGTGTTGCATCTTCTAGTACATCCCGTCTTTCGTGCTTCCCATTTGAGGTCTTGCTCCTCCCTGTTTAAGATCAGTCATTGTGAAAGAGAATTGCAAGTTCCATTTTTCCTTTGAATACGGAGCTCGTACAGGCAACCTTTTTCCCGAATAATACATCGTTTCTCCCCTCCTAGCATAATTCCGTTGATCATATAAAGTGGAAGGGGATACCTATGGCACGTTTGACCCCAGCTCTAGTTACCCTTCCCTTTTCGGCTGAACCGAGAGGGAAACTCTTCTTCGGCGTTCTTCTTTTGTCCCAGCAGGGATTTTTTAAATCTATACCCACTATAGCTCCTTGTCAGAGTATGGCAGAACTTTTCCTAGCAATTTATCTTGAAATATATCCTTTTGAACGATATCGCCTGGAAACACAAACACCAAGTGCCCACTTGTCCTTGAGAGAGGGGTAGTTGCAGACTCCTACTCGATGTCTACTCTAGGCATGTTCTGCGCAGGGGCGTGATCGATATACCTCAGACTTGAATCGCTACGGGTTACAGCACTTCGTGGGATATGGTATCCAAAATTGAGGCTGTCATGGTTAGAACTTACTATTCTCAAGTTGCTAATAGAATTACCCCGCACTTACTTATACCTACATTTCTCGCGACGTATTCTCAGGTGGTGCGGTCGAAGTTTGTAAAACTTATAATTGGTAATCAGAAATATTGAAATACTTTTTGCCAAAGTACCAAAGGTACCGATCGCACCTACTCTACGACTATCTCAATTCTTCCTCCTTTTAAACAACACAACACCTGTGGGATTCGGCAGAAACTGCGTCTCAAACAACAAACTCTCCGGTCTCCCTTCTCCATCCTTAAACTTCATATCATAGTTTCGCAATAAGTATGCCATGATGGCCTTAATCTCATTTGCAGCAAAGAATCGACCTGGACAAGCATGTCGTCCATAGCCAAATGCCATTGACTCTGGGTTACTGGCAACATATTGCGCTTTACCTTCCTGCCCCGACTTTTCATTTCTTAGTTTCTCAAACCGGAACGCATCAAATTTTGTGGGATTTGGGTAAAGTTTTGGGTCCATAGAGATAGCTTGAGTAGGGACGCCGATGGTTGTGTTTGCTGGAATGACGAAGCCATCAGAGAGTTTGTAATCTTCGGTGACAACTCGCTCGAAGGTAACTGCAAGAATATTAATTAGTAACAAGCCATATATAATGGAGAAAAGAATACAGAGAGAAGATGACATACTGAGAAGCAGAGGATTGAATCGCTGGCTTTCTTTCATGATGCTGTCCATTTTGGGCATTTGGAGAAATCCCATCTTACTGATCTTACCATCTGCACCGCTGACCGTCCTGATCTCGTCGCGTAGTGGCTGGAAATATTCCGGCATGGAGCAAAGGTCGTATATGAGTTGAGTAGGTGCTGCTGCACTTGTGTGAATAGCCGCAAAGCTTACTTTAAGCAGGATCCCAGCTAGAAACTTCTTTTCTTGCTCACTCCCTTTGGCTTGCTCAGCCATCCAGTATAGCAAATCCTGCGCCTTTTCGCCAGTTCTTTCTCTATGTTGTAAAAGAGGAATTGCAGCTTTCTCAGCCGCTTTGTAATGATTATCAATAGCTCGAATCTCAGGGATGAAATGTTTGGCGATTGGTTTGAGTATCTCCGGAAACTTCTTGATCTTTTGAGCGCCATGGAAGCCGTCAATAGCGAAAGCAATTGAAGCATTGATCCACTCTTGGTTTTGACTAAGAGTGGTTCCTCCGAACATACAGCTTGAGACACGAGCTACGATCTGTGTCATTTGCTCTACTACATTGACTTCCGTCCAGTCTATAGGTTCTAAAATCAGTATATTGTACCGATTCAAGATTTTGAATAATTCATAAACTTACCATCGCAAGGTGGGAAACTTGCTTCAAAAGCATCCTTAATCTCGTCCTGGACGGGTGGCATCACTGCACTAAGATTGTGGTTCAATTGCGCTTTTACGACACGTGGATGCAATGTGGAACGGCTACCCATCGTTGTGTACTTGCCCTCAAACATCTTAATATTATTGATAAGCAGAAGGTCTTGTTTTAGATTAGAGTAATTTACCTCAATAAATGTTGCAACAAAGTCTACTTTATCGATTGGTGCAGTCTTCAAGTCTTCCAAGTACTTCACCGGAATCATCAATCTTTCACCAAGAACACTCGGAACATAGAAGAAATTTCCACACCACTAGGAAAGGTCAGTTATACTCTTTTGTAACGCAGGTGTAAGACATTACCTTTTGGTAGCCTTCCTCAAGCATGGATTTACCATCGTGAATGAAACGTAATCTATTCTTTTTGATTGCCTCTCTGTCGGTTCCTCCCACAATGGGAATGCCAGGCACTAATCGCTGATGCTTCGATATTGACTGAAAATACAATAAGGACAGACAACAAGTGGCAAATAAGGTCCATTTTAATAAGTGTTCAGGCAATTGAAGAGTGACGAGTTTAAAAGGAAGAAAGTCAATGGTTGTAAAAGAAGTCTCCATATTTGAAAACCTGAGTTTCACCGATAGACGAGATATTTTTCTAGGTATAAGGGCGATCTCAGAATAATAAACAATCATAAATGAAGGAACAGAAGAGGAAAGGGAGTTCGGGGTTTCTGAATTGAAACCTGAGGGCTGGTGATAGACCGGATTGGGAACAAACTGAACTAACCGCATTTGTTCCCGAATGGAACTTGAGAAAAAGGTGAGTAACGACTCGTACTTCTCAAGTATCAAGGACTCCACTCACTCTGTATACTCTATGATTGGTTAAGAGAAAGATAATTCCAAATGTTTTCTCGGAATTCCTTAATCTGAGCTTCGGTAAGTTCATAACCAATGCATTTGAATTCCTTTATGGAATTCTAGTCCATACCTCCGCTAAGAACTGATATATATTGTGGATTCCGGCATGAAGGCCAAACCAATACTATCGAGGTAAACCTTATTTTTTGTCTTAAAACTTTTATGCACAATGTCAGACCCTTTCACACCATATAAAGTCACGTCCGGAGATACAGGCCGCAAATACAACACTCTCCAAGTCCATGCCGGTCACAAACCAGACTCTCAAACCAGATCAAGAGCCGTTCCAATATATGCGACTGCGGTATAAACCCTGTTCACTGCCTTTTAAGAGGAAACTAGAACTGATGGCCTTAGTCTTACGTCTTCACCGATAGTGAGCATGCCAAAAGAGTTTGCAGTAATCAGGAAGCTGGATATGGTAAGTCACAACAATGTTGGAAAATCAAAGTCTCGACTAAAATGAATTCTAGTATACTCTCGAATATCGAACGTGAGTCTTCATAACTTGGCATTCCATGTGTTTGCTTTTGTTTTCGCTAACACGCCCAGCCGACTGTAGAGGTCTTCGAAAAGCGTGCTGCAGCCTTGGAAGGTGGTTCTGCAGCAGTCGCATGCGCATCAGGGCAATCAGCTGTGTTTCAGTCAATCCTTAATCTTGCTGGATCAGGCGACAATATTGTTGCTTCCATCAACCTGTATGGTGGAACATACAGTCTATTCAAAACACTTCTCCCGCGACTTGGAATTACAGTAAAGTGGGCTGCAAATGATAGCCCTACCGAAGTAGCTGAGCTTATTGACTTGAAAACTAAGATGGTGTTTGTGGAAACAATTGGCAACCCACGAGGAAGTGTCCCGGATTTACAAGCCATTGCTAATGTTGCACATCGTGAAGGCGTACCATTCATCGTTGATAACACCTTCGGCGCATGTGGCGCATTTTGTCGTGTTATTGATCATGGCGCCGATATTGTTGTCCATTCGGCCACCAAATGGATGGGAGGCCATGGCACTACTGTTGGTGGTGTTGTGATCGATTCTGGAAGGTTTGACTGGGGAGCAAACTCAGACCGTTTTCCTCACTTGACTGAAGAGACTGGCCCCATGAAGTTCTCTTACTGGAAAATTTTTGGCAAGACAGCCTTTGCAATGGCCTTGCGCATCAATGTTGTTATGGAAGTTGGTTCGGTCCTGAATCCCTTCGCAGCTCAGCAACTTCTTTTGGGGATGGAGACTTTAAGTCTTCGTTGCGAACGAATTGCTTCGAATACTCTCGCACTCGCACGCTATTTGGAGTCACACCCAAGAATCTCATGGGTAAACTATCCTGGTAAGTCAAAGCCACTTTGCTCTCGCGGTGTTGGATACCTCTGGAGAAATCTCGATTAAACTAACAAGTCGTCTAGGTCTCGAAACTAACAAGTATTATGCCTTGGCCAAGAAGTATCTGACTGGTGGCTTTGGTGGTGTTCTGTCTTTTGGGATTAAAGGTGGCGCGAAAGCTAGTGATGTTGTCGTCAACAAATTTCAAGTCGTTTCAAATATGACCAAGTTAGTACCCTTTGAGCTATTTCGACATTCACACTCTGAACTGACTGAAATACAGTGTTGGTGACTCGAAAACTATGGCGACCCACCCTTGGAGTTCTACACACGTTATCATGTCTGTTGAGGATAGAATTCAGGCTGGAATAACGGAGGATCTGATACGGCTTTCTGTTGGTACAGAAGATATTGAAGATCTCACAATTGATCTCTGTCAAGCATTAGCGGCAATTCCACAAGAGTACCTAATGGTAGAGTCTAAAGAGACAGTTTTACACGTTTCGACCGGCGATACAGAGCAGATTTTTGATCCTGAGAAGCAAGCACTAATGATTGAAAGCGAGATATTGAATGTAGAGCAAAATTCTGTAGTGGTTATATAAAAACGTAGTACTGAACTTATATTGAAAATTGAAGAAAGATTCCCTTTCTATATTTAGAAAAGTAGATAGTATTCTCAATTATCTCATAAATTCATTATGGAAGAATAATTTCTCTCATTGGCAAGAATATCAACAGCAATTTAACTTTTATAGCTTTATTTTCATCTACTTCATGATTTCTTAATAGCAAACAAGTATGAAAAGGTTTGCGATAATTAGTTGCTTAAACTCACTTCGGAAGCCACAACCCAACACTTCTAAATAAAGGAACTATAACCATACAAATCCACTATCTTTAAAGGAATTCAAAAGTTGAATAATTCTTAGAATAAAATGAATTACATTCGGGAGTTCTTAAAAGTCATAATTTTTCATACAATTGAAGTACTGCATCGCCAACCATTGCTTCTGCCATGCGAAAACCGAGATGACCACTTCGCGGAGTTCGACTCTTTGATAGGGTTTCTGTCTAAAACAATTGACTGTAACCATAAGACTAGGAATTGTAGTCACGGGCGCAGAACTCCGTGAGTAAAAGCTACACGCTAGGATCGCTTTCCCAAGGCCTCAATTGAGTATTCATCCAGAAACCCTCATCCTTCTGCATAATTACCCAATTAGTAAATTCCGAGTGTTTAAGGCTCCTTCCCCTTTCAGAAATGCCGAACAATTCTTTTGAGAATTTCCGAGTTATGCTGACTGGCACTATACTAGGTTCTTATGCAAGCAGGCTTGTTCCCAGCAGTCATCAACTTGGCCCAGGCTCATGACCTTCTCAATTCTGTTTTCTATATAACGCAAGAGGCGCAGGATTATGTATGAAACCCATATAACGAGCGAAGGTGGGGATTTATCTATCAGTACAACTCCGGTATGTACAGAAGGGGAAACCTGCTAAATGCTAAGACTGTTGATCTACCGGATAAGGAGCCCTGTCTTTCTCTTCTGGGCATAGATGCACGCTGTAACCATGACAGCATACGAAAGGTCCAAAACTTCCAAAGCAAATGTTTTTTTGTTTGTGACTGTGTTAATACTCACTTCTTGGTGGCTCTCTTGTCTCCTTTCATGCCAATAACCTTTTCTTTTTTCGTGTTTCATTTCCAATGGCAGTCAACAATGATGTTGAAGGATTTCGAACTGCCCAGGTAGCCGATGCTACGACACTAAAAAAAGTGCTATTAGATCAAGAAATAGAAATTCTTGAGCGTCAGATTTGCAATTCTTCGCCCAAGCTGAGTCCTTTAAGACTTCTTTTCAGCTGTGCGACTGCAGCCGATGTCATACTCCTCCTCATCAGCGCCGTTGCAGCAACAATTGGTGGAGCACTCAATCCTATGACAACAGTCAGTATACAGTCATGGAAGTTATGAGACGAATTCTACTAAGTTATCAAAGGTACTGCTTGGAAATCTTGCGCAGACGTTTCAAGGCTATTTTCTTGGCCGTGTTCCTGTGTCACACTTCTCTTCTGAAGTAGCACGCTTCACTCTATTTTATGTCTATTTGGCAATTGCGGAATTCGTTGCGATTTATGTCGCGACCGTTGGATTCATGATGACAGGAGAACGCATCACCCAAAAGCTTAGAGAAAAGTATCTAATGGCCATATTGCGACAGAATATGGCATTTTTCGATACTCTAGGAGCTGGAGAAATTACGACAAGGATCACTTCTGACACGAATCTCATCCAGGATGCAATCTCAGGAAAATTAGCTCTTACTTTATCTGCAGTTGCAACGTTTGGTGCAGCATTTATCGTCAGCTTTGTGAAGAGTTGGAGATTAGCATTGGTACTCTCCTCTGCAATTGTTGCTATTGTGGGTTCCATGAGTATTGGTGCAACTTTCATGGTCAAATATGCCAAACAGTCTCTTGTAGCATCTGGGTGTGGTGCAACGGTTGCAGAGGAAGCAATTAGTTCAGCTAGGCATGTTACAGCATTTGGAATTCAGGAAAAGCTCGCAAGAAAATATACATCACACCTTATCAAGGCTCAGAAATCTGGTCTCAAAAGTCGCATTTCTCTTGCATTCATGATAGCCGTTATGAATTGCATAATCTTTTGGACATATGGACTCGCTTTCTGGCAAGGCTCTCGCTTTCTCCAAGCCGGGGACATCAACCTTGCTTCGATTATCACAATTCTACTCGCCACTTTGAATGGGGCGTTCTCTTTGGGAAATGTTTCTCCACATGCACAAGCATTCACTACTGGTATTGCTGCGGCTAGTAAAATTTCAAGAACGATATCGAGAGTGTCGCCACTGGATCCATCTTCGGAAGCAGGTGCAACTTTACCTGAGGTGAAAGGTAGTATTGAGATGAAAAACGTGCGACATATTTACCCTTCACGTCAGGATGTTACGGTGTTAGATAATGTTAGTCTTCAATTTCCAGCTGGGAAGACGACTGCTGTGGTTGGCCCTTCTGGGTGTGGAAAAAGCACAATTGTAGGCCTAATAGAGAGATTCTACGAGCCAATTAGTGGATCAATCAGTAGGTTCAATCGAAATACGGCTATGGCCAGAAATTGACATCAAATTCTAGCACTTGATGGGCACGATTTGACGACTCTCAACTTGAAGTGGCTTCGACAACAAATATCAATTGTTAGCCAAGAACCGATACTTTTCTCAACTACCGTTTTCGAGAACATTCGATATGGCCTTATGGGAACCAAAAATGAGAACGAATCAATAGAAGTCATCACTGAGCTAGTACATGATGCCGCAAAGAAAGCTAATGCTTACGATTTTATCGTAAACTTACCTTCAGGATTTCAAACCAGTGTTGGTGAAAGAGGCTCGCTTCTTTCAGGAGGTCAGAAACAACGTGTTGCAATAGCTCGAGCAATCATCAGTGACCCAAAAATTCTACTTCTTGATGAGGCGACCTCAGCGTTAGATGTCAAGGCTGAGCGAATTGTCCAGGCGGCGCTAGAGGTTGCTTCGAAAGGCCGGACCACAATTGTCATAGCTCATAGGTAATGAGAACCAAGATTAGTTGCCGATTCTATATATCAGAACTGATACGTTTTAGACTTTCCACGATAACATCGGCAGCAAACATTGTAGTGATGTCGAAGGGGGGGGTGGTTGAGCAAGGCAACCACAACGAATTGCTGGCAAAAAAGTCAGTCTATTACGAGCTTGTGGAGAAGCAGCGAATCTCTGCAGAAGCTTCCCTGGCAGCCGACGTAGTGATGGAGGAAAAGGAAGAGGATACATTAACTCGTAATGAGGAGAAGATCGTGTTAAGCTTAGATATATTATCCTTAGATGGGACAGCCAAAAAACAAAACAACATCGACAAAATTCCCGATTCGGGAGCCCACAAGTATTCCATGTGGACCCTAATAAAATTTGTTGCATCACTGAACCAAAAGGAGATATGGATTATGATATTTGGACTATTTTGGTCAATTATCGCTGGAGGTGGCAACCCCACGTAAGTTGTACCTTGCCACAATGAAATACTGTAGCTAATAGCTATTTCTCAGTCAAGCAGTCTTTTTTGCAAAGAATATTTCCGCTATGTCACTCAATATAACTATGTTCGACAAAATGCGAAAAGAAGTCAACTTCTGGAGTTTGATGTACTTCATGCTTGGATTCACGGCTTTTCTAGGCTGGCTTGGTCAAGGGCTATGTTTTGCATACTGCTCTGAGAAGCTCATCTTTCGCGCAAGGGATCAAGCATTTCGGGCCATCCTCCATCAAGACATTGCAATGTTTGATAGAGCGGAATTCTCTTCGGGTGCTTTGACTAGCTCTCTCTCCTCTGGTGCAACACAACTCGCTGGGATGAGCGGCGTCACGTTTGGCACTATTCTCATCATTTCGACCACATTGATTGCTGGTGTAGTTCTATCAACAGTCATCGGCTGGAAGCTGGCACTCGTATGCACATCTACAATTCCAATTGTTCTAATATGTGGACTCCTCCGCTTAAAAATGCTTGCACTCCTCGAAAGTAGATCCAAGAAAGCCTACGAAGCATCAGCAACATATGCATGCGAAGCGAGCTCAGCTATCAAAACAGTCGCTTCCCTTACCCTTGAGCAACATGTTTGGAGTCATTACCATAACATTCTCGAGCAGCAAAGAAGTCAGTCTCTTCTATCAGTCTTAAAATCCTCACTACTATATGCTGCCTCACAGTCTTTCAACTTTCTCTGTGCTGCATTGGCTTTCTGGTATGGAGGTACACTGATTGCAAATGAGCACTATAGTATGCTGCAGTTCTTCATCTGCTATTCTGGAGTCATTGCAGGCGCCTACTCTGCCGGAGCAATATTTTCATTCGCACCGGATATGAGTAAAGCTAGCCAAGCTGCAAATGATATGAAAACCCTCTTCGACCATCCTATTAACATTGACTCCAGAAGGGAGGATGGCGAGAAATTGGAAGTGATGAAAGGAAGCATCGAACTTCGAAATTTATCATTTCGATATCCTAACCGGCCAGAGAAACTCGTGCTAAACAATCTCAATCTAACGATCTCCCCTGGTCAGTATATTGCACTTGTCGGGGCTAGTGGATGTGGCAAAAGCACAATCATCGCAATGCTTGAGCGGTTCTTCGATCCAGAATCCGGTCAGATTTTGGTTGACGGGAAAAACATCTCTACATTGAATATAAAAAACTACCGAAGCCATCTTGCGCTTGTTAGCCAGGAACCTACTCTCTACGAGGGGACGATTCGAGATAATATTGTGCTTGGGACAGACGACGACGATGTGTCAGAGGAAGCGATCATACAGGCTTGCAAGAATGCGAATATTTACGATTTCATTTTATCGCTGCCGTAAGTAGACCGCACTCTCTCATAGATGTTAAAAGACTAATAGTTATTCTAGCGATGGGTTTTCTACTGTGACTGGAGCAAGAGGTGGCATGTTGTCAGGAGGACAAAAACAACGTATCGCGATTGCTAGAGCTTTACTTAGAGACCCCCGAATCTTGCTCTTGGATGAAGCTACTTCTGCTCTCGATTCAGAGTCTGAGAAAGTGGTGCAAGCAGCCCTGGATGCGGCAGCAAAGGGCAGGACGACAGTGGCAGTGGCTCATCGAATCAGCACGGTGCAGAATGCAGATTGTATTTATGGCAAGTCAACAACACTCCCCTGTTCAATTTGATAGTGTATAACCATACTAACAGCTAGTCTAGTTCTTGATGCAGGTCGCATCATCGAAAAAGGGACCCATACTGAGCTCATGGATTTGCAAGGGAGGTATTTCGAGCTGGTTAAACTTCAGAGCTTGGAGAAGACGGAATAAATATGAAGCTTCATCATTGACGAAGATTAGATATATAACAACTAATGGCATCCAATAAAAGAATTGGAAAAGCTGTTAGATCTTCAAAATTTTCAACGGTGAGTACTTAGAAGTGCTAGTTATTTTAATTTTTTGAAGTGCTGTTTGTGACCGTTGTCAACAAGACTCGTAACAATCACACAACTGGGTGAAAATGTGGCTACTGCCCTCATAGAAATTCTAGCAAGTATACCTTGTCGAGACTCATGTTTTAGTAGCACTGCCCTGCAGAATACAGGCATTGTGACCACTTGTCGACTGGTGAAGAATATCTAACGCTCAGACTCGAGGCGAATCACAATTTCTTCAAGATAGTCAGTAATACTGGTTTCATAAGAGATGAACCTGTAACCCGTTCATTACTATTGTATAAATACTTATCATGCCCTTAAGATCTATGATAAGCTCTCAACTCCTTATCATCAACCAGTCTTCCCATTGCTCCCCTTTCCAGATACAAACTAATATCTATACCACTACCTTCGCTCTCCATGACCTGCACACAGCCATCCATCTTTGGCATAACCGCTTGCACATACCTCGGCCTCAGACCATTTCCTTCAAAATCTACATCATAGACTCCCAACCGCATCCAACTCGTGACCAGTGTATGGTTATTCCCCAAGAATGCCTGCCATACCCTCTGTGGCGCGACCTCATGAGCTGCATCATGCAACATTGCTGCTACCTTTTGGGGGGTGAAGAGGGAGATAGTCTCTCGGATAGAGGCAGCTGTTTCAGAGAGCGAGGGAGAAGCAGCGGATGTGCCTGAAGCGCGGATATACGCAAGGAATAAGGGGGACCCAATGAATGAATCTGGGAGTTTGGGCTCAACGCGGGAGCGGGCGCCGAGTGTGATGTTGAGGAATACATCCTCTTCAGATTGAGCGTGGCCTTTGGCACGGTTGATAAGTGCCCATACATGAGCGAGAAGTGCATCAAGACGGGAAATATCTGGTCGTGATGAGCGAGCTGCATCTCGAAGCTCGAGCAGCTCAAGTTCTGAGAAATGAATTTGAGCTTGCTCGACTGGAAGCATTAAGTTCCAGGTATTCCAAGGAGCGGGAACTGCAGGGGAGAGTGCATTGGCTGTGAAAACTTCTGGTGGTGGTTTGGATGTTTCGGTAGTTGGTATCAAGAATGACGGGTAGCCAGGGGCTTCGGTAGCCCACCAGTCGAAGCGGTGCAAAGGTAGACTTCGCGCTTCTGAGATCAACTTACTATCAGCTAAAGGCGCATCAATATCTCCTGCAGAACAAGAGTCGAGAACAGCGGGGTCAAACACTGGAGCACCCATGAGTGATTGCGCTTTCTCTGGGTGGCCATTCAGTGCTCGGCTGGCAGCCGCCCATTGATGCATAAATACCATCAAAGCCTGAGCATCTGCAAGAGGATGAGCCATCTTTATTCCAATTGCATAACCACCGCAACTAAATTTGTTGATCTGAGCTGTCATTCCCGGAAGTCCAATATACTCTTTGAGGTTGTGAAGTGCCAATGGAGTTTCGCTTAGAAATATCTTTTGTGGGAAGTCTGTTGCCATCCAGATACCATTGTTAGATACGCGCTCTTTTGGCTGTGGAACAAGTGATTCGATTGTTTGGGAATGATTTGCGACGATCCACTCAACTCCAGGATCATCTGGGCTGCCATAAACCAAGAGAGCTCTGTTGAACCGCTCAGAATGGCCAGCTCCTTCTCGAAAGGGTGCCCACTGCAACTGACCAGCCCACTGAGGAAAATAATTCAAAGCCTCAATAAATGAAGACTTAAGTAAATCCTCAATACAAGGACCCTTATTTTGCACGCAGGCTCTATCAAATAGCCATATTGCACCTGTGGCAGAAAAGCGAGCAACTGTGGTGTCAAGAATCGACAGAGGTGTGGAGGCTATTTTGGAATTTCGAGGGGAAGGGAAGAGACGGGTGGTTTCTTGAGTTGCGATCGACATTGTGAAATAAATTTTCAATATTCTGCAATCGTAAATATTCAGTAGAAACCAGAAAGATATCATACAAAAACATAAGATATTTGCCGGAGGTGTCCGGGACTTCCTAAAGCGGCTACCGCCGAAGGTATCCCCGTTTTCGGACCATCCAGGCATATACTCTGCGTCAGGTAATTAACCAGGATGTGGGACCAAAAGCAACTGAGAGAGGCCTCTGAAAACTCAGAAATTGAGCAGAAGAGGACAAATTTCCAAAGATGGTCAAACTTAAATTATTCCCCGAGTGATAAGATATAGATATAGATATAGATATTTCAGAGCCAGCTAATCCTAAGCGGCCCACACAGAGATTTTGTAGGGAATTTATGTATGCAGTGCTCTGTGCACTTAGTATCTTGTAGGCTTTATCAATAATGAGCCAGTCTTCGCAAGCACGTCCAACCACCCCTTGCACCTCTGGATCGAAACATCATCGCCCTGAGGGCCAACATACGTCCTGCTTAAATTCTGTACTTTCTCCCCTTGAGAAAATAATGGGAACACGGGAACACCCTGCCCATTGGGATTCCCAGTTTTCGCAAAGTTAGTGATATATTGTTGCATGATAACTGCAACTGTGGCGTTGAAACTAGGGTTTGTGCTCGGTGCATCATAGAACGTATAATGCTCGTCGTTGGAATGCCAGCCGGGCGGGATAGCAAAAAGGTAGGAATATGTTTGTTTAGGAAATGCTGTGGCGAGATAATGGGTGTTGCATTGGATGATAAGATCTGCATATGTTTCTGATACTCTGCCAGTTTGGTCGGTATAACCGGAGGAACTGTTTGTTGGTGGTGGGTACATTGCGCTGGAGATTTCATCAATAGTGGCAGGCGATGCTTCAGGAAGCAGTGTTTCGAGATATGAAGTATACCCTGTCGATGTGGTGACGAACGGGGAAGTGAAGAGGATGCCTTCGTCGGAATTGTGGCCAACCATGACCTGGAGCGAAGAATCGTATTTTCCAGACGATAGTGATACTGAAGGTGGCACTAGAACGTATTTATTGTCTACCACAGGCCCTAACGAGTTCATTAGCATTGTTCTACTTCGATGGTATCAAAAGTTTACCGAAAACAAAATCGCCATAAGAAGCTCGGGAGATAACCAAGCTGTTTGCTGCCTGAAGTGTCACGGAAGATAATTTCTGTAGTTTGTCAAAGGATGTAACATTAGCTGCATTCAAGACTGTCTGATAAAGCTTCTCCTGTCGCTCAGGTCCAGGCATTATTGGTAAGAATGGGCTTTGGGGAATAGCTCGTTTGAAGGGTGCTCTGCCCTTTCCACCACCAGATGCAGTGATATGATGTATGACAGAACCGCCTCCCGCAGACTCCCCCATGATTGTGACATTATCGGAATCACCGCCAAACAAATGGATGTACTTTTGAATCCATCGCAGCGCGAATTGTTGATCAAGGAGTCCTAAGTTTGGTGTCCCATTCTTTGTGTATGTCAGCCCGGAAAGCCAGCCAAAAATGCCAACACGGTAATTGATGGCAACATAAATGACCCCATTACTACCATCTTTTTGGCTTTGAAGAATCAGACCTGTACCATTGCCATCCAGAGCCTTATCGCCTTCAACAAAACCACCCCCATGAATCCAGACAATCACTGGTGCGCCTCCCAATTTCTGATTGGAATCTAAAGCATTTGAATCGTAAACCTTTTTTGGAACTAATACATCTAGAAACAAGCAATCTTCAGTAGTGCCTGCTTTGATTGGTCCAGGCATGTAACTCGAGTAGTCTATGGGTGTGGCATTGACGAAACTGGTACCGGTGATGAATTGAACGGCAGTATCAAGCCATGCAGGCTCGGCTTGCGGACAAACCATGTCATTTTCGCCATTGTTTATTTTTGTTCGATTGGGTTCAGGATACGCAGGCTCAGTGAAGCGGCGAGAGCCAATCGGAGGTGCGGCGAATCTGATGTTGGAGAATTTATACGTTAAAGGAGGACCATCCTATCAATTTTATTAGTTAGATATGCTGGAACAGGGAGAAAATAAACATACTGAAACAGAAGCACGATGCAATGCATACCCAAGATCCACCACTGGCGCGGCGGCACTATCTCTCAGCCTAGGTATTGTTGAAGCAGATGCTATATCAGAGAGCAGTGCAATAAACGGTAAAAGAGACAACATAATTGAAAAGGCTTCTGGATACAGTGGTTGTGGTGAGTTGATTCTCAGGTACTTCACGTGGTATCAATATACCTGAACCTGGAATGTCCCGAAGAAGGATGGCCCGATACCCGGCATGTCCAAAACGAGTCAACCAGGACAAATACTTCGAACCCCTATGTATAAGGTTAGAGGAGTAATTCTAATCTCACTCGTAATAGCTTCTGCAAAATATCAGATGACATAAAGAGTCAAGTCTGCCACAACGACAAAATAACCAAACATACTTCAAAGAGTCAAGATCACTTGAGAATTGACTAAATCAGCAGTCTCCAAACATGACATCTCTAAATATTACCATCAACGATATCCCCAATATTTCCACTAAAAAGGTCATCATCACCGGTGCATCATCTGGAATCGGCTTCGCGGCAGCCTCAATCTTCGCCCAGCACGGCGCCCACGTTCTAATTCTTGACATCAACGCTCCAACAGAACCTCTCCCACCCAATACAGAATATTACAAGTGCGACATCAGCAAATGGAAAGACCTAGCCGCTGCTTTCAAGTATGCGGGCAATATTGACATCGCGGTGGCAAATGCTGGAGTGTCAGAGGATTTCAACTACTTTGAGGATACTTTTGATGAGAAAACGGGAAATTTGCTGGAGCCAGCTTGCCCGGTGCTAGAAGTTAATCTTCGCTCGGTTTTAAACTTTGTTAAGTTGGCGTTGAGCCACTTCCGCGCGAGGAAGTGTCCGGGAAGTATTGTTATTACTTCAAGCGCAACAGCATATGCGCCGGAACAGTCCCTTCCTGTGTATAGTGCTTGCAAACTCGCGGTAAGTCAGAGGGTCGAGTAATTCTATCCGTTACTAATAAATTGCAGCTCGTTGGCCTCGTTCGCGCCCTGAGGTCTACAGTCATAAAAGACGACATTACCATCAACTCAGTTGCACCTGCTGCAACCATCACGCGCCTACTGCCCGCTGAGCTCGCCGCACCAATCATCGCAGCTGGACTACCAGTAAGTTCTGCAGATTTTGTAGGACTAGCTGTTGTGTACTCTGCTGTGGCAAAGCAGAGGAATATTGTTGAGTTGTACGGAAAAGACTCAGTAGAACTTGGACAAACTCCAGGACGTTGGAATGGACGGACAATTTTGACACTGGGTGATCGGTATACAGAACTTGAAGAGCCAATTGCATCCCAAAGGCCGAACTGGTTCGGGGAGGAAAATACACGTTTTACCAAAATGCAACAGGCTGCTACGGACTTCCGCTGCTGAAGGGTTCTCCATTTATAGGAAATAAAATTAAAAAATAACATCGAATTTATTTCCCCCCAGAGCGATCTGTCCCAAGCTGCCTCGTGTAATTCTTCTTTTACGAAACATTCTTTTCATGTTTGGTTCGAACTTGGGTACATGCTTGACGATCCCAGTATAAGGCGATACTTAATACTTTCAGAAGTCTTCTTAGAACGAAATAAAGCATCGAGGTTGATTTTTCCAAACCCTAAATTTTTCATTGCCTTAGGCTTGCACATGATATTTCTATATATTCCAGGTAAGGGTGAGAATCAACTTAATAAATAACAACTTGGATATACAGAGGAGACCTGATTACAAATAGGTGGTCTTGGATCATGACCCTCATGCAATCAACGCACAGATATCCCTCACAGATGGAGATGGCAAGAAGACTAGGCCATGCAAAACAGTGATGAAGTCGGTGGCCATACTGGCTACCCCTGTGTCCGAAAAACGCTTTCCATCATATCTTAGACGCATGGCAATGTCCTCCCCTTTTTGTACTAGGCCCAAGCCAAGCGGCGTAATAGGCATCTGGACTTCTCTGAGCTTCCAAGGACCAGGGTTCACTGGCATATCAAAAAGGACATGAACATCACTGCAGAACAGGTCCTTCTTGGCTTCCTCGCCGGGGATGATATGTTCGATAGCGTTATTATATGACCACTGATAGTCGCTGACTTGGTAGAAATTTTGGTGAATAGCACGGAGAAAGACCGATCGAGTCATTGATGGGTCAATCTGCGTTACGAAGGCGCATCGATTGTTTAGAGGGCCAACAACAGACTCTGTAGAAGGCCAAGGCAGAGTTCTTCCGGATAGACTGATCTTGAAGCCGACAGTGTTAGAAGCTGTATATTTCTGTAACACCAAAGACCAAGCGGCATAAATTATCGACGATGAGGAGACTCTCTGAGTGCAAGAAAATCCATCAAGTTTGCGTTTCATCAAATTTACTGGAGGCTCAAGGATTGCCCAATCATCTTTTGTTATACTTGTTGGCGGCAAGTTTACAGACCGCAGATAATTGTGGCACTTTAAGTACTCATCCCAGAAACTTCGCGAGATGGACCTGTCTCTTGTATTGATGTGTTGTTGAAAACGAGCAGCTCCTTCGAAAGTTGGCGCTGGCAACAGTCGTGTACCATTCATGAGAGCTCGCAATTCTTCCAGCACAATACCCAAAGACCAGCCATCGAATAAGCTATGGTGTATAACCCAGAAAAGTCGAAGGAGCCTCCCCGGTGTGATAATAATCTTGAAGAAGTTCAAAGGGTTAGAGAGATCGACTCTTGGGATTCTAAGTTTCTTCCAAATAAGTTTGTTTTCTACATCACAACGGGATACAAAATCTGACTCCGGAACAACGATTTCGCTCCAATTGAGCTCGGACTCTGATCTGACAATCTGGTGTTTGCTTTCCAAATCAAAAGTTGTCCGGAAGATGGAGTGGCGTTGAAATAATTGCTTCCAGGCAGCATGAAGTTGTGCTACATCGGGAACACGACCGGGGTCGCAGCTGGTCAGTGAAAAGACAAGACAGTTTGCAATCGGGTTTGCAGCAGTTTCCATATTCAACAAGACTTGCTGATCTGTCATGGGCACTCCGGTTCCAGAAACCAATTGCCCCGGCGTTTCTTTTGTATTTTGATCGAGTGGATCGATTGGCTTAGTAGATAAACATATATCTGCTACTCTGTCAAGCGTAAAGACCTGGCCCAATGATATTGAAAGACCATGTCGGCGCAGAAACGCAATAAACTTGACGGCTGAGAGAGATGTGCCTCCCATCTCGCCGAAAGACGAGAAGTTGTTGATTGCTTCCGGCGCCATGTCGAGAGCGAATGCAAGACCCTTCTTAACAATGTCAAAGTTAGCTAATACAATAGGAGAATCTTCGTAGCTTCCACCAATAGCTGTGTCCATTTCGTGAAGGATCTCCTCCAGTCTTTTCTTATCAACCTTTCCATTCGCTGTGAGAGGCAAAGTTTCTAGTGGAAACACCAAGTCTGGAACCACAAACGGGTCATGTTTGCGCTTGAGATCTTGACGTAACTCCTGCGCAGGTATCGATTTCGGGGTGACGAAGGCAACTAGCTTTGAATGATACAGAAAAGCAGTTGCTGAGCAGACACCTGAGAAACCGAGTAAAGCGGGCTCAACTTCAGTTTCTAGATTGACAAGAAATCCGCGGTTCTTCACGAGTCGATCAACTCTTCCTGCAAACTCCAAACCATGTTTAGTTCTTCTGGCTAAATCGCCCGTCCTGTAATGCCGCACACCCTTCCACATAAAGAACTTCTCAGCAGTGAGAGCTTCATTGTTAAGGTAGCCGACAGCAAGAGATGGCCCAGAGATGCATATTTCCCCCATCTCCACCTCTTCCAGATTCTCGTCCAACAGCACTATGTTTACCCCTGAGACAAGAGTTCCAAGGATGATGGGACCACCAGGGCTCATTTCTGCGACAGAAACGGCCGTAGTACATTCCGATGGTCCATAAGAATTATACACTTTACGGTTAGGTTTGATCCAAGCATTTATGAGTGCTGCATTAGGACTTTCTCCTCCCATGTAAATTTCCCGCACACGATCATAGCCTTCAGTCGGATCTAGTGTCGCAAGTATGGAAGGCGTCACAATGAGTGTCGAGCAAGCTTTAGATATTTCGGCGTAATCGTTAGAGGTGGCCATTGCCAATGTACCACCATTGCATAAAGTCGTCATAATGATACCGGCACAGCCTAGAAGTTGGAAGAATCAATACACCGCGAGCAAATACTGAAGAGCCTGACTTACCATCAAACGCAACTGAAAATAGTAGAAGTATTTTGACACCAGGATATACTGTTAGAGACCCTGGATAGTCTTGCTGTACGAGATGTGCAAGGCTACTATGCGGAACCATGACGCCTTTAGGTGTGCCAGTCGTTCCTGATGTAAATATAATATAGACAAGATCACAATTTCTTAGTTGTCGCCGTACTTGTTGTAAATATTCGAGGGTCTCCTGGATCTTCCCGCTTGCCATCGAGTCGGAGGTTGTCTGCAGAATATCTCCCACGTAGGTCACTTGGTAGCCTGGAATATCGTCTTTGGTGGTAGAAACAATCATGTCTGATCCTACAGCATCTAATGTTGCTCGTATACGAGCTTGGCTCCAAGAATCCGAGTCCATTGGACAATAACATGCTCCCAGTCGCAGAATGCCATGAACGGCCACAACCATCTCCAGGCCCATTGATGTTAGCAGAGGAATTCGGGCCCCTAGCCCAATCCCTTTAGAGCGAAGTATTGCGCTCAGTCGTATAGAGGCCTGTCTCAATTCATAATTTGTCAACGAGATTCCTTTCCATTGTGCTGCGACGCCATTGGGATTATCTCTAGCATGCCGGTCGATGAGATCGATGACGCTGGTTTCAATTATCGCATCGGCTTTGACGTTTGCGACATTCTCGCTGCTAAATTGGCCAAGTCCTGAAATGTCTGGTGCCATTGCTGCCGTGGGAGAGCGTGAATCACACGATCGAATTGGTGGTATTGAATATATGCTCGAGATGGAGGAGAAAAAAGGTATCGATCAGGTGTCAGAGTCAATTGGACCACTTGGAGGGTATCCATGGTGTAAGCGTTAATTTCAGCCATTGTGCAGTCGGTATTTCCAAATGGAAGAGAAGTATGTAAACTCTGACAGATTCTCGATGGAGTGTTCCCAATCCAGTGTAGCCGACAAAAATGTTCGGATCAACCATTTTCCGCCATCAATTCCCAGAATGTGCCTTCGGACTTCCCTCTTCAGTCCGCTATCAACACTTCGAGCTCACACCAGCCCAGAACAGCACACTTGGAGGTCTATGACTCCAGCATTGAACGATGTTCTCTAACTAAATATGGATCTCCCGATAATTAGATTAAGTGTAAGTTCCACCAGGCAGCTGTACAATCAATGCCATAAAATAGAAAAAAGTCCAAGAAAACGGTTTCAATCCTTCTTGCCTTATAAAGCTTTGAAATTCAGCGGAATTCCTTTTCTGATTACTTTTGAAATTTAAATATTTTCCTATAATTTCAATTTCAGCGCAACTTGTTAGGCAATCTCTACAATGACTACCCCTGCTCCCAACGAGCCGGCACCTACTAAGACTGCATCTCATGATGCTATCCTTAAGGTTATCTCACTTAAAAAATTGATGATTGGAGATGAAGCCACCTCTATCGAGCTACTGAAGGCTTGTAAAGATGTGGGTTTTTTCTACCTGGATTGCAACGATTGGGAAGAGGGGGCGGCGGCATATGGCGTCAGCAAGATGTTCAAAATGTCGGAAAGACTGTACAATCTGCCTCGGGAAGAAAAGTTGAAGTGGGCTGCCGACAAGGAACACGGTGGAGATATGATTGTAGGCTATAAGCAGGCCGGCGTAAGCAGCGGACCTGTGGAGGGCAAAAAAGATGGCTTTGAAGGGTTTATGGTAAGGTCATCCACCTACTCCTAACAACGAACTAACATTCCATATCAGATCTTCGAACATGCTCTGGGGAAAGTTGTAGATGGGGCATCAATGCAAGCACCTCAGCCATTGAGAGCTGAAAGCGGCCTCCTCCAAAGCGGAGTATCGACCCTTAACGACATCGGGATTACTATACTTGACAGTTTGTCGAAGTCTCTCGGCATTACTGGGAAAGAGTCGTTTACGGAAACTCACCGCAAAGGCGTCGCATCGACTACAGCACTTGGCTTGCTTAAGTATACAACACATGCCGTCGATCCCGAAAAGATTGGTCATATTGCACATACTGATGCAGGAAGCCTATCGCTCGTCTTTTCCAATATTCCTGGACTTCAAGTACTGATGCCACATACCGACGAGTGGACATACATTGCGCCTCGTCCTGGTCATGCGGTCGTTAATGTTGGAGATTCTCTTCAAAATCTATCCGGAAATATACTCCGTTCATCACTTCACCGGGTAGTGCCACACCCAGATGCCCTTGACCAAGTTAAGTACACGATCGTATACCTAATGAGGCCTGAAACCGATGCTGTCTTTAGGGACAGTGAAGGGAAAGAGTGGAAAAGCGTTGATTGGTGCAATAAAAAGTTCGCTGTCTTCAGAGCTTCAACGGAAGAGCAAAGTAAGGGATCGGTATTGACAGGACGCAAAGGTTACATGGGGCACTGGGATCCGTCGAAGAAAGCGGCCATGGTATAGAAAGCTAACAAGGCGTTTTTAAATCATTCAACCCACAGCACACAATCTCCAACCCTAAATCTAGTATTGGAGATTATCTTCTGAATGATGTATTGTGTGATATGGGTTTATTTGCTTTCACTTTGATCATTTTCGGCTCTACTATTCAAAGCGGTACCAGAGGTACATCTTATCCAACTATCACTTTTCGAAAACAATTCTCCCTCATCACCCATGCCTAACAGTTGATTTATTCCACCTATAGCTAGCTGGGTTGATTTCTCTCCATGAACAATTCCTTCTATTATTATGAGATGATTCATCTCGTCCCTTTCCTTTACAAACAGAAATCCATTCTGTCTCCGTTAGAAACAGCTCTTTCGTATCTTACCTATAAGAAAGCTAAATCAATGACCCCACGTTATTCAAAAGTGACTGTGGCTTGCAGAGGCGCATTCTCGGGTATATCGGTATTGCTTTTTATGCATGTACCCTGAAATAATTGTGCATGGCGTTTTGACTTTGAGAGTTCTGGGCTCAAGCTGTTTCTCACGTGAGATGATAGTGCAATCACTTCTCGAACTAGGAAAAGTTCAGATGAGCTAAGGTCAGAGGTAGTAGTCTTTTTAAGAAACTCATGATACTTTACTGATCTCACTTTGGCCTTAAATATTTCGAGAGTGCACACCGGGTTATTAAAACAGAACTAGTCACATGAAAGTCAGTGGGCAGGTTTCTTGGCAGAAACAAAACCCTTCCAAGACTCACCTCTTAACTTCTCCTTTCACAAGCAATGTAGACTTCTTCAGCAACTCTCAGTGCCATGGCCTATCGGCAACCGTTGCTGCACGGGTACTCAAATAGAGTTGGTCTTATCCCACGCATTGCGATGTCCAAATTATTCTCCTGCGCGTCGGTTTGCCATATTTGGAGGTCCATAGACGGTCAACATGGTCGTACAACGCCGCACAGCTCGTCTACCCGATCTGATGTATGAATAAGGTATTACAGTGGCTAAGCAGAGTTGTGTGGCCCGAATCCCTGGTTCACAACAACGGTATGAGGTTCAGATGAACCCGACTGCAGGGGCGTCATCAAGAGACCGGGTGCTCCCGCCCTGCAGCGTCGTGGAAGGTCTCAATGTTTTGTTCTGAATGTCGCTTTCGACTAGAGTATTGTGATTGAGTTGCATACTCGTCCTATGTAAAAGCCTCGACGTTCACCCGAGCATGCAACCCTCCTTCTCGGGCTTGTACTTTGAAGCAGTACAGTCAGTTGTGAAAGGCATGAAGCCGAGTGGCCAGCATTTGTTCCTCCCTGTCAGCTTTTCATCGCAACTTTGGTATCGATCAGCCGTTCCACGTTGTACACAGATCTTGGCAAACCGTTGACATGTTTCTGCCATGTCGTTTCCCATCACCAGGCTCCCCTTTTCCAATCTCGATAAGCCCGTATATCGTTTGCTGTACCTAGCTTCATGATGTCAGATCATAGGTGCTTGCTGTGTTTGTCGATTTTGCAACCCTTTTGATGCATCTCCTCGTCTGTTCCCAATTCGGGATATACGACTTGTCGAGTGAATCTCCATGGCGTGCCTAAGAGCTGAAGTATAAGGACGGTGACTTGGGATTCAAAATTCTTTAAGCTCTCAAATCTTCTCACTCTTTAGCCAAACAGTCCTTGAAAATGCTTATCCCATCCGTCTCCACGTCCTTGGGAATAGCCCTTGCAGCATTCACATGCATCGATAGCGTTGCTGCAAAATTCCCAATTACAGGTAAGCCTCCCCATAATTGATCAATTTATCATAGCTCTTGAACCGACTGTTCTGCAGGAGTGAAGACAGGTGTCAATCCCAAAACAGGGTATCGACCACCTCGCCGCAATATTAACGATCTATACAATGATAAGCCTCAATTGTATGTATGCAGATTCCAATGTTCTTATAACTGCTAATAAAAATCAAAGCTCGTTGTATATCCAGGCAATGAATGCTATGATGCAAACTGATGAGAATAACTTGACATCATTTTTCCAGATTGGAGGTCAGTTAGTCATATTTTCATTATGAATATGTTCTAACCTAGCTGCTAGGTATTCATGGCCGGCCTTTCATTTCCTGGGATGGCGTGGACCCTAAGATCATGGCACCATTGCCAAATGCAGATGGCATACCAATCGGCTATTGCACACATGGAAATACTCTCTTCCCAACATGGCATCGTCCATACCTTGCTCTTATCGAGGTATTATCCAAGCTCGTATTTCTTAAAGCTTTACTAAGCCCCCACAGCAAGTCATGGCAGGTTTCGCCCAAAAGATCGCAAAAACATACAACTCACCAGTATATCAAACTGCAGCAGATAATCTGAGAATTCCATACTGGGACTGGGCTGCTGTTCCCCAATATTTCCCAGATGTCTTGATGTGGCCATCTGTCCAGATTTCGACTCCGACTGGTGTTAAAAATGTCACCAATCCGCTTAACCGGTACAAGTTCCTCAACCATCCTGAGCCTGAAAAGTGGTTTCCATCTAATGAAGAGACTTACTTGGGCTCCCAACCATGGACATTACGTCAACCCGATAGCCAGAATGTATCTCATGAAAACCTCATCAACAACCCTGGACTAAGTGACGATGGACCTATTCTCACCGATGCTGTTGTGAGTATTGGGGCGCTTCCTGTACTATGTGTCGATATATCTGGCTAACGCCTTCATCTAGTACAATGTTTTCGCTAAGTCATCAGACTGGTGGAATGCCTCTACTACAGCATCCGGAGGAAATTCATTCGAAGGCCCCCATGGAAGCATCCATTTCTTTGTTGGTGGTAATGGGCACATGTCACCAGCCTCATTCGCAGGCTTTGATCCTGTCTTGTAATTTTCCCTCCATGCTTTTCACATTTATTCTAACAAACTTCCTAGCTTTCTCCATCACGCCAACGTAGATCGCCTCATGGATATGTGGCAAGCCATCTACCCAAATGCTTGGATCCAACCTTCAACTACGCAAGGTGGAACTTGGACTATCTACCCCAATACTATTGTCGATGAAAACACCCCATTAACACCCTTCACTACCGGTGACGGCAAGACACCATACACATCTGTCAGTGCACGTCATGTCAAATCCTTCGGATACTCATACCCTGATGTCCAAGATTGGCTTTTCCCTACCCCACAGGCCCTCTTCAAGAACGTCACCACGAGAGTAAACCAACTTTACAACTCCAAAGGCCTTCTAGGAACTTGGCCAAACAAGAAACGCTCATCAATCCGCTCTGTTCCTGAACTTGAGAATCGTGCAACAACAGTACGTTCCTGGTCGGTCGCAGTCGCAGCCCCCAATGCGCTCGTAGGAGAAGGGTTCACGGTATCCCTTTTCGTAGGTAGCACGCGTGTGGGACGCCTCACCGTCTTTGAAGCACCAACGCAATTCGAGAAAGACGCAGGTGGAAAGCGAGTCACACATGGTGAATATACTCTACATGCTGGGCTTGATGGTGTGGATAGCAATGATATCGCGAGCGTGGTCAAACACCTGAAGGAAAACTTGAAATGGACTGTTGTCAAGAACAAGGGTGGTGTTGTGGATTTGAGTGGGTTGGAAGGCTTGAGTATTGAGGTCTTTGATGAGATCGTCACGCCTGCACAGAGTATCGAAGAATTCCCTGTCTTCGGCCAGAAGACTAGCCACCCCGAGGTTCTGGGTTAAGATATCAGTAATGATATTAGAAAAGTGTGGAATACAATCTAGTTTATAGTCATGCCCTTTTCAACTCAAGAGTGCTGTTTTATTTCGGTTGTTTCGGAAAATACTGCGCAACTTCTACTCCAATTATTTTACCTCCCAGTTCTAGCCTCTCCAGACTACAAGGCCGCCTCAATAGCATCCTCTTGATCCCAAGAACAGATAGTGGAATGTGTATCCGCACCGAGCAAAGTTGTACCAGCTTCAGACAAAATCAACATCGAGTAGAAAAGCCATCTCTCGCGCACACTACAACCAAACTTCCACAGAACAGTAACTGCTCACATCCATATCAAAATCACCATAGCGAGATAATCCCAGCACCGTACTTTACCCATCTAGGTATTCATTCGCTGTTGTACTCCACCTAAATTCTCTCTTTCACTCCATAAAGTCAAATAGGCAGGTTGCTTCATCAAAAATTAACAGGATAACTCTTACATAGCGCAGAGGCCATAGTACTACTATGATAATGGTGAGAAGGAAGATTCACAAGGGAAAAATGAGTCTTTGTATGTTCAGTTCAATAAAGTACCTTGAATTCTCTGCTTGATGGAGGGGTCCTTGTTGTTCTTTGCTTACAAGCAATTGATTTTGCGATTTTGGGAGGCCTCTTCTCGTCTGACCCCACTCCAGAGGAAGCTTAGCGAATAGTTCCCATTCGCCAATTTGAAATAGGCAAATAGGCAACCACCCCGCCACATATCGCGATGTACTACATGATTCAACCCTACCATAACCAACTAGCGACATTTCTATTTTATCAAGAATTAAAATCTACAGAAATTAAATAAAGGAGAAGAAAAACTAGACGCTCACGCCAAATTATCCCAAAATGCCCGACGAAACAACCAAGGCACCACCCCTTCCAGCATCGGACAGTGCCAGTTTCAGTCCAAATTTCTCGCAAGCACTAGATTTCATCAATAAGATGCAAGTAAGTTCCTCCCCTTGATTTCCTACTTCCTCCCTCAGTCTAACGCCAACTAGGCCAAATTCCCGAAAGATAAATCGGATACGTACAAGAAGTTCTTAAGCCTCTTGCAAGAATTCAAGGATGAGAAGAAGTCCGTCAGAGGCGTGTGGGTTGAAATGAAGGAGTTATTGGGAGGGGATAGGGAACTAGAGGGGGAGTTTGAGAAGTTCTTGCCGCTAGCGGAGGTGGGTGTGAAGCTGTGACGTAGAAGAATGGAAATGGGGTGGCCAGTGGCTGAGGATTCTGGGTGGAGGTTTTGGGAGGTGTGGTTTCAAAAACAGTACCAAATCCTTGCTAACCTATATCTTTATGATATCCGGAGTTCAAATTTCAGTAGATTCTAATCCGAAGTGAAATTAATTATTGTTCGAAGTAATGACCTTATCGAATATGGTCTATACCTGCCAAACTGGTAAAACTGGCTTCAAAGTCATAAGTAAGATTCAAAATGGCGGCCAGCCCTTGCTTTAAAATCACTTGCAACCTGTAGCTTGTCTGTCCAAAACGTCTTCTTAAGTATCGCCACAACTTGTTGATCGCTCCCCACTCCTAAATTCGTCAACAACCTCCTTACCACAGCAACCCAATGCGTATCATCAGTCGCAATATGTCCAACAGAATAAATCCAAACAAGTATCTCCAGATCCTGTCTTGAGAGAAGACTTTGTACGTCGAATTTCTCGATCTGTGTTAATAGCTGGACCAAGTGGTTTACCAAGGTAGCAAAGACTGGAGCCCCAAAATGGAGGTTTCGAAATGTGAAGTTGACGCAGATTTGAATAGTGATTCGATAAGAGTCGCATAGATATATATCAAGATCATCGTGATCAATGGTCGTAGATAACCATTCCATCGTCAAGAGGCGGTATTCTAGTGCCGATCGTTCCTGACAGTATAGCAGTATCTCAGTATTTGAGACTGTCTTGCAATTAGAGAGCACTTCGGACACTCTTGAAAGCCGTCGGGTTTCTCCGATACAACACTCTATCTCTTTACGGCGCATTAGAGGTGCTTGTAACCTGGTAATATCAGGTGGAGTAGGTTCGTAATTGATTTGAAGTCTCCTTCGACTGGGATTAAAGTATGGTTTTATTAAATCTGTCTTGGATGAAGAGGTAGTCGAGAAGATAAGATCACCACTACAGAATTTCACATTAGATTCGACCACTGCGCCTATGACCTCAGAACATACATAGAAAGAAGTGCCTCCAAGGCTCCATTCCAACCAAGAGCTGCTATTCCACCCATCGAGTCAACCATTCTTTTTGCTGCCTCCCAATGTAGATGCTCAGTGTTGACGTCGCCAGTAATGCTCTTGCTCTCGCCGTCAGCTGAGAGCGTGGAGATTTTAGTAGAGTATCTTACCCCAGCACCCCCAACAAGAGCCACAGCGGCAATCAGATTCTCATCGATTGGCTCCGATGTTGAAAGCTGCTCACTAATGAGGCGAATAGCCTCACCGCGGTGATACAGTGTAACCTCCGTCCATGGCCTCCGGTTGATCCTGTCTAAATGAACACTACAATGGTAAAGTGTAGCAGAGAGGAAGATAGGACTTGTCAGAGCTCTGTATCCCCACTCAGAAGTCACTGGATTTCGCTCATTGTTGTTTCCAAGAGGAAGGAGCATCGGAGCCAATACTTTCATGACTATCATCTATCATTAGCCATTGCTTTTTCGTAAATTCCCTGTAAGATATCATCGGGAGGGTGGATTTAAAGGTTAAAATGCCATATGTGAAACTATTACAAGGGATGAAAACATGAGGACTAAGAAAAAAGTCTTCTTGAACAGAGTGGAACAAGAATAAACAGGGTTTCAACGCAAATATAAAGAATACTGTAGAGTTTAGGCACGTACAATGTGAGAGAAGTTGATAGCACTGTGGGGTTCTCTGTGCAGTGAAATCCAGCCATCCAAAGCCTGAGCCAAATGCAGTCTCAAATGCCAATTTTTGATTCAGGGAATAGAATCTAAGAACTTCCAGATTGGTCTTGGTATTCCCGGGCAAAGACCTTCCCCGGTTATTGATGAAGTTAACCACCGAGGACCCTTGTAGCGGGACGAATTGTTTCGCCTGTGACAAAGTGTGTATTTCTGTACCAGACTCGTCGTTCTTCTCGTGATTTAACTGGTAGGCATCCAACCCTGAAACATCATCTCGGAGTGGGGATTCTTTATTCGTTTCCTTCTCCTCATGGTCTCGCATTCTTTTCAAGCGTTGCTCCCGACGGAACGTCTTCATTGCTGCACTTCGAATAGCTCGTCTCGATTCAACGTCCATTCCTTTCGGACGATTGGATATGAATTGCCATATTTCGCTCATTGTAGTGTAGTGATAGGTAGGAAGGAGAAAAACAATGAAGCATTCATCTATTTCAGCTATTGCTCTGCTTGGACATAGTGGAATATGCAAGGAATTCTTGGCAGGAGACAAATAAACGACTTAAAACATGAAATTCGAGGGAGAGGCTTCTCCAGTAATATTCGATAATGGAATCTTCATTAATAACGGAGGTTCTGAGGCTATGCTTTGGTGAGGCTGAAATGAGTAAGATAGTAATGAGATTTAGTGCAAAGGGAAAGACTACAGGGTTATTTGGGTGAGTTAAAATAGGCAAACAGGCCTTCCTCTTTTTGGTCAATGCTCTTCTTGGCAGGCTAGCCATAGAAGGCTTGGTTTTGCCGTAATACACGGCGCCGTCCAATAAAAAAGTGAGCTAGCATGAAGCGAGGCTGCTAAGTCAACATCTACTTTGTTCCCTCTTACATTGTTTACTTTCCCATCGATTATCAAAACCCATTCTAACAAGATCTGACGAACTTGCATCATCCCGGCGCCATTCGAATCGCGCTTTCATTAGATTGTCGGCCCTGCAGCTAGTTCAGCCAGTCCAGAAGTTTTCCAGATGAGCCAGTGCTCAATGGCTCAGCATTCAGCCATCTTCAAGGCCACGCTTCACCTTTCCCCATAATATTTCTTTAAAAGCAACAGGCTACCTTCGTACAATGACCTCCCCTCTGATCGTTCTTACGTGTTCGCCACCTGCAGCACAGCCTCTAAGTGTCGGATCAGGATGTTTCCGCTGCTACTTCATCAATAAGCAACAGAATGTTGGGTGCTCTCTACTTCGGGATGAGAAAATTCTATAGAAAATCTCATTCCATAGCGTCATTGTGCTTACTAGTTGGTAACTTGCGAACTCGGGCTTATCCCTCAAGGCCGAGTGCGTACCAGAGTTAGAGAATTTGGCTTGACTTCCAACATATAAAGAGATGAGGAAACCACGATTCTTCATATATTTCGACTGCTTATCACAATCTACTGACATAATCAAAGTATATTCATTCTTGTATCAACTAAGTACTTAACGGGAACCATGTTGTCAACCAACCTTCTTCCGCTCTCTCTTTTCCTGGCAACACTACATGTATATGCAACGCCTGTCCCAAAAGACTTGATACCAACTCCGCCGAATTGCAAAGATATTCTTCTCCCAGTCTCTGCTGCCGCTACCAACACTCTATACCCAGCATATCCCGAACTCACAACATCTGAAGCCTTCTTGAAATATCTCGGTTCCCTTGCGAACACTACGAGATCACCTCTCCCAGTTAGTGGAACTTGGAACATCAGTGTTACATACTGTGAGCCAACAGTAAATGTTGAAGGTCGCGGGGACACTATACAGCTTCTTCTTCATGGCGTAGCTTATACCAAGGTATGCAATATAAAATGCAAACCGGTTCATGTCTAACATCGGTAGTCATACTGGAGTGGCATTGGGTTTCCACATCCGAACTTTGAGTCAGAATATTCTTGGACCGCCCATGCAAATTCTCAAGGATATGCAAGTATCGCGATGGATAATCTCGGAAACGGCGACTCTTCCCATCCAGATCCTTTGAACATCGTTCAGTCACCACTCCAACTCGCGATTATTAAACAGATTATAACTTCACTTCGCACTGGGTCACTTCCCTTGATCAGCAAACCCTACAAAAAAATTATTTTCGGAACTCACAGTTACGGTTCAATTCTTGGCCGTACCCTCGCTACAGTATTCCCTACAAGTGGTGCTGACGCATACATTCTCACTGCCACCTCGAACAATCTCGCGGGGTTTGGCAGTGTCCCTGCTACCTTCGAAGCAGTATCAGCAAATATCCGCGACCCCAAACGATACTCAACACTCCCAAATGGATATCTTAGCCCGTCACCCGAAGGTCTCCGCCAAACAGTCTACTCCTCTGATGGCGATTTTGACCCCAAACTCCTTAAGTTTGACCAGCGTGGTCCTCACACATTCGCTATCGGCGAGCTAGCAGGACGAAGCTCAAATACGCCTTCAAACTTCACCGGACCTGTGCTAGTTTTGACTGGTAGACATGACACTATTGTTTGCGGTACGGGAAATGTTACGAAAGATATTGCGACTGGAGCAGGTGATTGTGGTGTTGGACAAACTTCGAATCATGCTGGGATGAGGAAGTTGTTTCCAATGGCTAGCCCGTTTGATACATATATTCCGGACCATACAGGGCATGATCTTACACTTCATTATTCAGCACCAGAGAGCTTTGGGGCTGTTCATGCTTGGTTGGAAAGTGCTGGGTTTTGAGGAAAAACTGTCATAGTGCAGACCTATTTTGTTGAGTGAAGGTGGAGCATTTAGGTAATAGAAGAGTTAAATTGTCTTTTCTTTCGGGAGTTTGTTTATAGAGCACGTAATAATAATTTAATTATATCTTCTGATTCGAATCTCAGATACAGATGATATCAGATAAGCCCCTCCATTTTCTATCACTATACCGACTGCTGTCAAGCTTTCAAAACAACCACAAGTTTATCCGAAATATCTGTAAACAGTCCTCGAACTAATATCATCAATAATTCCGTAGTTTTACAGCAAAGCATAGTATAAGCTCACGCAAATCAGACTCTTAGGCTAATGGAATTGCCCATATTTCTCCACGCTTTGCATCGCTTTCTGTCTTCTCGTCTCAGATGCTGTCTCTCTAGCCCAAAAATATGTCAGAGCTTTAAATCCTGTTTTTAAAAAAACAATAACGAGGCAAAACAATTCCTTGACAAGGCAGACATGTCGCTGTAATTAGAAACCAGAAATTCTAAAAATGGCAAAAACCATTTATCGTCCCACTAATTTGATTTTATTCCTAAGCAAAAGGACATTAGTTCGATACCACTTAACATTGCTAGTAGGGCTATCCCTTTCTAAAGGCTTGGGCTAAGAAATTATAGTTCTAAATTGATGTTTATGAAGATGTAGGTGTAGCAAGAAGTCTTCTCTTTGTATTAACTACAGTTAAAAATAGGGGGGAAGAATTATATTGGGCATCATTGTTCAATCTATTGTCAACAAACCATTTCCCTTGTGCCTTTATACAAAATAGAAAAGACCGCCCCACATTCCCACAACCACTTGTTTGGCTCTTGATGGCCGAATTCTATTCGCGTCGTTCGATTATTGTTCAGTCTTCCTACTCCCAATTCCTATGAGGGTCAGTCCCTTAGGAAACTTCTATCTCGATTTTTCTGGATCTCTTTATTAAATTTCAACGCTTGTGTTGCTATATCTTACTTAAGTATCACGCTTGCTAGTTTCTACTGATCTTTTTCGACAAAATTTTCCTGAGATCTTACAGAGAAAATAACCATAATTCATTGTTTTTTTTCACAAAATTTCACGTCGACCCTCCCTAGAGGAAAATCACAAACAATAGTCAAACATGATTTCAAATTATATAATGCTCAATCTAACTCATGCTACTTTTTAATGTAATGATTATAGAAGTGGTAGGCTTTGATCCTGTTCAGATTTCAATCCCTGGCAGGAAACCCTTGGATATGTGGAAGTGAGAGGAAATCTTGAGAAGATTCAGGCAGTTAAATCAATCGGTCCCTCGTTGTCAGTAATTAGTCCCTCTCACTTTCCCTCTTTCTCATCACTCATTCACAGTGATTGAGATATACGACTGATGTTAGATGTGATATAGTTCAATCTTGTTCAGTGACTCCCCTATTATTGAAGTTGAATATGGGCGCCTTCTTCATTCCAAAGTCTACCTCTATTCCTTATTAAGCATTAGTGGAGAGAGTGTTCGTTTTTTATGGCTATTTCTAATTTTCAAATCTTTTCTCTTTACTTATTATATTATTTCGGCACAAATATCTCGTGCGAGACTTTATCATTTTTGAACAAATTACATGGGTTCACGTCTCGTGTATTTCCTCTTCGTCATTAATTTTCTTTTTGCGGAGATTATAAATCGTATTCATATTATTTAATGCCTAAAGCCACTCCATGACAAGTTCACATGGAAGATGGAATCGAAGCTTTATCTCGTCTCTCTTCAAACGCTGTACTTCTCTAAATCGCAAATCTCTTCCTATTTCTCGTACTCCCCCATCCTTTTGCGCCTGGTTCTGTGTAGGACAAGATGCACAGCATGGTTCTTTGATAGTAACACCCATATATGAGATTACTTTCACCGTACCATTAAATTTCGGACCCAGTTCCCAGACCTCTAGTTCAGCTTGTTCACTGAGCCATTAAGAGGGAAATTTTTGGGAATTAAAGGAGACCGTAATGATACTGACTTCAACAGCGACTTTTCACTCACGTGCCAAGAGTACAACCTATGCTGGAGCCTATAACAGTTCCAGCGAAGGAGGGTGATAGGTTAAATAGAGATGGATTCAAGCCTTGGGAGGGATATACGTACTGATGAGAAAAGGTATTTAAAGTTCCAACATGATCTTAAAATCTAGGAGCCCTAATCTTACAGGTTTTAAATCTACGCTTTCATTAAGATTTTTGGTGAAGGTATTTCACCGATAGCTCACATTCCCATTGAGTATATAAGAGAAATGAAACGGTTTAATGATCAGCAAAGACAGCAGTAGGCGCCGGTGGAAGTGAATATTGGCTGCTAATGGTTTTGTTCGGGTGTTGGAAGAGGCAGTCGAGACTCCGAATGACAAACCCGAGAGTATATCCAAGTGCATCAAGATTATCAACAGTTTTTGACATTAAGAAATTCTCGTCTTGGCTGCATAGCTTTATATATTATGTAGAACAGAAGATGCATCATTGCTGGGATTACTTGCTGTCAATTCTAGGTCATAAATTTCACTCTAGACTGGGTAGAATAACTCTTACATGGCGATCCGCAGGACGCAACACCCCATAGCATTCATAGATAACAAAAACAGAAAAAATGGCAAGTACAGATGAAATAAAAAATCAATCATTATTTCGTAATCGAGGAAGGGCAGTATCTAACAACGTATCCATCCATCCAATTAACCAGACATTCTCCAAAGCTCCTCACGCTTCCCTCACGAAAATAAAGAAAGCTTCCAACAAGATATGGTAATCTAACGCCTACTGCTCCCTCAAACCCCTAAAAGAGATTCAAGAGAAGAAATACATATCTGCGGGGATTAAAGCACCCCGAAGCTCGCCCGTCATGAGTTAGGGAAGAGGAAAATCGTCGAAAGGAAAATAGGACAGAGCATCGCTATGCAATCATAACAGCCGTATCGTCATCTTATCATAACGTGCAATCTACCAACCTCCTCGGCTTCTCGTGCGTCTTCGTGGTCCATCTCTACCTTCATATATGACTTCGCGCTCGATGATCCGCTCATCGTCAAAGTCGCTGTGGCGATCTCGGTCTCGTCTTCGTGCTGCGCGCTCCCATTCATCTCGTTCTCGTTCTCTCCGTTCAAACTTTTCCCGCTCGCGCTCGATTTGGTGGATGTGGTGTTGCCTCTCATGCCGGATTTGCTCGGAGAGCTTGACGAGTTCGAGGACATCCTCCTAGGGAATAGTTAGCAAATACACCTGAATGTGGTTAGAAGAGGTAGACATACATATCGCAAGTATTGAATGATATAGTAGAAGTATTCCGTCTCCTCGAAATCATACCCAAGCTCAACAATAGCTTCACGCACAACAAGGTCCTTTGTGATCTCAGTCCACAAATCTCCGACTCGCTGCTTTGGAGGAGCTCGAGGTAATCCAACTCGGCGATCAGAGGTCTCTTCGATTCTTTCGTACTCTCGCTCGTAAGAACGTTCTCCGCCCTCACGTCGACGGCTGGAGCTTGTTATCTCGATCTCCATACCGCTACTCACTTGTTTTGGCTCTTCTCGGATTTTCTCTTCTCGGATTTCAACCCTTTCAACCCTCTCTGGCTCCCGCGAAGGGATGAACTTGCTTCTGCGAACACCATTGTATCTTTGCCATGAGATTTCCTGACTTCCTCCTCCTACACCATCCATTCGTACTCTTTCTGTTCCTGGTGGCACATCAACAATCGACCAGTCCTTGGTAGCTCCATTGTACGCCTCTCCAATATATGCTCGTTCTTCAGCCTTGCGTCGGTAGTACTCGGCTTCTTCTTCATCTCGAATATCATCTCGAAACCCTGTCTCCCGGAAACCTGAAGTTTCCCTAATCGAAACTTTCGTGTCTCTAGTTCCGGGTCGTGCACTCAAACTGCGACGTCTACCAATTTCTAGCCGTGTATCCCGAACCCGTAACTTGTCCCGCTCTTGGTCGAAAAGAACTGAATCATCATAAAAGTTGTCACGGCGAGATATTGAGGCCGGCTGTGGTGTCTTCGATCTTGAAGTCTTTGTAATATCAACTTCTGTACCGTTCCGTGAAGTATAGATGTCGATATCGGTTTCTTTGGTCTCTTTCGTCCGACGTGGTGGTGGGGGCGGGGTAGGAACACGTGCACGTTCAAATCCTTATCGCATGTCAGCTTAGTTTGTGCAACGGAAAGGGCGGTTATTACCATGATCAATATGTCTGTGATGCGTGATAATTTCTTGGTGAATTGGTGGAGCGCGGATAGATGGTGGAGGTGAAGGGGAAGGAGAAGGAGATGATGATGGTGCACGGCGGGTTTCTCGCTCAATGTTTCGAATTCGAACTGTATCAATTCTTGGTGGGGAAGGAGATCGTTCTCTCTCACGCTCAACGATCCTCTCACGAATGCGAACCGGTGGTGGCGAGAGAGAGCGCTGTCGTTCGATGATTCTTTCACGGATTCGTATAGGAGATGGTGATCTTTCTCTTTCTCGTACTCTCTCGCGGGTTTCGATCACTCTGGCACGCAGCCTTTCGGGTGGAGGGGTCGGAGAACGGTCTCTCTCTCGCTCAACAATTCGAGTTCGAACTCTCTCTACCTGTGGGGGTGGAGGGCTTGGAGATCTGCGGACTATTGTCTGTTGTCTGACTTCGGTTCGTCTCACGGGGGAGAGTGATCGTGGTCGAGGTCTGGTGAAAGTCTCGGTATCGCGCTCTCGGATCACTAACTCTCCAGGTCCGCTCCTACCATAATCATCTCGTAGAAACTCTGGTCGGTTGTCTCGCTCTCGTCGAGAAGAATAGATATCGACTTCCTCATAATCTCGTTCGCGCTCCCGAGTTCGGACGGGTGGAGGTCCTGTTCTTTCGTAGTAATCCCTCTCCTCATACACGGTGTCCCCGCGCCGAGACATCCTTCTTGTTGCTTGGGTGTCGAGGCTCTATGTGATGATATAGAAGTCTCAACGACTCGGTTTCGAATTATGAAAGAATGTTGAAATGCAAAACCAGAAATCAATTGTGAGAGCTGAAGTCACCATAAGGCTGCGATGCTCGTATTTCTGTACTCTGGTGGGATGACGATTCTTGGATTGGAGGGGCTGGTGTTGGGCTGGCTGGCTCGCTCGCGAGTCGCAGGCAGTGTGATGGATATGCTTGATGCTGCGCTGTCACAGGTGGAGGTCATGGATGTTCAGCATGAAACCGACCACAGGCAGCTCAACGGGCCGATCCTGTTGGCTCGCTAGGCAACACAATGCACCTACGAGACCTGTGATTTTGAATTCCGGAAGCCGAAGTGGGATAAGGGCTCAGTTCTGATGTCATGCAGCAGGAGTATCAACAGATACTTGAGGACGAGAGGGTTGAACTGGGAAATCTGGGATAGGAACTATAGAGTTCGAGGGTTATAATTGGGAAATCAGGACATCTACAAAATCTCTGGTGTCTAAATATGGATTGATTTTCCTGACAACGGCTGTTCCTGAAGCCAGTTTGCTGTCGTTCGCCTGAAAATTGGTGCATCTGGGAGCCTGGAGATGACCAAGAAACTTTCAAAGCATGGAGATGCCCGCCAATGCCAAACTCACGTGCTGACCCAGCCTCCCCTTTTCAAAGATTTTTTTACACCGAGTTGTCTGTTGACGCCTAAGATGGATGGAGGTGTGCCCAAGTGATCCCATGAGGGTAGAGCCTCAAAGCACACAGCAGGATTTGGCTATTGCGTTGCCGTTGTACATACTTAAAGAGGCTTATCCTTCAGCTGAGTGGGTGCTGCTGACGAATTTGAATTGCTTATTCTATTTGCCCTTGTGGTTCTTTTATGTCTTTTGCTGCCCAAAGCCTCATGAACCTTCGGGTCTCGAGTGAGGCTCGTGAGGTTTCTCGGTCGAAGCAAATTGAGACATTTAGATCGGTGAGCTGCTTTGTGTTACGTAGTTGTGCATATTTTGGCAGCAGATCATACCTATACAAAAAGCAAATATGGTATAGCACGTGACGCCGTCATAGTTAGACACTGTTACTGGCGCGTTTATGTCACCGGTACTACTCTTCTAGAACATCATGTTCTCTAACTCTGTGTTCAAGGTGGAAAATAATGTAAATTCTTTATAATCAGATAAACGTGCCTTAACGACTATTCCTTTTTGTTGATGACTTTATGCTCACTCGTCCATTTTTTGAATCAGTTTATTTGAAAATGAAAAGGTTAAGGAGCTCGAATGTTGCTTTTCTAAAAAAGAGGTTCTAGATATGAGTTTTACAATTATGTCATCTAGCTTGCGGTCTTTTACACCCATCATAGAATCCCTGAAAACTCAAATCATGGCTCATATGAGAATTATTTCCTGTTGTCGACAATGGATTCAGTGATCCGCAACGAGCTAGGTTGTCAAACTATGTGATGTCGAGGACCTTCCGGTTAGCATACACGAAGCGATCAAATCAGATAGTAATAAAGTCTGTAACTAAAGTAGTACTACTAGGAATTCAGCATATCTCATCATAATCCACCCCATCTTCTCTGAATTCTCAAATCCCCTCTAATGACTCTTGCCAAAAACCGCCCACCCAATCAAGGTTCCTAATCCCCCTAGCCAAGTGCCGCCTCGCACCCAAAACCTTTACTACTCTTGCCCGCTACCCTCTTTTTCGCCAAACCCACAACTCTAGATGAGTATCGCGGCTCGTGGCCTCAAAAAGTCAAGAATTAGAGCCTCGTCCTGTCTCTTCTAACTGTCGTAATTATCACCCCAACCTTTATTTTCAGCATCTTATTTTATTCGAAATATTCAGAAGACATCTAAACATTCTGGATTAAGGTTACTAAGTTCGCCAGTGGTCCACGATGCTATTAAATTCACCGCATTAATTTACCTAGTGCTGTTCGCATTCATGGCCGGAGTATCTTCGTCAGTTATCAAGACTGAATCGCCTTCAGCATCCACCAAGGCCACGAGATGTATCTCCATCCACATACAGCTTTTCCACTGCTGATACTCCTGCAATTTCCGATGAGAAACAAGAAAGCGCAGCTATCTCCAATGTTGGTGAAAGGAGAATTCCATAGTAGAATCTTCTAGCTCCAAAGCACATGACTTATGCCGCCAAACGCAGCCAGTGCATTTCATGACTACAACCTCCAGCTGATGAAGCTGCAGGCGAAGAAAAGCCGCGAGGTAACAAGGGTAGGGATGTGTGGGGAAGAAGAGGGCGAGGAAATGTGCGAGGTGAAGAGAGATGGGTGGGGGAGTGCTGGTGCTTTGGAGGTGTAAAGGGGGTGGAATACGTGAAAGGGGAGGTAATTGGATTATGGTGGAGGGGATAGTGATTCCCCCACATTCTGGACTAGGTTGGGCAATCAGATAGCCAAGATGCCATCAATGTAACGATAACTTTTGATAACATCATTCAAATTTCATCCATAAGAGAGTAAAGGAAAGGTACTACAAGAGTGGATAGAACGATATGCCTGATAAATAAGATACTGCTTGTCTGACAGGAAACTCTTTGGACTTTACAGTCGCGACTTGTGCTTTGATATGACCATGTCATTGTTTCGGTTTTCCAGAAATGCTTAGTACACCTTACTATCAATTTCGACTCAGTAGCTCTCTGTGCGAAAGCAACGTATAATGTACCGCGACCATGAAATGGGGCCCAGGTGGCAGGCACGTCGAGGCCTGACGACTATTGTTGTACACCGTAGTGCCATAGATCATGCCCTGGGCCTTGGAGTGCACTTGCGATGTACCTCGCTTCCTCTACCGTTCCGGGGTAAGCATTCCATGCCCCAAAATTACCGACAGCACCCCCCGAAGTCGATTGTGCAACCTCCACTAAGAAGTGATGTGAGGAGGTCGAGTTATCTGACCAAAAAGTAGTAGCAGGGGCGACTATAAGAGTCACAGCTTGCCCCATCTGAGCAGCACTGTTAGTGTATTCGGGTGTGAAGAGTTCGTAGTTCGCAAAATATGTCCTGGTTGTATCATCAATACTATTATTGTTGAGAATTGGGGTATGCTGCATCGTCGCGGTCTTCGGTAGGAGAACTGGGAGCTTTGTTGGAAGCTTTTGTTGATATCGGCTAAGAGGTGTCGAATTAGAAGCCATCGAAGTAGTTGAAAGCATTTTTGAGGAACCTTTCAATTGACAGGATCGGGAATTGTCTGTTTGTGATACTTTTAGTAAGGAGAGGCTAAAAATGGTGGAGATATAACCAACCTTGGGTTTGCGCTTTCGGGCTAGTTTTGCGGGTTTCTTCCTTTGCGGGGATGTGTGCCAAAGCTATTGTGAATAAATAGCCATTCATAGAAGAGTCAGGAAGGACGCCATACCATCATCACCAGAACTATGTTTTGTTTGGGAATGTTGGCGAAGCCTAGCCTTCCTAGAGGTAGAGTAGGAACACTCCGAGCAGGGAAATTGCTCCCCTAATTTATGCACATCTTTCAAATGTCGACGTAGCCCTGAAGGAGAGCTCAACGATAAGCTGCAGATGTTGCAACAAATTCTTGCCATATCGACTTGGTGATGGGATAAAGTTGCGTTCCTGCCGATGAATATGAGGAACTAGCCTAGATCTTGGGATCTTTATCGCATGGTAGAGCAATTGTTATACGTATGAGAATATCAAGGACCCCGTTCTAGTCATCGGGAAACTGCATAGAGGTGGCCTGGTTTGGTGCAGGATCGAGTCTTGCGATTCGTCCTCCGGTCCCATTGTCCTGGTTGACGGATGTGTCCTGGGTTACCATGAGTGGTCATATCTGCCGGACTCCGTTGCGTCAAGGTATTTGGCGTGGTCCTTCAAACCCTCAGCTGCAAGTTTGTTTGCTATGTTGAGGGGAAAATACTGTCGAGTATCATATTCCTTTCGGGGAAGATCGGAAGCAGAAGAGCTCGCAGATATGATACCCATAGGCGAGGCCATGACGAGAGCAAGCATAAATTCTGATGATGGTATGAAGAGAGTATCTGAACCCCAGAGGACGTTGAGTTATGGTTTTGGAGTAGGCCGCGAAGCGCGTCGCTGAATCAGTAGGGTCTCAGCTTATTTCGGCTCCTTTCGCCGAACGGCTTTTCTCCAACACGCTGGGACGCCACGAAGGGTCTAGAAGAGAGAGAAAAAGAAATTCTAAGTGTTTTGCTCTTGTTCATCGTCGAAAGATGTCTCGCTTCCTGAAATGTTGTTCGGAAAAACTCCAGACTTCTAGCTTCCGGTGTTCTACTCGGGTAATAATTCCGTGAGCCTAGAGCTAGTTGTGGCTTCCCAGAAAACCTTGAAGATCTACTGATCTCGTTTACTCTTTCCTTAGAATCACCGCAATAATTTGACAATGTCAGCTGAAATTTGGGAATGGAATAATAGTCTTGTCTGCTACCGGGTAAATATCAATCACCGATCAAGGGGCCAACGGCGTGAGTATAATTTCCTTGCAAGCCATACTAATTTGGCCTTTCCAAGATAGTATCAGAAACACAAATGGAAACATGTTGCTCCGTTGAGAGGGGGGCATGAATTGATGTGTTCATTGATTTAAACTTCAACATGATACACCACGACTATGTCACCTCAAATATTTGCACTTGGCACAACAATTGATAGATATTCAGAACGTCCCTTTTCGAGAGCTGTAGGAAGAATCTGCTAGGCCTTGCTAAACAAGTACGTAGTAAGGTAAAGGGGTTATAGAAGTATATTGCGCTCTGGGAACTATGCCCTCCCTCTTTCTTACTTGAAAACTTAGGGGAATACTGCCTAGCCTGCATATGAACAAATGTGGCTCATGAAATTGTAAAAGAACGCACGGTAAAAATTGAAAGGAGTCGCGCAGTGCCCTAGTAGGAGCTAGCCAGAACTGAGGAAGTTTTGGAAACTTCCAATCTCTTCGAGTTAAAACCCCTGAGAGGATTTCAGGATTCCACGGCTCATCCCGAAACGCTCCTTGGAGGAACGACTATAAAGATCTGAAGGGTTGGATTCAAAGTTTGAAGCCCTTGTTCTCTTCTAAACATAGGCCCCAGCTAGCTGAGCAGGAATGCGTGTGTTTAATGTGGGTATCTTCGTGAATTTACTTCTCAAGAATTTGGGGAAAACTAGGTCTCTAGATATACTGCATTTAGATGAGAGCTTAGGGTTGATGTCACACGCATATCCCAAGAATGGTTAAAGTTTCATAAAATGCACGAAATTTAACTTAGGTACAAAAATATATGATATGAATATGCATAAATATGAGACTTTATTTGAATAATGATCTACTGTCACAATTTCTTCTGCAAGTTTTAATAAGGCTACTCTACTAAGCTTGCCGTTCAAATCCTGTTACAGATATACTGAGAATTTGGCAGTCAATGAATGTGAGAAAGGGGTTCAAGCGAGACAATTCCACGTGATAGTGTTTGTTTTCAGATCCTAGGTGAACTAGGAATAGATTATCACAAGCCGAGAACAAAGAGCTCATTTAAGACTTTTGGGTGTATCCTAATTACCCATCATCGACTATGATTTAATCCTGAATGCAGAAATTTATTTGTACACCAGCCGTCCACCCATATTTACTGTGATCCCACATAGATTCCCAAACGCCATTTCCATGCCCCTACAGTTCTCAATAAAGTTCACCTTTGCTCGGACTCCTATTCCCTTTACTTGGACTTCTGTTTCCCTTACTCGGGCTCCTACGACTCGGTGTTTGACTTGGCATTATTGCTTGAAAGGTTTGTCCATTCCATGAATCGTACCCAATATTACGCTGTGGTGTTTGTGGCGGCGCTCCCCATTGGAAGTTCTGGGGTTGTGATGGGGGTGGAAAGTAAGGTTGTGCTGTAGGTATGCTTGGTTTGGCATTCCTGAACATGCCAAATGCTAGGTTGTTGGCTACGATACATACTGTAACAATGATTACGACAAATATCTTATCTGATCAGCCTGTGAATTTTCACCATAAATTAGGATGATACTTACCATAGCCTTATAACTAATTGGTTCGACGAAGCTGTTGAAAATCTGAGCGAAAGTATGGGCACTTACTCGTGCCCTGCCGATTGAGTTTGGATCTCGATTCATACATTGCTCCCAGGCATGACAGACCGTTTCTAGCGCTGGTAGGCGCCTATCCGCACCGCAGTTGTTTGCAACGTATTCCTGAGTACATTTGGCCATTTCTGCAATAACATCTGCGCGAGCATTCTCTGAAGCTTTGTCGACATCTGACTTGACCGCTGACCAAAAAGTCCAGACCCCAAAGACGAATATCCCAAGCAGGAAGAAATTCATTCCTAGCTGGGTATACCATGATAGGACGTGCGGCAGGTTTGGTCTCGATTCAATGTCACTAAGAAATGATGAGAACCAACTTTGTTGATCCTGGCTTTTCTCGTTACCACTATTTCCTTTACTCCTAGGTCGGGACTCGCCCGAGTCTGATTCCGAATCTGATTCACCTCTGCCTGTTCTAGAAAGTGCGTAATCGCGTTCTAACCTCTTCCGTTTCCGAACCTTGTGCACAATCGCAGACCCGTATTTGCCTCGTCTTAATTCCGCTCGTCCAGGACTGCTTCCTAAAAACCCAGCGCCATATCTTCCGAACAATGGCTTCTTCTCGGAAGTTCCAGTAAATGCCGTTATAGTCGTGCTTATGTTTGGCCGTTCTGGAGTATCAACATCCGCGTTGTCTGCTGGCGACGACTCCGCACCTGATGCTTCAGAGAACAAATCTGGATCGAATGGTTTCCTTGGTGTCGTAAAAGAGGGATTTCGGAAAGGGGGTGCTGGAGTTGATGAAGCTGCTATGAAAGAGCTTGAGGGTTTTGGTGACTCGAAGGATGCTGATAGGATATTCAGCTTATTTCCATCAAAGGCTTTCGCATCTGAGAACTGACCTTTTTGTCCTTGCTGAGGCTTGAACTGTGGAAACGGAGAGTTAGGATCTGCTGGTCCTTTGGTCTGCCATTCCCAGTCCATAGGGCTTTCATGAGACCTCTTTTGGTTTTGAAGATTGCCGAACATATTTAGGGTTTAAGTGTGAGCAAATTCTCAAGTTGTGAGGATGTAGGACGTTCCTGGCGCAAGAAATACTTGGAATTGAATGTAAACAAAACAACCCTGTCGTAACTCGTTGCCCCGGATTTAAGGTTTTTGCGCTAAACCTCTTCCACGCGATCGCCAGGAATTATCTCAGGACGAACTTCAACATTACATACAACCACAACAACCACCTCAGAGCCGCCTTTTCTTTACATCTCGACGTGTCTACCGCTTTCTTCAAATTCAAACCCTGCAATCCCGTCCACAGCGATATTTTTTTACCGCTTCGAGCAACGGCACCTCCCCAAATATCTTGGTTCCACGTACTTGTGGCCTTGAACCTCGCCCTTCACTAAGATGTCAGACTCAGACTTGGGTTCGCGGCCTACAACGCCACTCCCAGAGTCAGGAAATGATACAGGAGATCCAAATAGACTAGCTTCTGAAGATCGGGATAAATCTCCAGCCCCAGCTGTAGATCCAGACCTTGATATAGACGACGACGATGACAACGATTCATTAGCATCAGAACTCTCCGAAGTCGACGAAGCTGAATTTGCCGATTTTGATCCTACTACAGTCGCCCTTGAAGATAGACCTTTGGTGGATATAGATGAGGATGTTGCACGAACATTAAAGGCTGGCAAGCGGAAGCGGGCCGATAAAGATGGTGACGGAAAGAAACCCAAGGAGGCCAAGCGCGACAAAAAGAAGAGACGCAGAGATGATGATGAAGATCCAGATGGACAAACTATGGAAGGCAAGAGAGTACGGAAGCCGAAGTCTGATGGAGAGAAAAAGAGTAGAGATGGGCCTAGGGAGAGACGACCAGCAACTCCGGAGAACGAAGAGAATCTGACACCAGAGGAGAGAAGACGTAGAGCATTGGATAAGGCTATGGATGCTGCACTCAAGAATCCAAACAAACGAAGGCGCAAGAAGGATGAAGTAGTATGTTTATGGTTTCCCACTTGTACCAACACAGAACTAATGAATATCAGGACTTGGAAGAAGCATTCGACGATGAAATCGCACAACTTAAGATCCGAATGGAACAAGCCTGCGAAGCTGATAACTCGGCTCGAGAGCAAAACCAGCCTGCCATTCATAAGCTGAAGATGTTACCTGAAGTTGTTGGGTTACTCAGTAGGAACACTGTTCAGCATTCAATTGTCGATCCTGATACCAATTTCCTCCAATCCGTTAAATATTTCCTCGAGCCTCTGTCTGACGGGAGTCTCCCGGCATATAATATCCAGCGAGATCTTTTCGCAGCCCTTGCACGATTACCAATTGAGAAAGAGGCTTTATTAAGCAGTGGTATTGGCAAGATTGTCCTTTTCTACACCAAGAGTAAAAAGCCAGAGATCGGTGTCAAGAGAACGGCTGAGCGATTGTTGGGAGAGTGGTCCAGACCTATCCTGAAGCGTAGTGATGATTACAAGCAACGGAAGGTCATGTCCAGAGAATTCGATCATCAGTATGTTCTTCTTACCTTTATTCTTCAAATAATTCTAACAACTTTGCAGAGCTGCTCAGCTTGCCCTCCGTCCATCTGGCACACAATCATCACAAATGCCCTCCTCACAAGCTCCAAGTCTCAGCAGGAACGAACTTCTCAAGCAAAGGGCACTAGCCCAGGCAAACAGAACCAACAGAGCCAGAATGGAATCTTCCAATACCAGTTATACCGTAGCTCCAAGAAGTACATTCGATCCCAGCAAGGGTTTGGATCCTCTTCACAGACCAATTGGTGCTTCGGGTGCGGATGCCTTCAGAAAGATGACTTCGAAACAAGGCAAGAAGAGGTCATAGGTTGATAGTATCCTACCAGGAAGCGCATTTGTATTATATTGGTCTGGAAAATCAGAGGGGGGCTATGCACAAAAGCTGCGGGCATTAAATTCCCGAGGCTGTGATATATGATTGTAGAGACGATATTCGGATTGAAGCCGGCGTTTCTTGTAGAGGTCGTTATTTGGCCACCCAAAGTTATTCAGACCATGATAAAGCTTCTTTGCTACTGCACTCAAGAACCTTCCCTAGTCTAGTAAATGGGCTTTGTGAGGACTGGAAATGTTCAAGTGGGTCTATAATACCTGCTTTGTGTCGAATAGCAATCCTACTAATATTCCATATTATCTTCTGATTAGCTACTCAGTCGAGACGATATTCATATATATATATGTGTGTGTCTTCTCAATTTTCTTTCCACGGATTTTGCACTTCACCCTACCCATTCACTTCACCTACTATATATCCGAACATGTCTTTACGAGAACGGAAGTGCCTTCTTGCTATTTTTTTCATAGGTGGCGGTCAACGATTACAATTCAAATTTTTCACAAAGCCTTTCTCAGGTAGATATCTCCTTTAGACTGCAGCAGGGCTTCTACCATCGATGGTGAAGACGTAGCCATCTATATGTTGCATTCTTATTGTATGTGCTCCTGCATACACAAGACTACATCAAGTCATTCTATACGACTTGTGTGCATATACCTAGAAAATAAGCGAAAGTGCAATCACCTGTAAATAATAGGCTCTTTGTCACTTACAGCAATTTGGACATCACTCATACCATGGAGCTCCTAGGTTGCCACTCAATTAGCACTATCTCCTCCCTGTCTCAAAAAAGCATGCTGCTTAAGCTGCAACAAGTTTAGGTTCCGGGTTTATATGCGACGTGAAATGGCATTATTCGTCTTCTACCTTTTTTCAAGATGTCCCTTTCACTAAGGATGATCACCAAGAAAATCCGGGGTCTAACGATGAGCACCTCAATTTTCTGCCAGTTATAAGTTGAGAGTAGTATTAGCATCGTTCCGCGGACCCCAAACAACATAGAAACTTGAGCCGAATCCACACTCAAGCTGACCTTGCATGCTAGAGCCTTCACTTGCACTCAATGCACAGATCTTTGAGCCTCAATTCCATAGCGAAGGAGATTATAGCAAAACTTCGAGCATAGCGGGGTCCTTGAATTTCCGGTAAAGCCCAGTTATGGGTATTTTCATCTTCAAATTTTGTTATCCAGAAGATTCATACTATACGGAAATGTCTTGTCATTACAAAATCAAATTACCAACTAGTGGTACTGTAACACTCTACACGGTATCCACTTCCTGAGTTGAGACTGCACCTACACTTCTTGAATTGTGTCCCACGGCCTTGCAAACCCGATCTCCTATTAATTAGAGTGGTCAGCTTCCAGTCATAATAGGATCACATAGAAAGACAGCCAAAAGACATTTTCTCTATGTCGTCGTTCCTAGACTCAAATACCGTCCTTACATTTAATTTACCCTATTGCTGCTATTTCAAAGAAGATCCCGGCAGTTTACTCTAAGAAGCAGTTGATTATCGATCTCCAAGATCGTTGGTCGACTCTGCTACCCAAATGGGATTGAAAATCAATAATTCGAAATTGAAATCCTCATAACTACTTCAATCCTGATCTTTTAGCCATTCTGTCTAAGGAGTTATGCAGCATAACGCTATTTCAAGAAGTTCCTTCTTCTTCGAGTTTAATGTGGTCGTGAAGACTAGCAAAACTTTCATGAATGCTCGGAATGAGTCTTCTATGGGGTTTGATATCTTCTCACTGAGCATAAAGACTGTAAATTTGCGTATTTAAACTTCAACTTTTATAATGCTTTCTGGGTGGTGCTTAAATCAAGGGTTATGCTAAGCATTCCTCTCCCTTCCGAGTCTGTTATCTCCGCCTTAACCTTCTCTTCGAATTAGGGATATATATGCTGTGGGCACCGGGTTCAGAATAAAGCTTACTACATATGAGATCTATTTTTAGCGATCTTCCTTCCCTCAACAAATAAGAAAAAAACCACCGGGTCACACATGGGGGGAGGGCATTCCCCAGAACGAACAGAGGTGAACCACCTCTATTACATAACATGGCAGGAAAGTATATCCTCCAGAGCGTCTTTGAAGGAACATTTTAATCTAGAGAGGAGCTCTGGTTCTTAAGTCTCACTGCTAAATCGAAATTCCCACTAGTTTTGTTCGATTTCTGCTGTGAACATTTTGTTCGTTTGCGGCATGGAGAAGATTTCGATATAGTGTTGTAGACATGGAACTTGGAGATTTACTCTTCCATCATTCTAATATGTAGTCAACTTCCAGAAAGGTGTAGTCCTGAAAAAACCATATCCCCCCCTCTCTTTCCGTATTAAAGGTTAAGGCGATGTTGAACAGGATGAGTAGTGTTATTTTTGTTTGAGAGGGATTTATATAGAATAAAGTAGGATGCTTTGAAGTCTTGACATCGAGGAGGCTTCATTCTCAAACTTAGTATGTTCTTTGTCGAATTGAGTCTTGGATTGTTCAGTCTTATTGAGAAGTATACCTTTAAGAGTAGAATATGCATACGCCCCCTTTCTTTACACGAACACTTCAATACAGTTCAACGACGATGGATCAACATCTTTGACCTTTGTCATGTCTCACCTTCGTTGTCTCAACCTTACCTAACTACACCCACGTCTACATCCGTATTCCTCCATCCCTCTTCTCACCGACTCGCACATCTCTCTCTTTACCTCCCGAACCTCCCCGAACCCCCATCCTCCACCGCCCGATCCTCTACCGACAACCATGCTTGCCCTATCCCCCCCCCTTCTCGGCTCTGTCCGCCGTCACAGCCGTGTTTGACATCCTCCCCATCTCAGATCATTCCCACGTGGCACCCGTGCGATCCCCCACATCGCTAAACGGACCTCGCCTAATTCTCACGCCCCCCTTTTCCACTTGCCCTCCCTACCAGGCCAAATTCCCGATTGGCCAATGTGCTCATATTTCAATTGGCAAAAGTACTACCGCTATACTATATGCACAGCGGGCCGATCCGCACCCCCCTTCTCTTCTTGTATCATAACGGTCGCGCATGGCTCTGGGCTGGGGGACCGCGCAGGGTAATTGCTCTTCTGCCTCTCTCTGCGTCCGTGATCGCATCATGGGAAAGGGTAGCGTTGCATGCCTTTTACTTGAGCGTCTCGCCGACGGTGAGGACCCAATAGGGTGTTTCCCTTTGCAGAAGAGGAGAGAGGGAGTGCTTGGAGAGGAAACAAGCATTGGTAGGGTTGATGGCTGAAGAGTTGAAGTGTTGGCGAGACGCTGAGGGGGCCGGTGAGCAAGTTTTGACTAGGAGAATGGCGAATCGGGTCTGTACCACGGGGTTTAGGGCGGGCGGAGAAAGCAGGAGGGCAGGGGAAGATAAGCCGATATATTTTATATTATTCTCCGAATTGAAGTCCCGCTGACACGTGGGAGGGCTTTTGAGGGAGGCAAGGGGGAGGCGTGTGACGGGTGAGGACTTCATTACCCATTTTGGCAATGTGTCTTCGAGGAGTATTGAGGGATCGGCAGAGCTTAGGGGAGAGCGGTTAGGTCTTGTCGAAGGGGAGGTGATTTTGATGACGGAGGAGAGTTCCGACGATGATGGTCGCGAGTAATTAGCTAAAGGTGTTATTGGATAGTTCAGAGATTCAAATCGGGAAGAGAATGAAGTTTGATCTTGTGACCACCCAAGTAGATGAGAGCCTTATGAAGCGATTCAAAGAAAGGTTAGGCGTAGTCACATGGTCACAATTGTAAACATTGGGCACAAGAAAGTGTTGTGATAGAAGATCGTGTCTCGATCGATTCTCCAATAAGCTTATGTGAGCACTATATACATCACCCTCTCAATTACCACCGCCATCTCCTAACATCATCGAGTCAAAGTTCGACTTGAAAGTGGAGTAGTATATACCAGAGCCAGGGGCCGTAAATATACAAACACAAACGCCAGCAAAACAACTTTTCCCACCGGTAGACAATTCGCTTGCTCAGTGAGTCAAGGTGTCATGGGTATCCTGCGTTTGTTTCCGTTCCTTTTAACGCCTGTATATTCAGACCCAGTGCAAAATAAATAAAAAAAGATGCTGGTGATTTATCCCATCATCCCGTCCATTCCGTAACCTCTTGGTCCCCCCCGTTGTTGCATTTGTGACATCGAGTTTCGTTGCTGTGGTTTTCCCCCACCTGGTGATTGTCTCGACATTACGAGGATTTCGAAAGCATCCACGCGAGACTTGAGGGAGGAGTTCTCCTTCAAGAGGTATTTATTCCTCTTTTCGAGATGAGCAATGTATTCTGTTGCTTTTGAAAGAACAGTTGCCTTGAATAAACTGTTAGATTCTGAACTCTGTGGAAGAGTTGCGGAGGGCACTGACCTTATTAAGTTTATGGGCTGGGGTTAGACCCTGAAGATCCTCTTGAATTTCCTCTCCTCTCGAGTTCTTCTTGCTCATCACTCTCAAAGATGGGACTGAGTCGCGAAGAGCGGCAATTTTATCATTCAAATTTGTGCGGTATCGTTTCTCGATCATGTTGTGGGCTGTCTTCTTGACTGGGGGGTGGCGGCCATTGGAGGTTGGTGGTGGGCTATCTTCCTCATCATCATCTTCAACGCTGCTCTTTCTCTTTCTTCGGTTGTCTGTACATGGCTCAGGGGAAGATGCGGAGGATGGTGAAGCGGGATATTGACCTTGGTTTTGCGATTGGGACGGCATGGCAATGTCGCGGAGTTTCGACTCCTGTTGTGCGGATAAAATACCAACGTTGTTATACGAATTCATTGACATCGACCGTCTTTGGCCTGGTGCTGGTCTTGACCAAGAGAGTGGTGTAGAGTAGAGGCCTTCTCGTTGGGGTAGCTCGCTGAGTGGAGGTGAGATCATTGCGCTTGGTGTCTGAAATAGGGGCTCGTCGTTCATTGTATCGTCGTTGAATGCTACAGAGTCGTCTGAAGTAAGACCTCCACCGACTCCACTACCTTGAAGTTCTAGATCTCTAATGTTTGGGGACATTGGCTCCACCTTGAGCTCTGGGAAGAAGTCGGACGTTGGTGAGAGTGCTGCGTCGGAAGGGTCGTCCCAACGCATCCAATCTTCAAAGGAACCGAAGTTAAATGCTTGATCTGGCTTGACCTCGGGTGCGAGATCGTCTCTTGGGAGAGCGTATGGGTTGGCTGTTGGGTAGACAAGAGACTCTGGTGATGTAGGTGATGGGAGAACTGAGTCACAAGAATCGGAGCTGACTAGTGCTGAGTCGCTATAAGGACTCGAGTCCCAGACGAAGGAAGGTGAAATAGATACGTTGGAGCTCTAAGAGAGGAAGAAGTCAGTCGATGTTTGCGTCGGGTGATGTCGAAAGTGGTGTTATCAATTGAGAGCGAGGAAGGTTAAACCCGAAAGCTATTTCGGACTCGACCAGGTGCCACCTATGATAACGGACCGTACATGTGAAGCTATTCACTGATAACGATTCCTTGCAATTGCAATTTCAAAACCCAGAAATAAGTTCACACGACTTAGTGAGACAAACCACTTACTTGCGCTCTTTGTTTGCTGGAAAAGAAGTCAACAGCCGGTTTCTGTTGACAGATAACAGTGCTAGCCATCAGATGTTGAAGACTTTAAAAGTCAATTGCTGCAAGAATAATCTTGCGGAAGTGTTCTTGTTGGAAATGGTTGATAGCTTTGCAAGCTGAGCAGCGGATTATATCCTCAATATGTAAGGTAGTGCCGAGGTCTTTAGTAAGACCCAGTGACTGATAGGATTAGGAAGTTCTTGATAGCGGATGTTTGACGAATTGTTGTCCTGGATAGATGACGTGCTGGCGTTATTGGGGCGAGGTCCCTTAAGTATCTGGGAATGCTTTCGGTCTGTCGGCCCAACAAAAAAAATACTCGGGATCCCTGAATGTGAAGATGACTCCGTATGTTTGGGAAGTGCAAGCCTCAGGACCGGTTCTTACTCGTGTCATACGAGAATCACGGTTGAATGATGTGACTTTGGATTTCTGTGGGGATTGGAATGCGGCTTGAGGGCCTGTAGGATTAGGGGGGAGGGCAATATAAAAAGTAGCGGAGCTGGCCGCAACAACTTAACAGGCTCAGTGACTTCAACCCCCGGTCATAGGAATGCCAGTATTTGCCATAGAGAAATTGGCTTTCATTATCGGTCTGGTCGGGGACAACACAAGGGACGCCTTGAATGCTCCGTCAATGAGCGCAAACGAGAGCGAAGACATGCATTTGATACGTCCGCAGTTTACGCAGCTCAGAGGGGGATGTGCCATTGGCCCGCGGATGGCCAGGACAGCATGAAGGCGGTGATGTCTGGACGACAGAGCTTCATAGAGCGCTTTTGCGTTGCGTTCTGGCACCAGAATTCGAGTTGTGGGCTGATTTTCTGGATGAGAGCTGCAGGGTCCAAAGAGTACCGGGACCCCCCGCCAGCATCCCCCCTCCTCTGTGTTCTCTGTGTGGCTGTCAGCTGCAACCTATCATGCAACGCAGCTGCATGAGTCAGCTAGAGTTATACGCATATTGTGAATCGTATAGCCACAGAGTTATGCAAAGTTATGTTCCTCGATGAATATCATATTTGATCGCCGTAACTCTCCTCTTCGCCGTCTCAAGAGGCGCTTCCCGAGCGGCAGAGTCACTTCGGCGTCTGAGAGTCGAACCGTCAACCTCGAAACTGGCATGTTGTCGAGACTTCCTTTGTTTGGCGTACAGTAAGGTAAACGTACATCTGGCACAGGGGAAACAGTTCCGCATCGACCTACTCGAAACGATGATTTGGCGCTCTGTGGTCCAAAACATTCTTTTCTTCTTTAGGATTTCCCCCCTTCGGAGGCTATTGAAGCTTCAATATCCTATCCAGTAATTTCTTGGCGTCTGAAGTCTGCGAGCCAAGCTTTCTCTTGATGCAGGGCATCGAGATACTGTCCTTTCCCGTATACAAGATCCCATGCATTGTGAGTTGGTCAGTCAGAAGAATATGCTTGAAGCACTTCCAAATTAAATGACTTCTGACCAAGGAGGGGTGTCACACTTTCGCAACCCGAAACTTCATGAATGTCTCTAACTCGTGTATAGCATAGAACAAAGTTGCATTCATGAACGATGTAATTGGGCTGAACTTTGTCCATGGCATCGCTTAGAAGCCAAGTTGCTGATGCATGCGACCCCGCAACACCCACCTCAAGCCTGGATTCTCAAACCTTATTACACATGTTTCCTACGATAGTATCTTTCCCCTCACTGTCATAAGGATGCATTTCTGCTAGATGACGGCATCGCGGGCGGACGTCAAAGCAGAATATCAACACGGCATTTCATAAGGTATAATCCCAATTGAGGAATGTTAGTGCGAAGTGTGCTTGATCCCAGATATCGATACACTCGTGCAGTTGAACATCTTGCAGAATTTCTGCTGATTCGTCAATTGGGTGCACCTTCTCAAAATCCGACTGCATACCGAAAACCGAGTTGCGTAACATGGCAAACGGCAGAGCTGGAATCTATGACACCGACCGGTCCAGAGCCCTGGGCAAAAGAGACTTTCTCCTTTGTACCCTCCACTGTTTGAGATCTTGAGCCTCAAAGCCTCAAGTCCTCAAACAACACGGACACAATCACTAGCTTGCCATACTCCAGATACACCCTTCGTACCTACCTGGAGCTAATGTGGTAGGCAGCTGAAAAGCAAACAGAGCTCCAATGCCGAAGCTTTAGCTAAAATCAAGAAAATATCCTCCACATCCAGTTCGCGGATATCTTCCCTATCAGGACATTTTGTTTGTTTCTGCAGTTCTCCAGAAATGTATATCCAAGCAGCATCCTGACCCATATGAAATGCATCATAGCAACCTTTTCATCAAGTTTTCAGGTTGTTTAGTACCCTCCATAACCGCACCTCCGTTATCATTGCCAACACATACATGTCTCCCAATATCAAAGTCCGGTCATGATGATGGGAATGTGATAATGCGATAGTAACTTACTGACATCAGGACCACAACAGCCCACCCACGAAGCCGCCACTGAAATCTCAGGACCAGATCAGCCCATTATGCACAGCCACAACACTTAACCCCAAACGTTTATTTGCCATGTGCCATGTTCTGTGTTGTCATTCGCACGAATCATGGGAAACGTCGACCCCTCCTCCCACCCTCCAAAAGCAAATCACAGATGGAAAATAAGCAGAATCTTCACTCTTTCTATTGGGTCCTATGTGCCAAGTGATTCCGCCATTCCGCCCATAGGGTTCAGAAACGAGTCAAGAATCGAACATTCCAGACTTCAATACCAAACACTCGACTCGCCAAGAACATCAGCCCACTTTCTTCAAAATCACGTCCTGAAAATACGATCTCCACCTGCAAGTTCCGTAGCGGCAACGAGAGCGGGATGCGGCTTTGAGAATCTCGATGTGCCGTTTGCGTACATCCGGAGTAGCTGACAAAGCAGAAGGCTAATATTGAAAGTGTCACCGGTTTGAAATTTCAGAGTGAGATTCCGAGGGTATCCGGACAGGTGGGAGCTGGGAGCAGGGAGCCGGAAAATTCTCGCTGCACGTGGTGTTGAACCACCATTCATCGAGGCAGATTGTGAGAATGCGTTGGAGGTGACTTGAATAGGTAAGCTTATTATGCTCAGCTCTAGGCATCTACTATAATTCAGCTTTCAATACTCTTCGAGTTCGTTTTCGTATTCATTTGTCAATATCACAGGCTCAAGTTGAACCTCGGGTGTCTCAAGAAGTGTTCAGTGATACGGTGCTATGAGGAGCCTGCTTCATATGATGCAGGATCTTTCCTATGGTTTTTATGCCTTGCAAATTTCCAATAACAAAAGCTTGCTAGTATAGATCTTGTTGTCCTTTCCTTTGCTGGCATTTCATTACTCAATGACCTCCGTATTCCTTGTTTCCTGAATACTTTAGAGAAGATTTTAGATATAAGTCATTGATAAGGGTAAACGTGGAAGAAAAGTCGGCCTCCAAAACTCGAGTAAATTAGGGATTAGACAAGTAGTACTAGTCAGAATCTTGGGGACTACTGCCATGAATCATCTCCTAGTTCAAAAGCAATACGCCATATTAGGCCATACATGATCCAAAAGAGTTCCTTAATGATGATGCAATTAGACATATTAGTGTATATTGCAGTTTTCGAAAATATTAGAAATTCAGTAGATGATTTAAAGAAAACCTACCTTAAATGGTCATCTACGCAGCTCAAATATCAGACAAAAGTATCTTTTAAGAGTTAATCTAAATTATTATTTCAAATTTTATCCCATGTCGCTTCCTCATTTTCCACTAAATAGTTTTGCGTAGAGGGCACTGCTACCATTAAAAGGTAGTTTTGATGGAAAGGCTACCCGATTCACTTTTCCGGTCGCGACCCGGGTGTAGATGCGGCATCATCGAGCAGTCAGAATTCAAAAGCTCTCTTCCCCTAGAGCGAGCCAATACATTTCAGTCGTCATAAAATCTGGATTCATTTTTACTGATCTCAGACTTCACCCCCATTTTAATGTTCCGATCTATATGGTTCAACATGATATCAAGGTCAGCTCTCATTCTGGTCAAGTGGCTTGAGGGCTCTGAAAGATCTTCGAACTCCCATGAGAAGTGAGGTAGTTCACAACCCTTTGAGGGTTCTGCTCCAGGGTTAAATCGAAACTAGAGAGATATGACTCAATGAGCATATTTCCCTGCAGATCTATAATGTTCAGGGAGGGGGGAAAGATGGAGGAAGTTATCCAATGTTAATAGAAAGCGAAATTCACTGCTCAGGTCCAAATTTGCCATGGGACCATGAGACCAAGATCTCACGGTCCAGTAATCCTTTTGAAAGGACTAAACTGAAGTGCTACAAAAGGGAAAGAACTAGTTGCGTTTACTAGATATTTGCTAGTGCGTTGAGGTAGGATAAACTGCACGAAGATCCGGGGCGGTTTGATTGCTTAAATTAAGATATGTTCCCCCAAATTAGTTTTAGACCTTGCTGCATTATGGTGATCCCATTTCTGAGTCTACCTCCTCACAAAGCTTGTTTTGGAAGTATGTATCAATACATAGAATCACCTCCTTACTTCTTGACTCCTTCGATGATCCTCCAAGATCTTGAATCCTGCTTCCTCGAGCTTGTCCACAGCGACATCAAGAATTGGTCGTCCTTGTAGTGGGAACGGCCAAAACAGTGGGTTCTCCCCTATATTAACAGGTCCAATTCCATTGATAATATCCACACTTTGGATATTCGGGCAGAACTGGTTCATGCTTGTTGTCTCAGGTCGGCACAACCTCTTGTAATCCTTCAATTTACCCTCGTCATCATCATCGTCTGGACTGCCTTTAATTTGCCAATATCCAATTAGGTAGTGAATTATATCAAGAGCCTTTGTCGCAAAACCATGACCACCGCGCATCTCCTTTAGATCGTTAATTCCTTGGGCCAGTCGGTCAAGGTCTTGGTTTAGAGAGCCAAATGTTACAATGTGAGTGATGCAAGAGGTGAGTACAAAGTAAGGAACAAAAGATGGTGTGCGGTGGAGTGTGTATAGCTGCGAGTAGGAATTGACGAGCGCCGAGATAGCATTTGCTGCTTGATTGCATACATCCCGAGGTGATACACCAGAACCGATCAGATCGAGCTTTATGAATGGTCGAAAGAGGAGGAGGATGGCAAAGTGGTAATACATGCTAGTAAAATTTAGTAACTTTTACTGAAACGATAATAATGGTAATCCTACTGTGCAAAAAGTACAGCTGGCGTGAAGTTGAACCCCAGTCGAAGTGTCGTCGGGATGGACTCATACCACTGCAAATACTCAGTGTATCGCTGAATAAGCTTTTTGCTAGTTAGAATGCCACCTGGTCGGTACACTGTGTAGAGGGATCGATGAACGATCTCTGAAAGCTCGCAGAAGGTCTTGAACACACTTCGTACATTTGATGGCTGTTGGCAAGATGGATCAGGGAGATGTCCTATAAGGTGTAAGTCTAGTTCGAACATTTTGGTTGCTTCCTTTAGAGAATAATTACCGTCATCGGTGTAGGGGACCCAATCGGTTGCTTCGACATGCTCGATTATGGCTGGTTTCGTCACAAGCTTCATCTCTTGGGAGAAATGAGGCAACCGACCGATGCTTAAAGACCAAGCTCTAGAGGTAAGTCAGTACTGGCCTTCTGGAATGTTGTAAAAATATAGGATTTTCATCTGACGTTGATAGATGAATAGCAGAAGCAGACTTACTGATCAAGCGAGAACGCGCCCCAGAATGTAGCTGAACGAACAGCATGTTCAATCTGTGCCTGCTCACTCTCGCTTTCTTTGTGGTCCTTGTGCAACCCCATCTCGATTGCAAGCCGTATGGACTGACCAGACAAAAATAGACTCTCGCTTGGGCGTCCACAACTAGCCTCCCGAATCGACATCAAACCAAGAGCCTGAATAGTAGTCAGCTGATGGCGGTCGATTTGCGAATCCAGCAATCTTAAGGCTTCTGCAAAGAAGTGGTCTCCAGCAGTGTCACTATCGTCAGGGTTTGCACGAGCTTTTGGCTGGGAGGAAAATCTACAACCGAGTGCAAGTATTGAGTTCACTAGCAACGGCGAGCAATGTCTTGGATTGCCCGCTTCAAAATCCTCTAGGAAGTGCTCTTTACTCAACGAGGCAAAAGTTGGATATTCCCAGCAGAAATACAAGGTCATAAGGTGTTCCACAAATGCCTTATCAGACGTCACAGTGGTCCAAATTCCACTGAAATTAGGAGTGTCATTATCCTTTTGGTGACCAAACTTTGGTCCCAATATCTTCTCTTGTCCTCGACCTCTTGCAGGTAGAGTGGCACTTTCAGACGTAGACTGACACGCAACTGACCCTCTATGCCATGAATCTGTTGTGGACGCAGATTCGTGATGATCTGGCTGTGCATGATCCGGCTGCCAAGACATCATATCGTCTCCATGGCCCTCACTTGAGATGGATGGTATATGGTTCATATATTGCCGACCGGGCCATATTATCCCAGGGCTTTCATCTTTTAGCTCACGCTTCGAGATTTCTGGATGCTTGGCTAAAGCCTCAGCCCTGCGTGCCGGTGCTATGGCATTATCAATAGCTCGATGTTCGCTGTATCTCTTGATGATTGTAGTTCTAGGCTCGTTATCCACAGTATGGTTCGATGTCTCAAGCTGTTCTGTTATGCTCTCGATCTTCTCCCCATTCCGCAGGTGAGTAAGAACCTGTTCTGTCCGGTCGTCTGAAGCTAATGCTGCGAGGATACGTTCGCTATGCCTTTGTTTTTTTCTCAAGTCTTCGATTTCGGCTCGCATATTCTCCTTCGATTGTCGTATCGGTATTTCATAATGGCATTCGACTCCTTTTTGTGATGAACATCTGCCACATGGAACCTCTCCATCGCACTGGATATGTTAGAACCTGCCGTTGTGTTGAGTTGATAGACAACGCGCCTTCGCTCTCTTCTTGCGACATTCTGTGCACGCTGGGAACTTTTAGTTGTGCCCCTAGATATGGCAACTAACAGAGCTCACCATTTGCTGTAACGGCTCCCAGGCCACGGCGTCGTTTGGAATTGACTTCATCCATTGTTTATAATTGTTTCTTCCTCCAGGATTGGTTCAGCAGCCGGCATTATTTATATAGAGATTGTTTGACGGTCGTAGAGGTGACTGGCGTGTTCCAGACAGAGCAGAATATGATGGAAGAGTAAAGGACAAAACCTGTGGGTGGTAGGCTATTACTAGAGTGTGATTGGCAACGATGATTGAGCATGACGTAGGTCAGGGGTCTTTCCGTGGCACAAGATCCTAGATTGTGCTGCAAGAGTCAAAGATCAGCTCACTCCCAAGTGGGAGGATAGGCAAAATACAGCTCCTGTTGTATTCTAAAGATGGATGTAAGGCCTCTAGTATAGATTGTTGTAAAGGTCTCGATAATTCCTCGGTGCGTTGGGCAAAACTAGCTGCCATGGGGGTGAAGCTAGCTTTCTAGAGTGGCCGAAAGTTGGAGGGGTCGTTCAATGGGCCAAGAAACCAACTCTCCACCGTACCCAGCTCTTTGGTTCATTCAGACCTACATTGACCTCTAAATTCTGGTCTAGAGCTACCATGTTTAGGCGAACTGAAGCGTGGTGCTTCATTGATAAGTTTGCGCTCTGTCTAGGACGAAGTTTTGAATATGATAAGATTGTGGGGAAATAAAATCGATGTTATGAGAATTCGTGCTGGATCCGGAGCTTCTCTCCGGAGCACGTGATTATAATATGTTGCTTTTTTAACTGTCTGTGTTATAGGAATCTGGAGGGATTCTCTTTTTCAGTCAGGAAAGAGGTTTGGCAGGAGGTGAGGCTGGCTAGTTGCCAATCGTATATTTCTTTTTAGAGAATTTTCGATGGTAATATATCAAGAATTTGCAACTCCTTTTTTGAAAGATTCGGGTGAAGGACACACCCAGATCGGTTGGGAGAACGTAGGGAGTGAGTTTGGAGCATTTCTTTGGTGATACTGAAGAAACCGATGAATACTTTGGATATTCTAAAGGTAACCAGGGAAGTGACATAAATCCATAAGGTTCATCAGTCAAAATAGTCTAACCCAAGATAGCTGCCCTGAATATCCATACCCTACATATGTGTTCCATTATTCGTAAAATCACTCCTGATTAGAAGCGAATTCTTCCTTTCCCATCACCACTGTTTGGTTCTTCGAAAACTTGATATTCTTTCGCGACCGTAATTCCATTTTGATCCGACACTGCCATTCCAATGGACGAAACTGATGTCCCTTCCTTCACCAGCTCATCTTCAGATTCATGTCCTCTCTGCACACCTCCAGTGATAAGCGTGTTGTTGTGCTGCGTAACTTCCGTCCCATTTCCTGGTCTTCTCGAAGAAAGCTCATAATGTCTCCCAGCCGACCGGGAAGTTCCAACTCTGGAAATGTGTCCCAGAATAAGAGTTCGAAGAACTGGCAGACAGGTTGCTATTATAGCAATTGCGGTTTCGATCATGGATACCGTGCAGGTAAGCATTGTCTCGTTTAGTCTGCTGTAGTAAGCTCGAATAATGCTGGAGATAACCACAAAGCCACCAAGCGCGAACATTCCTGCTACTCCTAGTTTCTGCTTCATTGGCATTTGAAGTTTGAGGACCATGGTGATTGGAAGACTGATAATTACAAGGTCAGTGCCAATATTCAGTAGAATCGTCAACCAGTAGTTTATGTCGGAGGCTTTGCTAGAACAGGTTTTGTTCGGATCCTGTGTCCATTTGCGGTTGGTTGGGAAACATTGGAAGATGATGTCGAAGAATATTACTAGCCAAGAGACAGCTAGAAAACCAAGGACAACATTGTAGACCGTCTGAAGCTTCGTCCTTGCGGCTATTCTTTTGTAGAATATTACCTGGAGACATCAGCAAAGACAATTTCAGCTAAAGACCCCAATGCCAAGGAGTTACGTACCAGGGCAACTTTGATAGCCCAGAGCGATGTCACATAAAGAACCGATCCAGGAATAATCATCTACTGAGTGTGAGACCTATGCTATAGACTTTCAATCACAGGACTATATGACCTGCATAATGTTGACGAAGTTCTCACGGGATGCTGTGCCTATACTTGCCATTCCTGATTCCAAGATTAGGCATCCGCTATGTTAAAAGCGATTTTCAAATCGATCTTACCCCGATCCCACATATACTGCTGAATCGCAAGATCTCCAATTAGACATGATGCCGCGAGAATGAGAAGATAGTCGTCGATAGTGAAGGCCTTGAATTTCCTCCACTTCACCACCAGCCTGACTGCCAAAAAGCACACTGCCGCTACAGTACAGACGTACCATGAAATCTAAACATATCAGCATAATTGGGTTAACACCTCGTAAATATTTCACCCACAACTTGTCCGAGTCCCTCCGCCATGGTGATGCAAATCGCTGCTCCTCTTGGGCACTGCTTACAACCTCATGTGCAGTAAAAGAACCTTCCACTTCAATGTGGAGTTGCGGAGCATTTGCAATGAAGACAGGGCTTGAGAGGGGGTGCAGAACACTTAAAAACAAGAGCAACTGGTTTATCAACAAGAAGTAGTTGAGACTCACCGGAGGGGAAAGATCAGGGGTTCTTTCGGCTCCCCACCCCGAGATTGGCACCAGGGTTTGCAGAGCAGGAGATCATCACAAGGCTATTACAATGCATGCAATACCCTCCAAATATGTGTGTTTCTGATGCATAAGGATTTCAACCTTTCTTGATTTCACATTAACCTTTCATTTTAGTTTGTCACAACTCTAGGCTAAAAAACATATAAAATCTACCAGAGATCGCTAGTCCGGCGTATTTTTAAGAGCTCATGAAGCTTTCTGATTCATGGGGTACAGCCCGCGACGTTGAAGGCAACTTCCTCTTGTCAGTTATGATATGAAAAGCCTAAAATCCAGGGCAGCTCAGAACTTTCCTGAGCTATTCAAGAAGCATTCTGGTCATTCTAACCAAACTTAGTGATTTAAACGAGTAGTGTGCCACCATTACGAGGCAAGCTATAATGCAGCAGCAGACCTGCGGATATAGGGGCCAAACTATCACAAACTTGCAATCAACATTCCCGTCAGCATCCAATCGTAACAGAAAAGCTCAAACAATTCAAAATCTTGTGTCCACCGGAAGATAATCCGCAACACTAGTATCCGCTATTGCCATGCTAAAGGCGCAAGGAGGTGGAGTATTTGGGATTTTGGAATCCACAATATAGCCACAATGGAGACCCATCTTTTCCTGACATCGAGCGTGGCAGTTTCCGAAACCTTAGGTCACGATAGAGCACTAACCCTAAGTCGTATAGTGGCGAAGGATGCATGGAAAAAGATGTATCGAAGAATGATAGAATACACGACTCATGCTCTGCTCCTGTCAACCTTGTAACATACCTGACAACCTGCCTCTACTCATAAATTTTTTGTTTCGTTTCAAGAGTTTAGAGCTCAGGCCCAGGAGATTCCAACAGTTCAAGAGCCAATGCTTGAGGATAGAATACAGGGCAGAAAACCGAGAGAGTACTGTTTGATCAAGATGAAAGAGTGGATGCGGAAAGGTTCAAGGTTAAAAGTTTCCAAGATCTCAGGGCTAACAATTTGTCAAGACGTTGCAAGCAAGGAAGTGATCTTCGGACAAGATTCGCTTAACCTCAACGCTGACATAATGTTAACCCGAAGCTAATCGTATCAAACTACAAACACCATGAAACTTCATCCTTAACAAGCATCATAGGCGGTGTTGGCAGACACAAGAATTATTTATACTTACGGCTTCTATAAAATATATTTCTCACACTTGATTCTCAAGTTTTTGTACTCTTGTAAGAGGTCATTCTCCATGATTAACTCCTATGTCGTCGTTTCGAAGGGGGCCTTCTACTTCGCCCCATACCAAGCTGCCAACCATTCCGACCTTCTTCCGCAGTTCTACCGTGTAGCATAGTCGAAGCTTCCGAATATCAGGCATCATCACCAGAAGATCCACGCTGCGGCTCTACTTAGGCCAATTGGGCCAATCGCCGGTAGAGAAATTCTCCTACTGATGGCAACTCAATCACCGACAACTACGCTTCGTCATGCTTCGAAATAAGAGCACATCGACATTCTTTTTACCAAGACTAAAATAATATGACATCAATCTCAAGTGAGGTGTGTACTACTATGCATAAGCTCCTGTACTATTGATTTCAACGGATATATAGCTCTTCTGAGCGATATTGAGTCGTATTGGTTGCGTTTCTTTGCTTTCAATTGTCAAAGTTATTCTATCAAACTTCCCCATTTTCGTAAAGCAGGGATTTCTCGGCTTGTTTAGATTTCTTTTTAGCCCACTGCATGCTCCCTTCTGGGACCTTTCCATTCTTCTTTTGTCCTTCCACGAGCCGCCTCATCTTAGGAAACTTTCGTTTGGTACTATAACATGCACCGGGCTCCCGCATGGAGAGTTGATCTTCACTCCTCTCAGAACTTGCTGCATTTTTCCGTCCTTGGTCATGGGCTTCAGTCAAGCAATTCAAAGGGCAATATGCCTAGCATCAGCTCTATCCTCTCGTTTCCAGGTTCGAGCGGGATGTTCATGCACAATTGATGAGGAGACATTCCCAACTGCTTTGACCAATCAAGGTCAGGTTAGCGGTTTTCAGGATGCCAGTGGGAACTCTGTTTTCCTTGGCATCCCGTATGCAGCCACAACTGGTGGCGACAATAGGTAAGAACGCCCCTTTAATCGTCAAGGTTTATATCAAAGTATATCTTTCATTCTGCGCAAACAGTCTATCATAGCTGGACTAATAATGTTAGATGGCTAGCACCTCAAGATCCTCCTTCACATCTTGAAATCTTCAATGCATCTTCCTTTGGGCCAACATGTCCACAGGCTATTTCTGGAACATCATATACGGAACAAGGGGAAGATTGCTTAAGCGTCAATATCTGGGCACCAGCTGACGGGTACAATCTACCAGTATATTGAAAATATTTCCTACAGAAATAATAATAGCTAATATAACTAATAGGTATTCGTGTACATCTATGGCGGTGCTATGGTTACGGGCTCGAGTAGTAATCCTCAGTTCCAGGGCAACAACTTTGCACGAAAAGATGTTATCATGGTCTCATTCAACATGCGGGAGAGCATCTTTGCTTCACCGAACTCTGCTGAGCTGAATGGTACTTCCCAAAACTTCAGCATCCTAGATGTTGATAAAGCTATGGAGTGGATTCATGATAATATTGCGGCATTCGGAGGAAACCCAGATCACATCGTCCTCGGCGGCCACTCGTCAGGCGGTGTTCAGGTTGATGACTACCTCTGGAACCACCCCGACACCTGGCTTGTCGGCGCCATTGAAATGAGCGCCAATGCTCAATCCGGTCCAGCCTATGCTCCAATGAACGTCGCCCTTGATGTTGTTGCTGCAGAAGTAAACTGCTCAACCGGGGTTGGCCAACTTGATTGCCTCCGGAAGGTTGATCTCTATGACTTTCAAACAACCTACTTCAACAGCACAACCAACACCTGGTTCACACCCGCAATTGATGAAATAACACGCTATAGAGACTATTCTGCTCGCTTAGCAGCTGGAAATTACCCCTCACACGTCCCCCTCATCACGGGAAACTCAAATGGAGAAGGAACAATCTTCAGTATTGTCTATAGCGGCGAAAATACAAACTTCCCAGCCTGGATCAATACTTTCGACGCCGACTCCGCCCATATCCCTGACGATGTCCTTCTCGCTACCTACAATACCTCAGACTTTTCCACTGTCTCCCTCGAATCTGGTACCCAGTATGGAGATATCCGATTCGATTGCGCTACCGATTATTTTGTGGATCTTCGCGCCAACCTGCAAGATACCTGGGTTTATAGATTTTTCGGCGCATACGATAATGTTGTCGGGGTTCCCGGCACAGCTCCTACTCATGGAACAGAAATACCTTTTTTCCTGGGGGGTAATGAATGCTTTTCTAGTTTGACGAATGTCACGGTTGCTGAACAGGCGTTGGCGGATTCAATTAATGGTTGGTTTGTTGAATGGATTAAAAACCCATCAGCGGGACCTGGATGGAACAGGGTTACGCCAAAGTCAGGGACCGTTGCGCTGCTGGGTACCCCAGGGAATGAAACAGAGGTAATTTTGGGGAGTACGGGGGATTACAATGCTAGGTGCCAGGCTGTGAGTATTTTTGTGAGTTGATGAAGGGAAATACATGCTAATCGTGATTACAGATGTACAACAAATACTACCCTCTCTACCCTGTAGTACAGAACCCAGTCGCTCTTACTGCCGCAACTGCATCGTCCTAAGAAGAGAACTTGCCGAGCTCAAAATATAGACAGTAGGCTCACACCACGTCGCTCAAAAGGTGCATTTTAGCATCATTACAGTATTATAAATATTACGAAAAAGAGTAAAAGGGGTTCTGTAAATATAAAATTCTAACTTGAAACAAGTATATTATTTCTCTGCTTCGACTACAATTTCTATTATCATAATGTTGCCTAGAAGAAAGAAGATGCAATTCATATTATAGATATGATGGCTAGAGCAGCAATTATCAATAAGTTTAGAATTTTATTCTCTCATAGCGTTTCAAAAACTAGTTGGTCTCCACTCTCCTAGTTCTTACCTTTCTTCATGGCTTATTCTAGATGGTGCTTTCGATATATCATATCCGGATTTGATAGCAGTCTCAATATTTACCAGTGACATTCCCCACTCCTGGCGAGGATCCCAGTCTATACCCATGCGGCTTACTTTCACCTCAAATTATACTACATCAGTCTTATTGCGTCGGTCCGCACTCATTTCTAAACCCATGGCTGTTAGCACTTCCTCAACTTCGAAAGCATGATGAAATGCAGCATTCATTCAATGCTGTCACTTGCAGGAGAATACTATATCGGCACGAAGAGATGTCTCTTGGTATTTTATACTATCCGGCTGAGTATTTCCGGTCATTTGATATAGGAATTCCCGATTGAGTAGATTAAAGATTTGTGTGCTAGTGCTTTTCAGAGAAAATGGACTTTCTATATCACTCTAAAAAACTTTTTAAATGGGCAAAACTTTAGTCCAAAATTGCAAGATCCATTGAGAAGATCATGGAGAAAATTTATTGCTCGTACTGCAAATTTATAGCCGAAGATGTTAGGTGGTCTTGTTTGTAGACCTCTTTCAATGGGAGCAAAGTTGGATCCCGAATTGGGGATTATATAAGTGAGGGACATGAAGTGGTAATTCTCTTAGACAAAACTAAGCAAGATTGCCCCTGTTGGGGATATATTTTGCGAAAGTCGGATTGGACTTTCGATGAAGCTGAGATTGTCACTATTGTATACCACAAGAACACTAGCGGCTCGAGAACTTTTGCATGGGACCAAAGGCAGATCACATTTACGATTACGATTAATGCTGTTTAGTAACCATGGTGGCGAAAGTTGGCGTACCTGCTATATCCACACTGCTTTAATATATGATACCGGGAGGAAAAAGAAGACTGTATAGATAAAATAGAATCTCTCGATATCATCTCAGGATTTTGTCTGAATTTGGACATATTCAATGCTGTATAGAGAATAGTTTTAAGTGTCTCTTATGTGCTGTCAACAATTCTGCGAAGTTTTTTGCGACAGTTGAAAAAATCAAATCTTGATAAAAGGACTTGTGTTAAAGGGCAGAGTGATACAGAGATACCGTGATTTTCGTATGCCTATACAGTGCACGAGCAGCCTATTTCACGCGAGGTACGGCATCCATGTGCAAGTCCGTTGAATTAGAAAGAAGACACCAATGTAATAAATTTCATTCTCGACTTCTTCAGTTTAATGGTGTGTGTTGTCAGATAAGGATTGAGGACTTTACGCAGAATGACAGCCAAAACACCCTGAACAGTTGTCTACCCTCTGTAAACATGCCGAAATCAACATCTCAAACTCAATAGATACCAATTTTCGTCTTAACCAGCTCACATCAATTTTATCATCCTCAGATGCAAAACCTAGTGAATCTAGAATATCTAATTTAATCACAATGACGCGACTCAAGATCTTTAGATGTTTAGGTTGTGGAAAACAGAACGACAACAATTCAATTCATTCATTGTTCAACTTTACTACTGGTTAGAATTACCGTAGTTTTGATTTTGGCGTAGACACTTCATTTTATCATGAATCTACTAAATTCAAGGGCAAATGGTCGTCTTATTTTGAAGTGCCTTAAATCCTTGCTTGTGGCTTTATGCATAAAGTATGCCGTCTTAAAGAAATCTTGTTTGTTTGTGCATTATATACGTGGTTGATAAGAATTTACAGAGACCAGGTCAGTCTTTCAGCTAGTTAGAAAAGGACTACTAGTAGGGTTGTGATTGGGTGGAATCACTATCGCCACCACTTGCGACTTGCGATTCTGACAGCAATTTATGAGACACTACGAAAAGAATCGACGGCAGAAAGATATCTGTTGAAATGCAGTGTTATGATCCACTCGAGTGAGGATAGAATGCGAACATGAGGAAGAAAAATGGGATGACACAAGTGACATTGAGTAAGAAGCGGCATAGCATGAAGTCCTAATCAAAAAACCTTAAATAAACGTACAGCTCTTCTAACTTAGAAATACTTCAAAAGAGCTCACTTGAGCAGGCTGGTAAGGGAAAAAGTAAGTAATGCTACCCCGAGATGAAAAAAGAAGGATCAAAACATGCAAAATCATTTTCGCACAAACCAACGTCATTTCTGTACCATGTAGGACAACTATCTATCTACCAACTCCGCTTGCGAATTACGTCAAATCATGAATAACCATTCCTACCGCCTCTCCTTTCACATCAATCATGCCACACAGCCTTGCTTATCGTTCATTTCCATATCCATCCCCCCTCCCATATACGCTGTGCAAAGATATGTAAGATCCGCTGTGACGCTGATGTGATGAGAGTGTAGTCATGCCGCGATGCCCCCCCAGAGTGATCCAAGATACTAGGTAAGGAGAGTCATGTCATAAACATTTCGATTGGTGGTGTATAGTGTAGTGTAAGTGTAGACGCTGAACGAGTGTGCGTGTGCATGTTCATCAGCCCTTTCATTTCTGTGTGATCGTCTATATTTTCAGGAAAGAGCGTGACAACCAGGGATTTTGGTTCCTCTTTGTCGAGAAAGCAGGAACGAACACGGGAGACATTCCAGCTCATCTCTTCTTAACCTCACAAGCCCAACCCTCAATACCCTCACCTTTCGACCCCACCTCTAGGCCGTTAATCTTCATCCCTCTCATCCCAGGCGTGTCCTCAAGCCAGGGAGCACCAGCCATACCCCCAGCATTGGCTCTCTTCTCTGGCGTTAACTCAAGCATTGGTATAAGGAACTCGGCAATTCGCTTCGCTTCTTCCTCTTTAAAATGATATTTCTCCTTGAGCACATCGGGGAGAGCCCAGTGTCGTAATCGGTGGATATTTCGAAGTTCGCCCTTGCGGTTAAAGATTTCTTGACTCCATTTGCCAGACAGGCATAGGGATTTTGGGAAAGGGCCGAGGAGCTCGATGATTTGAGCAATGTGGTCGTCGTCTTTACCATATTTGGTGCCTGACTGTGGGTCGAAGAGGTAATCACCAGTGATAAGCTCGAAGACCTATTGTGTCCCATTAGCCATACACTCTATATCTCATCCTCAATAGATCATACCATTGCTGCCATACTCCAGACATCAGTACTAGCCCCCCATTTTGAACCTAGAATTACTTCCGGAGATCTGTATTGTCGTGTCTGAATATCGTTTGTAAAATGGTGTCCTGTCCAACATGCATTACCCAAATCTGCTATCTTAACTGATATTATATCTCCAGCTGCCGCATCTTCGGCCTTCTTCTTCTCGGTAGTTTTGTCGAGAGAAATCCCAGAGACTTCGCGGGTAAGAATATCACTAATAAAAGTTAGCATCTCACTGGTACAAGGGAGAAAATCAACTTACGCTGTCTTTTCTCGTTGCTTGTGCTTTTCTTCGTCCTCTTTCTCGGTTTTGGGTGATGCGTCTTTGGAACCTCCTATTGCACCACTCATTACGATGCCATTCGGAGAAGGGGAGCTCACATGCTTGACGGGAGATTTATTACCTTCATGCATCATCTGATTCAAGCTGGTATGAGAACTTGGTGTGCTGCCAGGAAATCTCATCAAGTCCGCCTGACTGAAGCTCGCGTTCAAGGGACTGGGTAATGGTTGACTGCCTGTGATCAAAGTCCGACGCCTTCTTCGTCCATTTCGGTTGTCCTCCTTATCTTCCTTTTTGAGGTCTTCCTTGACAAAAGTCTTGACAATTTGCTCCACGTCTCCAATCTCTATCAACACATTCTCTGGTTTCAAATCTGTATGTATAATGCCGCATTCTCTGTGCAAATAGTCCAGGCCAAGGAGGACTTGCTTGGTGATTTGCTTGACTAGTGGCATGGGGATACCTCTGTGGTTCCACCTTTTGATCAGTCCTAACAAGTTCTCACCTAATACTTCGAACACCATGCAAACGTGTGTGCCATTGGGCCCTTTGTGTTCGAACGAGTCCAGCAGGCTAACGACGTGCTTCCGGCCTGGGTGGTCTGGTTTTGCTGCAACGATTTTATTCAGCAGCTTGATTTCGTCTATGGCTGTTTCTGTGTAATGCGCTGCAGACCGTACCACCTTCAATGCAACATGTTTCTGGGTGACGTTATCTTTAGAAAGCCAGACAGTCGAGAAATGTCCCCATCCCAACTTGCGTACCACGGTGTACTTCCCATCTTTGAATTGCTCGCCGACGGTGACGGGATGGTAGCCACCTTTGCAGTAATCCTCAGAATCTTCTTCATCAGCAGTTGTCTCAGCGGCGTCTTCCCGAGTCGACGAGGAGGATGAAGGGGATCGGTTCATGGTAGGCTTGGAATTTGATGCGCCGGTTGTTCTGTGCGCGGGTGAATTTGTGGTTAGCAAGTTTCGGAGGAGGGAAGTCATGATGTAAAAGACAATGGCATAAGGTGCCCCGAATCATTTTTCTAGAATGGTGAATGCCATGTTGGCGCGCGCCGGCAACGCAGTGAATAATGCTGAGGTGGGCGGTGGGCGGCGAGGAGGGGGATGCAGGATGAAGAACTGAAGCTGAAGACACTTACCCTGCACTGGCTTGATTCGATGCCATGTTTGAGATGCTCTCAGCATCTTGCTGCCCCTCCGTAGTGATGATGGGCTTCAGCTCCTTCTTGCGCTTTTTGGTCGCATTTCCATTGGAAGCTCCAGCTACTTGTTTTGCTTTCTGAATCGCCGCCTGCTTGATGTGAGATCCGTTCATGATCGACGACGGTGTCGCGGTGGTGGGCAGCAATTTGCGGGTGGGATGCCTGAGTGGACTTTTGGAATATGACGAGGGTGTCTGGGCAGAGACGGGTTGCGATTGCGCGAGGTGAAAGATGGGTTCCACACAACAACCTTAGAATGCGAGGGCAGCGACAGAAACAGTGATGGCGACGGCGACAGCGACGGTGGATGAAGATGTGCAAAGCATCGATCCGACGATATCAGATATCAAGCTCTCGCGGTGCGCGCTGCAAATGATGGACGAGGCGCCGCAGAACCCTGCACAGTGGTCGAGATGCTGGGAAGGCGAGGTGAAGTGGGGTTGAGCTGGTGAAGCGAACGAGCAGATGGCGGGCACGCTGGGCCTCTCGACCTCTGTTAGGCGCTGGAGACCGAAGGCTGGAAGCTGCTGGGTGTCTTAGTTGTGGTTATATCAGACTGGCCTTGCGCCCGGCAACGAAGGGAGATTGCGATGCACACGTCTGGAGATTGGGGCCAGGAGAAATAGCGCTCAAGAGTTTCAACTGCTGGATCCCGATGTTTTCTACGCTTTCAGATGATGCAAAACCACCAGGCTGTCAAGCATAAATAATATGGCGCTTCTCAAACTCAGCATCGCGCCTGTTGAGGACCAATGATGTAGGTTGTCTCCAGGGCTTGGGAAGGCCGGGAGTTAGTAATATGAGATCGTTCATCGAGCCAGGGAGAAGACGCCATGGAGGTGATTACGCTGGTATACCTGCGGAGTCTAGATCCCATGATATCGCCATGCATCTTAAAGGGGTGACAACGGACAGAGGATTTCCCCAAGCTTTACAGTTAAGTTGGCGGTGCAGCCAGCCCGGTCGCGTCTGTGGTTCCTTCAAACCGTCTGTTGTGCTCTGGGAACATGAACAATGGCTGGTTGGGAGTTATTCTGGAACTTGACCCATATGTATGTCAGACCGCTGGTTCCTCCTTTGGGCGAACTACAGTACGACATGAGGTTCACATTGAGTTCGACAGGGTTGAAGCACATAATTTTCTATTCTGATATTCATGGGATTGTGCAGCAAGCCCAGCAAGTGTGTCAAGCTCCCATTGAAACGTGATTTTGAACTCTCTCAAAATCTAAGCCGTCGTATTTGGACCAAGCATCAATAGTCGCGATGCCTCTAGATCGCCAATCTAAGGATATTATACAAAATGGGTGACGATACCTGAAATACGTCCGATTCATGCCCCCATTGATGCTCCTTCGCTGAATGCGTCGCTATTTATTGCAATTGCAGAAGACTATCAAATACAACAGTGAAGTCATCATCATTTCGCCGAGATTGCCGCTATCCATTTATCCTGATCCTTTCTGTTAACGTGTTAGCAGGTGTGCATGGAAGTTTTGGGGTAGCTGAAGGTCAGCCTCGATTGTCAATTCTGTATGTGTTGCACTTATCAACAACAACCCCAGAATCGATGATCGAGGCCGGCCTCTAATTAAACTTACTTGTCAAAATGTAACAGCTGTCCAAGAACCGTTTTGACCAAGTCAGCCTGCCTCTTCTTGTCCTTCTGCTCCAAGAATTGAAGCAAAATTGTTTTCAGATAAACATAATCCATTTTCCCTGCTTGAGCAGTACCATTAGGACTACCAGCTCGGCCACTATCAATAGATGAACGAGAGGATATGTCATTCATCTTTGACGTTTTGGCTTGAAGTGCTTTGTGGTCCTTGAGAAGCTTCTCGTATCTTTGATTAGCTTCGTCGACGATTCTCCTGAGATCTGTTCGTTGCTTCTCAGCTTCTCGAACCTGCTTCTCACTGCCATCTAAAGCATTTCGAAGTTCTCCCATAGCAGATCGCATCTCGTTGACTTCTTGTGATGCCTTTTCAGACACACCTTCAAGTTCATCCCGTCTTCGTTTCCATTCTTTCTCAGCTTGCTGAAGTTCGTCCCGATCGTCAGTAGCTCTCTTAATGTCCCGTTCAAAATCTCGAATCTTTGTTTTAAGTTCATCTACCTCACGGGCTCTTTTTCGTCCATTCGTGCTAGCCTCGTCTTCTGCGCGATCTCGTTCATCTATCGCGGCTTCCATTCGTTCCCTCATCTCACGGACCTTGGCATCAGCTCGGTCATCTACATCAGCTAAGAGTCGTCGCATTGTCTCGGCTTCCCGGGTTCGCTCACTGAGCAACCTCTGAACTTCAGCCAGCTCTTCTTCAAGACTTTCGGATTGCTCCTTGGCCTCCTTTAGCTGCATTGCCATTTCAGCGGACTGGTCTCTCATGCTGCCCAAAAGACCTTGAGCGTTGTTGTATTGTGAGCCTCTAAGTTCAACTTCCTCACGAAGTCCCTTCGACTCAAATGTTAATTTAGATACCTGATCCTCGAGATCACGGACCCTTGCTCTGAGTTTCCCGGCTTCCTCCTGTACTTCAGCAAGCTCAGAAGCAGACTTTTCTCCAGAAGCTGCAAGTTTGATCTTTTCGGCTTCCGATTTTCGCATATCCCGTTGAGCAACGCGAGCCTGGTCTTCAGCCCGAAGCCTGCTATTGGTCTCTTGAGTGACTTTCTCTGTAAGAGTCTTAATCTCAATGTCTCGATCAGCAGCTTGTTTCTTGAAGCTATTAACATCAGATCTTAAATCCCTTTCTCGAGCCTCCAGACGCCGGAGCTCGGAAGTTCGGGTTGCAAGCTCTTCCTTAGTTGACCTTAGGTTGGCGTTCTCAGAGCGGAGCGTCTTCAGTTCCGGTTGAGCTTTCTGCAACACATCACGAAGATCTGTCAGATCTCTATATCGAGATGTTGCTAATTGTTGAGCTGCTCCAAGATCAGTTTGCAGGGTAGTTGATTTCAGCTTGAGTTCTTCATACTCCGCAGTCAAAGCTTTCAGGTCGGCTTCAACCTTTTCAGAAGCTTTGGATAACTTCGAATGAGTTTTGATGTCCTCCTCCAGTTTCGCGATAGTCTCCCTGAAGGTGGATTCCGATTTTTCTGACTCTGTGGAGCGCTCCTTATGGCTTTCGATTTCACTCTCCAGCTTCTCAATAGTCTCCTGAAGTGATTTCTTCTCACTCTGTAACTCCTTAATCTTCTCTTTCGCCTCCACATGTTCCTGCCCAATGCTCAAAAAGTTATCTTGCATGTTTTCAAGCTCCTCCCGAAGATCTTCCTCAGTCTTTCGCTTGGTTTGCAATTTCTGGATTTGTGAATCCTTATCGGCAACCTCCTCTTTAAGCCGTGAGATTTCGGCCTGAAGATCTGTAGCCATGGGGGTAGAAGGGGTAGATTCGGGTTCTGCAGAGCCTTCCTTTGTAGAACTTGACACCGCAGTTGCTACAGCATTTCCACCCTTCTTTTTTTTCTTGTTCTTTTTCTTGGCACCTCCAACTGCTGGTCCCGAAGCACTTTCAGGCACTGCTAAAGCTTTGGCTTGCAAATCTTCGCCGTTTTGGCTAGCAGTTTCACTCTTTATTTGCTCTTTCAAGACCTTGATGGACTCGGTGAGTTCTTGGATTTGCTGGGCTCCACTCGCTTGTGACTTTTCGACCTCCTTCAACTTCAGATCCAGCTTTTCACGATGCTTCTCAGCCACTTTGCGAGCAACCACTTCCGCTCTAAGCTCTTGGATCGAAGTCTCCTTTTGACTCAAAATCTCGGCTTCAAGAGTAGCTATCTTTTCAGCAGCCTCCTTTCTCTGGGCTTCCAGGTCATTTTTGAGGGTAGTAAGCTGTTCATCCTTTGTAGCCAAATTTGCCCTAAGTACTTCTAATTCAGCTACTTGCTTTTCCTTCGCTTCCAAATTGCTTCTCAGCTGGTCCATCTCAACAACCTGCTTTTCCTTTGTCTCCAGACTGGCCTTGAGCGTGTTAATTTCAGCGGTTTGTTCTTGAACTTGCTTCAGTCGCTTTTCATTCTCTTCAGCAGCATCCTTGGTGTCGCTCAAATCCCGAGTTGCTTTCTCCAGGTTTGCGACCAGACCAGAGCTGGATTCCCGAGCAATGGCAAGATCTTTCTCAAGACTCGTTACCTTAGTGTGCAAAACAACAATTTCATTGGCCTTCTCTTTTACTTCGGCCTGAAGCTTTGGCAGCTCATCGTCATATGAGAAAAACTCCTCGTTTACATCTTTGTTGTCAGATGTCGCCTGAGGAGCTTGCTTGGGTGAAAATAAACCTAAAACCGATTGCACAGGTGATTTCACGGATGCCGTAGGTGTATCAATGCTAATAGTATCGGCTTTCTCTGCTGCTTGCGGCTCACTGGCTGGTATAGATTTGGCAGACTCTAGCTGTTCCCGTAAAGTCGCGGCTTGCTTTTCAGACTCTTCGAATTTCTTCTTGTAGTCATCCTTCTCTGCTGATACACGCTTCAACTCATCCATCACCATATCCCCCTTCAAGTTGAGCTGATTTAAATATTCTACCATGGCATCGGGATCTGAAATCGTTGCAAGAGGAGTATGTTCCTTCAGAGCTTTCTCAAAGGGCTCAATTGATATAGCCCGGGCATGGGCAATACGGTACGAACGTAGTAAATCTGTGCAAGAATCAACACTGCGTGTGATGGCTAAGACAAAATTCCGCCCTACCTTGATATTTAGATGATAAGAGCTCTAACTTCCGTAGCTTTGTACGAACATCTGCGGGCAGCTCTGCAGCTTTGGCGGGTATAGCAGCTGGTTTTTCGGTTGCCTTTTCTTTCTCTGCCTCTTCGGATGCGCCAGCGTCTGTAGTTGCCGCCATCGTGGATTCTTTCTCTTCAACTTTTGCTGGTTTTTCACTTGCTACCTCTTCTGACTCATCCTCTATAACAAAAGCGTTTTCGAATTCGGAAGGGTCAGGGCCTCGTGCTTGTGCACCATCTCCGTCCTTCGGTTTTGATCGCCGTGGCTTCGTAGAAGGAGATTCTGTTCGAGATGATGACCGTCGTACAGTATTATTTGAGGTGGAGTTAGATCTTGACGGGGGGGCACTGCTACCAGCAGCTTTCTGGCGAGCCTGTTCTTCAGCAATTCGGGAGTCTATGGCCCCTTTCAAACGCTGTGGACAGTTAGCAGGTCGCAAGGCTACCATGGGAATTATTAAATGTCCGCACGTACCTGGAACATTGTGACCACGTCTGGTTATTCACAAATATTCATCCCCTGGCCCATCCGAGTACAAAGTGTAAATTACAATTGCGACAATCGTACACCTCAACAAGAAACTATCTGTCAAAATAGAATGCGCCCAGACAGGAGAGTGAGACGGATTTAGGTGGTCCAAGCGCAGCCGATTTGAGAAGGCAGCTGGAGTTGGAGCTTCAACCTTGGAACCTGGAAAGCCACGCGACACTCCTTGCTCGTTGTCCTCACCACTCCTTTGCACTCATTGAGGGGATGTTACGATAGTGTTCAAGTTCAGTCCAAGGACTTCAAAATGGTCTCATTTTGGCCGTGGAAGGTAAGTCGAATTGCCACGTATTTCTAAAACAAAACTGATTGTTGAAGGGCAATGACACCTCTCCAGCCTCGTTTGAGAAGGCCTTGTCAGCACTTGCAACAAAGTTATCAAAGTCGCAGACGCAGCTTGACACTCTCCGCCAACGTGGTCGCCGTCTAAAGGCGCTTTGGACATTATACGCAATCTTTGCATATCTTCTATGTTTTATTATACTTTTTCTCGTTGTTGGGTGGCAGAACTGGAGCGCAGTGGAATATACGGCAGTTTCGGGAAGCCCTCTATTGTACTTATAAATTATTCACAAACCACCAAGCTTTACTAATATGGTCATAGCATTTACCTCGTTCGAAAAGGCATTACAGCCTATTATGACTTCAGAATCGACACTGTCACGAAACGATTAGAGGACCAGCAAACGGAGCGGACCAAGACCATCGAAAAGCTGAAGGCTGCCACAAAATATAATTCTACACAAGAACTTCTAGAGAAGTATGGGGGAGCACCACCAGCACCAAAACCCAAGACGCCAAAGACGCCATCTAAAGCCCCCAAGGCGAAGGAAGATGCATCCCAACCACTTCGTGTAGGAGCGGGTCCTCCACCACCGACTGCAAATATCCCAAGACCAGGACAAGGCCAGCTTCCAAACTCAAGTCTACCATCAACTCCTCAGTCAGGTCCAAGAGGCTCGCATCATCAAACTATACAACCTTCAAGTGCCCCTTCTCCCGTCGGACCCCCAGAATTCGCTCCAAATGCTTTCCCTACTCCACCACAATATGCACATAGTAGTGAGCATGCTATAGGAGGGAATTGGTATGACAGAGTACTAGATTTATTGCTTGGTGAAGATGAAACATCTCCGAAGAACCGCATGGCTTTAATATGCCAGAATTGCCGGCTCATAAACGGACAAGCTCCCCCAGGAGCTAAAACTCTCACAGAAGTTGGGAAGTGGAGATGCTTTGCATGTGGTGCATGGAATGGCGAAGAAGACGAAGCCGCCAAGGCTGTCAAAGAAATGAAGAAAAGAATTGAAGAGGAGCAGCCTTCCGAGGTGGAGAAATCTATACAGGATAGCGTGGAGCTTGTCAGCGAGGGAGAAGACGAGGATGTCATAAAATCGGAGGATCTAGACTCCTCGGAGGAAGTTGTTGAGGTGAAACCTAAAAAGGGTCGATCCAAGGGTAACAAGAAGAAAATGTAGAAGAATATGATCCTCTTCAAATATGAAGGCTAGTAATAGAAATCATTATAGTGGGAAGAATCCTAGTTCATCAAAAAGACCATCCCATGGCCGAGCAACCGATGCCGGATTTCAAAATTTGCCAAATCGCATCTCCTCGTTCGCCATCAATCCTCCTTTAGATTTTTCCTTCTCTCACTTTTCCCTTAGTTGTTTGAGGTGGTGGTCCGACCTTTGGCTTTAGGAGAGCTTTTCTTTCCCCCCGTTCCACCATGCCTGCTTGTTATTGTACTTCCTTTTCCTTAAATTCTTTCTCTTCCGCAACATGGGTGTTCCATTCTTCCGAACTATCGATCCTTCTTGGCATTTCAAGCTTCTCAACGTAAGCTTGAAAGCACCCACATCCACCAACCACACATTCAAATCCTCTTCCGTCACCCATATGGAAACCCTCTCTTCTTAACATCGGTTTCCTTCTCCAACCTCACCATCCACGGTTCCATCATCTCCCCCTCCCTGTCCCCAGGTTAACTTATTCAAGTCTGGCTGAAACGTACCACACTCTTCTATTATATTATATTCCCTTTTTGCATTCCACTGTCCTGTTGTCCCATATTCGTGGTTTTCTGGGATTCATATCTTTAATATGTCGTCCTATTGGGCGGAAGGGACCATCTTATATCAAGCCTCTTAACACATTCATGATGCGTTTACGCTCTTTCCCGTACAGCTTCGTCTTGCGAAGATGTGTTCAGAAGCACCTAGCAACTAATCCGAATGACACTTCTTGATGTCCCAGGTGACTGCTTCCTCTTGCAACACAGGGATACTTATCATCTCTATTCGTGACTGGAAATGCCATTCTAGACTTAGTGAGCGGAACTTTCGAGGCTAGAAGATAGTCAGAGGGCTATTAGAATGTGGATTTTGCGATAGTTAGATTGTAGGTGTATGGTTGACGACATAAATAGCGAGTGCGCCAAATTGGGTGCGGGCTGAGAGGTGGATTGGTAGTTTCATTTTCAATGGGTTTGTTTGGGTGGTATTGAGGTTGAGAAGTTCGATGGCATTTGGGGGTACAGTAGGATAATCACTCATAAATTGAGGGCGAAAAGAAGAGCAAAGTACGAGAGTGAGAGGACTTCTACATCATTGTTGACAAGACTAGACAGGCAAAGTGTAACTATGTATAAATAAATATTGGTAACATTGTGCATATAAATTATCGAGCCCCGCTGTGTATGTGAGTGAGCCTAGGGTTTATATTCTCATTTAAGGGATGTTTAGGTAAGATGTGAATCGAGAATAGATTCTAGCATTATGCTATACTTCAGCTGAAAGGGCTCTCATCAAACCTAGCAAATATTTCATATTTTAGACCAGACACGGGGAGGGGGAGAACTAGACGGGTGAAAGGCGTAACGATGCAAAGGTGAGTTCAACACAAATCTACATCACCTCAATTACCTGCTAACACAAGCCCATTATGAAGTCAGAAGTCTTTATGTCCATGGACCATTGCCAGACAATAGCAGACCTATTCTTAAGAATTAAAATGCTATCTGACTAGTCCAGAGAACGAAAAAGAAGATATTGGTGTTTCACTTGAGTAATAAAAATCCATAAGGGATTACAGATGAGGTAGGCCAAACAAACCCGCAAAAGAAAATATATTTTTCTCATCCTCTCTCACCAGTACTTTATAACCGCCCCTCAGATCCTAGGTTCCTCCATGCACATGTAAAAGTGGTAGTTATCAAAACACAATTCCAGCCATCAGTCCTTTTTTCCTTACCTCGTTTTATAGGTTATGAGCATAGGCTTAGGGGAAAGTTCGCCTGGGGGCAAAGGGCGTAGATTCATAGGCCTCCTACATCGTGCAATGTATCCGCTTTCTACTACATCAACCTAGAGTGGACAGTTGACCACATAATGTTTCACGGTCTGTAGTAGTTAATTCTTGTTGCATATTTTAAGGTGTTAGTGCATTTCATTGATATCTGCCAAATTTTGTTCAGAAGGCTATATAGGAGGCATATAGCAAGGTTGTTGGAATAATACTCCTAGTCTTTGATATGCTGAATTGCCAGTAAATTTCGGGGCAACTTTCAAGTAATTCAGTTCCAGGGTAAGTGAATCCCGGGCCTATTGTCTTTAACCAACATCTTGCCATTACACTAAACGTTCTAGGTAATACAGACCGCCTCCATTTCATAGAGGCCGTACTATAACTCTCTCATTTTCATCCAGCCCTGGTGGGCGTGCCACTATCTTGCTAGTTCACCCTTACTTCCTTTCCATTATCAAGGCACTAGCTAATATCTCACTAGACAGTCCATCACCAACATGGCATGCCTCTAGTTTCCCCCACTTTCCTCCCTCCCTACACCCCCTTCACCGTAGTAATTACGCGAATGCTACTCGTTTAGCTAGCATTTAAATTATCAAGATTACCATAAGCTGTAAAAGGAGCAAAAAGCTTCAACTAGATATATTATCGGCATGAAACTCTCAAACTAAATCAGAGAGAACACGAGGACGATTTAGTTACCAGAGAAAAATTAAGTAATATGAGTAGCGATATCATCCCTTACCGAATCCTCATCACATAATGAAATACATGTCTACGCCACTTCAACTACAAGCAATAAACGACGTATATTTTATTAAAAAATAACTCAGCCACTTGTGTATTTCAAATAACTCGGATGCCATTTGCAGTTTGTAGGATAGATTGTGACTAGATTCGTTTCATTAAAGTTATAAATTAATTGTCTCGTTATGAGCCTATATCCTTGTCTTCGATGCTCATGCCCCTGTTAATCATTCTTATCCTCCTCTCGTTATGCTTTGCATTTACAGCGACGGTGCTACCGCCTTTTAAAATACGCTACGCACTTTAAACTCTAGCTTAACTTGATGCAATAAGTACAAGTCAACCCACTTCTCCAAATTGGAACGGGATTCAAATACGTTGCGACAATAAATGCACTTCAGTAACGTGCACCGAGTCTCATAAATTTTAACCACTAGCCGCTCAGATTCATTCCTTAAACTAGAGACTATCGAGCATTTCTTTCGTCATCAACTGCTTACTTGGATCATATCCCAACATCTCCCTCTACAAACCATAACGACAACAACATCCTCATCCGATATTTTCGCGGGTTTATTTCCCTTCACAGCTAACAATAAATAGCAATTATAGCTCTCATCGCCATGATGATCTGTTAATTTTAAGAAGCTTACCGCCTTCGCTCGAATATTAGCCTGTGCGAGTTCACTTGTCTCGGAAAATATGATAATTCCTCAAAACGTCCAACAAGATTTAATATATGGTGATGGACCTTTTTGAATATTTTCGGTGATGTTCTATTCCTTGTACAATGAAAATTGTACTATATAGGTGTCGTAGGCCCTAAGTCCCTTGAATCACATGCCAATAGATGCTCTATACTCCCTGAGTAGCCGAACCTTCGGTGCTACTGGTGGGAACCCGCCACTTCACTAAAGTCTCTTCATACAGTGACTTGAATGTCGTACATTCCTCGCTCCCAATTCCTCTTCTTCCAATAAGTTTGGGCAATGAGAAGGGTTTCTTTGGGGTAAATATCTTTCCGGATTTAATCCTCTATAAGAGAGATTTGATTCTAAGAGAGCTAAAGATCTTGCTTGCATGCCAAACACGACGTGTTAATCCTTATGCACGAGGGTACTTTAGCACTTCCAGCGGTTGGTGACACGCTTTTTGGCTCTTCATGAGGGCTTCTTCGAATCTCCACATGGGGGCTAGTTTTCTCAAAACCACGAATTCTAGACTATTCCATAACGATATTCGACAAGCTCAACGCTGAAAAATTTATATCCACAGTTATGACAAGTGATTGAAAGGTAATCCGGCGTTGTCCACATATGCTCTACCTGCCATTTTTGAAATTTATGATAATGAAAGTTATTACCTAAGATATTATATGCCTCCAACAACCACCCTCACTTACTCTACGTCAAAAAGGAACTCATTCGACTTTAGGCTGAGATACAGGTCTCACTACTTTATGCAAACCCTCCTACGCTTAGTGATATTGTGATATCCAACACCAGCTTTCTAGTGTTGGGAGAATGATGATTCACAACTAAATATAGAAAAATGCCCAATATGAAGCATTGAATTCTCGCTTTTGAACGTTGTGGCTACTAATTCTTCGACAGCGAGGCAGAAGAGTACATTATGATACATCACACTCGCTTGAAGAGCTATTGGAAGATAGGAACCCTCATGTCCATCTTTGTTGTAGAGTCACCCTAGGATGCTCTTAATGGAAGAGTAAACGAAGTGTGGAAGGAGAATGTGATCAAAATGAGTGTATAGTATAACGAAGTGGGTATTTTTTTTAAAGAAAAAAAGAAAAAAGGAGGAACAAGTGCCGGGGTGTTCCACCTTATTGGATGTATGACAAGGTTGAACCACCAGGAAAAGAGCATCCGGTTGGAACCAAGTGACATCTGCCCAATGACGCGTAATAGTAAGGTAATTAGCACACTTTCCAAATTACTTATAAAACCAGCACAGCTCCCCGCTCGGTGCTTATTCTTTCGTTTCGACGATTTTGTGCATATGCAAAAGAAGTAAGGCGATAATTTCTAGGCAACAGATTAGGCTCTTGCCACTAGCCCACTACTATCACGACTCTCTGTTTCTATTCATCACTTCTTTCTTTTCATCCCCAATAAATTCGGTGTGCGTTTCGCTCCTCAAATTTCTTGAGTTATTAAACTGACCTTCATTCAAAGGTCTTCAACAAACGGAGGAGTTCAGGTGACCACAACCACGAAAACGTCTCATTGGCGCTCAGCAACTTCGTCAGACCTCTGCCAACGCACACCGAGGCAACGAATTTTCCCTAGCGATACCGCTAAGTTACGAGCTTCAAGATGTTTTCAATCTCGTGCATCTAGAATGGCAGTACCAGAGCTGTTGATACCCCACGGATTATAGCGGGTGGGGGGTTTTTTTTTCCTTGGAAAGACTCTGTTGAAGAATTCCTCTTGACCACAGCAACAATCCTCCTGACGGTTATGATTGGCTGGGCTATCTATTGCATGGTGTTGATGTGGTCGGCATATCATGACCGAGCAATATGTCTTTGGCCAGTATTACACAACATCAGCTAAAAAATTTTGCATCTCACAGTATTCTGTGGAGAATGGCGTCAAGGCTATCAAGCTTGATCCTCGAAACTTAATTGATGGCAGGGGGAAAAGCCAGCGAAGTATAAAGGGCCATGACATGCGTCGCTCCCGTTCTGAACCCGGAGAGCCTATTCAGAACCGAGTTGGGGACCAATCCTCAGTCCCGGGATCGCAATCGTACTTGGCAATTATCTTTATCAGGGTATCATGATGAGGAATCCACGCGGTGGCCACGCCTGCTTATATTCTCTGCAGACTCGATGGATATTTTCAGCCAGCTGGATTATTTTGAGAATTGGAGTGGAAAGAAATTTGCTTTTGGCTATGATCCTGGCTTTTCGCCTTCCTCTTCGATAGAGGAAAATGGTGTTTGATATAATGGTTCGCCCGTTCATCCCAGGTAGTGAAGCACTGGGAGCAGAGGCTACATTGTCTTGGCCAGTCCGAGTCATAAGGAAACTGCCATTTCTTATATGATCGAACCTTATCAATGAACTCGATTTGACCACGGTCGTTCGAGTGCTTCTTGTCAAGATGACCCTTCAAGTCAACTTCTCTCTTGTATAGGAAATGGATTCCCTGTCGTGCTTTTGGGCAGTCTAGGATGTGCTCAATACAAAGCAAAAGGGATGGAAGCTGTTCCTTGCAATGTTTGCATCCAAAAATACCATTGACCTGGAATATTGCACAGAGCAAGCACATAAACTTGACCTGGTTCCAATGTTCATGTGCTTCGTGTCTCTTCCAAGTCGATGGTGAAGGGTAAACCTTAACACAATTTGGACTCGTGCATTGAAGCCGCCGAGAATCAACACTCGATATGCTGGTCATTGTTTGATCTGCTTCTGAGCGAGCGTACTGACTGGATGATTCGGCCGTCGTGAAGCTATCAGGATCATTGGACCTCGATCTTAGCTGACCTGCCTGCCCGTCGTCCTCGTCAACGCTGCTGATTTGTATGGCTGGAAGGGGTGGTGGCCCCATGATATGTCGCCCTTGTCGGTGCTGCCAGAATTCCAAATCCACATCTGCATATGACATGTTGAAGAGTCGCGCAAGCATCTGCTTCTTCTCTACTGGTGGATCTGCATTATAAAGAAGGCAGTTATCCTTGACCATCACTGCCCAAACCTTGAGGGCCCAGTCGTCAGCGGACCTGCTCTCCTCGTTTGTATGTCTCGAGCGTTTATGCGGACGATCAGGTCCATGAGGAAGATAGGTGTTCCGGTTGGTATTCGATTTGGCACCAAATGCTTCCCTGCCAGGCTTCGCGGTGCCATCTTTGGCTACAACCTCAAGGGCCTATCAAACATGAGTACAGCGTCTTGAGCAGGTTGTAACTTTCTGACTTACGCTCTGTGGAAAATCGGCAGCTGCTCGAGGGTCTGGTCCGTCTTTCAAAGGGTCTTCCCAAACATCATCGAAGTTCGTCTGGTCTGCAAAACCCCAATTATTATCGTCATTACTAACATTGCTGAATGTCTCGTTGATATCATCACACGTGTGAGTATTTCCGGCCGCTGCAGTACTGTCGAGCAAAAAGTTGTTGTCGTTCTGCTGGTTGTTGTCACTTAGAATTGCGCTGTTAACTCGAGGGGATGTGTTAAAGCTCCCCATTCCCGTCCCGGTTGGCGCAGAGAGCGGAGTGCCCACCATTGCAGATCGTTGTCTATATCGGCATAATATATACTCGAGAATAACCAAAAATAAGGTGAGAGGTAAGCTTCTTGCTGGGGAAGGGGGGAATAAAAACTGCCGGTGGGAGACTGTAGCACGAGAAACTTAAGCTGGGCGGTGCAAGGACGCCGACGTCATTTGTGATTGGAGCGATAAAGCATGGGGAATTGTGGGAACCCCAGGGTGGAGAGTTCAAATAACCTCACTCAAGGTAAACAAACGGTTTTGTGAATTAGTGAAGGTAAAATTTTTCATGACAAGATCGTCCAGTGTTCAGAAATGTCCTCACGGTTGAGGGCGACGCCCTGTCACGCTAGATTACGCGGCAGCCACTGAGTTAGTCATGTTGCGATGCATTGAAGCTCAATGGCTTGGAAACTTATATTTCAACAGACACATTATACATGCACTGTATATCTTTATGAGGCCCCCAGTTTTTAATTAAATTTATTGTAGTCTATTACCAATCACAATAGATCTACAGCCAACTCAATCATATGTACCACCATCAACACTACAATCAACATCCAAACCCCAGCTTCACCTGATCTCAATAAGATGTTCCATTGACACTTGCAATTCAAACCGCAACCCGTACAACAAACCCCAAGCTAAACCAACTACATAGTTTGTTCCAACTCACTATTGCAATAACTACAAACTTTCTAGGTAATCAAGCCAACCCTGTTCCAAGACAAGCAAGAATTGTAGATGTGACGTCGATCAGGAGGTAGGTCAACTCGACGAGAAGTGTTAACGCTGCAGGGCAATACGAATAGACAATCTGGCCAGAAGCAAGCTTGTTGAGAACAATAGCCGTAGAAACTAGCGTTATGAATATGAAGCGGTGGATATAATACATTTAGTATTGCCAAAATGGCGGAACCCTTCAATTATACATACCATCGCTATTAAAAACTATGAAGCTTACTCCCCTCACCCCGCGCTGCGAGAGCAATGAATGAACAAAGTTAGACACCATTGAAACTAGTGAATGATAGTTGCCACAATCTAGGAACCCTAAACATGTGTGACTTACACAAGATATACAATGTCCAAGGCCCCTTGGGCTAGGGGAGGGAGTGCTCTGAAGTGCAGCAGGGGCGTTCATTGGAATAGATAGTGGGGTTTTAGATAGCGGGGTACATATATCAATATCTAGTTTCAACACTTCAACTAGCCACAATAGTAACCTGAACAAGCGGAGTCGTGCAATATGTAGTGCAATGAGGAATAAGAACATTCTGAGAGCAGGAATATCTAACCACATATTTGTCATCACAGAAGGAGAAATTTCATCTTTACCAATTGCGAGGTATGAAACAAGAATTGCGATAGGTGCCTCTCACTTGACAGTCAATTGAGTGTTATTCAAGTCGTTCGTCAAATAATGATCTATATTAGTGGGAGGTCAATTTTGACTATTGCCAGGCTCAGGCGAAGATAAAGTTATCAAGGGATTGATGGATTCTAAGTATCGAAGGTCCAGTCAAGGTGATGGTTGATGGGCGAAAAAGAAGAGGATGGAGCTCTCCATCTCCACCATCATGGCACAAGCAAGCGCTCCGATGCTAGACATCGTGGAATTTTCGTGGTGTTGTTCGGTTGCTCAAATTGTTCACACGAAAATGTTCAGGAGTTCGTGAACAAGTTAAATCAAGCCGTGGTCATCCTGTCAGCTGCCCGCTGAACCGAGCCTATAACTAACGACCCCCTGCTGTAGTGACACTTATGGGAAGGCTGCAGCTCGCTCTCTTGTTTACCAGAGTATAAGTGCTTCAACTTCTATATTTCCTTTCTTTTACTTGGATCTTCTCTAACTGAGTCCTGCTTCATGTATTATCAAGTTTTCCCCTGAAAAATCAATTTTCGTTGCAAACCCATTTGAATTTTAAGCCAAACTTCAATCAGCACACTCTTTGTCCTATCTCCCTCCTATGCATGGGATATGTTGATTCTTCAACTAAAATAAATATCAGTATATCTTCTGAGGCAGAATTCAGAGTTAATATAAATTGATAGTGTTCTCTAATAGAAATTTGGAGGAGGGGGGCTTGAAGAAGGAGCACCTAAAATTCCAAGTAACGCCAGGCTTGATCACGGGTGCGAGGGATGAGTAGGAAATCCAATAGTGTTGAACTATACCTCAAACTTCTTTCAGTCAGGGAGGTTTTGATATTTGTAGTCTTTTATGCAAGTGCATTTTCGCGTCTAGGAAGAACGCAAGCTTCTTACACCCTTCCATCTTTGCAATCCACTTTCTTGCTAAGCTAGCGCAAATAGGAGTAATCTCTTACAGCTCGTTTGAGTCCCATAGAGTGGTTTTCTAGCCTTCTCGTAGCAGCACTTGATGCTTGGGATAATCACAAGCAGGGTCATAATAGACGAACTATATTATACAAATTCTTTTCCATAGGACAGATAAGAAAAGACGAAACCCTGAGCAAAACTTAAATTACGAAACAAATTTGTTCTTCGACAAATGCTGTGATGTTGTCGGTGATTAGTCGGTGATAGGCGGTGATAGGCAGTAGCGGCCTCTCCAACCTTCAGTCTGTACTGGGGAGGACTTGGTTCTCAAAATCATGAATCTGATTCGCACCTTGCTGCATGAAGCCGGATGGTTATGGTATATTTAGCGAAGGCAGTGAAGTGACGTCGACACATTGCTACTCGAATCTCCAGCAGAAATGCAAAATATTCAAGGTATCGCAAATCCACACCTCCTACTGGCACGCTAATTCCTCTTTAGTAGGTACGGCGTAACTGTGCCGTAGCGGTGGCTTCTTGAGAAAAGTCTCATGCATACTGGATATCCGCGTACCCATTGTTGACTAAAGTATGCATAGATGTAAGCTGTTTTGTTGAATAAAATAAGTATATAAACCACTTGCTCTCTACTCAAGAAACCGACAACATTTCAACTTAGCTCATCATACCACAAGCTCCCACAATAAAAAATATAGGTTCAAAATGGCACCCTCATACCCCCCAGTCGTCCGCCACATTACAGTCAACAACCCTGACGGAACCTCCACCTTCCTTGACACTCCCCCCCCACCAACCCAGGACACTGGCCTCTCCTCTCGCCTAACCTACCTATATTCCACCCCGCCCACCTTCTCTCTCACTACTTCCACCGACCTCACCTACCACAATGCCGCTCCCCCCGCACCATCCCTACGTACTTTCCCTGCCACCGGAGCTAGCGCTTGTGTAGTTGTTGATATCCCGCCAAATCCAACTGGAGAACAAGGGGTCATGCATCGAACAAACACCCTTGATCATGTGTTTATTTTGGAAGGGGAGATGGAGCTGAGTTTGGACAGTGGGGAGAAGAGGGTTTTGAGGAGGGGAGATATAGTAGTGCAGAGAGCACCCATGCATAGGTGGAGGAATCTGAGTGCTACAGAGCCGGCAAGGATGATTGCTGTTGGGTTGGGGGGTGAGGGGGCGGTTGAAGGGGAGGTTATAGTTGCTGAGAATCAGTGAAGTGTAGTTTTGAAAGATTGTGGTTGGGATGAGGGGAAGTTAAGCGCATTATAATAGTCTTAGCGGATTAGAAGAGATGCTTACCCATGAACTGAATCACATTTATCACCTTGGCATGTTCAAAGGTGTTAAATTTAAAAAGTTGCGAATTACCCAAGTATTATTGGCCGACTTGGTGTCAAACGAGAAATGGGAGAGGTACGCTTATTGCCTCATACCCTCCCATATATCCAAAAATCCTTAATCCAACCCTCTAGATTATGTGGCCTTCACTTTATTTCTCGCTCCACTAGCCGTAGTTATCGATTCAAGCTACTCCTAAAATTCTTTCGTTATCTTCGACACAGCCTTAAGTTCTTTAACATTACGCTTGTCATCTAGGTTAGAGCTAGTGCGACTCCGTGTCCTGGTGACCGCGGAAGAAACCACATTCCGGATTTGATGACCATTGAGTTTAGCTTCAACACCATATTCTTCCACTTATTCATCTATTTCGTCGCGTCTCCTGATACACTCCGGTTCGATCTGATCTAGGAACATCTTGAAAGTTTCTTTCTATTAGTCTTTGCTTAGGTCGTCGTATCGTATGGCGAGATGGATTCGGGATTGAACTGCTACGTCGCAGGATGTGATGCGATTCGTTGTCAATATCATTATTCCTTGACAGTATTCCAGAACTCTCAGAAGTACTAGAAATTGTTAGATCAAGATATTCTATTGCATCAGCAGGGTTTGATAACTATACCTGAGACCAAAGCATTCCTATTCACATCACCATCTTTTGTCTGAGTTTCGGGGGAAACATCTGCTTCATCCCTGTTTTGCTGTTTAGATATAAGTTGATAACCTCGATGAGAGGACCATACATATGTAAAATGGCTTCCTAAGTGCCAGCGAGGGCAAACATCTGTTCCTGATTTTTCTCTGCCTTTGATGCATCTAGCCCAATCTCTGCAAAGTTGGCTACAAACAGTGCTTTCTACTTCTGCTATTGTTTCTGCTGTAAGCTATTGAGAAGTTAGTTGCGAATATGTAACCTTTGTCGTGCTACTTACAGTTTTACCGACTCCATAAGGACCCTATATACTGATCAGTCAATTCCTGTGATTGAACGAGTTTCAATACTAACTATGTAAAAGTATTACAAGACCATTCCCCTTCCTATTCATCACATCGTTGAATTGTGGCTTGTCGACCTTGGAACTATTCTTGCTCTCATGACCCCTCTTTTCGAGGAGTCGGATATAGTATTGATCTAATTCGGCCTTCCTATCTGCAAGATTCGCGTTCTAATTAATAGTCAGAAATCGCTTGAGCTGGCCTCATTGGGATGACTTGCTGAAGGATTCGATGATGTGGGCATTCTGGCTGGGTTTAAATCAAAGCTGGGGAATAATAGCAGGCAGAAAGTTGAAATTTTGAGGTTCTAGGCCTACGCATCAATGTTTAATGCTTAAATATGTTGCACAGGGGACTGTTAGAATTTCGTGTATTTTCACAAGAGCAGCATGGCTTAGGTATGGCACTCTAGGCTGCTCCTCCCCTCAGTTTCATAAATTACTTATTCATCACTGAGGCATATTTAGATACTGAGACAAGTTGAAGTTGATTGAGCCAACGGGAAGCCATTTGTGAATAACAAATCGTATTACTTATGCACATAGCTGCTTCTGGCCCATTCCTAGAACGCGGATCTCTCGGTTGTATGCTAAACAATCTAGGCAGAGGCGATGTAGACGTGAGGCAACCGAATCTGCGAATCTTGACTTGTGCACCAACACTGCTTCCATCGCATGCCCGATAGCGTGGACACGGCATTACCCTAAATGGCCGGTATAGCACTAGAATCACGAGTTGGGGTTGCGAGATTAGGTAATAAATAGCCCAGAAAAGAAGATTTGAACGAAAGCAATAGGTAAAGCTTAATATCCGTGCAAATCCATATAATGCTACAATGAGCATTCAGACAACCCGGGTGTTATCATGTGATAAACATTGACTTGTTCAGAGAAACCATAAAGCTTGCTGAGAAAGCATTCGAGGATCGGGGTTCGTTCAGGATACAAATTCAATCACTTTTCAAAAGAAAGGAGAAGAAATTTCGATTTGTGCCCACGGAGTAGGAACTTCGAGATCAATTAGAATTGCTCACGGCCGATGACCTCAGTAAAGTGGTCAAGGCTATACACTCACTGTGGATAGGAGGCAAAACAGCTTCTACAATTATGAGAGAAGCTATGGGCTAAAGCAACTAAGGGGGGGGGGGGTTACAAAACTTGGCGCGATTCCTCTGCCAAGTTGCAGGAGCATGTAGCATCTATCTAGAGGGAAGTCATCATGTTTACCCGAGAAATGGCCAGGTACTTTGCAAAACAAAGCGGTAGGTGGGAAAATAATCCTAATGATAGTAATAATGCAAAACTAACATAAATTAATTTAGTCAGATATCCATTAGCCATCCCGAGTCCGCCATCAAGAGGAATCTCAAACACAACCGTGACCATAAATAACCCCCTGGCTGCAGTTGGCGTCGAAGCTATGGTACTTCTTCACTGTCGAAACTGAGCAATTGATTTGAATGTACAAAACCTTCAAGAAGAAAACGAGCCCCTGCTACAAAAAATGGTAGAAGTCGAAGGGTAGAACAAGGAGCTCATAAAACAGAACGTGGCGCTCATAAACAATGTTGAAAATGTAAAGCAAGAAAGTCATTTATTACGTGAAAATTCGGACTGTAAGAAAAATCGCAACCCCTTATGGCATGTTTAGCTGACTTGACGCTTCTCAAGTTAAGATGAAACAAGCGGATGACGAAAATCTAGAAAGGATGTGTGAGTACCTCGATGTATGTAAAAGTATAATCCAATGTTTAAATTTAGAACCGAAGCTGACACGTAACTCACAGCTAGCTCAACCATCAATTGAGGTCGACATCGAAACTTGCAAGCAGGCATTTCTTGATGCATTTTCAGATGAAAGCATAAGCCATAGAAGGACATGTACTAAGTACGAAAGGATGACTCCGGATTTCCTAGACTCCTGTGAAACGTGTAACGATTGGCGTACATGCGAGACTTCTGCATTACTTTTATTTTTGCGGGCCTCCAGGCACTGAATCGAGGCTCGAAGTTACGACACACTCTTGGCTATCTCCCGCTGTATCATTCATGGCGGAAAGGACAATCTTGGGGAATAATGTTGTCGACATATTATTGCTGCCACCCTGGAATTCGAGCTGAAAGAGGGAGGGCTACTACCGTCATATCTGCTCTAATCTATCGAATCCTCTGTTGCCGCCCTTCAATTTTAAGGGGTGCCCAGATGAGGACACGTTTTAAAATCAATAGCTACACAATGCTTGAGTACGAAGGATGACGGCGAGGCTGTAAAAACGATGATGCAGATTTTCCGAGAGGTTCTTGTCGAGCTCAACAAATGCTGTGCAGCCAAAATGACCTGCATTATCCTTGATCGATCACTGCTCCATCGATAGTTGCAAGTTCTCAGTAGACCGAGTTATGAACCAGATCTTAAAACTTGTAATAGACCCCGATTGCAAGGTAAAAATCATGGTAATCTATGATAGCTCTTTTTCAGAAAAATCGAGCTTTCACAAGGACGAGGATACTATAAAGTATAGTAAGGTGTATATCGAGGAGTGGCTGGTACACAAGGAGGTGGACTTCTGAGGCTTAACGCTTTGATATGTGTATTTGACAGTTAATCTTAGCAAGGTTCCGTGGAAGATTAGTAATTATTTTAAGAGTAGCACTTGAGGGCAGGTCAATAACAGCCAAAAGTGGTTGCAGGATAAAATGTTCCGCTGTCAATTTATTCTCCGATGACATATGTACAGCCTTCTGGGCCTATCCATACTTCATGCACCCGGCCTGCATCGACGTCAATCCGGTCGCCAATACAATATGTCTCCTTTGTAGGATCTTTGTCCTCCGGATATGTTATTGTCAGTTGACCTTTGAGTATCAGATGCGTGGTTAGGCCTCGATGCGAATGTGGTGGGTAATGGGCATTCCTGTGGCAAAGCCTGTTAGCTCTGTGCAACGACAAGGCTTTTTCGAAGATTCCTTACGGTCTATCAGTCCATGTGAATACATGCGGAAAGCCCCACGATTTGACCTCCTTCTCTGGGCTCTGTGGCTTTGCTGCCATCGTGGTAAGGTTGCGTTTAAATTATTGGTGTTAAGAATTATTTGCGATGACGAAGCTTAGGGAACGGGGGAGGCTTGGCACACCTCCCCGCTTAAAAAACTCCAGAGATGTTCCTTGTTTGTTTTTCTTTGAATAGAACATCCTCAAACCCAAAGCATAGACCGCACGAGAAATAAATAACTCCTGAATATTTGATACTACTCAGAAAACCGCTATATTCGAAATTAATGCTTTCTTCTTTATCAAGTCCTGTCCTTTGTGCGACCGGACTTCAGATTCCAGTTTCAGCCCCCAAACGGGGCTTGTCAGATCTTAAGCTTGCAGCTGAACCAAGCCTCATTGATGTTACCTTCTTTTGCCAGCAAACAGACTCAATTCCCCTCTTTTCTTTAACACCACCATCTTCAATCTTTTCTTAAGTCCCTCTCAAAACCCCTATTAATACAAACTTCAATTCTAGCCAGAGCTAAGTCAAAGCTCTTACACACCTGTGTCAGCTCGGCACCTCTATCATCAAATCACAAAACGCCCACAATCGGGCTGCAGGAAACCAAGGCAGAACGTAACAACTAAGTGGACCGGCGATCAGGCTCCTACCACTTTATTCACATTGCCATGAGGTGTGTGTCACATACGCAGATCGAGAGCCCAGTCATTTAAAGACTACTCTCCCTTGGCCGTCACGATGCCTCTTCTCGCACCCTCGGGGAAACAATTCTCGTTGCACAAATTAATTGCTATGTCGACTATGCTATCGCCAACACATAGTGAGCACTTGAAACCGGTTGTGCAAGCTGGAGGAGGGGATGCTGTCTCGGTAGTACCAAGACATCAACTGTATCTTTCGCATGGCATTCAGGAGCATTTACGGAAGGTTTTTGATACTCTACGAGAACCGGAGGAAGTACTTTCCAAAAATCGCTTTGCTGCATGGCTCAAGGCTGTGCAGAACCATACGATATCGGACCTTAACGAAGACGAGTACAAATTCGAGCAATTCTTGGAGAAGGTCTATTACAGTCATGGATTTGAAGCAATAAGAGAGCCAAAGCCAGAGGAGAAGGATATTGCGCACCCACTTAGCAATTACTATATCAGTAGCAGTCACAATACATACCTGGTTGGAAATCAATTATCGTCGAACAGTTCAACGGAAGCATACAAAAGTGTCGGTTTTTCTACTTGTGGAAATTTCTGTATTTTATTGACATACCCCATAGGTCCTCATTCGCGGATGTCGTTGTATCGAAATCGACGTACACAATGGTGAAACCGCAGACTGCAAGGTGGAAATGAAGTCGCCTGAGAAGGGAGATAACCCGCTCACTCTGAGTAAAACTACCACGAATTCGAAGGATGAACATAAGCACAAGCGACATTTGTCTGGCAGTACACTGTCAAGTCGAGGTGCATCCTTGATGGAGATGGCGGAGGAAAAGTTCGACAGCACGAAGTTAAAACTGATGATGAAAACCGGTCTTGGGAAGGAAAACCAATCTTTAGATGAGCGTGGAAGATCGATGACAAAAGATAGTCTTGCAAGTCCCAAAACCATGGAAAGGCCATCCTCGGTTCGTTCAAACAGGTGTGGAGAGCCACTCGTCCTACACGGATGGACTTTGACAAAGCCAATTGGATTTCGAGAAGTCTGCAAATCGATTCGAGAGACTGCCTTCTTGACCAGCAAACTACCAATAATCGTCAGCTTAGAAGTTCATGCAGATTTAGAACAGCAGGAGATCATGGTTGAAATAATGAAGGAGGAGTGGAATGGCCTGTTAGTCGACACGGCACACCCAACTTGCGATCCAAATGAAAGACTTCCTCGTCTCGAGGAACTCCTCAACAAAATTCTCATAAAAGTCAAGAAAGCTACCGCAGACAAACAGGATGTGATTCCGACAGCCACGAAACAGGATTCAGTATCCACTGCCAATTCAACCCTTTCTCCTGCCTCTACCCGTAATGAAGGCGATTCAGGACAGTCAGGTTCCGAGGACGAGCGAGGAAGCAATAAGAAGAAAGTCAAGATTTGTGAAGCTCTAAGTAACCTCGGAATCTACACTCACAGCGAGCATTTCAAGAGCTTTGAGACTAAATCCGCAAAGTCACCACCACATGTATTTTCCATTGGAGAGAACCAGATCCTCGAACTCCACGAGGTCAAAAAGTCAGAAATGTTCTCTCATAATCGAGACTTCTTCATGCGAGCCTATCCCGCCGGTTTCCGTATTGACTCCTCGAACCTTGACCCGTCAGTCTTCTGGCGTAAAGGCGTGCAGATGGTAGCGCTGAATTGGCAGAAATTAGATGAGGGAATGATGCTCAACGAGGGTATGTTCGCTGGCGAACATGGATGGGTATTGAAGCCGCCGGGCTATCGCAGCGACTCCTCAGAACCAATCGAGTACAAATCTTTAGATTTGAAAATCACCATATTTGCGGCTCAGCACATTCCTTTGCCAGCAGGAACAGCAGAGCGAAGCTTTCACCCATACATCAAGTGCGAGTTGCATGCTGAGAAGCAGGATGAGCGTACTGGTGAAGCTATTGAAAGTGGAGGCGGGAGAGCCAAGGAAGGTGAATACAAGCAAAAGACACAATCACTCAAAGGCGATCACCCCGACTTTGGTGAAGGCGTGGTGATGTCCTTTCAGGTCGCAAGGCTGGTGGAGCAATTAAGCTTCGTAAGGTATGTTTGGTTTCCTTTCGTTTCGTGTCACCAATCCAGTTTACCCGTCCCCCGATCGACGTTTCATTCTTCTCCGCGATGTTACACAATGAACGAGATACACATGAACCAAGGTTCTATTGCATCTTCCACACCGCTATAAAAACCAAAAACCCGGTTATGAATTATCGTCGAGCTATCATGTATTGCAGAATTCCAGCCTTCCGTCAAAGTGGGATGCGTTGGCGTGCAACCAGCCGGAAAGCCCCTGTTTGCTGCAGATAGAAAATTCCGGGACGAACTCACGTTTTTCTGCAATACTTCGATCCACCCCCTTAGCTCGTTATTCAGTGAATATCGGGAAGCTCATCACATGCTCTTTGCATCATGCACTGCATATTCTGCGGCTTACCACTCTATGCACATTCCAGATTCAAAATTGAAGATGAGAAATATACGAAGGATGATTTGGCAGCCTGGGCATGCATCCGCCTGGATCGTCTCCAGCAAGGCTACCGCTTCATCCACCTGTTCGATGTCAAGGGGCAGGCGACAGCGGGTCTACTCATGGTGAAGATCGATAAAAAATTGACAACGCATATTGCTAGGAGCGTTGTACTAAAGAATGCGGAATAATATGAACCTGATTGGACACTGAAATTTCAAGCATAATGTGACGACTATTCACCAGGCGTAGATGGAAGGATACCCCACGGGCGGCGTTTGGATAAGATGTGGGCTAGTAGCATCTGAGGTATCAAGGAAATATATATAATTCGAGGACCAGGCCAAACATGATGATTACTAGATTAACAAGATACTACGAACAGAACGTAAACTACATTTACAAATATAGATATTGCTTTGGCATATTTTCTCCTAATGATCATCCCGAATAACAGAAGAAACTCAACAAAACGGGATCCTACCGGTATCATCGGCGCTTCCCGCGGAAATCACATTTCGCACACTAGCATAAATGCACAAGATTTGAATGCGCTAGGAATGAGAGCCTCCACGTAGCTGTCACCGAGAGACCGGAGTCAAGGTTTAGCGTACGTTTTCAATCGCCGTTGTGGCTGCAGCCTCCCGCGTGTGCAAAATGTTTGTACCCGGCGATCGAGGTTATTGTTCACGACTCTTCAACCCGAATCTGTAGGACGACTCCGGCATCGGATTGACTTGTCAAGAAGTTCATTGATGAATCGACTAAATGATTTATGTTGTACTGTGCGATGCACGAGGCACTGCTGTCGTGTGGGGGGAAAGGGATGGTTGCTAGTGGACGTGGCTGGGTGAACGGTGCCTTAATGTTGTGTAACTGGAGAATTGCACCTCCTAAGTCAAATTTTTGCTGTAGTGACACTTAATAATGCCGGAGGTATGTTCATGATGTTGCAAAATCGGTTGGCCAATGCCTGCGGGATAAATGCTGTGTAACTCTATCGGATCTTGTGTTCTTTCATGCTTGACGATATGTGTGATGTAACCAAGAAAGACTGGCAGCATATGCGCGGTCACAAGGATTACGAGATATAAATGAGGAGAAATTGGGCTCAAGCCTGATCTGGGTGTTTGTACGCACTGGCCTTCTGCTGATTTATGAAAACGTTGCACAAAGATCATCTCTGCCGCTCTGGTCCCGACAGATTGGTCCGCAATATGAACCCATGGGTGATGTCTCTGATCCATTCAATCCATTTTGCGCCGGCGTCACTTCCATCTTGAACACAGTTGGAACGAAGCTCCGAGGACATATCTCTCTCAGGCCGAGCAACCAGTAGAATAATATCCTGCAGACCGCAGTTGCCTGCTGTAAATCGGATCAACCTCCGGGATTTTCTTTTTGTCGGGTCGTCCACAACACGACCGTACGGTAAGGCGTCTCATCAGCAGGTTCGGGAAGGAGGCGGGGGCTATCCATGGTGCTGGGCCGGGTTACAAAAACCAGATCTTCTGATTTTGGTTGTCGGAAACATACCCCTGTCAACCCTGTACAGTTATTTCGTGCTCAGTATAGTAATAGTCGCGAAACCTAACGCTTCACGGCTTATTGATCCAGTTTGATATCTGGTACGCGACTTCCAAGTGCATGCTAACATTGTTGAAATCCAAAGAAAAAGCTGCATGGTCAGACGGCCGCGGGTAACACGCGAATTGCCCGAAATATGTGCTAAGTAATTCAACCTGGACTTGTTTCATATGTCATCCTAGTAGACTCGCATTGCCTTAAACCGGGTCGAGTGGATTACGGCGTCTCTTCAATCGAAATGGCCTGATATCGAATGCGAAGCGGGAAGCTTTGGACACTTACAAACCTGCATTGTGTATGGCGAGAACTTGACCCTCACTACCAGAAAGGAGTAAAGATTATCGCTTCTGAACTCTGATGAAAGGTAAAAGTTCTGTAACTCTCGGAGCAACATCCGCTGCTGACACTTTCTGTGCAACGAGAAGTTTGCTGCTCAATGGGGCTGAACAGATTATTGTGATATATCACTTTCGCTTAACTTCCAGCAGGTATGGTGAGCTGTAATTGGAGATCGAACAACAATTACGTAGCCTGTAAACTATATCAATCTTAATGGGATTTGCCGCTGCTCAAAGGAGCACAATTCAAAAGCATGATAGGCTAGATTTGACCTGAACATGTAGAGCCAAAACCTCTTCCACCTGGCTGGAAGCGATAAGCCGTGTTCGGATTGTTCAGCCTCTTGAAATTCCGCACGTTCCAGCCCGACTTCCCCGGTATTGGTCAGGCCTTGATCCTCGTACTAAGATTTGCAACCCACGATCGAACTACTGAAATGGTTTGCCATCTTGCATGTTTGAGAGCTAGGGTTCAATTTGAATGGAGCCTGTGGCCGCGTGGCAGCCTATCGTCGAAGATGTTGCAGGAACAAAGATAGACATGAAGACTGGGGAGCGATCAAAGCGCAAACGGGAGCATCCTAGCGCCCTAATCAAAGGAAACATGCAGCTGACGCTGTCCCTCCGTATAGAACTCAACAGCTGATAGTTTGAAACGACCCTACAACTCTCTTTTCAAGAAAAGCAGCATCCACAGGGTTCTAAAGGTTTCAACTACTTTCCTGGCAAGTTTGAACGGCAATTGCAAGTCGCAGAAAGAAACAAATATAGTTTTCATGGATGATCCTTTGAGAATAACATCCGTCGCTCACAGACCTCGATCTGACAGTCAGGGGGTTCCATTGGGTGGTGGAGATAGGGTAGAGCTGAACTTTCTCACCACTCCTGTCGTACAAGCCTTGTCTGGTGAAGGTCGTCAAAGTCGTGATCGACGCTCATGAGGAGCAGGGATTCCCGCCGTGGTGGGATTGTGACATATCAGAACTTCTTCATTATTGAAAGACGATCCGCGACCATAACCTCGAAGCAGCAGACGGCAGACATCGATTCGAGCAAATCCTAGCACTTATCATCCCGGGAAAGCATCCGCGATCCGTACGAATTTGAGAAGATACCTTCGTTCACAACCATCCCCCTCGTCAACTTCTGTTGCTCAACCTAATTGCTTCGCGCAACTAGTACCAAGACACTCCTCTTAAGAGTTAGAGAATATCTCCACAAACATTGGATAGCAATCTATCACCCCACCTAGTTTCATTCGGACAGATCGAGTTAAATCACCGCTACTTCGACTACACTTGCTGCAGTGTCCTTTAGTGGCTCCAACCGATCGGCTAGTTTTCGTGGATGGAAACCCGCAGGATCAAGAGTATCAAAAAAGTCTTGAATGAGGTATAAAAACGTCGTCTGCCACTTGGGAACATCCAAAGAATCAACCATCAACCATCAATCACCACCATCTACCATCAACTATCAATCATCCCTATCAAGTTACCTTCATCTACCATCAACGAAACCACCAAAATCAACAATTATGGTTTGCAAATCTAACTGCGAAACCTCTGGCATCAATTCAGTATCGACTGCTCCAGCGGCCCAGGTATCAATGCCCTCCACCACCTTGGGTGTGAAGATTGTTCCAGTAAGTCCCCATACAGTAGAAGTTTGTTGGTAATAAATAAAACATTTCAGCTCACGGTATAGATGCCGGGTGTCAAATGCCCTACCTGTGCCGCCAATGGGCAGGAAAGCTGGGTCATCCCAGGTAGAGAATGTGGTTACTGCGGTACAGGGTGCTAGATATCCAGGTACACAGAGAACTTTCTCCCCAACCCGATACTGAAACTAATCAGATATTCAGAACTATGAATACCAAGACCAACTGTCCAAGATCAATCGAGAGTAACAATGAGCGAAGAGGCCGTGCCCTGGATTCGAGAATATACAAGGAAAAGTCTGGCAACAGCACAGGGTTAGATCGTTATCTTGGTGTCCTGGGATCCGGAACTTAAAAACCAAAAGTTTTTGAGACTAAATAGTTCTAAACATATTAGCAAAATGGATTGATATGCAAGAAGTAAAGCTCAACCATACGTTGATTAATATTTTCATTTTGCCTGCTGTATAACGTCCTATACACTCTTCAATTTCACTTTCAGAACCTGTTACCGCCGATACTAAGATCTTCACAACCGGCGTTCTGCTTTGCTGGTCGTTTTCAAAGCCCAACCAGACTCTTCGAAGGACAAGACTAGTTCCTTAGGTTGGACTTAACTAAACCATGGGCTTCCAGGCTGTATGAAATTTATGATGTTTGAATTCTCGGTCAATCAAACTAGAACGGAAACGTAACCATGCAGTGAGCAAGTGCTGTCTCGCGGTGACACTGGAAGCCTGGGATGGGGAGAAGAAATGATTAAAGAGGGTGCTAACAAGGCAACACTCCCTTATATGAGCGATGCCCATCCCAGGACCATGGATAGAGTCTTTGCCGCGCGTCAACCCTTTAGAATAAATGGTGTCTTACCATCTGGTCGAGACAACTGAACGCTGGGATGCGTTTTGCCCATGTTCCAGCAAGGGAACTGGCGTCCACTGAGGAAGATCTGTTGCCGAATAGAGAGCAATTTTGTTGCAGGAATGACCATCTTTGCAAATTGTGTGGTAGTACAAAGGTGCCAGAACCAGGGAAGTACTAGTAGTGTTGAATATGGCTTAGAGAGGCCAAACCCAACCGAGGTCCACTCAGAGAAGCCATCGCAGATCGAGAAGAACTCAGGGAGGTGAATGGTAATTTGAGACAGCAAAAAGAGAACGGGGCTGCAGAAACCATCAGATCCCAAGCTGCGACTGGCTGAATCTGAAATCACAACGAGTCGTTGCAAAGGATAGTGCTCGGCTGGGGACCCAACCCGATCTCAATTGGTTCTTTCCCCTCGAATTTTCCACAAATGGCAATTGCGGGCGGCACCAGCTGGACGGCAGTTGTAATAATGTGGTGGAGTTTTGTGATTGAGGACCCTGATTGACAACGGAGAGAATAAGAGAGGTGTGGTAGGACTATATCGTAGTGCCGAGGTAGGTATGCTCTATGATATTTTATGATGAGGATGTGGGAGAGTTCCTTGCGAATTACATTGTGCAGGGCAGAATTGTGGTGCTTCTTTGAAGTTCCCGTATGTTAAAAAACATGAAGAAAAGTGCCAACAAACAAACGGCCAATCTCTTCCCCGTACACGTGATCCAAATTGGAGTATCACGTGGAATGCCAACAGCTAAGTCGGTCCAAGAATTTAGACAGCATAAGAAGGCCATCGAGTATTTTATCTGCTGTTGCTCTGGTCCTTGGGTTAAATGTGAATTAAGAAGAGGGAGGGTCAAGTCATGAAATCCCGAAACCTAACTTGGGGTTTCATTATTCTCTGATGGAGATTTAGAGTTAAAGTAAGAGACATAGTGAGTACACCTCCGGTTGGCCTCACTCCTGCCCTTCACTATTTTCTAGAGAGTCTTCTTGAAAAGTGGAAGATTATAGCTAGGCATATTTCGAAGAAGAGGAATGAATTGTGCACTCATTACCTCAATATAGTGCTGAATCGTTGAGAGAAAGCTATCATCAAAGGATTTTTCATAACTGGATGGTTGATTAGGACAATAAATCAGGATTCAGTTACTATTAGTTGCACTTCTTAGGTCGGGGAATGATGAAAAGTAATAAAGACATGAGTTTTTCGTTCACCATCACCTTATTCATGCCATGACAACATAGCCGCAAGTGATGAATATGAGTAAAATCAGCAACAATTCTAAGAATCTATTGAAACAACATATTTTAGATGGGCATTATTTAACGGCATCTGGTGAAAGTTTCCGAGAGTTGGTAATATAAGCAGCCTTGCAACTCATGAATTACTCCCTCTGGAAGTGTTGAGGTTCTAATGCTGCCTGACGGCATATCACCGCGCCTTGACCCGACGAAGCGTGCAAGATAAACCGAATGCCTGAAGGCCACAAGGATTAACAATAGGAAGGTAACCGTGGTGGGATAATAGAAAAAGAGCTTATTGCTCGTACACTTGAAGTCTTTGGCCACTGCTTTTCTCAACAACCCTGATGCCGCGATCCCTTGAGAATCGTGGGAATCAGGCTGCAAACACCAAGATGCTAATTTTATAAGTGGTTTACCAAAAACAAAAAAAAAGCAATGTCATAAACAACTCGTTTATGACTGAATCGTACCAGCTGTTGGGATAAGGTTAACTAACTGCTGCTCGATCGATAAAGGGTGCGGGGTAGTCGAGCACCTGCACTGCTAAATATCATTGAATATTAAATTAAAACCAGATGCATAGAGCCTGTGTGCAGAAATTGAAAATACAACAACAAAAGGGAGCTAGGGATAACTAGAGTTTGGTCTTCCACGCATCTAATCCTCCTAGATAAAAAATTACACTTGGAAAATTTTAGCGGAAGGCAATTGATGCCCTCGGACGGAATCGAACCGGCAACCTCGTCATTACTAGTGACGCGCTCTACCATTGAGCTACGAGGGCGATTTTATCGAACCATGTTTGCTCTGTTTGATACCGAAATGCTTATTTAATATGATATCTAATTTCAATAGAATTGGTGTGTGAATAGAGAATCCAAGAGCTCTGATTGGATAAATTCTCGGGGTGGGGCGGCTTGGGATCAAATATCGGCTTATTTGGAGCGGAAGCGAAAGTGTGTCCACCAGGACTAAGATGGACATATTGTAGAGCTTCCTGCCTTCTCTTCGGTTCCCTACTTCATTCTTGTCTTCCCCAACATGCTCTCGCGTAACAAGTACATGCAAATAAAGAAACAGAGGCTGCTGAAAATTCTCACAGCTCCTGTCTCTACATTGCTATTCTCGAAGTTGAGGCTAAGATCTTCACCTACTTGCATATTATCTTCGGTACCGCACTCCCCCTTTTTTTTTTTTGAATATTTGCATCATACAATTCAATTGAAATTTCTTAGGCACTGTTGAGGTGATAGACTTCGGCCTTAGTTGCTTTCATATTTAATCTTACTTACGCTTCATGTTGACTATCTAGTGTGATCATTAAATACAACTATATGCAAGTAGCTCAGAGTGCATGCCACCTAGAAGTAGCTGTTGTTGTGGTAATCACTATATGGGAATCATCTTTGCTATCAAAGCACTCCTTGAATGTGTCCACGCCTGTCTTCACCATTCCTTCCCAATCTTCACACTTCAATCTCAAATATTCATTTTCCCCACCGCATCAGGTAAGGCCTTCAGCAATATGATGGGGTGCAGAAGGCGTCAACGAATTAATGCCCTGTTGCTGGCAGTTGCCGCCGTGATTGCTCGACGGTAATTGTAGGTCACATGACTCTAGACAAGAAAACACTTTTTGCCTGCTGCTGAAAACTCTTTGTCAAAGCTCAACTACAGTTTCAATATACTAATATGCAAATGTAAAATTGTATAGAGTTGGTTTAAGAGTGCATCATAGTCAAAAATAGAGTCCGACACAGCTAAGAATTTAGCTTTTTCGAAGAAACATTCCATCTTCGCGAGTTAGCGCTGCGAACATATAGAGGCAATGTTTGACCGGCTTATATTCTTTGAAGGTACAATAATTCGTTTACCTTTGAAGTTACAAGTCTCCTAGCCAGTGTCTCCTATCATTTCAAGGGCTATCTTCGAAGACTGTATGCACACAGTTCCGCAGGGCTACTTGACTTATTCGATCAAGTCAACTTATCATCTTTTGCCCTTAATGTTTCTACAGCTGATACTATGTCAGACGATACAACGTTGACGGAGCGCACGCCAGTGGCTAAGAACTGCACATGAAATTCCAGGAAATGTCGATAACTTCGAATTAACATAGCGATATGTATATTTTGTAGCCCTTTCTACACCAGTTGGTAATTAGTCTACATTTATAACCTTGTCTAGCAGCCAGCTCATATTGATCCAGGTATTACACAGATGCAGGCTTTCAGTCACATCGTATGGAATCCCCCCAGAGGTGGTCCTATGTCTGGTGTAGGTCAACTGTACTGAACTAGAAGGCATATTGGACACGTTGAACAGAGGCATCTTACTATGTTTGCGTAGATCTCGTTGAGGTCTGGTAGCAGTACTTGTGGCAAGAACAACTGTATTGTCTTTTCCCAGCAATATTCCAAAGGTTTAGAATTTCCCTTGATTTAAAAAAAACGAGATTATCAAAAGTCTAGATCGCATATGTGAGGTGCTACAGCTATATTTCAAAAATAGTAGGAATTACTAGTAGCTCGTGCCCAAGGTTTTCGGAAGTTGAGACCTGACTGCAGTATGCTGCAAACCAAGGAGCAAGAACAGTACACGTTATATCTCTGACGTTTTGAGCAGCAGTGGTAAGTTTTTCCAAAAAAAAGTTTCAAAACATTCGAATGTAATAGCTCCCCCTAAAACGAGGTAGGGTAAAGAACCTCCTTGCCTGGATTTCAAGAAGTAGAAATGTCTTATATTCGTTGTTATAAGGACTAGCTATGGCACACTAGGAAACAGGAAATAACCTACCTCCTGACTTGTTTCGGACATTGTTATCTTGGAGCCCACCACGAGTGTTTCTCAACTATCACTACATGAACATCTTATTGATCAAAGTTTCTTCTTTCTTATGTACACATAACTCTGTTCAGTCCTTTCTGGTAGGCCCTATTCCTACTATACCAGACTACCTCATGGTCCGTGGTGTGCATATATCTGTTTTGGTCGGAGATGGACTGGAACTTCTCCTTTACGTGCATCTGGGATGACTTTCTCGAGTTTCTGCAAAGAGATTAAATTAGGAAAAGGACCGTTTTCGACGGGGATTCTAGTTTATGGATAGTATACTAACCAGGTTGTCAAAAACACATGCGTTAAGCTTCCATTCCGCTGGCCGACATTGCCATAGTTGGTGGTTGTTGTTATCGAGACACTTCCAATGTGTCCGGAACTGCTCAAGGCAGTGTTTGTTGATATCTTCGATCCTGTAGAATATCTTAATCAGCCCATCGTTTCCCAGCCCTTATATTCAGCTCCTTTAAGAGATTGGTCTTCAATGCCAGTGTTTGAGTCCTCAACATTTAGATCTTCCCCAGCCCTAAGCCTTTATATGCCTTTAAACTCATAGGTTTCCGTATTGCTAGTATATTGTACTATACTTACACGCTCTTTGCACATCTTGTCACCCTTCGCCCCTCCTTCAAGCACTCCATTTCCCCCCGACCCGGATTTTCGGTCTTGCATTGCATGAAATCATCGTTATAAGGTTTACATCTTGCCCCGATGAAGAAGCTGGCAGATAGCAGAGGCGCTGAACTCGTTCCGATCTCCGTAACGGGCGGAATATCAGCAGGCAGTGGTGTTGTGTCGACGAGGGTGGTTTGAGAGAATCTAAATGCTTCAGAGTCAGCGCACTACGCAATCAGTAAATATATCCCACGGCTGAACTTACCTAGGTTGCCTACCCGACATTTTGAAAGCTTTTCCAAAGGTCAGAGAGGATTGTGGCAGACTCAATTGATAGACTCGAGATCTGGAGCTGCCGAACTGAGGTCAGGTTCTCAGGAACGCGGCTCTGCTGATTGGTCATCAAGCGAGGATATTTTTGAGAGCCCAAAAGTCGCGATGGAGCTCAGCTTCGCGACAACAAGAGCCATTGACTTGAGCTCCACATAAATCACATCGCAGCCTCAAGTTTGCTACCTCTGCTCACTCGTGCGCGCAGCTACTGGCACCTCGTTGCCAAGCCTCTCAAAAGAATATCGATTTCTTCTCACTTTTTCGATCCTTGGGGAACCCTCGAACCCTCGAAAGTATAGACACGGTAGAGTCGTTTCGCAGAAATACAGGTTGCATGTTTACACAACCTTGAATATCTGTCGATCTTTATAATCTATCTTGTTTCGAACATTCGAGGCGTGCCTGTTTCAAAGCTTGCTTATTACAATTGACGATGTCACTATTCGGAAATACTCAACAGCCTGCAGGCGGAGGCTTATTCGGAGCAACACAACCTGCAAATCAACAAAGTCAGGTCGGAGGGGGCCTCTTTGGTGGTCAACAACAAGCCCAGCCATCAGGCGGTCTGCTTGGAGGCCAGCAGCAAAACCAGCAACAGGTGCAAGGTGGAGGACTTTTTGGGGGCTTGTCGAAACCGGCACAAACAACAAATCCTTTCGGTGGACTGGGATCTGGTACTCAGCAACAACAAACTGGAGGAGGACTGCTTGGAGGTTTAGGTCAAAGCCAACAACAAAACCAGCAACAGCAAGGTGGAGGGCTGTTTGGTGGGTTGGCCAGTAGCATACAACAATCCCAACAGCAACCGCAGACTGGTGGCATGTTTGGTAGTCTCCTCGGTGGACAGAACCAACAAAATGCTCCGGGAATCTTCAACCAGTCTACACAGCAGAATATACCACAGCTTGGGCAGAGCCAGCTAGGGAACTCATTATGGCAACCAAATAGTGGTGTTAACCCTCGTAAGTAAAATCATCCCCTCACCAACCCTTGCTAATTCTTGGGTAGGAGAAAAGAGTGTGCTCGAACAGATGCAAACGGTACTGGCAAAATGGGATACTGGAGGCGCAAATTGTGTTTTCAAACACTACTTCTACAACAAAGTTGAGCCAAATACAGTGCCTTTTTACCAACCTGGGCCGAACGAAGATCCAAAAGCATGGGAGGAGGCATTCTCAAAAAAACCTGGTCCTAGCTACATCCCAGTATTGTGTACTGGCTTTCAGCAGCTAGGTGAAAGAATAAAAACACAACAGCGTAGCTTAGCCGGCTATAATAAGCGTCTTCATGAAATCAACAATTCTTTGTCATTGATGTTACAAAAGCATGATACGCAGACAAGCATACGAGCGATGGACGCACGGAGGAAACATAATGTCCTACGCCAGCGATGTCTTGCATTAGCTACCAAAGTGCAAGTGCTACGGAATCGTGGATATGCTATGGGAGGAGATGAGGAGGATCTAAAGACAAAACTACAAGCTTTGGAACGGGGTGTTAGCGATCCTGGTTTAGGTGCCCGAGGTGAAGAGATATGGGCACGTATGCTTACGGTACAAGAGCGGGCAAGACTTTTGAAAGCGGAAATAGAGAAAAGCGGGGTGGATAGCCCAGAGGGCTTGGACGAGGACGCTGAGCGGGCAGCGAAACAGGTGAGTCTTTACTTGCACTAAATATAAGGCTACTCGCTAACATTTTGTAGATTTTGGAGGACTACCAGACCCAGCTTACTCATTTGAAGAAGGAGCTTGAGGCTATTCAAACAGATTATGTAGAATGGGAGAAAGACCAAGGACCAGGGCCATTACAGAAGAAGGACGGTAAGCTCACCAAGGCTGAGGCAGAGCGAGCCGAGATACCAACATCTATGAGATATAAGACCAGTCCGATGCCTTTAGGTTTTGTGCCGTTCTCATAGGATCAACGTAGGGAGAGCATGTAAAATATCAAAAGCAGAAGCTGTCGCATGGTGCTGAATGCTCACAAGTATGCGAATGGGAGCCTTGTACACCTTTAGGGCTTCATCCGGTGCGAGTTCTTCAATACAATGAAAAATTAGAATGTGGAAAGTTCAAAATCCCACTTTTGACAGACTTTTTGCCCCCTATGACTCGCTTTTAACACGTGTTATTATAAATAAATTATGATAAACGCGACTTAAACACATCAATTTTCTATTCCTCATTTAACCCGTCCATTATGTCAACAACAAACTCCTTTGACCAACCCGTAGGTGACCTCATCCTAGACCCTTCCCCATCCATATCCCCGAAGGATAGCCCACCAACCCTCACCGGTAAACATGTTACACTCCGTCCCCTCTCTATCCCCACCGATACGGAACCTCTCTTCACCTCTCTTTGCATCCCCTCAAACGATCAATTATGGACCTACATACCCGGTGGTCCTTTCCGCTCCCTCCCTGACTTCACATCCTACATCACCGCTCTTGCAGCTAGCACCTGCGCATTCGTAATCCTCACTAAATATCCAAATGAGGAAGAACAAAACTTTGTTGGGATTATTACTCTAATGAGTATCGTCCCTACACATCAAAGAATTGAAATAGGACATGTATTTTATGGGAGGGAGTTGAAGAGGACTACGGCAGCTACAGAGGTAGTGTGGTTGTTGATGAGGTGGGCATTCGGGAAGGGTAAGGGGAAAGGGGGGTACGGGAGGGTGGAGTGGAAGTGTGATAGCCTCAATGGGCCTAGTAGGAGGGCAGCGGAGAGATTGGGGTTTAGATTTGAGGGGACATTTTTGAGGCAGTAAGTTTTATTCTTATTCACATCATCTCAAATTAAATTTTATGGGGAGATTTGATTGTAGAACAAATGAGAAATGAAACGCTAATGGCAAAATAGTATGCTAATCAAAGGTCGGCGGAGAGATACAGCTTGGTTTAGTGTATTACTTGAAGAGTGGGAAGGTGGGATTGAGAAGGCTCTGGAGTCATGGCTAGAGGATAGCAACTTTGATGAGAGAGGAGTGCAGAAGCAAAAATTAGAGGACATTAGAGATGAGATAATCAAGAAAAATGCAGCTTGAGAATGGGTGGGAATACCTCTTTCAACTCCTATCTAGTAGAAGAGCTTCGAATGGTTAAGAAAATTTACTTTTTATGAAAGTTTTGCAACTGTGCATGATATGAATCTGGGCATCAGTTGATTAACATTGATAGTATTGATATCATTTGCCCAGTCCGCCCTTAGAAAGCAGAATAAATAATCCTTTTGCTTACCGAAGACCACAATGAAGTTTAAATCACAGGCAATATCAAATTTGCTCGAGTACCTAGTGATATTTACTATACCATTGCTAACGACTTATTGTAGAAGTGAAAGGGAGCTTCGTAAAATTAATGTTACGGTGCTAGGACCAAGCATGTTCTGGGTGGATGATATGGAAGCTACATCAAGGACTTCGGCGTAGTGATGCGATTCAACAGGGAAAACGAGGTGCTGAACCGTATCAGAGCTTGCTTACCCGCAAAGGAGTGAAGCCTAAGACTACGTTGGTATGTATGTATTTATGCAAACCTCGGTCGTGGTATGGGGCTATTTTCTATGTTATCAAGTAACTATCCTAGCCTAGGCATTAGACCTCCTTGCAAAAGCCCACCAAAATAATCTTGTGTTGGAAACACAGTGAACGATATGCTTGGTTCTACTATAGCAAACCCAGCGATGGCTAAAAGGCTGTCTTTGCTGAGGTGTGATTGCGTCCTGTGAAAGTGTTCACTCTGCTTTACTAACAACTATAAAACCCTCTAGAAGTGAGAGAGTTGGGCATGATTGGTAATAGAATATATTATTGTAGTATCCAATCTCGATCCTGAAGAGCTGGACTGCAGGTGGATATTCGTAGAAAATCATGTCGTGTACCAGAGTGGTATGAAATCCTTATTTCATAATATCCACCTTCACCTTCTTCCGTTGATTAATGTTACAAATGTTGAGATTACACTTTTTTTCTGGGATTTGATAGGAGGATAGTCTTGTGTACAATCTGTGTTTGAGCAATAATGGTGAAGCTTAGATTACGAGATATGCCACTTATTAAATATACAGGATCTTCTCAGTTCCCAACTCCGTCTTGAATAAAGTAGAGTGTATCAACACAAATATAGCGATGATCAAGATGACTTCTAATTCTTACGGTCTCAGAAACCATCTTCGTAAATTTGTAGATTAAGGACACGCCGGGAAGGGGAGTATCCATGATTTTTACCACGTTTAATCGTTCATCTGAAGAAGATGATGTTTCGGGATCGAAAATTCCCTACGAGGCTTAAGATCAGCTAAAAACGAAGGCTTGTGCAAGTTCGGTCCCGACAAACGAGTATGGGAGCAGTTCGCCAGTAAATATGAATAGAAATGGTAAGGGCCGCAAGTCTTACCCGATTTGTATATGAAACAACGTAGAGTTGAAGAGCAGAACACGCATCTATATTTTTGACTTAAGATAGATCTATAGTTAGAGACACCCATTTACTGCGCAGGGGACACCCGTTCGGTGCCATCACAGTAAATTGTGTTGAATCCAGCAGCTCTCTATTCGAAAGTGCACCTTTCCAATCAAAGAGAGATCTCACATTATTAAAGGCAGGGCACGCATTTTCAGGGCATGTTATCATAGCGGCGCAAACCTTAGTAAAAGAGATAATCTCCGACTAATGGAGTAGTCTACCACATAGACACTATTGTTAGCAAAGATTTGAAACTCGTTTAGTTACTTTGAAAATCTAATTAGAAAGGCTCACTAGGAAGTTCATAGGAGTACAGTTTTCTACTACAAAATAATGTAGCAATCTCACGTCTGTGAAAGTCTCAAGGCTATTTAGTGTCACTAATTTGAGAGGTAAGTTGAGGTTTGCTTCATCAAAGGAGCAGTAGTGCAACTCTTTTGTATCAGACCTCGTGATTTCTTCTTAGTTGAAGAGCCGTGGCTGAGACGAGGCTGCGGATCGCATCCCTCCGACATCCACATGGGAAACCAACAGGCACGTGCATGTCCCAGAACTGACTACTGAGAAGTGAGAAGGAATCATTCTAAGAGTCCGTGGTGCGGATGTTTTGGGGAATTGTTTCGAATACTAGAATTGGGCCTGCACAAATGCCAAAAGCAATCAGGTATGTCCTACAAATAGGACCATGCTAGCACAAAAAAATAAAAAAATATAGGGCGGCAGAGTACTATACAGAATTTAGCAAACTCAAATAACACCTAGGATTGTAAAGAGAAGGGAACGAAGGGATATGGAATTTATATACGTTTAGTCACCACGTGCCGAAATTCAGAAAGGGGCTCGGTAAACCGAGATGAAACTGAAAGAGCCTAAGGTTAAGTCACAGAACGAGAAATAGTGTTGGCTTGAGGGTAATATATGCAAATGTGATAATACGATGGGACGAAAGGTAAGAGGATCTAGTTGCAAATACAGGCATGTTCTATTCAGCACATCCCCCACGTGGGATCTTGGGGTGAGGGTGGGTGCAAACGTCATTTTGAGCCGAGACACACCCCAACCCCACTATACCTGTAGCTGCCCAGTCAATTCCGAGCTCTTTACTCCTTCTCCTTCACTTCAATTGACCGCCGCCAACACAATTGAGTGTTATATATCCTCCCATCACCAATCGACTTCTTGGCAGATGCGTTAACCCATCATCCCATCGTCGCACCAAAGCAATGCCTTCGTGATCGGCACAAGCCAGCAAGCAGCCCCACCTTCATGTCGCGAATGGTCACGGTCTTACAGAAGATCACGCACCCTGGAGGAGCGTCGACGACTTCTTCTTCGCATTCAAATTCCTCTCAGGACATCATGGCGACCTCCCAGATCGCGGAGCAGGAGAAAGCGTTTGTCGCGCACTTCTCAGACGACCACCGGCCTCTGCCCCCTCAAGAAGTTCTCCAGGATGCGAGAAGCAAGGACTTAGGGCGCAGTTCGAGAGGGTTGTCTGTTCGTGATTTCGACTTAGTCAGGACTTTGGGAACGGGTGCGTATTGTTCCATTCGCATATGCTGTGCAAGTTGTCGTGGATCTTGCATACTAATGAACCGGGCCTCATAGGAACTTTTGCGAGGGTGTGGCTTGTGAGGCTGGCTAATCCTGCTCAAGAGGATCGCGATAAGGTTTATGCCTTGAAAGTACTGCGAAAAGTCGAGGGTGAGAAAGGCTCTGAAAGTCAATTGATACCTTACTAACTGATTATGATAGTGATCAAGCTGAAACAAGTTGATCATGTTAACCACGAGCGCTCCGTACTTGCGGATGTTGCTGGGCATCCATTTATCACAACGCTAATAACTACATTCTCCGACCATGATTCCTTGTATATGCTTGTATGTCCCCCCTCATGATTGGTCGTATTATGCTGATACTGCCAGTTGGACTATTGCCCTGGAGGCGAAGTCTTTTCCTATCTCCGTAAGGCGAAACGATTTGACGAAAACACCGCGCGCTTTTATGCTGCCGAAATAGTCCTCATACTTGAATTTCTACATGAAGGTGAAGGAGTTGCATATCGCGACCTTAAACCCGAAAACCTATTGCTGGATGCAGAAGGACATATCAAATTGGTGGATTTTGGTTTTGCAAAACGTCTTGGTAACAGTAAGCGCCGATTCAGCATTCCAAGATGGGGAAGGAAAAAGGAGGTTTTGAGCGAAGAGAAACTCATTGACTCTAATAAAGGAGAAACTTATACGCTGTGCGGAACGCCAGAGTATCTTGCTCCCGAGGTCATTCAATCGAAGGGCCATACTACAGCGGTTGATTGGTGGGCTCTGGGAATATTGATATACGAGTTTTTGACAGGATACCCACCATTTTGGAACTCGAATCCGATCGAGATTTATAAACAGTAGGCTACCTTTATACTTCCTAGCCTTTTACCTCCTCTCTAGACATATACCTCCCCCCCTCCCTCCTTTCTAGGAGCTAATTGGTAATTAGAATCGTCTCAAAACCCGTCCACTTCCCAAGTGAACCCGCCATATCGCCAGAAGCGAAGGATATAATCCGATCATTCTGTACAGTCGATCGTTCACATCGTTTAGGAAATATCTCAGGTGGCGCAGCTCGTGTCAAGTCCCACCCGTTCTTCCATGGCGTATACTGGGACGATGTCTACTATAAAAAGTACAGAGGTCCAATAATACCTCCAATACGTTATCCGGGTGATGCCCAATGCTTCGATACATATCCCGATGAAAAAGCTGGACGGGAAGTCTACTCTGAGGAATTGCAACATAAATGGGAAGATCATTTTAAGGACTTTTGAACATCTCACTCGGAGCCATGGCGAATGGAAGGCACTATTACGCTTTATGTACACGACACGAATATATGAAATGAGACTGGGGATGGGCCGATTGTACAGGTGAAGGAATTAGGCTAGGCGAATCATTGTTTGGCGTTTCCGGTTTGGATTGGGGATTATGCTATTTGTCGGGCTGGATACCCCATTATGGGATTATCATAGGCAAGGGCGGGATTTATTTTTAGGTTGTATGGAAGCTCGAATAGACCAGTGGATTCTTCAATCGAATCAATGGATCTTATAAAGGCTGTAAAATGGAAAGAAAATTAGTTAACTATCTGTCTACAAAAATCCCTTTCTTAAGCATTTTCTACTATGGCATATAAGAAACTCTAGCGTTTGGTTTTGAAAAGCATTACAATTGTCTTCCATCTGCCATATTCATATTATATCACCAAACGCCCTTGAACTATCCTTTCAATGCAACTCCTCAGAAAACACTCCTCACAAGCACTCTATTTCTTTCCTCCTTCTAAATGCCACCCCATAACCTTCTCCCAAACTGTCTTTCCATCTCCAACAAACGAGTCCCCATGACAAGGCACTAAATTCTCAAATCCCCACTTATCAATTCTCTGCGCACTCGCATTGAATCCCGCCCTATCCGAGCTACTGATTACATACCACAACATACGCTTCTGCCACGTCGCAGCACCCTTTGTATTCTGCAACCCAGCAAATAACTTCGTCGCCCAGCCAGTCGTTGGATCAATACCTGTGCGTGAATATTGCTCTGTGGCTGGCAAGTTGAACAACAAGTCCGCTTCAATAAGCGTTTTGGATGGCCGGTGGTGGAAGACGAGTTCCTTGTTCGGATGTGCATCCACGAATTCATAATCGAACTCTGCATCGAACTCCTCGCTCACCTTCACATCCAACTTATTCTTCGCCGTGAGAACTGTTCCAAAAGGCACGATGGTTACTTCTTTATCACTCGCATTCATCTTCGCGCGTTTCTCTGCTAGTCCCTCGGGCGCAATTATGTGTGCGGAGGGAAAGGCAGCGTGCCAGGCGGAGAGGAAGATGTGATGTTCGATATCCGGAGCGGCTATATACTTTACGGTTCCGGAGGGGGAGATTTTGGAGAGGTGGGAACGCACGGTAGGGGTTAGGGCGACGGGGGAGAAGACGGCGAGATTGCCGGATTGAAGCTTTACTAAGGTACTTGTTAGTTGAAGAAGAGAGAACGGGGTGAGGGACAAATACCAATTGTTGCTCTCCCACCGAACTTTATGCGTCCAAAGCGCAGGAATGGGACAGAGAAGGTGGTAACATTTGGGACCAGCTCGCGGATGACCATTACATCTTCTGGCTTTTCGGGAACGAGTTTGGATGTCATTTTTGTTGCTTTATTTTTTGATTGTTGTGGTGAGAGTTTAAATGATATCGTAGAAAATATTTCGACTTTCTTTGTTGTTTGCGGTTATGATGTTGATGGAAAACTTATGATATCTATGTGGAATGACGTCTTGTGCTTCAAGGGTGCTGCAGATGTCTTGCGTTGAATTTAGACCCTGTAAATCTCGAAAACGTGCTGGGATGCTCAAGAACTAGATGATTATGAAGATGCCCAGAAAACAATTCTAGCAGCGAAGCTCAATCCATATATACTTTGGACCACAAAATAATTTGATATTTTCCCCTTTCGTTCCCACTCCCACGTTTCGTATGCCAGGTCGATTAATCATCCTCGGATCCAGAATCTCAAATACCCTACTTAGATATGTGCCGCACCTTAGTGGGAGAATCCCTAACTTTGTCAGCGACCAGCATCCGGCTCCATAGACGGACCGAGGCATGGCTTGTGAGTTACAGGGCTTGACGGGTGCCCCGATGCTGTGGCTTGATAAATTGGAGTTGTGACAGGGGTATAATTGCATTTTTGGTGGAGCATGGGGTGGTTTGTGGATGCGGTTGGTCGTCATTGTACCTCCGTAGTGAAAAGGAAGTGTTTCTGGGGTATGTGGATAAGTATTTGATATTGTGTTTTGTGGTTTGCATTCTCAAATACTTTAGAAGCGTTCCGAAAGATTATTGATCATAGTCAAGGGTGTGGTTTTGAAGCATAACCCCGTTGTGTGAAGTTGCAAACTAGAATAGAAGGATTTCAAACCGGTTTCTTGTCCTGTTGGGAAAATTCCCATCCTTCGAACGTCACTATTGAGAAAACGGAACATATTCATCGCCAATGAACCTAAGGGAGGCCAGATATGGTCAATCAAATATTCAGATAAATACAGTTTATATTTCCTGCTATGAGACAGGCTATTAATCTTAACTAGAATCTATTATATACTAATACAACAAAAGAGGTCAAATATCCCGTTGTCAACCCTACAACGCCATCCAGCTTTGTAAATATGCGAGAGGTAGTTGCGAAACTCATACCAACGCCTTTCAATACCATAGCTCCAGGACCCTTTCCCCTTGGAATTCGGAGATCATCCTGCACGAAAAAATATTTCCCCTACCCAGGCATCACCCAGGCCTGCCTCTCCACACCAAGCACACTTGCCATGCCGACCACAAGACGCTCCAGCCCTCCCGTGAACGTCTCACTCAAAAATTCTGCTGCAAGTCCCCGCCCATACTTTCGCTGGTGCAGCCACAACTCATCAATCATTACTCTCGCTAGTCCATTCGCCGATTTCCACGCTTCTCTCTCATGCATAGCCAGGATGAAAATATAGACGAGGTAGTAGAATGTTAGATGGAGAGTGAACATGAAAAGGGTAGGTTTGAGAGGTGGCATACGGGTGTTAGGTGTGATTGGGGAAGTGAGTTGGCTCCAGAGGCTATGGTGAACGGCGTGGCCCTCAACTCTTTCGAAGCAGACATTAACAAAATCGTCGTCATTCGCTTTTTGTTGTTTTGGCTTAGGTTGTGCTTCTGCTTCTGGCTCAACGACGGCCTTGCCTTGTAGTTCCCCTGGCTCTATGGTAGCTTCTCCTTGTCTTCCTCCATGCTTCTGATCAAATAAACTTCCATTTCCATCACTGCCTGGAGGGAGATTTCCTTTCCCTGAGCTAATGGAACCTGCTTCAAATTGCGGTATCATTTGGGAAACGTCGGGGATAGGGTATTCACCATCAGGTACTAAGCGTACTGAACTGATCGCGTTTTCTCTGACTGTAATTGAGTATTGTCGAGATTGATTAGGACGAGCACTTCCCATATGAGAGGCTGGTTCAATAGGCTTATTGGATCCTTGTTTTGTTGGTGATGTTGTAGAGTTGTTTGGCTCGCCCTCTTCGACATCTTTAATCGGCGTAGCTAGTCGTGGGGTTGCAAGAGGCAGGAGACGTCCTGTTAGAATTCTGTATTCTCCTAGCCAGCGATTGCCAATAAAGTAGAGGGCGATTCTGATGGCGGTAATGACATTGGTATCCACGGCAAACCAGCATCGGAGTGGATTGTGGGCGACCACTTCACAGGGAACAGCAACATATTGGTGGATAATCCGAGTAGTAGGTGCATCTAAATGTGGATGTAGATGTGATTGTTCCTGTCCAGCCTCTTGCACCTCAGCGCCATCATCGCTTTCCTCATCATCTGAAGAAGAACTATCTTCAGAACCCCTGTGGTCGCCATCAATAACCAATCCAAGCTCCGAAGCAAGGTCCTCGACAACCCGTCTCTTGCCTCTAATGTTGGGATCATCCTGGAACTCGTGGGTTGGATCCAAAATAGTGGGGTTGTATGCAAGAGGTTCCAGATCGAATCGCTTCATGCTCCCTCGCAGCGCTGCGATTTGGTCGCGGAAGTCGTCGGCATCGCGCTCAGTCTTAGTCTGCAGGCTTCGCAGGCGCCCCTCCAAGTCCTTCTTCTCATCGTTCAGTCTGCTTATCGTTACCTGGTTCCGATTATTAGCATCTGCTAATTGCTTAGAGTCTGCATCCTGCTGGGCGTATTTCCTGGACTGCTGCTTGTGATCCTTCTCAGCTTCTTCCCTTGCCTTTTCCTCCTTCGAAGACTTTTGCTTCCAAAACTCTACCTGTTCCTCTCTCCTATGCAGGCGCCCTTGCATATCTGCGAGTCGGTTATGGTACTCTGCCTCAACATCTTCTACCCCGCGATGTGAGTTCAATTTCTCCTTCAGCTCGAGGACCTCCTTCCTCAGGTCTTCATTGACCGTTAGGGTTTTCTGGTGCTCCTCCTCAAGTTCTGAAAAATATCCCTCAACTGCTCTATGTTTCTCCTTCCAAATTCGAAGATCCTCCTGGAGCCCCTGAGTAATACTGTCAACCGACATGGTGTTGAGCTGTCCTTAGTGTTGGAGTCGCTGCACGCGTTCTCGAGTTTAGATGAGATCTCTCAGAGCGTTGCGTAGGCTTTCTTAGCCATGAACTAAAGTAATTCAATTTGGTGTTTTGTTTAAGCACCATAAGGTTGATATCTGTTTCTCTGATGAGACAGGTAATTAGCCTTCCGTTTCCGGCAATAATTTCGATGCATGCGGACTTGCGCTTTACAGTTGCTTTGACATTCTTAGCCCAATCTAATTCTTCTGCTTTACAACTTGAACTTCTGCAATATTTACTGGTCTATTGAATGGTCCATATACTTTAACTTAGACCGACCATCAGGGGCTCATTGCGAACGCCATAATCCCATCAATGTCTTGGCCAGTCTGGTGTTCTGGTGCAACAAAAGAGGATCATCAGATCCTAGCTATTCGTTGAATTACCTTCATTACAAATCTTGCAATCTATTTTAGTAAATTAGGAAAGGGTATACAGGTACAACTTATCAATTGTTGACTGTCTAATAGTTTTCCAATTATTGCTATCTAAGAAGTTAGGATAGACTAGCTAAGTCTTCCCGAATTCACTTTTACAAATATTCACCTGTTTAATTTAATCAAATATGATATGCTCTAGTTTCTCTTATTGCCCTGCATTTAGTGGGGTATTGAAATAAGAAATTGGGTAAATGTCACCACTGTGTAGCGCGGCTATTGCCGTCACTGTCTGGACCTTCATAGGAGACTTTCATGGCAGCTATGTTATTTCATTTTTCATGAGTTTGGGTTTATCATCTAGCTTACCAACAAGACTCGGGATGATATTGATCTGCGAAATGGATTCAAAAGCGGGAGTCTTGAGACATCTGCTTGATGAACATTTCAAGCTCGGTGGGTCGTAAGCTTCTTAGTCTCTAAAAAACCCGACTATATCGACTTTAGAGGGATCTTGATAGTCAAATTTCTGAGGATCATGATCGATTTGAATGGACTGGAAAACGCGTCAACAGACCCATCACCTTTTGGCTTGGAATCAATCATTATAGGTAGTTGGTATTTATCAATAATAGCCATGATGCTGATAATACGAGTTTCGTTACCCGGACAAATATAGACCCCTTCATAAGTCGTAAGTAATGATCCGGTACGCCATGCTTTCCATATTTTCCATGCATTTCGAATCCGAGCCCATGGTATTAATTTTCCGACTGGAACACAAATCAAACCACCAACGCCAAGGTATCTAAGTACGGCCGTCTAAGCATACCATCCTTTCTTTCCCACTGAGCTGTACTCTTCTTGTTCTCGATGCATTATCATTGGTTCCTGAATATCGAAGACCTCTATTAATTCTTGCCATGTCGCCATGTCAAGGGATAGAACGGCTTGATGTTTGGAAGGTTGTTCATAGCCCGGCTCTTTCTGCGTTCCTTCCTCTGGTGTGAGTTCTGCAACAAAGTCAGCTATGCTTCGAATTGAAGGGAGAAAGGCCATACCTAAGTAAGGAAGTCCACGATCGTCTACTGTGATGCCAGCTTTACCATCCCGGATCAAAAAGCTAACGTAGAACATGTTCTCGACCGTTTGACCAAAGCAATGGGGATTTATGACGAACTTAAAAAGAGCAAGTCCTCCATTCTCCGAAATTCCGTGACGGTCCAACATTGCAAATTTCTCATCCTCAGTCATATCCTCCATAAACTCAGCCTCTGCCGCTGCCATCTCATCTTGCATGACTTTATTTGCCCTCCGCAGAATTTGAGTGCAAAGAGTGGTCAGATTCTGATTTTGCGACTTCTCAATATCACTACTTTTTAGAACCTCGGGACGAGTCTCTTGTAAGGAATTCTTGTTTAGGGCGGCCTTTCGCACCACAACCCTCTTTGCCCTTTTTTCCACAGATAATGGCCCAAGTAGAAACCCTGGGACTGGAGGTCGCATGATATGTTGAGTCGCGGCATATCGACCAAGATGCGCCCAATTAAGCATGTCTCCCTCATCATGACCAGGAATTGCATTCGTCATAAATGATTTGCATTTTGAAAGAAACTTGTCTAAATCCACTCCTTGTGCAGCATCCCCCGAGGTAAGAGCAATAGTCTTCTTGAGCGAAAGGTCGGCGGTTGTTACAAGCAGTCGGGCATCAATAGTGGCATCTGATGTCTGCTTGACTTGATCCGCGAGTTTGTCTGCCCTTCTAAGAGTATCCATCAATCCTGTCGATCCCCTAGCAAGCCATTCAGACCGATTCTCGCTGATATTTTTTGTAAGATCCCTCAAACCCTTCCGTAATCTTCTTCTTTCCTCAATGTCCTGATCCGGATCATAGTCCGGTTCTTGGTTCTCGTCGGTCTCTACTGTTCGTCGTCTTCGATAACGCTCCGAGCCCGAGGCTGTTGCGCTTTCCATTGTTGGCACCCGCTTTCTCTTGCTTCTATCGCTTGAGGGTGACGGCACTCTTGCTGGTCCCATCGGCATGAGGCCTTTCCCCTTATCAGCTCGCGAGGATGTATTCTCTTTGTCAGAAGAAACTGACGTCGCTGGCGATGGCGACGGTGACATCGAGGGCTGGTTGGCAGTACGTCGTCGTGAGCCGGATGGCTCTGGGGATGCATCATAGAGGTCATCTTCGAAAGGAGCGGGTGATTCTGACATTTTAGTTGCTATAGATGATCTTGAGGATCGCGACATTTTGGGGTGTGAGACGACGCGTTTGAGGCGCGTTAAGGCGGTTGTGAATATCAAGTTGCTGGAGTTCTAGGTACTGCAGCCTGCCTTGCCGCACGAATTCGTTACACAACAAAAATCAGCTTTGAGATACGAAAAGAAAGAAAAAAAAGCGGTCACCAACCTAGTAGCTCTAGAGAAAGCGCCTCAGAAAATTTCCTTACCATCCCAAGCGTTTGATAGATTTGATGAGGTTACCAGAAAGTCACGAATCCTGGTCTCCAGTATTTTAGTGTGGTGCTCGGGCCACTATCACAGAAGGCTGTCACGGAAGAGCTCACAGGGCTGGATACATCCACTGCATTTAGGGGATCTGAAATCGTAGAGAGATCATGGACCAAGATGGAACCATTTTCTTTTGCCAGTTCCGATGTGCTGAAGATTCCAGTTAATATCAGAATGTAAGTCTTTTGTCTCGTCTGCAATGTTGATTCGTTAACACCTTTACAGCATCAGCCTTGAAGGAGAACAGACCGAAATACCATTTTCAACACTAATACAGCGCCCAGATTTGAGGCATATTGGTTCTAACTTGAGGTAATTCAATACAAGCCATACGTTTTTCAACATACGCTGAAAATTATATAGCTCCCACTCAGATCTCTATGTTACCGTGCAGCTATGGGCGGACTCTAAACCTTTAACTGTTTCTGTACAGACAGCGTATAAAGCATTTAAGAACGAGAGAAAGTAGGTCCTAAAATAGCATTGCAAATTAGGTTTCAGTAAGCTAACGTTAGCAGGTGGTCAGAATGGCTCACACTACCCATCGAATATTCGAATTTACCGCTTAGCTCCCAACTGGCAATAACAGTCTGGGATTTGTCGCCAACTGGGGGAAAGGATGCACAAGGACATGCGATACCGTTTGGTGGGACAACTTTACCTCTATTCGATAAAGACAATCAACTACAGAAAGGTCGACAGAAATGCTATCTCCACAGACGTGTCGTCGCGGACGGGTTGGACTCAACCTCAACCCCCTCCGTGCTTCCGAGCTCGAGGCGAAAAGGCGGCAAAGACAAAGAAGCCAACGAAATAATAGATAAAGAGACTGAAGAGTTGGACAGACTAGAAAAGCTGTTCAAGAAACATGAGATGGGTGAAATAACTAGAGTGGACTGGTTAGATAATTTAGTCTTCCGTGGAGTCGAAAAACGAGCCAGTATATCTTCGGGTGCTTCCTTAAAGAATACCCAGCGGAAGCGAAGTCGTATACAAAGCAAGTCATTGGCACTGGACGGAGCCAATGAGGAGAAGGGCAATGGTGAAACGAACGATCCTATTGATGATGCTATCCAGGATGAAAGGTTCACATTACACGTCGAATTGCCTCGATTTGACTTTCCTATTGTATTTGCTGACCATGAATATCCTCCACCTCCGATTTCTTCATTACAACATCTTTCAACTTCTCAGTCAAACATCATACTTAAGCCACCACCAGAAGTACATTTCGGGCCAGGTATCAATGGCTTAAGCGATGACGACGATAATGGATTTGGAGGACGCCTTGTTAGAGTATATGATCCCGAGGTTGGAGCAAGAGATAATCCTGTAGAAAGCAAGCATCGCCGATTAGTCCGAAGTCATCGTACAGGTGTGCTAGACAGAGATCTGAAACCTAACGCCAAAGTTCGAGATGAGTTGAACGGCATCATGGCGTATTCACCAACGCATGTGTTGTCGCCTGAGGAGAAAGACCTAGTTTGGAAATTCCGACATCATCTTACCCGAGATAAGAGAGCTCTAACGAAATTCGTCAAATCAGTGAACTGGCAAGATTCGAGCGAGTCACGGCAGGCAGTACAAATTCTTGCAAAATGGACAGAGGTAGACGTAGATGATGCTCTCGAGCTTCTTGGGCCTAACTTCGATAATTCAGCCGTTCGTGCTTACGCAGTAGATCGACTGAGAAAGTCTGATGATGATGAACTTCTGTTATATCTTCTACAGCTTGTCCAAGCTCTAAAGTTTGAACACATTTCACCAGATACTGAGGCTACTCAAGATTCGTCACTTGCGAAGTTTCTCATCGGCAGGGCAATCAACAATTTCATGTTAGGGAATTATTTCCATTGGTATCTAATGGTCGAATGTGATGATAAGAGTCAAGACCAACCCCCAGAATACCGCAAACTCTTCGCAAAGGTTGAGTACGATTTCATGACAGAGCTTGTTAGGCTTGAAAGCGGAGCTGAGACCCGAAGAGTTTTGCTTCGACAGGCTGAGCTCGTAGCAGTTCTTTCAAAAATTTCCGAAGACATCAAAACATCGAAGGATTCGATATCCCGGAAAGTCGACAAATTGAAACACTTGCTAGCTGATCCAAAGAATGAAATTTTTACAATCGATCCACCAATACCTCTACCACTTGATCCGTCAATCATGATCACTGGGATCGAGCCCGCGGAGACACAAGTTTTCAAATCATCATTATCCCCCATTATGATCACCTTTAAGACCTTGAACCGACAGAAGTACCAAATTATCTTCAAGACCGGGGATGATTTACGACAGGACCAGCTGGTCATCCAGATTATCACACTTATGGACCAGCTACTTCAGAAAGAGAATCTCGATCTTAAACTTTCTCCATACAAGATTCTAGCTACGGGAGCTACTGCAGGAGCAGTGCAGTTTGTTCCTTCTATGAGCTTGCAAGGAATTGTACGAAAGCACAAAGCTCCTCAGGTGCTAGCGTATCTCAAATTCAACAACCCGGACGATAAGGCCCCTCTTGGTGTCCGGAAAGACGCTTTAGACACCTTTATCAAATCATGCGCTGGATACTGTGTGATTACGTACCTTCTCGGAGTTGGAGATCGTCATTTAGACAATCTTTTACTCTCACCTGATGGGCATTTCTTTCATGCTGACTTCGGATACATCCTTGGTCGAGATCCTAAGCCTTTTGCTCCGTCTATGAAAGTTAGCAAAGAAATGGTTGAAGGAATGGGTGGATTCAACTCAGAGCAATACCAGCAATTTAAGCAGTACTGCTTGACAGCGTACACAACTCTTCGAAAATCTGCAAACTTGATACTGAATTTGTTCAGTCTTATGGTTGATGCGAACATCCAAGACATCAAACTAGAACCAGACAAGGTGGTCCTAAAAGTCAAAGAACGATTTCATTTAGAAATGAGCGAGGAAGAGTGTATGAAAAACTTTGATGCACTTATCGAAGATAGTGCGAACGCTTTTGCCCCTGTAGTGATTGATCTTCTACATGGGATTACTCAAGGGTTTAGAACATGAGTTAACTTAGAAACACTCCTAGCCGAACATTAGGAATCACTTTTTGGGCACAATATGGTGTTGGGATGGAAATGGGTAGGCACGGGCAAGCTAAGCATGGAAAGGCGTTCCTGAACACGAATTTCCGAGATAGATTACATGTCTTTTCCATATACAATCGGGACTTGTATCCAGTTTGGCGTTATATCAAATCTGTATAGTCTCAAACTCAAGCCCCTCCGTCTATATAGACGGCCTCAAGCATGCGCAACCTTGAATCCACCTGGCATCAAGTTCGTGTAAATCATACCCGGATCATACTTCGCTCTGATCTCCTTTAACCTCTGCACATTCTCGGCAGGATAGCCTGCAAATACCGGCTGATCTAGATCCGCATCATTCAAGTAAATGTAGGAACTTGTTGCGTTTACTGCCTCCAACTGACTTGTAATGTTAGCATTAACACTCTGGACAAACTCCTCAATTGCAGCATCATCTGCACTGTCACCCCACGTAATCGCCTCCTCGACCCAGAATACTGGCTCTTCGGCTACACCCTGTGGGCATCCTTCCCCTGAGTTCGACGCAGAGATGAAATTAGTCGTAATGCTATTCCAAGCCAACCCAACAAAGAAGTCAGATAGGGAGGTCAGATTGCGGGCATCAACGGCATCGAAGAAAGTGTCATGGACGATTTCTATTGCTTCTCGTGTCGCTACCGTGCTCATAACATGAAAGCGCTGGTTCAAGCCATGGCTCTCACCACCCTCTTGGAACGCAGGCAAGACTGCTTGCGAGAATTGTGCCATAGTGATGGAACTTAGCGACGTATCGTTGCCTTTTGGTAGAGCACCACCTTGGAAATCGGATAGAATGGCAGGAGTTGAGGTATTGACACCATTATAGAACAACGTTGCATCGTATCTTGGGGAAGGGAACCCGGCCGCGTATCGAGCGACAGGTATAATGGCGGCCTTCGGGTCAGAAGAGCCATTGATAACGTAGTTGTGAATGGCCGTCATGAATTGGTCTTTGATTTCGGATCCGTAGCCGTAAGATGGATTAGCAAGGCCGATGGATGGAGAGTCGATTGTGCGGAGCTCGAAGCGGGTAAGGAGACAGAATGAGTTTCCTCCTCCTTGGAGTGCCCAGTAGAGGTCAGAATATTCATTTTCTGCGGTTGCTTGAACAATTTGGCCGGATGCTAGGACGCACTGTCTTTTATTAGTTTTTGCTGGTAAGTTGGAAGAGGAGGCTTACCTCGAACGTCTTCACATTCCCATTTGTGCTCGAAAATCCATATTCATATGAGAAGAAACTCATTCCTCCACCAAGCAAATACCCTGGAATTCCAACTGGCGCATACCGTCCCCCGACGACCATCTTCCCACTACCTGTTCCTGCAAGGTAAATATAAACATCTCCCCATCTCTTTCCCGGTCCGACTGATACTGTGCTCTGGTCTTCTGAGAGCTCGAGTGTTGTAAGTTTGGTGCTTGAGATAAGAATTCCGGTAGAGTTGATATTTGCAGCGTCTGAAATAGGCATGTGTCCTCCACCACGCATAGCAAAAGGAGTGCCAAATTTGACGAGGTTTTTCACAGCGCAAGACATTTCTTCAGAAGATGAGGGTGTGAGGACGCATGCGGGGCCGAGCCAAGCTCCAGCGTTCCAGGATACTTTGAAGTGTTAGATATAGAACATCAAAGGAAGGCGGCAGAGAAAATCAACATGCCTTCATTCTCAGCAGTATATCCACTATCACTTGGCAATAAAGTCATGTTTGCGTAATTTGCCTTGAAGAAAGCACAAGTGTTTGTCGAGTTAGACGTCAAACTGACCTCTGCGCCGTTTTGGAAATCCCATGCCACGGCTTTGGTAGCCAACCCACCAACGGCAAGAAGGCGCACTTTCGAAGTTTTAAAGAGCATATCGAGATGTAGATTTGAAGAAACAAATCAGAATGAAGAATGAAGCGAGTGGATGGTGATCAAAAGCCATTCTATTGACATTTTTGAGGACTATATATTCATGGCATACCTAGCTATCCGAGTTCACATGCGATATACATTGTCATAATTTCCAGAAGATCCATCAGGCGGCCAAACTTTTAGGGATGATGAGATGATGGGGCTTAGAGGATGCTTTTGTGTCCATTGCATACTCTTAAATCCATGTGATCTACTCTAGAGTGCGAGTACGAAATCCAAGCTCCGGACAATGAGCCAATGGCTGTTTTGCAAACAAGGAAACGTGCAAGTCATATCCTAGAGAAAGTATCGGACTTTAACCAGCTTTAAAATATGCCCGATAGAAATCCACCAGGGGAAAAGAGGGGATCAACGGGATCCCCACATGTTTCCGATTTGTTTATCAGTACCTTATGCGAGGCCGAATGCGAGTACATTCGCTTAATCAAGTATCCAAATCACAGGTGGCGAATGAAATATTGCAAAATGACCAAGGATTACGCAGTACTATTCGATAGCATTTGAAAAAGTCCCTCTCTTAGTCCCCTGTGAATTTTGTAATATCTAAGTATACATCGTACCATCAGTCTCTTCTACATTCGCAGCCCCTAGGAGTTCAAAACCGGTCAAGTCGGGTTGATCTTCAGCGAAAAGATTCCTGTTATAATTCTCTAAGCTAGCATCAACCTTCCAGGGTTCTGGAAAGTTTCCAGCAGGGAGTTGGTTATCCCAGGTGCATAGGTTCGACATGACATGCGTATGAAGCTGGTGCTCAGCATTTGAAGGAGAAATTGCCAGCTCACCACTGCTGAATAGTCCATATTCTAGAAATTCAGGAGTAGGTAGACCCTCAGAAATTAACGAAATGTTCGATGTACTTGGCGATCTTAATATCCCATCTTCTCTTAGTATCTTCTGCAGGCCGTTGCTAGCATAACTTGCAATGGCCCAGGTATCTGACATCTCCAACAAGGCACTGTCAAGAAATCGGAGATTTGTTTCCTGGGTGACATTCTGATCCAATAGCTCAAGGGACAAAATGGCGAGACACGCATCGATGGCGACAATTGTCCCCTGAACGAATGGCAAGGAGACTGTTGTCAACGTATATTGTGCCTTAAAACGCCGAATTATTGAAGAGATCATTTCAGTTGCTTGTCTACAAATGATGAGTGCGTTCGTGACAAGTTTTGGTTGTGCTGTTGAGGAGTCTATATTGGACCAGAGGTGCAGGTTGAGAAACGGCATATTCGCAGAAATTTGAGTAAGATGATATAACATACTTTTCGGAAGTCAGCAAACTGATAGAAGGATAGTGGAGTATTTCCTACTGCATTGAAGCAACATTAGGGCACAAAACTTCTGAAACTGAAGACCATCGACTGCATCGAAGATTGATAGGAAGAGAATCATGCCAGCCTAGGAGTCTCATGTTGATATCATCTATCATCAACTCTTTCCAACTTTGACTTCTCATTTTTATCGATAATTCGTTGATATTTGACTGGGTTGTCTTAAAATGGAAGCCGTTAATGATTCCGCATAAGTCTAACAGTTTTTGAGCGATCGCGCCCGGATCGACCGAAGGGGTTGAGGAGCATATATCAGAAAGACCATTCTGAGTTACCCAATTTGTCCATACAGGAAACGTACTACTAATCAATTTGGTCAGTAAGTGAGAAAAAGGCACACATCTGTTTGTAGAATTGGTTTACCTCTCGGAGAAATCACAACGCTGACCGAAGCAGTATTCTGGGATAGACGGCGGCTTTCCCAGCAGTTGACAAAGCATCCTGTCCATCAGTCAGACATAAGATTCTGTCCAGGCTTAACTGTGGGGGACTTATCGGATTCATAGCAGTTCATGAACATACGCCAGCGAGGGTCTCGTGACGTACTTCTTAGACAACCTGGATTTCCATTGTTCACGTCTCCCGGTTCCTCCAACATACGAAATGCGATACCTAGCCGATATTAACTTCAATGCTATGCCAAGTGAACTATACGACTAACCTGAGAGCATCCACGCTTGAGAGAAGTTCCCTCGACCTGCTTGAAAAGACGAGCAACAAAGAAGGGCCTGTATTGATGCATCATTGGCTATTAGCAAGTCCAAAGAATTTATTGCGGCAGACAAAAATCCTTCAGCAAGATTTCGAGTATTTTTCTCGGGAGACATCAATGCACCGAGTGCACAAATTGCATACTCCAGCCCTGGAGATGGATGTCTTCCTCCATGTGAATGATTTAAGTATCCCAGCAGAAACTCATCACGATCAACGAACATGCAATCTGGGTAGTGCCATTGAAAGAATAGTGCAATGCATTCGGTGATTAGAGGTCTAGGAAATGGTTGCCCAAGTTTATCGTTGTCGTGGGTTGTTGAAGAGGCATGACTTTGAGGATGCTCCTTGGGGTTTGAGTACTGAAGAATTTTCGAAGTCGACAAACTATAGGGTATATAGCCATACGAAGTCCTTAGGGACTGTCCAGATTTCAAGTAAACATTGGAAATACTGCCGTGAAGGTACTGCGAGGCTATAGGACTAGAAACCGTATGTGTAGAATTTTCGGCCCGGTCCCTAATTGACACATGAGGGAGTGATGTCTTCAAGTCTGCGAGAAAAGCTTCTAACGATTCGACTTGGCTTTCTAACGCAGCGACGTACTCCCTGGAGATTGGTGCACGCTTCATTCCATCGCCACGAAACTCACATCGAACTCCTGCAGCCGTGCATCGGTGGCAAGGTGACGTTCGGGAGCATTTGATCTATGTTTATAAGCTAATGAGTTCTTATATCTTATATAGAAGTTTCCTCTGGATAAACAAACCTTGCGATCCTGGCATCTTTTACAACTATTTTGAGTGTTAGTGTTTGCTCTGTAGATGATGCTTTAGAGGGTTTAAAGGCTTACGATATTCGTTTCTTCTCATCAGGTAGTTTTCTAGACATTGCTCAAATAACAATAGGCAGAGTGGCTGTGATGTTGATATTGAATGAGGTTCAAAGCATTTTTTTGGGAAAAAGAGGCCCTAATGGCAATGAAGAACGATCCCAAAGTTGTCAGCGAAGCCCAAGAGCACGCAATAGACCCCCCACTTCTCCATAGTTCCTGATAAGATAAGAAAAGAGTAGAGCCAACAGACAGTAGCTCACGTCTTTCAAGCCCCTTTATGTGGCCTCAAAAGCAGCATGAGGACCATATGCTGCAATCCATGGTACTCGTAAGTAATTATACCTTGCTGTGGATTAATTATGGTAGAGAGCCTATGGATCTCAAGAAACATTCTAGTCCAATTAAGGACAACTAGCAAGGAAAAAGTTACATATATCTTTTCTCTCCTTCAAACACCTGATGCTTTGATGGCATTTGTCGCGACCATAAAATTTCATTGCCGCCTTATTTGCTACATTTCACGCCTACAAGGTGACTACACTAACGGACTTCGACTCCGTCACATATTCAATCAACTTAGAAAATACCACCAATCACATAATGGAATCACATTTCACTTTGCCTCAACTGTTTAGAGAGGCTTATAGTATGGGTGCTTCACAAGAAAGCTCTACAATCACTACTCAAAAATAAGCACTCCAAAGAAAAATTTCTAATAATCCAGAACCCCACTGCACACCAGGCTAAAACCTAGGGAAACACCACCAAAATCCCAACAGCCATACAAAAGATTCACAGTTCATCTCTTGTATCTAGTCGGTCTTCCGAGATGTCCAATCAATGGACAAATCGAACATTTAATCTTCGAGATCCGGTGTCCTTAGTAGTAGCTAAGTACGCTGTCTTTTCCTCCTCACTCAGACTAGTCCACACACGATCTTTCATCTGGTTACGCTTGATGTAGTACAACTTTGCAAGGACGAAGAGTATGATGTTGACAGAAACAATAGAAAGAAGGACTTTGTTCCCATGATAATCTAGCTATAATCAGTAACAAGAAAGGCGACATTCATTGAGTTCCTCACAGTATGGTTTATCGTCGTTTCTGTATACATTCGCTGCTGAAATCGAGCCAAACTGGTAGCACATGTTGTACAGTGCTGCGCAAACAGCTCGCGTACCGACGCTGTTCGAGTTACGGGAGATCATGCCTACGAGAATTGCATGAGCTGTGATTGTTAGAAGCTTTCTCACCTCCTCGAATTTTCTTAGACTTACTATACGGAATGCCATTGACACCAGTGAGAAGTGTGTATCGAATCCAAGGGCCTGCACTTTTCGGGATCGCAACGAGACCGATGAAAAATGGAAGCATCCAAATATTGCTCCATGTACTGATCAGCAAACGCTCATTGAGTTTCTCGCTCAACCAAACAATGAACAGGATCTAGCGAGACTTAGCGATTGATGTGCAAGTGTGAGAAAGGTGCGAAATACTTACATTTACGAAAAACAAAACAAATCCAGGGATTGCCAACATATTCGCTTCAAAGACCGTGTAGCCCAGTGTGGTCAAAGTAAGTGATAAATAGCTTGCTGTGGGTTGGTAAGGCATGTAAGCAAGCACACCCAGCTGTTGAGTATTTGGTCAGTATTGTTTCAACTGTCTCAAGGGTTTTTGCCTGACAGAAAACTTACAATATATACAGGCCATAAATCGTAATCTTTCAAAGCTAACCACAACCCATGCAGACTAACATGTTGCCTATTATTCATGTCCCCTTTTGTTGGGTCATCTCGAAGAATCCGATTGACAAGTATAGCTTCCTCTCTCGGTGTGAACCATCCATTCTTTCCATGCAGCCAAGACGCTTTACCTCCGAGAATCTTGGAAGTCTCCGTGACGCTAGCTGGCATGACGAAAAAGGTGCACAGTCCTACCCCGATACTCATCAAGCCTTCAACGAGGAAAAGCCACTGCCATCCAGACCATCCAGATATGCCTCTCATTTCCAGGAACCCTCCCGCAAGCAGAGAGCCAATGATCTGAGTCAGTGGGATGGCGGTCCAGAAAACTGAAAGTCTCATTGGAAGCTCGTTCGTCTTGTAGAAATAGGATAGATATAAGACCATCTCTGGAATGAAACCACCCTGAGAGAGACCCAGCAGTGCTCGCGTGACATAGTAACCGGTACGAGATTTTATCAAACATTGGCAGGAGCAGATGAGACCCCAAAGAGTAATCGAGATTGGAGTCATGACATCTGGTCCAAATTTCTTTGAGATTAAGCCTCCAGGAAGTTCTGCGGCCAAAAAAGCAAAGAAGTAGATGGTTTGGCCTGTTACCTGTAAGTGATTGCGTCTACCTTCTTATTTATATATAGCTAACCATTGTTGAAGTCATTTGTATTCATCCCAAGTTCTGGCAGCTACAAGCAAAAAATCAACGATTGAACGGGGATCGCTGACCGGATGTCTTACCAATTTGTCCGAAACGGCACGATTGATATTTCTTCTCACCAAATCAAGACTCGAGAACATAATCCAGACCCAGAGCATAATCCTCATGTCAAGCTATTAAAAGGTCAGCCACAAGCCCATTCGAACACTTGAATCAGGAGGAACTTTCCGGAGTAGCCGCGATTCCTCACTTGGAGACCAAGAGAGCTGGGGATCGAACCGATGACGGCCCTCATATTTTGCCTTCTCATAGATATCTTGCCAGTAATCCAGCGATACAGCGCTAGAGAAAGCGTGCTGCCTGTTTGAGCCGAGGAATGCTCCCTTTACTTTGCCAGAATTGTCAAGTTCCTCCAAGTCTACGCTGCCGTCGACGACCGAGAGAGAGTTTCTTGAAACATTCTTGGACTCTCCAGCAAATATCTTTTTGTCTGAAGTAACTGGTGGCATTTCTAATATGTCTTAGATCGCAAGACTGGTATAGTTTGAAAAACTTGTCGAATATCTAGTCAAATTCGGAGCATAAGTTACTAAGTGTGCCGGATTTCAGTACCTTGACATTTCTTATCATTTCTAAATGATAGCTAGATAGATTTGTACACATTATTTTACCATTGAACGCAAACATGACGTGCTTTGATACAATCGCACTTGATTTCCCCTATCTTGTCGATATGGAGGTTGATACCTACCCGCATTATGGGTTGGCAAGGTGAGATTGAGCATGTCATAGGATATTGACGCAAGTCTTACTCTTCTTTAGCTAGAACTTTGAGCTATTCAAAATCTCAATCGTGCGCAAGTCTCACTGTCCTACCTTCAAAGTGGGGTTGCATTGTATGGAGCCAAGTTCCTAGCGGACTTGGTCCCCTATCTGCTTACGGAGTTAAAGTCCGTCTTATGGAGCCATGGTACTCTTTGTTGAGGGAGTAAAGACTAAAACCTAAAAGAAATTTATGGAAGTAACACGAATCGATTTACGGTTTTAGTAGGAAAATACACTCAATTGTCAAATATAGGAATAATGTTGAGCGCGGATTGCGGATGTCCCAATTTGACATTAACGGATTCAATTATGTTAAAGCACCTCAAGCCTCTCTTGGAAGTTTGAAAATGTAACTGGGTGATACTATAAGACAAAATTTATCTATATCTGTTAGTTATCGCAATGATTAGTTTTGTTGTTAGAAACTTTTAAAGTGATAGAAGTATGTCCAAGCAGAAGCTATGTGTCATGCAAATTCAAATATATGCTAATCATGAATGTTATCCAGAATCACTACGGAGGAAGCGAAAGCAGACACCATACACGAAAATGTGTGCAACAGTGAAGTTCTTCAACTTGTAAGCTTTTCATGTGAAAGATTCAAGATTAGCCCAAAATATCATCACTCCCAACTTCCATCTCACGGCCCCGCTGTATCCCCCGGGTTGCTCGTTATGGTAAATATGCCACCCAAGGAACTATATCCAGCCTTATTTCCCCGCCAATTTCCTGGTGAAGGATTTTCAGTAACCACGAATTTATCGGATTACCGCCCACCATCAAAATGCTCTACATCAATCGCGTTTAAGACTACGACCTTTAGCGAAGAAAGCGGAGACAAAGGCAATGACAGTTATTCCAGTTGTACCAATAAAAGCGTATCTTAACGCTTCGAAGTACACTTGTCGAGCAATTTCTTGTAGTTCGGGGGGTAAGTCGTGCAAAATGGTGACGGAATGGCGGATTTCTTCTGCGATCTAAAAGCCAGGTATTAGCAGCAGCGAACTACTGATAAGAGAAGAAGTCCGACCTTGTCACCATCCCGAACTTGTGCTAATGCAAGAGGTAATTGCTTTGCAAGAACATTTTGCACGACCGTTGAGGAGGCGGCGACACCCCATACTGTACCCATCGATCGAAAAAGATAAACCATGGAGGCGGATACAGCATGATCTGTTGAGGTCAAGGGAGTCAAATTATTTTTTAAGGAAGAATAAACTCACGGCTATGATCAAAGGCAGCAAGAAATGTGAAAAGTATACTCGGATACGCGATTCCTTGGCCAAGATTTGCTGGGAAGAGATAAACAAGATACTTCCAATTCGAGTCGCGATATCTTAGAGAAGCAATGAGAGCATTCCCAAGGATCATAAAGAAGCAACCAGCCCTGACAAGCTCACTAAGGCGACCAAAACGCGACATGATGAGCCCGGCAATGACGCCACCGACTGGGGTTGCCAGCGATGGAATGACAAGGCGAAGACCCGCTTCAGAAGGAGTATCGAGGAGGACGACTTGGAAGAACAATGGGACAATGAAAAGGAACTATAAATTTTAGTCAATATCAAAGACATCAAAAAATGATTACACACCGCGTATGCTGCCATTCCAACACAAACATTACTAACAAGGTTTGATATTGCTAAAGTTCCTCGAAGCATATTCATTGGCATGACGGGTACGGCCTCAGTGTACAGTTCGACACCGACAAAAGCAAGCAATAGTACGACACTCAAAACCAACGAGGCTGTAACGCGGATATCTGACCAGGTAAAATTGTTGCCTCCCATACTCAGAGCAGTCAGTTGTGCCGAAAGACCTAGCACAAGTAAGACAGCTCCACTAATATCAATCCTTTTCCAAAGAGAAGAACCCGGCTTGCTGATTTCTTCCGCCCCGGAACTTAGGACTACTGTTGGCTGATTGTGATTCTGTATTACAATGTGGCCAACAACAAGGGCGAAGATAGAAATTGGAACCTGGCAAAGAAAGCACCCTAGGTAACAGGAGCGGTTAGTAACTGTTTCATGAGGAATGTTTTAAGTGAATGCCCTAGGAGGAAGTCATGAGATATTCTTGAGTAGGGAGGGATCTATCCCCTGATACCTACATCTCCAGCCAATATTGTCTGCTATAAAACCACCAAGACTAGCGCCGCAGATTGAACCAAATCCGTGGAGAACATTTTGGCATGCTTGGTACATTCCGCGCTCCTTGAAAGGTATCATATCTGAGTTGATAATTGTCGCCATCGTCATTAGCCCTCCTCCGCCTAAGCCAGTCAAGGCACGCATCAAATTAAGGGCTACAATATCATGAGCAAGACCACACCCTAAACAACCAAATAGGAAAGTGATTGTAGCTGTGAAAAAGCAGACTCGTCGTCCCAATATATCACTGAATCGTCCGTACAGCGGTTGAAAAGCTGTTGATGTGACGAGGTACGATGTAGTCAACCATGAGATCGTATTTACTGCGTTGAACTCTGATCCAATAACTGCGTATGTTGATGCTGTGATAGTACCATCAAATCCCGAAAGAAAAACATTCGAAAATATAGCTTAGATGTAGTCAGTTAACTTTCTTAAACCCTTTCACAGGAGTTTCTCACCTATTTCAATCCAGAGAAATCTGGGTGGTGGTTGCCATTTTTCCTCGTCTTTCTTGATATCGGAACCATCATCAAGAAGAGGAGATGTCTCAGACAATAGAACCCCGTTATGTTTCAAGATATCAGTACCTGCGCTAGGTTCTCTTTGAGAGGGCAAAGCCATTCTTGCGTAGCTGTCCCGGATGTTGAGGATGTAGGAGTTTCCAGTGATGAAGAATAGTATAGCAATCCTTTTGAAGAATTGCGTAACCAGATACTAGTTACCCTCTAGGACCTGCAATGACTTCCAGCACACTATAGATAGGCCGAAAACCTCCACCCGCTACATTAAGACAACTGAACCGTTATTGTAGGGAGGAATTCTTGAACTAGGTGGATTAGGAAGAACCTGTTTTCTAACCAACACTCGCTACTCTCAACCGCATTCGGCATTGCTGTCATTAGTGGGGCTTGATTCCAATAATTGGGGTTAAGAAGAATGATGTTAGAACGAATGCAGCATTGCAATACGAAGTGTCAAGTCCGAGATCGACACATCATCAACTATGCAATAACAGACATGCAGAACTAGGCTGAAACGCTTTCGTCTTGCCGGGAACAGTCTGCATACGGACTTCATGTCCGTGTCGAAAAGATGCGGTCTAAAATTGTGTGAATTGGTTTATGCAAGGGACCGGAGAGGAAGTCCATTAGTTTGTAATCAAGGGTTCACTTGTAACCTACCTCCCCTGTCCAACGTGGCAATCAGTTGACGGGTAACCCTGAGCATGCCATTTGTATTGCTAGCCATATAGAAAGGACCGTTTTAGCAAGCGAGGGTGCTCAAGAATTTAAGAACTTCTCAGCCTTGATTAATTGTACAACTAGCCTTCAGTTTCTAACTGAACTTAAAGTTTAGGTGAGAGGAAACTCGAACACAAACTTAGAAAATATTGGTCCTAATTGACTAATAGAATGCATCTTTCCAATACTCTGCGAGTTCTCATCGCCGGATTTCTGCTTAACGACTTCACCCAAGCAGACTGGCAATACAAATCTCGTCCCGACCTTGCCATACCTAAACTCAACATTACCATACCCGCAACGAAAGATGTCGAAAGTGGCTACATCTTCATTGCTCCATTTTCAAGTTACCCAGAAGGTACACACCACGGCCCAGCTCAAGCAGCGCCATACATATTTACCGATACTGGAGATCTCGTTTGGTCAGGCTTCACATACTTCTCAATATGGGCGACAAATTTCCAAGCCGCCCGTTACAAAGGCAAAGACATTTTGTTTAGCTTTGAGGGAAGCCACAATGCTGCATATGGCCATGGGCATGGTCATACGACATTCCTAGACCAGAATTATGAAACGATCAAGGAACTTCGTGCTGGGAACCATCGCTTGACGGACAAGCACGAGTTTCATATCATCAATGAAGAGACTGCTCTTATTCAAATCTACCATCCTGTTCCATATGATCTTGCTCCCTATGGAGGATCACAAGAGCAACAATGGATTGTAGATGCTAGATTTCAAGGTAAGGCTCTATCGAATATCAATATCGATGAAGCTAATAAACTAGAAATTGACATTGAGACTGGGAATGTTTTGTTCGAATGGAGCAGTCTTGAGAATGTCAGCCCACATGGTTCGTCAATTCCATTTTCCTCAACCAGAGAGCGTATTAACGTTTACTTAGAAGCATACCTCCCACTAAATCCTGGTCAAGCTGGAAGTGGCTACAACTCTTCTGACGCATGGGACTACTTCCATATTAATAGTGTTGACAAGGACAGGGAGGGTAACTATCTAATATCTGCACGTGACGCTAATGCTGTATATAAGATTAATGGTAAGACTAGCGAAGTCATTTGGCAGCTTAGTGGAAAATCCAGCAATTTCACCATGGGTGATCAAGTTGAGTTTGCCTTCCAACATCATGCACGATTCATCTCGAAATCTGCCGATGGGACCAAGGAAATCATTTCGTTGTACGATAACTCTGCCCACGGAACAGAGAATGGCCACGGTCATGAAGTCCACTTCTATAATTTCTCTCGTGGAAAGATTATTGAGGTTGACACCAAGACCTGGACAGCCAAGATTGTTCAGGCTTTTCACCCACCAGATGATCTCCTTTCGAAGTCACAAGGCTCAACTCAAGTCCTACCAAATGGAAATGTGCTTGTAAATTGGGGTTCTGAGGGAGCCATTACTGAGTTTAAATCTGATGGCACCCCCATTTTCCACTTCTACATGGATTCAGGGTACCTTGGTTTAGGAGTCGAAAATTATCGCGGTTTCCGCTACAATTGGACAGGTTTTCCAAATGAAGCACCAGCCATTGTAGCTCTGCAAGACCAGGATACTGAGACTACCAGTATTTTTGTTTCATGGAACGGCGATACCGAGACTAAGACTTGGCGATTTTATGAAGTTAGTGACAGTGGTCACCGTTCATTTCTTGGACAAGCCAAGCGAGAGAGTTTTGAGACTGAACTGCAGCTTCCTAGAGCTGCTGTCAAAACCGTCCAGGCAGAAGCACTTGATGCTAAGGGAGAAGTTTTAGTGGACACATCTGTTGTCAAGCCCGACGCCCTGGTGAGAAAGTTCGAAGGAAAGAAAAAAAAGCAGAAGTTTCCAAATCAGAAGGGTCATGGGACTATCCCATGGTTGTTTTTCGAAGGGCAAAAGTTTTTCAGAACTGATAATCTTTAATCGTGTTGGAAACTGAGCAGCTCTTTCTTAAAACTATGGTGTACATCGGTGGCTGTTGTGGGAGGGGTTTCAATTCTGGGATCAGGCGTAAGACTAAGTAGATATAAACAGTATGTATACAAATAAACTCTGCAAAATTTGTATATCACAATGATGATTGTGCATACGGCTTCATATTCAATAAAAATAAGAGTTCTAGTCCATATTGCGAAAATATGTGATCTTCAAAGCTCGTGTAAATGAAAGTGATCATAATCTGTGGACCGTGGAATAAATTTCCTCTAGTTTCTAATGGAATAAAACTGGTATTGCTCGCTAGGATGTATTGTGAAAGCAACCAAAAGCAAGAGTGCATACATTTCGAAAGACATTTGGATGAGGCTCTGTGGAGTGCCTCGTGAGACTTATCACACATCAATATTTGACCCGGAATGACCGAGACCGAGTAGAGTTGCCCTTTTTAAGTCCAATAGCAGAGCCAGCGGTTTAGGTGGGTTGATATTAATTGCCAGTTCATCCAAGCAAGAAGACAAATAGGTGGGGCTGCAGTGCGAATCTGCCAGATGAAAAAGCAATGAAACACAACCAAGTTTGAGATGAGATGAAAACGCCGAATATAGGGAAAAATCTGGAGGGAATCTGAAGGATTGCGAGTGTGCCTTTGCGAAGTACAGCTTCGTGTTGAGTGGATTTCAAGTCACACAGTCCGGCTGACTTCGCGCTGATCTGGCATGGAAAGCCTGATTTCCTCGTGAGTCTTGTTTTCTGTTTGGGAGGCATATTTTGTTTTCGTAAGCAAGTGAGGAGCAATGCGGCTCACTCAAGTGAGGCAGTGCAACGAACATATGAACAACCTTACCCAAATAGCTGTCGTAGCCTTGTCAGTGTTGAGCCGCATTTTTACGGTGGATTGTTCGACCACGGTCCCATGATGGTACAACAGGGATCTGCTCGCTTGAATATATTTCTTTTTGCAACTTCATACATCAGACGAAAAAGCCAACAGGTTCACCTTCCTCAACGGAATTCAACCGTCAAGAGCTGAAATGATGCTTCTACACCGGCAGTTGAAGGTTCTGAGGATGCCAGGTCGTTCGCCCTGTCTCACATTCTGTTGCCTATAGGGCGAAGAGCTAAACCTAACCGAGAGTAAGTCAGACAGACCTGTAACTCAGTGGAGAAGGATAGCACCATTAATTGAGTGTAAACTGTCTTTCCACAGAGGAGACATGCCTCGGTGAAGGCCTGGGCGGTGACAGCGCTCTGTCTAGCCTATGGTTGAAACGACGCGGAGGCAAAGACGAAGCCGAGGTTTGGCGCATGTACTTAGCACAAGCACCGCTTCTTATGGTTCAGAGATGAAGAAGTTCACGATACGTTCTAAACATCCATGTCTTGGAGAAACTAATGCAAACTGCGCCCTCAGGCAATATAGAAGGCATCGTTTGAGGTGGTTCCATGAATCTAAGGTCAATTGAGGCGGGATTTCGTGTCTTAGATTGTTCTGCCCTAGCGCACTGTGGCAGCCTTCTGGAAGGACAGAATGAACAACAATTCCCCTTCATTCGCTCGCAAGTATTTACCTCGGTGTAAGTCCTCTTTTCTGCCCTGGCTGTGCCTGGCAGATCTCAAGCCCGTCTCACGAAGCATCGAGGTGAGAATCTTGTAACCCATTGGTTCAGACTGAAGGTGTAACTAGGAGGAAATCAATACGTGAGAAACAAGGAGTCACATTGAACAGCAGTATGAATCTGGTCAAGGTTATTATGAATTTTAGGTTATAACTAGAGCCATTGAAGTTAACGAGCGTGTTCAATTGCAAATTCTCATGGCAATATCATTGGGATCTAGAGGCTTGGAACTGTTTCGACCCAATCCTGAATTCCAAGCAGGTTTATGTGATCAAGGATCTATAAAAAAAATATATATATTGATAATACAGTTACAAGCCAGGGTATCCGCCTCTGAGCAACGCCATAGGCACTATCGAAATCTGAAATGTTGTACCGCTATTCTGAACGAGTAACGCGTAATGTTGAAACAATCTCCCAGAAATGTCAAAGTGTGTGATGCACTAGTCCTTCGGGTTCGCAAACTCTCACGAAAATCTTGAGAATCATAAAATGATGTGTTAAACCCGCGGAACGGACTAGGTTTCGGTGTGAAAATCTAGTTTCGCGTAAGCTTCAGTAGGAGGGGCAGAATGTAGACTTCTATACCAATTTAACGACGAGCTGGAATCTTGATCCACTCCCCAGTGCATGCCGAACATCGAAAGTGATTACATTCCCACGTAGGGCAAGCCACTGTAGAAACAGACAATGCCTCCAAGGAGCATTGGCAACACTGCCAGAAATACTCGAGATTATCCTTCTCGGCTTTTTCGCCTCTCTTGGACTTGTGAGAATGGGTCGATGGCTTGCTGCTAGGCATGATGAGTGTTTTTTAAAAGAGTTCTGAAGAGGAGAGGAATAGAGTCTCTAAAAATACTGAGTTTCGAAAACTGAATGAAAGCTACAGTTGTTGATAGTGTGTGATGTAAAAAAGAACAACAGAGAGGAAATCTTTGAATATATACCTTACCATGATGGACTCTGCCCAGCACTGCCATCATTGACAGTATGTTCACCGAAGTTTGATGGAGTGCCCAACCGTTTGGGGACAGCCTTGAAATATTCACGCCCCTCCCATGAACTTTGGGCGAAAAGAAATCCATTGTGTAGGGCAAATTGAAGTGCTCCCCGTCCGCAGTTTCCAGCTGCAGCATCCAGAAAGGTGGCTGATAGATGTTTAGAATTAACGTATGGATATTAGACCTTGTTCAATAGCAATACCAAAACAGCATAGCCATCAAACGCATGCAATATCGGCGCTAGTATCGGTGACGGAGGGAGGCAGAATTGGTGGGAGAGTTTAAGGATTGAAACCACTGATAATTGATAATGTCGGAATAGGTTTCTCGGGACCTCCGAGTCCAAATCGGTGAACAATTGGAGGGTGAGCTAGTTTTAATATTGTAAAGGGCGAGCGTGCGAGAAGTTACATGAATTGCTCGGTGAAAGAAGTACAACCCAAAGTGTAGTGAAGGCTCGGGCGGGAAATCCACTACCATAAGCCGAAGGAACGTGACCAACCGGGCAAATTATAACCGGTGAAGATTTGTCCGTTTTGTGCTGGGCACCACCCAAATTTCATGATGTACCTAGGTGTTCTAGAAAAAGGCGAAAGTCTGCAGAATCTGTGAAATGGGGATGCTTGAAAGGTAACTTAGCCCTGAAATTGCGTACTGTGAAGCGGACCACACGTCCGTGGATGAGGAAGGAAGGCGTTTTTGAAATGATACAGATGAGGCTACAGAATCAAGTGATGAGGCTCTAACTCAGCTCAAAGCGGATAAACCCTAGTATTCGTGAGGCGCAGTATCGGCTGAAAAAATACCATGTGGCGTCTTGAAAAACCTGGCCCCCATCCCATGATTTGTAACTCAAACTTTTGCGGAACCTGCCTGCCCCACAATCACGGTTGTGACAGCACTTACTGACTAAAGATATTTTGCACGATGAGGAGTATCCCAGTCGTACGGATTCTGTTTTTTCGGTCGCAAAGGTAAGATACTCTTGGTCGCACGAATTCATGTTGAGACCAGTGGTGGAACCAACCAAAAAAAACAGTCGAAATAAGTATCCCACTAGCCTGATGGATCAGAGGTTGATTATTGGCAGAATTGCTGATCTTGAATAAACTCTATTGCCTCAGAGAGTGCCCTGCCACCTTCTGGTAAGGATCTGGCGTAATTGCGTCGCGATGCTTCAGTCTCATTGTGTAAGGGCGGCAGTCTTGATACGTTGTCGCTCTCATACTCAGCAAACCGTTATCCAGACATTTTGGATTCCGTTATCAACATTCGATTGGCTACGCTGGAACCCTTGACTTAGTAACCTCTGTTGAGATTGCCATCTGTTCAGCGTTATATGCCACATCCGCTGGGTTGGATTATGATGGTAGTAATAGCGAGTCTTTGTGTGTTGTCTACATGTGGCATCGCAGTGCCTTGATTTTGCGAGACAACGAGGAAATTTCGGTGTGGTATTGGGTCTGTTGTAATGAATTAGCCTTTTAGTTAAGAATTTTGATTTACACAGTGTTGATTGATACAAGGTCAAACCGGTCGGTTACTTGAAAAATTTATGAAAGCACTATCACAACTTCTCAGCAGCTTGCCGCACCAAGAACTAAGAGGTAGTGATGCCCTCTAGGAGTTGTTTTAGAAGCATCGTTCCTTTACTGTTGCTGGAGAAGATGGTTACAAATTAGTATTGTATGTATGGTTTTTGCCGTAAGTAATAGATGTAGGGGGAATTTAGGAAATAAGAACTTATATTCATGGAGGAGGGGAATCGTAGTGTGCGGCTGATAGAACCTCCGTTAATCGGTTGAGTGTGCCTTGATCGGAGAAATTAGGCAGATGAAAGAATTTTTCTTACTTAGGACGGCCATAAATATCTCTTCATCAGTATATCTTAATAATTTCAGAAGGAAAGAAAATGGAATGACGACCTGCATTTGAAGTAGTTGTTGCAACGATAACCCAACGCCCCAAGTCAGCCTACAAGGAGGTATCGTTTCTACGATACCAGAAGCTCCTGCAGACTCTGAGAATCAGCTGAACGTTGTTTGCTTTAGGAGATAGACCCCTTGGGCGTCGAGCCGCTGTTCGCTCACGATCATTGGCCTTGTAGCAGAGAATGTAGAAGCAATATACTAAAGTGGAAGAGCCTTGTGGTTCTCGTGACAACACTTAGTATTTGAATTTGAGCCGCACCCGCAAACGGTGCTTTGATATCCCATGCCTGCATTCCGTGATATTGGCAGGGAAGAGCTCGGGTGTCTAGGCTCGCAAGAAGATCCTGCCAAAGGCACTGCGGCCTGGATGATGGTGAACTATTATTGCCTAAGTAAAGCGTGTATCGAGTTTTGCTCTTGAAAGTAGCCTCATGAGATCGTAAACTGTACCAGATGATGCCTCTGGGAGCTTAGGAGCCCCATCGAGGGAACGTAGAGAATGTGAAAATACTGATGGGAAAGGGTCTCTTTTCATTTTTTGCGAGTGGTAGTGATCTGTCGACACATTCGTTTTCTTACCATGAAAACTGTACCTATGAGGGTGATGTTATAGTGGCGCTTGTTATTCTAGTGTGAGTGATTTCAAATAATCCTTGAGTTGCCAATCAGGATTCTTTCGATTAGGTTGCTCATGATATCTAAGGCAGCCGACGCATCGTCAGCAACGATTTCGCAGTATCAAATAATCGCGAAGGAGTGGACAGAGTCCGAGCGAATAAAACTCTCTGATACTTTGAGACTCTTCGGACCTGCAACTCATTTTCAGTGAAATGTATTGCCCCATCATCGATGACAAAACAAATGAATTCTTATAAAGGCGCTAAATAATCAGAATAGCAATATTGCGGCGACAGGACACACAAACGTAGTGACACCGCCAGGTTGTGCTATTATCTAGCAATTTGCCTATTTTGTTAATAGTCTTTGAAGGGTTGAAAAGTTAAGTTGTTTAGAAACATTTTGTATATTGCAGAGGGCAAGTGAACGTCGATAATAACGGCCTGAGGCAATGATAATAGCAACTCACCTTAGTCCGTGCTTCAGCTGGCTTACCCAAATTCACCTTAACTAGGTACTCTGAGGAGCATCCACCGTTTGACTGTTCGATCAAATCTCAGGACTGCAGCATGAAATATATTATTATGTCGATTCGCAAACGACAGTCCGCGAGGTAATTGGCAAACCTTTAGGAAGGTGGTAGTCTATTGGATATTCCTCGAGATCTCTTGACGTCGTCGATTACCCTTATGGAATGGCTAGAATACAGAAGATGGCGGATCGAAATGTCACAGTCAATATCTGGATAGCTCGGGCAATGCCGGTGATCCTAATGGGCATCATTGGATACGCTACCTATGTGCTTGTTGCACTCCTCTGTGGTTAGTTGAAACATGCCCTACTTGAATTTCACTGACAGTTTCTAGTTAATTATCTTCTAGTGAGGCATGGTGACAAAAGAGCAGCGATACCTATTCTCGTTCTATACTTCACCATTTTTACGTTAATGACGATATCATTCGTGCGATTGATCTACACGACCACTTTCGATCCCCCCTATGTGCCTCTTGGTCAAGTTGCAATCCGCGAAAGAAAGGAGAAAGGGAAGATACGCTCAGAAGAAGACGGGATCGGTGCAGGCGAATATACTTCCGGAGGAACCAAGGACGATCCTGACTCTCCGGGTCTTGAGCTTTTCTACACCAAAGATGTGTTCGTCTGCGAGCCAAACGGAAAACCGATTTGGTGCTCACATTGCACAAATGTACGAGAGAACAATTTTATGGGGCCTTCAAGTTTAGCTAGTTACATCTTGGGTGAACTGTGCTAACAAAAAATTGCAGTGGAAACCTGACCGGGCTCATCATGACAGTTCGTCTGGTCGGTGCATTAGAAAGATGGATCATTTCTGCCCTTGGTGAAGCATACATTTTGTCATTGTGAATTTTTCAGTGCTAACTCGTTCGTATCTAGGGTTGGTGGCCCTGTTGGGGAAAATAATTTTAAATTCTTCATCCAGTTTACGTCGTGGACCGCCCTTTATTGTCTTCTTGTGTTAATAGTCATGTCGATATACGTACATCGCCAGGTCCTCTCTCCGGTATGTTTTAAATACACAAATCGATTTGGTCTGATATTGGCAAGCATGGAAATAATGACTTATGGTGAACCCTAGTCTGAGGCTTTAAATGGGCATTTTGCAGCCGTGCTTGCTCTGTAAGTCTTGTCTTGCTGTTGAATTATTCAATTAATAACATTTCACTGAATAGTGCTGGCTTATTTTTCATGTTCACAGCAAGCATGGCTGGAGGCTCTATCGACCTTGCGTTGAAAAATCTCACCACTGTTGAGAGACTTGGTACGCGCACAAAGCTTTATAAGCTTGCTGTAAAAAAACCTGTCTTGGAAGAGCTAGTGCGCATTAGTCCATACATGGCTTATAATGGCACATATGCTGAGATAACTTATCCCCTTGGTCAAGATCGCGCAGACTTAGGACTGGGTGCAAATGCCTTCCCGCCTACAACGCAGTCTCCACATACGATTATCCAAGTAGTGCCTTCTGAGCTAGCCCTAAGCGGTGAAGCAACGACTAACCCGTCAACTGAAATACCTGAGAATTTAAATACTAGCACAGGCTCGCCACAAGCAAGTGTCCCTCGGGCTGAGAAGTTGTCTCAACGTGACCAGATGGCCACCCGAACATTCGCAGTCCTCCAAATGATCGACCAGGGTGATAATCCATGGGACTTGGGATCTGCTTTGAAGAACTGGGAGACAGTTATGGGCAATAGAATAGTTGATTGGTTCTTGCCTTCTGAAAGTCCTTGCTCTAATCATGAAGATCCTGAAAGTCAGTTCTCGCTCGGACCGGCAGTCGATAAGGTCAAGGTAGCCTACTACTTTATTGACGCTAGAGAAGGGCCAGCAAACCAGCAACATCATAATTCACAAAAGAGTAGCTTATCGAATGGGGGAATGAACACAACTACCCTAAACGGTCGTAGTGTGCATCGTAAATGGCAACCTTTCCGAAAAGCATATCAATTAAACAAGCATTCCGCATCGAGTCAGTCGGACAATCAGATAAAACTAGAGCAGATGAACGGGTATGCCACGACCCCTCTAGCGCAACCAGCATGAAATGGCACCCTCGAGATATTTGGACACAAAGGGGCCTTGCCAGTAAGATGTGCATCTTCAACATGGCAAACGGAGCCGAGATCTCCTACATAGATAATTATTAGTTTGTAAAACCCATCCGTTGTGGCGGCATGAAGCAAGTCCTGTCCAGGTGCCTCCAATGAAACACTAAAGATACTGTGACTTAGTAATGATGGGTACATGAACTTGGTGACTTCTATCATAAGTCCTTCATGATTGTATAAAACTCTAACTAACATAATTACATTACCCTCTCTACCAGGATCATTATTACACAATTACTCTCTTTGAAACATGGTTTCTTTTGATAGCATCTTAGGGATATATTGCGTAGATCCTAAGATTTCATGCCTTCCCGCGATCCTCTTAAGTCTCCATAATTACAAGGCCCAGGAAAGCGTAAAAAGTGCTCGCATAACGCTCCTAGCACCATTTCATAAAATATTCGAGCCATGAAGACATGTAACTTGACCTTAATCAGGGAACAAGCTTAAAATACACTATGCCATACCGTGACAGGCAATCAGCTGTAATTATGCCCCCATGTGATCTAGTTAACAGGATTGCCTAAGCATTCGTTTCAACCAGGGCTCAGACCGCCCTGTTAGACCTGGGGCTATGGCTTCCTCAACCTTATTTGAGCCTCAAATCCTATTCCAACCTCCTCTGAGATCCTCGGGCATGGCATGCTAGATATTCAACAGTACTAGAAACCCTTTGGTGCTCTAGGTGAGCACCCAATAGTAGGCGTGTTATGGGAAATCTCTTTGAACCGTAACTCCGCCCGAGCTCGTCTCGATCCGCTCCGAGAAAATCATATGCCTGAAAGAAATATCAACGTCATCTCAAACACACAACATCCATCAACGCTGACACTTGCGAACTCCATATGCACAAATATCAATCGAGAAAATCTCGGGAGAAGAGAAAAGAAACCATGCCATGTCTATGATTATTCCTCCGACCCGCAACAATGCTGAAAAATGGAATGTATGAAAAACATCCAAACACGACTGAGCGATCTTGGAGAAAAAATGGAGGCTATGTCAATACTTCCAGCTATTATTCCCACTGCTTACATATACAAAGGGGGCTTAAGGATGAAAAGAGCATTTACCACAGCTAAAATATGCGAATCATTCACTTTACGTCTTCCTAGCAAGCCTCATCTCACACCTGCAACCCCTCCAATCGAAAATGTTTGGCCGTACCGATATCCAAAAGCACGGTGCCAACTTCCGTTGCATATTATGCAACGAGAAAGATCTTTCGAAGGGTGCGACTTACCTCAACACAGACATGGCTCAGTATTACGATGACAAACCTCTAGCGGTAGGCCAAAGCAATAGAGGCGGTACCTTGATTTCCAAATCTTGGTGAAGGACACTATACAGGAGGTCTATAAAGCCTGGGCATATTATAACATTAGCGGATCGCTCGGTGAAGCGGAAGACGACTTGGTCGATATGAGCGTTTTGGACGAGGATGCATAGCTCATCGAAATAAGAAATGTACAAAGGGTCCTCGAACAAAAGGTGGACCTAGCTAAGGACAGATAAGGGAGGAAGGAAGGGTCAATTCGACAGACGCCCTCGAAATACAGAGCACGTAGGCTCCCTGTCATCAACACGTGTCGCGTTACTCCTAACATATTCAAGTCCCAGCAAGTAAGGATTTAACATTCACGAAATGTGATATTTAGGTAACAAGCACAGTAAATAAAGAACGAACAAAAACTATGAAACAAAACATGTAAAGCAACGCCATCCACCTAATTCTATAAAGACAACGCTGCGACAAACAATAAACAAGAGCGAAGTCTCACAAGGAAAAACTAGCTTCACCACCAGGATATAGTAACGAAATGAATATGCGGAGAGGAATCACCCGCTACACCAAAGTAATCGACAAGGAATTTATCTCCCGAAACAAAGAGACCAGCCTTTCTTGATCATCCAAAGCAACAAGGTGTGACAATAACCTATATCCTCGCCCCCCAGATCTTACCAAGTGTCAGCGATGAAGCAGCGTCGGCAAACTCCCAACAATCCTGCAATCTCTACTTCAACCACATCATGATCCAACTCCAGGTACCAAAGTCACAATATCATCTTGCAGTCCGGGCATCGTGTATGCCCGCAATCGGGGCAAGTGTCTCCATTCAGCCCTTCTACCACCTCACGTCCGCAGCAACAGAGCCAGAGGCCCGTCGTGTTTGCTATCATCGTTGTATCTTGCTCCCCACTCATTTGGCTATCACAATTTCGGCGTGATCTGTTTACCGTTTCACAATTCTCATCCCTCGTGTGCCCGCATTCTGGGCAGTAGTCCCCCCATATTTGGGAGTCAACTGGGCCACCACAGATGCAACAGATCCAACCGACGAAAACCACGCGACTGTGGGAATTGAACGACATGTTGACCTTATTCTGTATTGATGTCGAAGTGGAGTAGGAACCGGGAATTATTTTCGATATCTTGACCCTGGATTGACACCTCGGGACGTTTCTGGATTGAATTGAATTGAATTGATAAACAACTGAAGGTGATATACCACTCGATTCGTAACTTGGGGGATAGATTGACGTCTTTAAAATGGTTGGATGATGCTTGACACTGCTGTGCTATCAACTTGATGAATCCAGCTCTATATAGCAGATATTCTGCTTGCTATATATTTCATCCTCATCGGCCTGGACCTTTAAAGAGCTCAAATCACAATACTAGCCTTTATGAGGCGGCAAGTATCAACTTGCGGTACCCGGCGACGCCTACTCACCGGGCCTCAGTGCCCTTCCTACTCCGTGACATATTGTTACCGGTTGGATGGTTTAAGGGCGATTCAGAAACAGAGAAGCTAAGGAATTCTAGGGTCGTGGATCCAACTCCGGTGAGATCCTAGTAAACATTCAGGATGGATCATCTCGAACATAATTCCATGGTAACAGCATTGTTCGTACCCAACGACATCAGAGCTAGAAGCGGCCTAGTAGAACACGGGCGACGAGAGTTGGCGCAGCGTTGAGCATTTCTGCAAATTCGAAAACCATAGCTCTGTTCCACCTACCCAATCACCGATATAACCAGTAGCCTCACTCCTAACCTCAGTGATACTGAGAGCCGGCGGGCACTGCGGGAGCAAGGACTCCTTCTATTTGCGCCCATGTTGTAACGTGTCGCCGACATTATCAGCGCCGTTCGAGCTTTCCAAGAGGCCACCGAGCTGTGATTCCTATTCTGTGAGTCGCTGACTTTCAGTATGGCTCCTATGCTTTAAGGCGGTGGGGCAAGCCTTCTGTGAATGTTGCGCTTCTTGGCATGCTTTTTCTGAATAGCATCAAGACCCGCTCTTTCGGTAAGCACCCACCCGAGGCTAGCCTAAGGAAGCTTCGCATGACCCGTGAGATCACTCGATACTCATTATACACTGCCTCAATAGCGCTCACCGCGAAATTTCGAAATCTAGCCCTGCTGTTGGATTGCTTCGTCATGTATCTATAAGGCTGTCCTAAGGTATAGTCCAAGCTTACGGTCACACGACGATAGGTGTGTCGCGGTTTCGGAGAAGTACCGTCGCGTGTCGACTTCAACTCTCGGGATACTGTGCTTGCATGCTCGAACATTCAGGGCGGCCCTAGGGGGGAAAAAACGAGGATGGCATCTCCGGCATCTCAACTGGCGGTATCTTGGTAGCCATTGAGCAATACTCCACTTCTAAGTCCTTGCCTTGACTCATCTTCAAGTGCCAACTCTCGGAGAAACCGAAACGGTCACGAACGCTGAAGGGCAGCGAGATTATCATTGACGGTCTTCGAAGGTCCAGACAATGCTGTCATGATGCATCGTTCCTAAGGGCGTTACAGAAATTAGCTTCGCATACGATGAAGTGAATCATCTGATACAGTATTAAGGAACAAGGGAAGGTAGAGGCGTATGAAGGTTCCCACAGCCTTATTTTACGATATGTAACATCAAGGTTGAATAAACTTAACGACGAACCCGAAAATAGGACCAACGAAGGAATCGACTCCTTAACCCCTCACAAGCCTGCTCTAGTAAATAGATGATATCAGGGAAACCATTAGAGTGAGAATGACATCGCAGGGTTTTGCAGCTTCTAGGTTTGACTCCCGTTGAGGGCGAAGAGTAGTACTCCTTGTCGATTGTTTCCTGACGGGCAATTCTTGGTGGGATGTTCAGGAACAAGTAATCCGAAGGGATCTGGGTGCGATTAGCTTGTCTTTACCATCTCCAGCGCCCAAAGTGGGGCAGATGTATAGCATATTGACCGGCTGTAGGTCGGTTGCGCTTCAATTCGCGTCTAGAGGCAAGAAAAATTTCAACAGCCATAGAACTTGTGTAAGAAAAAGCGGGGGATCAATTCAATTAAGAGTTTTCCAATTCGCAATGTGGCTAAAACATAGTGACAGGAGAACTGACTGACCCCGGTTAGGAGCCTCATTCTGTTTGATGAGATGGTGTGGTCAAAAGTAGGTGTGCCACAACAGGTGTGCCATAAGTGCTCACATGCATGAACGAGTGAACGATCAGACCCATTGTGCAACCATTTCAGGAGATGCAGTGGCTAAAGATTCCCCGAAACAATTATCTTCCAAACAAATCCATTTAACATTATTCGCTGTCTTCATGCCTGGTATAGTGTGCACTACTTCTGTATACCATTCCAAACATGCTTGCCATAATACTCGCTCCTATCTAGGAGCCACTAGCATGTCCTCCGTCGATCATTACCACCGTCGTGAAAACTTCTTATATCTTCTTTCCTCGATTGGCTTTGTTGCTTTCCTTCCAACCGGTCAAGCGCTTCTTCAATAAGTCCAATGTGACCTAATTACGTTAGTAAAGCTAAAATTTGAGAAAGCGGTTGGGTACGAACCTCGCAAAGTCCCCTCTAATCTACCTTGTTTGCCACCAGGTCCAAATGTTTCAGTCTTGTTGTTGGTGTGTGTGATAGAATCTAAATTGAGAAGCTTCCCCACCCTCCAAAAGCCACAGCTCGCCACCCACATGGCGCAAGGAAGATAACAGACCCAAGAAGACGGCCAGGGTGACATACCAGGAAAGAAGGAAAGAAGGAAGGAAAGAAAGAAAGCAAGAAAATTGTATTAACAATAACAGAAAAGTTCAAGAAGTAGGTTTCATTGTGACATATGATTCTCGCTTCTTGATCTTCTGACAATTCCACCACATGAGATCTGTGAAGACATGCATTTCCTCCCATCAAGCAGAGTAATTGAATTAAAAGGGATAGAGAGGCAGAATTCCGCAATAACAGCATGAAAAAAAAAAAAAACTACAAGTAATGTTAACTTGTGACGGGGAAATTTACAAATGTTCAAATTACTGTACTCACTTGAGTAATTCGTTGTGTTTAAGAGGTGATGTTTGTCCTTCATGACATCAGCCAATTGCGCGCCAAGGCCAGCCAAATTGATTTCGCGTCTTCCTGATGGCCTCGCGTCGAACACCTCAGAAAAAACAGAGTGCAAAGCAGATCCCACACGTATATCAGCGGAACTGTTAAAATGCACTCCTCTGCGTGAGATCGCCTCATTTCAGGAGCTGCGACCTTGGACAAACGGCTGTACAGCCTTCGGCAGAGCAATTTGGGAGCGTTCCCTACTCAACCACTTCGCCTTGGTAGGTTCGTTACGCTCCTTGAAAGTTCGAAGATCTGCCCTTAGAGGATCTCTTCTATACCTAAGAGCTAAGTGGCATTGATATCTTTTATTATAGAATTGAACCTGCTCTCAAGATAATATGTCCTCCTCTCAGCCATTCCAGGCTTCTTCTCCCCTATTCGGCGATGATACTCGTCGCAAAAAGTCGCGCTTCACGTATAAGCAACTCGCACAGCTAGCTTTATCTTCTGTCAGTTGTCCTCTTCGTGTTGTCGCGCACGTTGACCTAGACGCCTTCTATGCGCAATGTGAAATGGTGCGATTGGGGGTCGCAGAGGATCAACCTTTGGCAGTACAACAATGGTAAATCACCTCCTATAGGATCGAACTATTGCTAACAAGAACAAAGGCAGAGTCTCATCGCGGTCAACTATGCCGCACGCAAATTTGGTTTAAATAGACACGTTACAATCACCGAAGCCAAAAAGAATTGCCCAACTATAATTTGTCAACATGTCGCAACCTGGAAAGAAGGAGACGAGAAATGGGCCTACCACGACGATGCGTACAAGAATATTGCTACGCACAAGGTCTCGCTCGACCCATATCGCCTTGAATCTAGGAGGATCTTGGCCTGCATAAAAGAATCCCTGCCAGTCAACCTCCAAAAGATTGAGAGAGCATCTGTTGATGAATTTTTTATGGACTTATCAGCTCAAGTTCATTCTATTATACTGGACCGCTATCCTGAATTATCGGGACCTGCACCGTATGATGATCCAACCGAGCAGCTACCCTTACCCCCCACCACCGCCTTGGACTGGCAAGCTGATGCCCTGGTTGATCTTGACACTGAGGAAACAGAAGATGATGATCCTGATTGGGATGATGTAGCAATCCTTATAGGCTCCGAAATCATTCGTCAAGTCCGTGCTGCCGTGCGAGAGAAGCTCAAATACACGTGCTCTGGTGGTATTGCTCAGAATAAAATGCTAGCCAAGCTTGGATCTGCTCATAAGAAGCCAAACCAGCAAACTGTTGTCAGGAATCGAGCTGTGCAACAATTCCTGTCTGATTTCAAGTTTACAAAAATCCGGGGTCTGGGGGGAAAGCTGGGTGAGCAGATCGCCTCATCGTTCAATACTGATTCAGTCAAGGACCTGCTTGTAGTATCTGCCGAGCACCTCAAACAAAAGCTTGGCGATGATACGGGTAGATGGGTATACCAGACTATCCGTGGCAATGATTCTAGGTAAGTAACTCAAACCCAATTCTTGCTAGTACGCAATAGTCCTACACACTTCAAGATTTAGGTTAGAATTAGACGCAAGTTCCTAATTCCCCAAGAATATCATGGATATATTCCAAGTGGTTAGCTGACTTTATGCTCTGACAGCGAAGTCAATTCCCGAACTCAGATCAAGTCGATGCTGTCAGCAAAATCCTTTCGGCCTAGCATTAATACACAAGAGCAAGCCATTCGCTGGCTACGCATTTTCGTGTCGGATATCTACTCACGGCTAGTAGAGGAAGGGGTGCTAGAGAATAAAAGACGACCAAAAACGATGAATCTTCATCACAGGCAAGGAGGCCAGACCCGATCCCGGCAAGCACCGATTCCTCTTGGGAAAAAAATCGATGAGGCCGGTCTTTTTGAGCTTGCCAAGACTCTACTTGGTCAAATCATACTAGACGGTAGGGTCTGGCCTTGTGCAAATCTTAGCCTTTCTGTTGGAGGTTTTGAGGATGGCATTGCTGGAAATATGGGTATTGGAGCCTTTCTAGTGAAAGCTGAGGAAGCAAAAGCCCTGAGCACGGGTGAACGGCCATCTGATATACCAGAGATCCGTCAGAGCAGACCGGAGAAACGAAGGCGTATTGAACAATCTATGGGCATTGGGAGGTTCTTCAAGACAGGCAGCATAGAAGAGTATGATGGTGAATTTGGTGCTCAATGCTTATCCGGCATAGATACTTCCCCGGCTGAAATTGACACGCCAACGGCCGGTGACGAGGAAAGGACAATATCCTCCAAGCTGTCTCGCCAAAACAAGGCATCCAATACTCAGGAGCATGTCGCTGAATTGGGCAATATTTCGGCTCTAACTCAACGACACATCACTGATTTTATATGTGATCGTTGCAAGATCGGCCTGAAGTCTGCTGATGATTTACTAAGCCATCAAGATTGGCATTTCGCAAAAGACTTAATGGATGAGGAACGAGCCCAATCCTCCGTCTCGAGACCAAATGCCTCCAGCCAGAAGATGTCAACAGGAGGCTCTAGCAAGAAGAAAGCTGGACGTGCTAGCAAACCAGAGAAAGGGCAGAGCAAGCTTGCTTTTGGCTAATTGGTTATGTGCTAGCGGTTGTGTCGTCTAGGATATTGGATATGGATTCCATCCCCAGGCAGTCCCTCCGCATATTCATGCATTCTCACCGACATTGTTTATCCCATAGCGATGTGCCACAACATTCTTCTCGACCGCCATTTTGCGGATCTCTAACGGAACACATCCGGATCGTCAGCTAAGAGAACCGGCCACGATGAACCAGCATTCAGCTCTGGTCGTATGGTTCCAATCAGCAAAACTATGTCGAACCTTGCTCTTTTCGAGAAGCATTGTGGAGTACGGGACAGCGAGCGGGATACATCCAGAGGCACAGAGCACGACATGACCTAAACGGTAGGGTCCCAAAAATGCTGCACTTGCGGGTCACAGATTTATACATAACAGTGGCTGCATCCTGTAGGTCCTCTGCAACCATTTGAACTCAGTTACCTCGCCTGAATATTTCCGGATGAAGCTACTTTTGAATAGAATCCGACGTGCGAGTCAATACCCATACAATTGAACACTCTATCGTTTCCCTTTATCATTCGTCTGGGAATTGCCGCCTCAGCATCATCGTGGAAGCCTCTCTACCACACAAAAAGTCCAGGTGTAGTCTTAGTTGTGGAACGCTGTCGTTACAGAATTGCCATCTTATGACATTTTGATGAATCTTGTGTGTTGAAAAATAAGCCTCACCAACTCGGCTCATAAATTGTCGGAGGATATGAACTCTCCCTAGTTGCACCTTGGGCGGTACAGTGACGCAGAACGGAAGCAAATGGGCTGGATACACAGGCGAACCACTTCCAGCCGCATAGAATTGCTTTCTGAAGTTGAAGTGCCTCGTGAAAGCACCCGCTCCCCCAGCCAATCAATGCAAGTTCCCGGCGCTACGAGAGGGGGCTCGTTAGGCATGATTAGGCCGAGCTGCATTAATACCCAACTCAGGGACGCCACAGAACAAACTCCCACACAACTCGCTGGCTGCTTTGCGATATCAACATGGAAGACCTCATAGAAGTACCTTGAAACAGAGGCTGTATTGGAAAACCGATGCAAATACTAGGAGAATCATCGTGGGGTTTCAAGAGGCAAAGTATACTTGACGAGGACGAGCATCTTTCGGATGAGATCGACTGTCATCCGCGGGAGTACTTGCATGATTGTCTTTCTCGTCGACTTCACTCTGCATGGATGCGGTCTGCAGTAGACGAGTCGCAATGGCGAGATAGCTGTCGTGGCCGAGTGGCGGGGGGGTTGCTCACCATACAGTAGCATCGTAGCAGCAAAGCAAGTTGGCATAGTGGCAACTTCAAGTATTATTCGAGACCCACAAGTTCCTCTGGGAGCCCGTGTGAGGCCTTTCTGGCAAGTGACTACGTAGATTTTGCGTTGGGAGTAAGGCCCAGTTTAAACATCCCCCAAGCTCTCAGTATCTTGCTTGAGCAGCGGGACCTCGCACAGGGCACTTAAGTACTCATGTTGCCTGCGGGTTTTGGGAAATTTTCAAAGACCTTTTTTCTGGCACCCAGCTTTTAATCCAGACAGTATTCTCGCTGCCTGACTATATCCCACATCGCTCCTATCCGCCACACAGTGTCTGATATCTCTCTGTGAGCAGCACTGCCTGACATTGATCTCTCAGAAAGCCATTCCTGCTAAAGCAGCGTTGTGTGTTGTCATACCTTTAGGTGTGTGCAAAAGCAGCAAGGCGTTGTAGCCCCAAGCAGAAAGCAGCACAGCAGAGCGCAGACGTTAGCGTGGTTGCCGCTCCGCAGGCAGAGACGCTTCTCTTCGCCTCTCCCACTCATCTTGCGCCTTCACCCTCACTTTCAATCATCCACGCCAGCTCAGAGTCCACGCTGCACCACCCCAGCAGGCTCAGCTGTCAGTCGCGCATTTTCGCATTTTCCATTTGGACTCACCGTCGCCGGATAATTGGATAGGCCAGTATTGGATCGGAGACCACAAAGCCATAGGACACCCCCAAACACCAACTGCCCAAGGTGACCCAAGGCCACTCTTTGCTTCACATCAGGACTGCCGCGCTTCTCAGGACTATTTGTTCTCCAGGCTCCCCTCCCGCTCCGTCCACCAAACTTCCCACACGTTGGATTACTGCCAGGCTTTTCTTACTCCCTTTTCCTGCCCCCCTCCGATCTCGTACAACCACACTCCAAGCCTCACGGGTCCCTAGGCTGACGTGGTGTACGTGACCTGCATTCTTCATCCCCGTCTCTGGACTTCCTTTCTTCCTTCCTACAACTTTTTCCCATCCGGTTTTCAATATGTCTAGACGCGACGACAGAGATCGTGCCAGTCGAAGCACGGCACAAGCGTCGGCCCGCACGAACGAGTACTTCGTCCCAAAAGACGGAATTGACAGAGAAGTCATTACCGCCGACATCTGTCGATACTTGGGTAACGATGCACTCGTTCGTCCAGGTAACTACGAGGTAAGAAGTCGCAGCGGAACGCAGATCGCTTTATGGACGGTTTGCTGATTAGTAGTAGAACCCGCAGACACGACAAATCCAACAGGGCTACTTCATCACCGCATACCGGAATCTTACGACTGTAATATCACACCCTGATCGAAGCAACCACGTGCTAATATGTTCGACAGGCCATGATAGCAGATCTGAAGGCTGACTCTGAAAGATGGGACGCTGAACGACGAGCAACTTTGTCGTCGAGAGGGCCACAAGCGAATGGTATACCAGTGCGAGACTCGAACGGTATGGTTCGAAAATCTAACACACCTATAGTGGAGTCGTACCGTGCTTCTACGACCCATCAGTCCCGACAATACTACGGTCCTACAGAGGCCGTTCCTCCCCCCGTGAACACCCCATCCGGCCATTCCACTGCTTCATCCGTTACCATGGGAGGCCAACCACAGGAAGTATATGGTAATCCAGGCTACCCACCTACAGGAGGCTATCCACAGTCACAGTCCCAATACGGGTCAACCCCAGGATATTCCCAATCAGAGTATAACAATTATGCCGTTGCCGGCTCCCAAAATCCCCCGCCTTTTTACCTTGGTGGTAATTTAGAAACTGCAAGACGTGGTGCCCAGCCACAACAACAAACCGGAACAGCAGTCCCAAGGTCAGGACAACCTTCCTACCCCCCTAGCTCATCCGCAGGCCCTTTTGAACAGCCATACTATCCTGCATCTAGCCAACAAGGTCCATCGTCTATTGCTTATGGCCAGCAACCACAACAGGACTCCTATGCTTACGGTCGTGGTGCGTACAATCACTAGCAACCCCCAAAGTTTTCTTTCTATCAAACAAATAGTCTCTAACTGTAGCTCCACTCCCAGACGGCGGCTATGATCGTGATGATGAATATTCTGCAAACTATGCAAATACTGGATACTCTCAGGGTCCAAGCATGTCTACCCCAGCCCCAGCAAACCAAAGTTCAGGCCGGAGAAGTGACCGTGACAGTGATCGTGAAAGAAACCGTCGTCACCGTCATTAGGATTCCACAGGATTGGCATGTCTGCTTTTTGCAAATCCATTTCCCGAGATTGCATTTACTGGCGTTTTTTATTTTATTCTTTTCTGGATTTCTCCGGCACCCTAGAGCATTTTTGCCTTTGGAGACCTGCCTAAACGGATCCAGATCATACCTTTAAGGGCAACATATCTTTTGCTTAAAATATCGAGTGCATAAGGTTGCACTTGGAACGACCCAGTACGGACTTTATGCCACCAAGGATTTCTGTCTTGTACTTGCGATAGAAGTATTTATAAGACCGGAAAGCGACGGCCGGAGTTCCAGTCGAGGATTCCACTAGGATTGATACAACATTTGCACGCGCAGTTTGCCTGCTTTTAATGCCTTAACGACCGGTATCAATGGAGAAAGTTGGATATATTGCTTTTAGCGCGGACCTTTTGTTTAGTGCATCAGTGACGCATTACATAGGCCGTTTGGCGTTCCGGGGTCATGTATTTCTGCTTTGTTATGGATGCCATTCTCACCTGCTGCCTGGATCCTTTGCTACCATTGGGTTTTACCAACTGCGTTCGTGTCTTCATACCGCTTTCTCATTTGGTGGGTATTCTGGATTTCACTAGAGAATTCGGCTTGGGTTCGGACCAGGCAGCATGGCTGGGGTGTGTTTGTATATATTCCCGCAGCCAGTCGCATATTGCAACGGAAAATCATCAATCTTCGAGACCGAATCTCATCTTCCATAGGACTTTCCATTTGGCTCCTCCGATTTCACTGACGTGTTATGACGCTTCTCTGCTCACAATAGGTACAGCAACCTCAAGTGTCCTACCGGCCAAGGTTTACAAGGCCTTAGAATGGACACCGGGATCAGGCAGGCCTGTATGAGAACAATGCTCTGCAATACCTCCTAAGATCTTATAGCCATTTTATGGGGTCAAAGGTATCTCATGTCCGATAACCATCTGCCGACTCATTCTTCTCACCACAATAGGCACGTTGGGTCCATTGTTCACCACAATTCCTTTGGCACATCATTTGCCTGCCTGTGGACCCTGCACGTAACACAATTTATTACAAGATGGTTGGTATGTATGTCTCCAAGTCAGACAGCTCATTGGCAAATTCCGCCCCGCGCTGGCAGCCAACCTCACCTCGTACCCAAGGAGAATAAGTCTCGATGACCTCGATTTGACGGTGTGTCAACACTCAACTTTCCAAAGGAATTTCATATATCAGAAGACATGTCGTGAGGCCAGCAGGCATGCACGGTTTCTACTCAGACTACATCCAGTAGGACATGACTCGGCTCCTTCCCTAAGACTGAAGCCTAGGGGCTATTCCGTACAACCAATAGGAGTATCCTTACTCTTCGGCTGGACATTTGTTGCTCGATACAAGAAATGGCCTGACAAGGAATTCACCGCCTAAAACCAGCTTTAATCCACAAACAAAAAGTATTGCAGGACTGAGGCTCATCATGGATTGTCAAATGAAAGTTGAGAAGGAGCTGGTCCTAGTAGTATTGTGGTTGGGCCAAATAAAGTAACGAGTGCCGAGCGACCCTCTGAATAGTGTGTATGTATGGCCTAACATGTTGGACATAATTAGTCATGGGTCATTGCTATCGGGGATTGGTGGTGGCCAGTATGGACGGCGTGGTCAGTATGATGGGGTGGGAATTTGGTGTGGTGTTTTTAATGTTAGAGTTAGCCTTGGATGTTGATGTGCACCCACCCACGGGGTAATGCACACTTGGTTGCATGGATGGTCATTATTCGGATATTCTGCTCTTCTCTCTGTATCTCTCCAGCGATCTATATCTTATCCTAAATGAAGTTTAGTGTGTGAATGCACTATGGTTATACAGCGAGTCATGGAGTTCACTTTATTTCATCATCTTTAACGTTCTACGGTGCCTACACTAGACTCTCCCCTCACTAATATTTATTCCCCGTTCTTCCTCGAGCTTCGTCGCTCTTCATTTAGTTCCTCTCTTTCCATAAACAAGCAAAGCGTAGCACTTTTAAACAGTATAGTGTGCTTTACCACTTCTAGTTTCTTACCCTATCGTCTCCCTTTCTTACTTTTGGCACCGGAAGTCCATCTTTCTAATCCAGTACACCATCGGCCATTCTCGTTCTCATCATGTATTATGATGAGACATAAATCATCTAATTCATTTCCCATCCCCGTCAGCCTCGACAATTGACTATTGTTCACAACCCTCAAGTAGGCACAATACTGGGATCTCACCATATCTCTAGACGTGAAGATATTGTACCATGATGCTCCTCGTGAAAGTAAACCGTGGGACTAGTGCAGAGAGTCGATAGGCTTATTGGACAAAATGTTTAGAGGCAGTTTGTTACTTCAGTTAGGAAGGGAACTGGGGAATGAAAGTAATAATCTACAAGCTACTTGTAAGTAATTAGGAAGAAGTGGGGAACGTTCGATAAAGGTGAAGATAAACCTTTGATGGTAACTACGAGGATTTACATGTCTAGATGGCAGCTTTAAGTTTTCAGGGTTTCCTGAAGGCAAGAGTGGTACAGGCAATTGTACAGTAGGGTAAGGATCCAACTTGTAAAGGGGACTCGTGAAGGGAACTATGATATACAATACCTTGATAAAAAAATGTAATATATTATTGAGCTATTTTCGAAAAGGGGGTTTCTTAAATGAAGAGTTACCAGATGATTTCGTATGCAAGCATCATTCATTAGAGCGGTAGTCACAACGTATCCCCTCTTTAACATCAACCCCCTTATGCAGCCGTATGTGCTTTACTACTACCGGAAAAGTGAATTGTATGAAGCTAGAAACTTACTATTCCGTGACGTATATATATCTCTCGGATATCGTAGTGGGGCGGGAGGAAGCGAGGGGGTTGTTGGCGAGGGTTACCCAGAATGGAGGATGGGCTTGGAAACGATATCCAAATCTTGGTTCAAACATAGTAGAGGTAGAAGGAATTCTGATACGAGAAAAAAACGCGTTTTCAGTGCATTTACTTATCGGAAGCACTTCTCTTGAGTTACGATAGAGCACTTGAGGGCAGGTCAACTCAGCTGGGCTACAAACATCTCAACAGGACACTCATGATATAGCCGATAATCGAGTTCCTATGACCACCTAGAAACGAGAAGTTTCGTCACCGCCACCACCATATCAGGACCATCAATGATCAGCTGCTTGTCTGAGAAGGGTGTACCGAGTGGAACAGCACTCATCTCGGGCACTCGTTGAACCAGAAACGGTATTATCCAAATTAATATTTCTAGCGAGTTCGTGTCAATCTTCACGACTTCCGGCCCCCGATAGAAACGCAGAAGCAGCTATATCTACCGCCGGGCGTTTCACAAATTCCGCAACCCATCCATTCCTAAACTCGTACAACTTCATCTATCTTGATTTCGGCTCTCAGTAACGCGGCGACTTCCTCGAGTCCATAGCCGACCCGCATAAGCGAGCTGAACATCCTTCATTCCTAGATGAGGAGGCGAAGAGAGCGATGACCAAGGCAGGCAGTCTAAGGACTTTGCCATCAGCGGCGTTTTATGATCTTAGAGATACAGAGAAGCTAGTCGTTCTTGCATGGCCCATTGATCATTCAACCTCACATGTCCAGGAAAAGCTATCTTCGGCTCCCCATTCGTGGTGATGTCAGTCATCATCTCAAGCACTTGTCGAATTCTACTGGGAACTTAGGCGGGCAGGTGTTAGTCCTAGCAATATAGCTATCGTGCTGAAGCAGACGTACGGTGTGGGCTTGATTGATGGGATAGGAGATGTTCCATTGATCGTGGCAGGACGGGTCGTGGGCGGGTGGGCGTTGCTAGTGCGAATAAGATCATGGGAGTGATGTGGGGGATTCTGATACATATTGGAGAGTAGAGGTTGTGAGTGGCTGGAGAGGGATTTGATGCCGGCTCACGGTGTTATTATTCATTCTTAGAGTGAGCTCGGTTGCTGGTGGTGCTTTTGACGAAGATGCAAGGAGAACGCACTATCCTGCAGCTCGAGTTTAGTTTCATTGAAGTTGAGAAAGATATACATTATTAATATTGTAGCACTTGTCTGCATGTGTTGCGGATATCTGAAGTCCAAGGAGCGTAATCTCTCTCCTTTTGTGTTTCTCGATCTATCGAGGAGTCTATGGTCTAAGTTGATTTATAAAATCCCGTGATTCTCACATCTGAGAACAATCGCTGATGTAGCTGAGAACCGAAATTGTTGAAACTGTAAAGGGTATGCCAACGGGAAGAAGATAGCTGCTAGATATTTGAGACATAATGGCCTAGCACGAAGGTAATTATGAGGGGGGATTGTTGGAAGTTACAACGTAGTGAAGTACTACTACGGTGTAGAGTAAGAATGTGATTTCGTAAGTACGTAGGCCGAAGAAGGCTTCGGTCATTTAAAACTAAAAAGACAGAAATAGCATACATAAGTATTGGAAATTCTCTATATCAACATTTTTGTGCAATGTGAGGGACACATTTGACATAATAGAGTCGTGTTAGAGTATGTTGTTGTTGCACAGGAAAAGTATCTAAAGCCCTATCTAAAGCCATGTCTAATGGCCTTTAGGAGGCAAGAGGCAGGAGACTAATGCATAACAACCTCTAAGCTTGGAATGGACTATGCTAGCTTCTACGAGACTTAATTATGTTCAAGAAAGGTAGAAGAGCATAATGCAACTTTTAGGGTTCTACTGTAGTTTCAGCTCAGTTGAGGCTGTCAAGAAGCTGATGTTGCCCAAGTAAAAATAAAATAAAAAACCTAGCCTGTCGAGTAACACTTCGGATGTGTTCCGGCCCGACACTCGAATCCAAGCGAAAATGCGGAAAACCCGAATGCTTGGGTTTTAATTGACAGGCTCGGCATCGATAGCATTCCTTGCTCTTCGGCCCACGCTCCCTTCATCCTGCCACTACAACGACTAAGCGATTAGTACAGGGCTGACAAAGACACTAGACGCAGTCGACAGATTTCGAGACAGTAGTGCTTGCTGGTACATCGCGCTGACTACAGTTATGCATTAGAATTATTTGGAAATAAGAATTCCTTGTATCAGATCTTGGACTGGAAAATGTCTATACCCCGGATTGTTTGAATAGGGGGATCGAGAGCGTTTACAACTCGAACCCCAGGGCATTTGATACGTATACCTTGCTACCGGCCACTGTTTCTCACTGGCATTAGGGCATTTTGCTGGCCTTGCTGGAGTGCTCTATGCCCTAAGCTCTAGTGCGTAAGAGGTTTACTGGTCAATGAATGTCTTGTGTTTGCTTGCGTGGACAACCACAGCGGTGTAACTGTGGTCGGTCCTGTTGCGTGAGTAGATTGTGCTGGTGTTCCAGATACATTCGCCGATGAGATCATGGTTTCGATACTGCGGTGAGAAGGGCGTGCGCGATCGGCATGTGCGGCAATCATCTGATATTTTTGTTCCGGTGGAGGTTGTTTGAAGATGCGAGAATCGAATTGCTACGAGCCTGTAATCTGATCTCGCTCCAACTTCATAGCAAAAAGCTTGTACCCCCAGAAACAAGCAGGATAGGTGGCTGAAGTTGCGGATTTATTGGCAGATATGTGGATTTGATTCATCCTGAAGGCGGAGTGCTGTTAGTTGACGCGGCCAGTCTGCATGCTTGACGCTAGGATTTTGGGATGAGAGCGTAGAAAATAAACGTGGCACCAGGGTGCTTCCGGTGGCCGTGCCTTGGCAATGATAAAGTCAGAGGTACAAGTGCTGGAAATGCCTCCGGGAGAGGAGGAAGTATTTGTTGAGATACTCCGTCAAGTTTATACGAGGTCGTATATGATTGCTTCAATCTTCTCAGACCATTTGATAATGGTGCATATCTTGCCATTGTCACGGAACTAACATCGGGATTTTCTACTCGCTTCAGTGTCCTGATCGCCCCTTTCATAGGTTATCCTGGTGTGCTGAGGATTTATTTTCGGTTTCAGCAGGCCCTGGGCCGGGTCAGCTCTGCGCGATCCACAAATCAGCCAGTGTTCATCAGAGACACGAGCTGCACACCTCGAGGGGAGGCTTCGACGCTCTTTGCTCGTACAAGAACCTCGTAGGCTCGCACACGCTCTGTACTTCAGCGCAGTTGCAGCTGTGAATCCTCTGACATTTGCATCACCAAATCCCCAGTGCGACGCACGGCATTGACACGGCTGTTTTTAACGCTCCCGCGATCTTCGTCATCCTTCGAGATATATGCGAAACGATCGGCCTGCTCAAACGCTCCCGTACCACACAGCCTTCCCTTGGCATTTACCAAGGCGTTTCCCCTGTTAACACTTTTCAGCATTTTCAACAACACAACATCACAACGTTCACACAATTTCTCTCATCCTTCGACTAGTGGAAGTATTGGATTCGGTTGACAGTTCGCTGTCAATTGTACATCATGTTAACCTTCAAGAGAGCCCTGATTGCTGCAGCAGTCTTCATCACCATGCTCTTCCTCGTCACTCGATCACATCCGACTGCGAATACAATGACAGTGATAAAAGATACAGACTCGCAGCAGGATAGTAAAGAAAAGGCAGGGAGTACGCCATCGACGCCATCAGCAACGCCGATTCCTGACAACATGGTGCCTCTGTCCGGCAAGAAGCCTAAGAATAGCCAACAGCTACCATTAGGAGATTTCTCCAAAGCTCCCATACGAGACAAATTATCATACCAATTCCCTTACGATGTCGAATCTAAATTCCCAGCCTATATTTGGCAGACCTGGAAGTACACACCGGCATCAGGGGATTTTGGGGAGAATTTCCGACCAGCTGAAGCAAGCTGGTCAGAAAAACATCCGGGATTTATCCACGAAGTTATCACCGACCAAGTCGCCGTCCACCTTCTGCGACATTTATACGCATCAATACCGGAGGTTCTGGAGGCTTACAATGCTCTGCCAATGGCTGTTCTGAAGGCCGATTTCTTTCGTTACTTGATATTGCTAGCTAGAGGTGGCATATACTCTGACATTGATACGCATGCACTCAAGTCAGCCGCAGAGTGGTTACCGGAGAGCGTGCCACGGGAGGCGATTGGATTGGTGATTGGGATCGAGGCTGATCCTGATCGTCCAGATTGGAAGGAGTGGTACTCTCGACGAATCCAGTTCTGCCAATGGACAATTCAATCAAAACCGGGTCACCCCGTCCTTCGCGAAATTGTTGCAAACATCACTTTAGAGACCTTGAAGAGGAAAGAGAATGGCTCACTGAAATCATTCAAGGACAACAAAGTTATCGAGTTCACAGGGCCAGCTTTGTGGACAGATACCATTTTCGATTTCCTCAATGACGAAAAATACTTCGATATGTCTACAGGGAAGGGAAATATCACATGGAGAGACTTCACTGGCATGAAGGAGGCTAAGAAGGTTGGGGATGTGGTTGTTCTCCCGATTACAAGCTTCAGCCCAGGTGTCCAGCAAATGGGAGCTGAAGATTACGATCATCCCATGGCGTTTGTCAAGCATGAATTTGAAGGTAAGCTTATCATTTCATGAAACTTGACCTTTCCCTGACGTGAATCATAGGTACCTGGAAGCCCGAGAACCTACGACATATCGGAGTCACAACCGAGGAGGCAGAGAAGAAGAAACAACAGTAGGAGCCACCACACACGCCCACTGGCTCAGGGCATTCTTTTGTACATTTATGACTTTCGACTGAGCACTTCCGAATCTCGATTATCCATCTACGAACAAAATACAAATGTATTGCGAGGCCTGAATTAGCCGAACCGTTGAAGGATACATGGTGGTTTTGGATGCTGCTGGTCATGTTTTAAAAAAAAAATTAGATTGGGCGGAGTTTGGAATTCTGGGTGTTCTTGAATACAGGAACGTGAGCGTTCATGCCTCAGAGAAAGAGGATAGAATGTTGTGATACGCACATTTGAAAGGTGCGAGAATTCTTGCAAGCACTCGGGTTTGAATTGGAAACACGGAAAAGTACGTTACTGGGATACAAATTTGGATCGGTACGCGCTGCTTTATTAGCCACGGGAGAGACACGAGTTTCAAGAGCTGAAGTCTTGTGTGTATTGGAAAAGGTGTGGATCTGTGGAGGGAAGAAAATCTGTATTATCAAACACAAAGGCAAACATCGGAAGAGATGCGTGCACAAGAGTCTCATTGTGCTCGTACACGAGCAGATTAAATGAATGAGTTCCCAACACTTCATATCAATGCTCAGCTCTTGCATCATTATGATAATATCTTACACTGTCTCATGCCATTAATAGCTTTTCTGTCATGCTAAATAGGTTGCTGCAGGGGTCCTGAACCCTAGGAGGAGGCCCTATTGTCTGGGGAAGCGGGCGGAATTAGTGCGCCCCTCGGGTCGGCCCCCCGCATTTCGAGCTCCAAAGCTCGAGGCTCTTGTACCTCCATACATGACTGAGCTGTGCAACGTCTAGTAGGCTGTGAGCAAACATTGCCGACAGCTTCCAATTCAATGGAGCAACATTATACAAACTCATGACAACAAGTCTACATCAATTGAGGATTGACTGCCTTCCTTGGTAAGACATGGTAGAAGGGGTTGGACACGGAATAGTGCGACAACGATTGCGAAAGGAGATCCTCTTTATCTGAAGAGCGGGGCAATGGCAAGCATTTGGAGATCACTGAGAGGAAGAGCTTCATGGAGGAGCAGCAGACATTGGGTTGAGCCTAAGCCAGCCAATGGTGGAGTGACCTCTGGAGTGGCACTTGGAGCGAGAAGCCTGTTGACTGAAAGCCATGCCAAAGGCCCCACAAGTGTAAGTATTCTTACCTTCACCTCCATCTCCTCTGCTAACACTAAGCTCATTTATAGCCTCCACTCCTTACTAAGACCATCCCCCAACACTTCTCCTCGATTGTTGAAGAACATGGCGACCGACTCGCATTGATATCTCATTCCCAAGGTCCGATTGGTAGGCTTACATACCGAGATTTGGATGAGCGAAGTAACGTTCTTGCACGAGGGTTGAGGGAGAAGGGTGTAAAGAAAGGTGATAGAGTTGCAGTCAGCCTGGGAAATAACTGGGAGTTTGGCGTTACGACTTATGCTCTGTTTAAACTAGGGGCTATTCTTGTATGCCTCTCCTATGGTTTCCCATAGAAGCTATGGGAATTAAGGGGAAACAAGCTAATTCATATTATCAGGTCCCGCTTAACCCAGCGTTCAATTCAAATCAGGTCATCTCAGCATTATTACATCTAGACACAGCTCACCTGATTATTGGAGCAGAAACAAACCTTCCATTCAAGCAACCCCGAGAGAATATTTCCCTTCTCAAGGCAATTACTCCCGATCTCAAATGTTCAAATCTACAATCTGAGTCTGTTCCATCTCTGAAAAATATAATACTTGTCGACAATGCCTCTGGTCGAATCGACACATCTAATCTTACAGTCACTACACCCTTCGCCCATTTGATAAATTCTACGAGCGATGCGAGCCGAGAGATCATACCTGATAGTGAGCTCAACAAGGACGAAATTGTAAACATACAGTTCACGTCTGGTACAACAAGTTCGCCAAAAGCCGCATGCCTCACCCACCACTCTATCCTCAACAATGGTTACTCCATCGGTAGCCGGATGGGCCTAACACCCACAGACATTGTGTGTTGTCCTCCACCACTATTCCACTGTTTCGGCTGTATACTAGGCTACATGGCGACCGCCACACATGGTAGTGCCATTCTCTTTCCAACCGAAGCATTTAACCCTCTCGCTACTTTACAAGCAATCCAAGACGAAGGGGCTACCGCCCTCTATGGTGTTGCAACCATGTTCGTTGCCGAGCTTGAACTATTGGCGAACGGCACAGTCCCGAAAAAAGGGTTCGAGAACTTACGGACTGGTATAGCAGCAGGAAGTAGCGTACCTAGCCACCTCATGGAGAAGCTACATCGAGAGTTGAATCTTACAGGGCTCACGATCTGCTACGGAATGACAGAGACTTCCCCTGTATCCTGCATGACGACCCCAGATGACCCCCTCATAAAACGACTCGACAGCGTAGGCCGTCTCCTTCCTCACGTAGAGGCAAAAGTTGTCTCCACCACTGACCGCACACAAATCCTTCCCATCGGTGAACGCGGCGAGCTTGTCGTATCAGGCTACCTTGTAATGAAGGGATACTGGGGCGACGAAGTTCGCACAAACGAAGTTCGCATCGTTGAAGAACTACATGAAGAACACTGGCTTGAACAAGGCAAGGAGAAAATCTGGATGCATACTGGTGATGAAGCAGAAATGGATGCAGATGGGTACGTAAAAATAACTGGGAGGATTAAGGATTTGATAATCCGCGGAGGGGAGAATATCCATCCCCTTGAAGTAGAAAACTCTCTCTTCGCACATGATCTCATTTCCGAAGCTTCAGTTGTTGGTCTACCAGATGAGAAATACGGCGAGTGTGTGGCTGCTTTCATTGTTGTGCACAAAGGTGTTTTACTAGGGAAAGATGATAAAATGGATGGCGATGCACAGGTTGACTTGTATGGCATTAATGCTGCTCCCCATCCGTCGACGCAAAAGGTTTTGACGAGGGACATGGTGAGGGAGTGGGTGGGACAGGAGTTGAGCCATCACCTGGTGCCAAGGTGGGTGTTTTGGGTTAGTGGGTATCCGAAGACGGCGAGTGGGAAGATACAAAAATTCCGGTTGAGGGAGTTGGGGGTTGAGTGGTTAGCTGATGCTAAAAGGAATGAGGTTGTGGAGGGTGAAGAAAGGGTATGAGAGAAGCGTATGGGGATTGAAAATTCATTTACCCCTTTTTAGATCTTGGGGCATGTGAATATGCATGCATTCTTGTGATGATCATTCTTCTTCTCTAATCTATCCCGTAACTTGTCACTAGCGGAGTTCACGTTCAAGCTTATGCCTAACACTACAAAATTCTTCAGTGATTCCCTCTTTGATTGCCGCAGTAGCCAAGGACGAGTATGGGTATCGAATACAATATTTGATAACCATGCCTTCCTAAAGAACTCGCCCAAACATAAGCGCGGCCAGCAAGGCGCCGTAACTCGATAAATGTGATGCTTTAGACTTCGGGTCTAAGATTTGTTGAATCCGTCCTTTTCTGGTGAGAATGAACCGATGACAGCAACGTATTGAATTTTAATTAAGATTATCCTTTGCCGCCATGAATACAACTATCAATCTCAGCGCCGTAGTTGTCGAGGCAGGAATCCCCACACTTGAGAGGAATACAGGCGAGCTCCCAGGGGTGTACACTCATGTCATCCAAGGCCAGTTCGCAGAGTATGCTTATCCGATACCATGTGGCACAGGACTTCATACAACCCCCTTTATTGGATTCTGGAACCGATATGCCATGAGGGGTGAGTACTATGATGAAACCCACCAATTCTTCCTTTCTAGTAATCACTTCACGGGTCCCTAGTAGTTCAAAAACTACTTAGCTTATATTTCGTAAAGATTTTCCTCCGCGAACACTTCTTTATTACAAGATCAACACTTAAATTTTGCTCAAATTCTACTCGAAAAATATTAGTATCTTTATTTTTCTATTAAGAGTAATAAGAAAGGCCGTACACCGCGAATGTGGGGTTTTCGGGTGAGGACAGTTTCAATCGAGTGAATCTGAGACTTGTGGTTTGAGCATACAGCATCGTTCATTCCTTGATCATGTAGTAATGAATAGGTTGATTAAAATTAAACTCCATAATCATAACTCTTTAGACCCTGCCTCTCCATTCGCTCATTTTGAACCATTTTACAAAATCTATACATTGGTCAGCAACACTTTCTACACCACCAATGCCAGCGGAAGGATAAACGCACCCGTCCCCCACAGTATATAATGCATTTATTGCTGCGATATCAACCGCATTTCTACTTTCATTTAGGAACCTATTTAGACACTCCTTAGAAATTTGTGGAGAAGACTCGAGTGACCGAATTAGGCGAGTATATTGCTGTCTTAGCGGTTTTAACAAAGATGTCAACCCTAATTTCAACGGTATCGACTATTGACAAACTCTAACCATGAAGATAAGAGCAACTAAGGTTCTCGTCCTGGGACCAGCAAGGACAGCTTCCAAATCGATAAGCACGAGAAGGCTGAGAAACATCAGGTTCAAGGTTCAGGCTGTGATAATCCTGGTATATATGGATCAATGGCAACATCTAGAATGACTCCTGACATGGCCACTAGTTTGGCACCTTAAGTGAAATCTTCCTGAGCATCATCTGAAGCGCACACATGTCAAAAAATAATTAGAGGAGTGAACGGAGAGTGGGTATTTGAGCTGCAGAACATATTTAAAACAATAGTAAATGAGCCCCTAGTGTGACTACTTGCACCCCCAGAACTATTTGAAAATAAATGTTTCAATCGCATCAACTGTTAGTTGCAGAATACATCAAAAACATCTCTGTGAAACCTACTAAATGAGAGACATACATTGTAAGCTCTAATCAAAAGATGAAAGTTCACCTTACCCGTAAATTTCCGAAGTCATAACGGTACTGAGTCGCAGGAGAGTATGTAGTCATTACTAAGTGAACCACGTGTTATGACTGTTAGACTAGGAGATCTGTTCAACAAATTCCGGATCGCTGTCTTCGCCGAGAGACGGATCTGCGAAGGCTAGGAGTATAAGATTTGATGTTGCTGTTCTGACCAACCTTAAACTGGTGGGAAGCCGTCTGCTCAGATGGCCAAGGAGCTTATATCCGAGGCCGACATTCGGATCCGAAAAGTCTACCTCCACAAGTGCTAGAGATGTTTCATGAGCAACCTGGCATCACATTATTGCGTTTGAAGGGGGCCATTGTTGTACAAATAGAGTGGCTGACTGATTCGTCAAGCAAAGGCTTAGCCAATTAAGCAACACTTTGCGCATCATTGCGCCCTGTTGCCATCCTTACGTACGTCGCTAAGCCTGAACAATTGGTTCGGATACTCGCTTTCGCCATTCGGATGTTCGCTTGAGGATTCGGTGCCTGCTACCTGCAGGAACGAATAGCTGAACCCGCATCTGGCAACTGGCACGGTGACGCGGCTGCTTATGGCACAGAGGCAGTATTATGCCGTGTACTGTTTGTTGGAGGAGCGGTTTTGGTATAAGAAGAGGGCTTCTGTCAAAATATACAGCAGAGAACAATTCAGATATCGCCCTTTTCAAATTAAAATTGGACAGTTTTACAATACTCGCTTTCCAAATACCAACATATCAATCCAAAAACCAACATAAAATCTCTTGCAGTTAAAAAGTACAATGGGCCTTATTAAGCTCGGTATAATGGCAGCTGGTGCGGCATATGTTGTGAAGAAAGTCAGCGAGTAAGTCCATAATCTCAACTTGCAATCAATGATCATCCTTAATACTTCTCTAGGTCTTCCGACAAACGCGAGCAGAAGAAAGCGGCTTGCCAGCAACAGTCATACCAAGATCCAAAAAACGCCCAATATGATCAGTACCAGAACCATAGTCAATATCAAGGCCCCCCAGCTGGCCAATACCAGAATCATAGCCAAAGTTACCAACCTCCTCAATACGCACCCCCACAGTACCAAAATCCTTCGGATAGGTATGCGCACCCAGGAAATGGACACCCAGAAAAGCAGCAGTATCAGCAACAACAGCTGACACAGAGGGGCTCTGAGGAAGAGCCAATCCCTGCATGGGCTATGGCAATGCCTGAAGGCTCTTCAAGAAAGAATTGAGACTTAAGTTTGGGAGGCGGTTGAATATAAGTATCTTTGGAAATCAGTGTGCGCTTGGGTCCTATGTTGTGATATATTAGCTCGGCGTTGAGGAATTTCCACTTTGTAGATGGGGTATTTATTAATTTTTTGTGGTATATATAAGACATCTTTCCTCGCAAATATTTCATGTGCCATAAACATGACTGTTCGGTAGTGTCATCCAGCTGCTCAGTATTAGGAAACTGGCAGAAACCAGTGAGCGGATAGTGTTGATATTCGTAGTCGATTTGCGATTTCTACCAACAGTTCGTTGCTGGTATCTCGACGAGTATTACCCTGTGAGCTCGATCAAGCGGCATCCTTGGAGTCTGCACCTTTGCTTGATGGAACCGAGGAGGCTGCATAAAAAGCAAGCTTTTGCAGTGGCCAGGCCATTGCCCACTGCCAATGTTCTGGGAGAATGCTCTGAATACCTAGTGTCTCTCGCTCAGCTATACCACGCATCCACCAAACATCATCCATTGCTTTAGCAAGTGAGAAATAATATGCAAGAATAACCAATGCTCGAGGGTTCCTCTGATGGAGTTGTTCTACAAATTTGGGTGGTGTGAGAGTTATTAGCGAATAATATACTCGACGAAGTTGCCTTTCATCCCAGCCTTCCTCAATTTTAACATGAATGGCTCCGATGTAGCCAAGCATGAAGTTATAGGCTTGTTGACTTTCGGCGTCAATTTCCTCGGCTGAAGCTCTCCACTGTGTTAATTTTGAGAATGGTTTAAGATAATCCTCCATAGGAGAGTCTCTGAAATCAACGATATTTGGCTTTGCGTTCATGACAGATCTGACTTTGCTCCTATCCGAGAGCATTGGGAGTGCCGTCTGAAAAACGATAATGGTGCCTTCCATGAGATGGAATAATTGCAGGGGTGGTGAGTAAGAACCAATCTCTGTGTTCTGCAAAAACATAAAGGCCGGTAGTCCAATTAGAATGGTGGAAAGACAAACCGCTTCGATGTTCTGCGGATTGATATCTTGAATAACATTACGATGCTCGCTGACTGCTGCGTTGAAATAAATGCGATGTATATCTGCCATCCTTAACTCTTCTGGGTTGACTTTGAAAATGTGGAGAGCCGCGATAGAGAGTATAATGTTCAGTAAGACAGGATGATCAATCGCCAAAGCAGGCGCTAGGGAATACCACATGTCCAATACATGCTCATCATGGACTGATAGAAAGTTCTTTTGAACAGTAGAAGTGATAAAGTGGTGCATCAACTTCAATTCTAGTAATCTTCGCTCCTTCGACTCAATTGACAAGGGAAAATTTTCCCGGGAAACAGCGTAAGGCGGAGTCGACGATGCTATGGTATTTGTCACTTGTGTTGAGATAGTGGATGGAAGTGGTGATCTAGATCCTGATGCTCTTTTTCGAGGTCCAGGATCTGGATATTCACACGTCTCATTCCGTCGGTGACAAGATTCGCAAGGTCGAGCTTCGTTACACTTTTGACGGTTAGCATTGCAAAAATTACATTGACTAAGCTCGCGATCTAGAACATGTAACATTAAGCCCAATAGATTTATTAATACCTTGACTTTTCGCGCTTTACAGCGTTTGCATCCTCCTTTCGACTTAGAATGGGGTCTCAAAGCTCTGAATTGAGAATCCGGCATGGTTATAACCACCCTGCACTGATATATATATATACTCAGCCAAACGTGCCGTGCAAATGGTTTCTTTTGGATTCGATGCTATTCATGACGATCTTGGCTAGACCATGATGTTGCTATGTATGAAGAAAGGGTACACGTAGAGTTGTGGCGTCTCCCAGGCTCAGCCACCTGTGATTTTGTCAGCAACGGATCCCTGGCATCATGACATCAGTCTCCCTCCAACATTAGATTGATTTTGCGCAGGTCTTTTGTGTCCAGTTACACTATAGTGCTAACCTCTTTGGCAGTAATGCTTATAGCCTTTTGTATTCTATGGTGCGATGTGTCTTCCAGCACAAGCATTGTCAGTCACAAGAGAGAAGTCTCTTCCAACATGAGCTCCCTTGAGCCAACCCTGACTCTTTTCCCAGAATATTTTAATGAGCTTCGGGCAAGGCGAGATCACATTCCTTATCTGCCAGTGCGACATTGCCTTCTTGGAATATGGCATTTTTTTTCGGAGTCTGCTGTTTCTAATCACCAGCAGCACGCAGGAAAAGAAGAGCCATTCTATAGCTATCAAAACCTCTTTCATGCTGGCCAATTATTGGCTTAACTCACACTACTTTCATATCCTCCAATGGAAAGAAGCCCGCATGGGATAACTCCTTCTTAGAGCTCACCATGCGCTGGTAGTAACTAGATGAAATCCTAACTGCCGTTGAAATTGTCGAATCAGGGGTACATAAAGTTGTTAACTTTCTGAAACGACAAGGTATCCTTCTCGAAGATCTCTAAATTCCTCAAGACCTGTTTCAATAAGCCCTGTCAGTATCTGCCAAGAAAACTTATTCGTCAGTGTCCACGTTATTTTTGCTCCCTGCGTAGTCCACCTTCCACCTCCAATTGCTAACAATAACCTAAAAGGAGCCTCAATCGCTCCCCACAAGGGGCAGATTGCTCCATTACTATATGTCTATATTTTCTCGGCGCCGAGAATCCGCTGAAATTAGGAGCGTTCAAGGCTGTGCTGAGAATTGTCTTCATCTTGATTCGATAATCAACGAGTCCTAGAATACAAATGCACTAAACAATGACGAGTCAAAGATGCGAAGAACCGTATGATGTACTCCGGCAACACTACGCACTGAGATCCATGATTCCTGGGCAGGCATATTTTGAAAATTATCACAGGAAAAGGAGGCATTTGAAATGCATATAATAAATACTCTGTTGTCTCAGTATCGTCCTCTTCACCCTCACTCACCACCCTCATCTTCGTCTTTCAATTTCCCCAGTTTCCCCAATTTCCTCAACTTTCTTTCGGTCTTTTGATTTCATTACTTCGGTCTCATCATCCTTTCATCTCTCTGCATTTCAAACCGTCATTATGAAGTTCTCTCAAGCATCTACCCTCCTAGTTGCTGCAGCCGCTCTTTGCGCAGCTCATCCCGAACGTCTCACCACCGAATCCGCCAAGCGAGAGCTTATTGGTCGAGGTACTGACAACTGTGCTGCTCAAATCGAGGCCCGCAAGGCTGATATGCTTGGTAAAGCTACCCCTTGCCTTCTACTGCTTAGTTCTAACTCGCATTAGCAAAACGATCTGCAAGTCTCCGCAAGCGTCAAGTCGCCAATGGAAAACTATTCAGCAAGCGAGAGGAGTTACAATATACGACTATCCAGAATGATACTTGTGTTCTGGCACCAGACACCATCTTCGGCCCCTATGCCATTGATGAAGAGATCTTTAGGTAACAAAAAATGTTTCGAGATACTGAACTAGACTGATATATTTCTTCAGACACGATCTTCGTGAGGGTCAGTCAGGTGTTGATCTCTATCTTGACATTGGTGTAATTGATGTCGAGACATGCGAGCCGTGAGTTTATAGAATATCTTGAATGTCTATCAACAGCCAGCTAATGTCGACTTCAGGTTGCCGAATGCGTACCTCACTATCTGGCACTGCAATGCTACTGGTTCCTACTCTGGCTTCACAGGCATTAACCCTCAGACTTCTGAACTTCTTGATGGCTGGACAAAACAAAATGACGGAACAACTGATGATGAGTGAGAATTAGAGTCTCTAAATTCGCGATCCTGCTAACCACTATCCCAGGACTTTCCTACGGGGCATAATGTCAACTGATACCAACGGAATGGCCGAATTTCTCACCATTTTCCCTGGATACTATGTTACACGTAGCACCCACATTCATTTGACAGTCCAAACCAACGTAACCACATCCTCCTCATACTCTGCTGCAAGCGTTCAGCACATTGGCCAACTGTTCTTTAACGAGTCGATAATTAACTCTGTCTATGAACTTGACCCTTACGCCCAGCACCTTTTAACCCTCAACCGCACCACTAACTCCGAGGATAAGCTCTACACTTCTGCAAATGCTGATGGATACTCCTCAGTCATTTCCGTTACCAAGCTTGGTGCTGACCTTGCTGACGGGCTGGTTGGATATATCACTGTGGGTGTCAACAGCAGTGCGGCTGCATTGACAACAAGTGGAGAAAGTGTGAACCCTATGGGTGTAATCCCCACTGTTTCAGTTGCGAGCAGTGTTCGGGCTGCCGCAACAATTGTTGATGTTGCTGCTGGCTATGGGGCAGCATAAGTAAGCGGAATGGAGCTGTTGGGTTGTGAAAAGATAAGGGTATACATTCGTTCAATTTGGGTTTAGGGGTACAAACGGTCTTCACTGGTATGGTAGCATAGCGTAGGGTGGTGTTTAGAAAATATAAGATTACTTGGGTATTATCTCCGCTTGAGTCACTATCCTCAACTAAATGGATAGTGGCTATAGTTTGTGATGTGAATCGCCCCCTTTCCGAATTCTGCGGATTTAATTTTGATGGAGAATTTCCCCAAATTATGAGCGTATTTGGTAGAACCCTACGAGAGAGGGACCACAAATGTAATTTACCACCGCCACAAGCTTGTATGCACGAAATTTTTATGTTGTTCTACTGATGGCCAGGCGTGGTACATATCAACGATTAAATAAGTTGGAGTTAATAAGGTGTACGGTTAAAGGAGAGTTATTTGAAAGTTTCACAGAAGACTTTGAGAACAGATAGAAACTTTGAAACATTCTAGAACTGAATAAGAAATATTACGTGTGGTCAAGGTTATGACTGGGATGTCATTTGTGGCATGCTCGTGATACTTCTGTATGAATCACGTGCGGAAGCCTAGCCGGCGAGGGGTCGAGGCTGAAGCATCACAACATCGTCATCCTTTGTTGACCAACCCATCAATATTTAAGACAGCTGTGTTGCGGAAACCTCCGTCTTTTTCTGCACGCAAAACCAACAACTCAACTTCAAAATCCGCAGGAAGTGTATAATCCCCAACCCCGAAAACAAAGACCTTATCAAGAACTGACCCCGCTATACTATGAACTTCATTCATAGTACCCTTGACAAGGTGCGAGAGTGGGCACCAGTTTCGCACACTTCGACCTTCCGCCAGACTGGGCAGATTACACCAGAAGAGTTCGTTGCAGCTGGCGATTACCTAGTCTACAGATTTCCGACCTGGTCTTGGGCTGATGCTTCTCCAACTTCTAAGCGCGTCAACTATCTGCCTGCAGGCAAGCAGTTCCTAGTAACCCGAGGTGTGCCATGTCATCGACGACTCGACGATAACTTTGCAGGCGATGCTGGGCACGATGAGGCTATGGTGGGCGATGGAGAAGACTTTAGAGCTGGTGATGGACACTCTCCTGGTGATGATGAAGATGGGTGGCTAAGGACTGGCGGACTGGCAGCAAGTCAAGAGGCACGAGTACGAGATGTGCGCACAGTTGACGAGAGCGGAAATATGGGCGAGCGAGAAGATGACGAAGATGAGATTCCAGATATGGAAGATGAAGACGATGATGAAGAGGCCATTATTCGGGATCCAAAGGCTGATGGCGCTGATTCGTAAGTATTCCCGCGACAAGCTCGCTGTGAGCTGCCATGCTAATATAGCGACCACTCCTAGATCTCGACGAACATATACACTGTACATTGCATATACCCCTTATTACCGAACTCCTCGACTTTACCTTTCTGGCTATCTTTCCAATTCCCAGCCTCTACCTCCGCAACTCATGATGGAAGATATCGTTGGTGATTATAAGGACAAAACAGTCACACTGGAAGACTTCCCATACTTCAGCAATAATATCAAGATGGCATCTGTACATCCATGCAAGCACGCCAGTGTCATGAAGACGTTGCTAGATCGTGCTGATGCAGCACTCAAAATTCGCCGAGAAAAGTTACGACTTGGCAAGAGCGCCCCCGGAGCAAAAGACGTTGGGATGGAGGGCTTAGTCGATGACATTAGCAAGATAGGGCTCGATGATAAGAAGGCTTTGACCGAGGGTATGAAGGCAGGCGGAAACGGAAATGATGAGTGGGAGGTTTTGCAGCACGAACCAGTCGATGAGGAAGTAGCTATTCGTGTTGATCAATATCTTGTTGTGTTCCTGAAGGTAGGTTCTAATTATTACTTTCGAGGCATATATGGCAGTCACTAACTTGCAATAGTTTATGGCAAGTGTTACACCAGGAATTGAACACGACTTTACGATGGGTATTTGAGTATACGACCTTCTTGGATTTCTGCTTGGCATGAGAGATGTTGATTGGACTACGAATTCTAGGCTCGGTGGTTTGTGCTACTTTACAGAAGGTTATGGCGTTTAGGGAGCGGCTGATGACAAACAAATCCCATACATAGGTATTCATAGAGTGTGTCATGGCCCTTACAGAGTAATAAAACATTATACTGAAATTCACTTGTATAACGTGTCATTAAATTTGTCTGTGAAGAATTGAGTAAATAAATAAGAAGTACCTACGGTGCACTCAAGCATTACTGTTAACACGCTTCTAGAAGTATCTTGTTTAAGTGGGAGGACTGTAGAAATTGTCTTGAAGATCTCGGGCCGAGCCGGATGTAGCCGGTCTTCTAAATATCCGGTTCGGGACGGACGGTGACAGACTTACTACCTCCTTCATTTCTTGCTTGACAACCAACACATATGCCTGTTCGAGCTTCACAAGCTAGGTTGCTATACAATATATATTTACCGCATCAAGTCCCGGCGATGCCAAGGTCGGACGTAATGTCATTCTCTTCCAAATTCGGAATCTTAGGACGAAGTAGTTGGAGAAGTTTACAGTTCCTGTAAGTCCGCCGTTGGCACTTAAAATCGGCACTTAAATACAAGCTTCGGTTTCCTTGCAGGCTCGTACTTGCGGTCTTAGATCTAGACGCCTTTCCCTGTTATTTACCTATTACCGGACATCATAAGATTGGGAGAAAAGGAACTCCATCAAGCGTCCACTTTGACGCGTCCACTATGGGCCCTCCAGGTTATGAGGGACATGCGGAAAAGCCACATGGATAAACACCCAGACTAGGAACAAGTTCAAATGCAGTAATATCGGTGGTGATCGATTATGAAGCTTTTGCACCAGCACAGGCTTACAACAGTGAAGGGTTGCGTTGCTAGTAAGTTCTTCCCAGATTTAGAAATCCATAGAAACATATTCGCAGGTCTTTAAATCACTAAGGGGCCTATATTGGAAGGTTTGATTTAGGTAATTGCTTGGTACCCCTCATCTTGGCTGAGTATCCCCTGGGAGAATTCAAAACTCTGCAAAGCTTGCCAGAAGATTTCAGATGAACATCCTAGAATCGATCCTGGATATGTCGATTCCTAGGGAATAATTATGGACCGAGGCCCGCTCCTTCATACTGCCTACCTCGAAAAAACCCAGGACCACGTTCTGCTCTAGGACAAGGCCCCAAGTGGGAGTTTTACATGCTCAAGATGAAAAACGCTTGAATTCCCCTTCTTTCTAATCTTCCTTTTGTTTCCTAAGCCTCCTGTATCTATCTTTTCGGGGCTACACATTCATTTCTTCACAACCTTCTCGCAATGTCTTCCTTCCGTGGTGTTAGTACCGCAGTGCTTGCAACAATACTCGCAGGTGCAGACGCCTTCAATAGCTCAATCTGGGTGAATACAGTACCAACCTATGTTCGACCATATGCTATTCAACATTACGACGCAGGTGGTTGCGTCGTAGGACAACAAGTCTACAGATTTCCAGTCACTGGTCCCTCATCCGACAACGCTTTCACTTTAATTAGTACGAATGCTCCAGGATCGACAGCTCTGGGCGTCCTTCCTCACACCCACCAAATCCACTATGAGAACTTCTTCAACTACAGAGGGCGGTTCCAGTTGTGGACGGAAAAGGATGGGAATGAGAATTCTAGATTACTTGGACCTGGCGATTACGGTGCTGTTCCACACAATACCACACATACATTTCAGATTTTGGATCCAGACACTGAAATGGTTGGTGTCATTCAGCCTGGTGGATTTGAGTAAGTGTATATTTGACTATCAGCCAGAGCATATATTAACGGTGTTTAGGAGCCTCTTCTACGCTCTCGCGTCGAGCAACTATTCGTCACCAACATCGTCTCCATATGATCCTTCTATTGTCGCTAGTGATTCTTCCCCCCCAGCCAGTGTTATCTCCGCTCTCCAATCATTTGATGTCTACGCTCAACTCGATTACAACCCAAGAAGAGACCTCATCAATGGCACTGCTCCTACAAACACAACATGGCACACTGGCAACAATACCCTTGCTCCAGATAGTGCAACACCATACTTTGTCGCTAAAGACTATGGACCAAAATACTTGAACAGCCAGACCGGCTACCAAATCATTCAACCACTTGTCACTCCAACCCAATCAGCTGGAAACTTCACTCTCTCTACTATCTCTATGGATAGACTTTCAACGGACACCACAGTTCGAGACCAAGAGTTTCTAGGGCATGCTGCCTTTGAGGTTCTGGAAGGACAACTTATGGTTTCTATGGAAGGAGAATTGTTAAGCTTATTGCAAGGAGATGTTGTTTTTATTCCTGGCAACACTACATATCAGTACTACAGCAATGTTGCATTTACCAAGGTTCTTTATATTGGACAAGGTGCTTCGGGTCTCGATACTAGTTTGATTTCTGGCGCTGTGGTTTGGGATAGCCCAGTTTGGCCTATTTCTTAAAGCATGTAAGAGGAGTCGAGTTTTAGGAAAGAAGTTTGAGTGCGGGCCTAGATTGGAATATTCTATGCTTAAAAGTCTATGCCTAGGTGTCTATGATAATGCTAAGATAAGGAATCCCCAAAAGTTCTGCCCTCATCCCTCCCCTAACATCTATTTTCGTTTTTGCATTTCTAGTCCTATTTCTTTCGGCCAATACTAGAAATAATTCTCTACGTCTGATGTGAAATTTCTGGCTCAGACCCTTCAACTCTCTTCTTGTGATGCAGCTAGTTGATATAATGCACAGCAGGCTTCTCAACAATCAGATTCGACTTGACCATTTCGACCTCCTCTTTGGTAAGTCCACACTTCTCAGTCACATAGCCTTCCGCACCACCAAATTCTTCTCTGATCAACTGCAATGTAGCAAGCATATTCGCCTTTCTGTTTACCAATTAGCAGGCGCTTCTCGCGCTCCTCGGAGGAATTAAGTCCTGACTTAGCACTAATCAAATTCCAGGCTCCTTGTTCATTATCCTTTAATACTGGATTCTTCATCAAATGCTGGATAACCTTCTCCTTCCACTCAGTCGTGAGCCCCACTTCTGTCAGAGAATATTCCTGGGCGACAACCTCATCGTCAACGCCACAAAGTGATAGTACCAATGCACAAATGACTCCTGTTCTATCCTTACCTGCCGTGCAGTGTACTATTAATGGTTTTGAAGGCTCATACGCCAAATGAAGTAATATAGTGCGGTATGAAGGCGGAGCACTTCTCAATATGTCCGTATATGCCTTAGTAAATCCCTTCTCACATCATCAGCTCATATATTCCTATTTGGAAAAAAGAAGAAACCCAAACCTCAGTATTACCAGCAGCATAATTCCTATACCTTACAGCCAAACCCTCTGGACTCCCATCTTGATTCTGAAATACGGGGACAAAAACCCTCTCACAACCTTCCCACTCAACAATCCCCCCTCTTCCCGCAGCCTCATACCTTTTGATTTCCTGATCAGAACGCAAATCATAGATGTGAGTTATACCAAGTCTTTGCATGGTTTCTATGCCATCTTTGGTGACACGAGATGGCTCAGCACAGCGGTAGATTACCTCGCGCCTGATGGAGTGGTTGGTTGGTGATTTGATAGGGTAGCCTCCTAGGTCACGGAAGTTGGGAATTCTAAGAGTTATTAGAAAATGGTATGAGTGTGAAAGTATAATTGAGAATCCTGTTACTTACCCCGCTACTACAACAAACGGAGCTTCAGTTGGTCCTGAGGCTGGAGATAGTGAGTCCGGGACACTCATTTTGATGATCTCAAGTGAAAAGTGGTCTTTCTAGAAATCCTAAAAATGTATGTACAAGATGGGTATTTTCTAAAGTGGAAGAAACCGAAGGATAAGGATCAATAATTTTGCCGAGGTCTGGAATTGACGAACTTTATATTTGCCCCCGGGTGTGTAAGCAATTGATATCCTTGCCATCAAACAAACAACTTCATGATCAAGTTTCAACATCGAAAGTTTCGGGAGATTGTGTAACGTTTCTCCGAGCAATATCGGAATTAAAGAGCGCATCACTTATTGGACTAATTCGAAAACATTTGTTTGGGTACCTCATTCCCCACAACTTAAAAAATGCCACACATGGAATCGCCGCCGCCAGAAGCACAACAAAGTCCGCCCTCATCGTCACGCACGGCTCAAATTTCACCTCACATAAGGACGAAAAATCGCAGGAAGCTTTACCTCGATCGACATCCTTCATATTTCCTGTCACCTGACCTCGAACTTCTAGGTTTGTTCAGCTCCTCTCACCGGCCTCAGTTGTATCTAACAATATAACAGATCCATTACTTTATGATCGATGCGTCCGCCGCTTCCAAACACCGACGGAGCGCGAGGCAGATGGCCGTTCAAAGGGCTACTCCGGCGTGCTAGAAGCTGATCTCTATCGTTCGGAAGCTAAAATCGCGGCGTTACAAACTGGATCTATGCTTCCTCCAGCTAAACCAGGAGAACCACTTCTACCCTCTTCTTCTTGTTCCTCATCATATTTACCATTTGTAAGTTATGCTCGGGGTAAAAATGGAGAAGTTTTACCTGAGCAGGAGGATGAGGTTCCGGAAACTAAGGAAGAGGGGTTTGAAACGTGGAAGTTTGAGATGACGGTGAGATTTCTGAAGGGTGAGGACCCAGATTTTGATTATGGGGCTGTAGATGAAAGTGAGGAATGGGATGTTATTGAGAGAGTGGAGGAAGAAGAGAAGTGGTTTGATGAAGAGGAGCCGGGGTGGGTGGATAAGGACCAGAAGGCTGGGGAAGGGACAGGCGGTGAGACCGGAGTCCAAGATTTTTAAGAGTGACTCTATGAAGATATGGGGGTATAATGAGTGATGATAAATGGCGTTTGGGTTGCTCTGGGAAGGTTACCAAGGGCCATGGCTTCTAGGATTTACCTTCATAGCCGGAAATGATAGTATTTTTGAATTGATACAGCTAGATGAAACCGAGAAAGTAATTGATATATTTAAACCTAACGAATCGTTCTAAAAGTATTCTTCTGGACATATATTAGTGAGAGAAAGGTGTAGCTTTTGCTGTCATTATTAATATCACGTGATTTTAACGGTAGTGGATCTCGCGAGATTTTCGTTTGGAGAAATGAGTTCCAATTCTCCATCAACCCACAAATCGGCACAGAACGCTTCATTGCGTAACCTGTTTCCTTCTTCCTAAACTTACTATATTCACAATGCCCCCGAGGTTACGATGTACGACACCATTCTCCTCGAGCACTTGCACAAAACAATTGTGTAAAACAGCTCCTCTTTCACGATCCTTTTCGACTACACAACCTCAAGAACAACGAGCTACGCGAGCGCGGCGATTCTTCTTTAGATGGCTGGGTCAACAAGGGGAGAACTTCAGGAACCCATTACCTGGGTCGACAAATTACCTTGGCGCTTACAATGCGGAAGGACAACTGAAGAGAGTCGTCGAGGTGGAAGAAAGGAGATCACAATCGAGGAGTAATATCGAAGGACGGCGCGAGGAGGCAAGTGCTGATGGCGGAAAAGACAAGGGAAAGGATGGCTTGCCAGAAGAAAGGGATAGCGACAGAATGCCATTTCCATTGAATCGTGCTTTCGTTAGCCAGCCTGTGCTGAGTGAAGAAATGCGAGAGGAGATATGGAGTCGTATCATGACCCAGGGGAAGACTGTCCGAGAAGTCAGTATTGAACTGTCGGTAGAGATGAGCCGTGTTGGCGCTGTGGTCCGCCTGAAGGAGCTTGAAAAAAGCTGGGAACGAATAGTAAGTTGGCTTAATATTTTCTTGTTTCCTTTCACGACATTATGATGATCTTTAAAAAATCGATTAGTCTTTAAGACAACTACATGGTTACAAAATTTACGCATGCGAGCCTCTCTGAAAGTCCTATTTCCCTCATATCTTCTGGCACATTATTTTTCAGGAATAACAGCTAACTTTGCTGGTAAGGGCAAACCACTAGCGAAGCCATACGCGGAGGCAGTTATGTCGATGTTACCTAAAACAGATTATGAACCTGATCCAAAGAAACGAGAGAAACATCATATCCACGAATCGATCAATGATCTGCCTATTCATGCCTCCACCGGACAACAGATATTCCAGCCGACTTCCGAGTCGAGACAATTCACACGATGGGATGCCGCTAGAGTATTCAATGAGAACCTTCAGCCAGCTGATCTTCGAATACCTCATCCTGAAATGGTTAAGCAACATAGAGAGAGGCTAGCCGGTTTGACGCTTGAAGAAAGAGAAGAAAAGGCCCAAGCTCGCGCAGCTAAAGAAGAGGCCCGGAAAGAACGTGATGCTGCAAGACAGGCCCGGAAAGAGGCCGCTGTCAAGAGAGTTGAAACCCCTAGGTGGGAATTCCGATTCACAGAGATCAACGTAGATGATGCTGGTCGGGATGGGAGAGGGCATAAGGGTGTTGGTTGGAGATATGGTGCGCCTTTATATGACCGTACAAGGGGGCAAATCAAGATTCCGCAAAATACCGAATGAGGTAATATTCATGATTGTATCATATGTGTGGCATAGCTGGAGTTCAAAGGGCGTAAGGCTCTTGTAGATATACTTGTAGATGAGGACCTTATAGCATACCTCAGTGTACCACAAATACTATCCCACAACCATTACTTTGCATGCTCTGCCATCCGCAAGGTCCCTACAGTGCTGAATCTCATTGTGTAGGAATCAACAAGATTTCATTGTTGAATTTTGTGTTGTGGACTAGATTAGCTAACTGGGGTCTTTTAATTCAACCAAGTTTTGAATTATAACCTGCCATTCGCAAAAATTGCGAAGGTTGCAGGACAAATATTTATTTTGATTGTTTCTTTCTCCCTCACCTTCAAGAAATTTCCAAGTAAATTTTGAGCAGGCTGCACTTAGGTAGAGGTGACAGCTTCAGGCGATTAACCATATTAGGCTTAGCGCAAAATCGCGACCCTTCTGGGTTGTTCACGCTCGCATAAATAAAGGCTGCCGCCCCGCCCAAAAAAAGTCACAACACAAGGCCAACCCTTCGGCTCAGGTTCAACATCGACTTCTCAACACAACACCTCGATATTATAAATTAATTTCAATCACTCATCACGAACATATTTGACTCTTCATTCCGATACCCAATTTCTCTGGAAATTAAAAGGTGGTTCTTTGAGTGCAACCATCAATATGTCGGACAAGGAATTTGGTAGTAAGTTCTAAGCGCGTTCTGGGATTTTCGCATTTTGAATTTGCGGCTGCTTTTTCTATTATCAGTATACTATTCCGGGGTTACATCAATATGACTATCCATGTGAATATAGCATCATGCCACAACACTTCTGTGAAAGACCGCTCCTGCGGTGTGGCCTTCGCAAATTCCTCATTTCAAACGCACTCTTCATATGGATGGAATATAGCCTAGAAGAGTCAAAGAATCATTTTGGGAGCTTCAAGGCTTTCTTAGTGTTGGGAGTAATTCTCTTCCACGCTTTCTGTATTTGTTTCCTTTAATGCGCCTTCTTTTATAGGAGACATAGGCTAATGTTCTTTCCCCTTTAGACAACGATGACCTAAGCTTGCCCAAAGGTAGTGTGCCCTTGCTTTCTGTTTTTACTTGCTCTTGTTTCCTTCTGTAAAACTACATTGCCATATTCATTGTCACTGCGGTCGTTACGGTTACAACATTATTACCATCCTCGTTACATTCGCTATTGCAAGTTCTTCAACAACAATTCCATCTATTACGCATTTAGATGTGATTCCGGCCTCTTCGGCACGTAGCAGTAACATCTCCAACGCTACTTCTGCAGCGATAGTCTATGAGAGTGTTCTACCTTTTTGGGACAATCGCTTCTCTATTCTTAGTCGCCCTCATTGGTCACATCACAAGACAGGTGGCTATTAGTTCCCTGTTTGTCCTCCTGTAAGTTTCTCCACTTCTTCCTTGTAGAGAATTTGATGCTATATTCTTCTAATCTAACAAGATAATCCTGTTTGCTTTGCTAACGCTTTAAAGGTACTATTAGTGTTTTCCAATGGTCAATATACGTTCAATTAGCCGGAGAAAAGTCCAGGGTAGATCTACAGAGTTAAATCCGAACGTTACCAATTGAGTTCATAAGGGACCTCCACGGGCTTCGAGGCTTATACATCTAGCACTCAGCCGCAGCCACCTGGGCATTCTAAACCTCGGGGTTTCTTGGGAAAAGATAAATTGATGCAATAGACAACTCTGCCCACCCGTTTTTACCATCCCCAAAGGAGAGGCCTGAATACTTTAGCATTTGGGTAGGAGACAGCTGGGAGCCATCCAAGGTGCTTCACATTGAGACTCAGGTTATTTGTTCAATAGCCCTGAAGAACATACTACCATTTTAAGAGCCGTACAGCCTGATCCAACACGGAATCGACCAACAATCTGACCGCTACGAAGTCTGTCTTTTGTACTCTGCTGAGAAGGAAGAATTGCGTGGAACATTCCAACCTTCAGTAGAGGGCAAGATCAGAGCCAGCTACGCTGAAGGTTCACCTTTTCATTCATTATCATTCTTGGATAAGGCGCTAGCTTTATAGGACTGAAAGGCGCTCAAAAACAGAACTGTAACTACCCAGGGTGCAGTCTCCGCTGGCGAGCTTGCCCTATGTAGCTCTGTTTAACGGGGGAGCTCCTATAATTCTTTTTCGTGCAGTAGTAGTGGCCCATCACCTTCCAAATCCTCTGCGCAAATTTCGCCAATACAAAAAAAAGATTGCTTTTCCAGATATACAGAAATCTACCTCGATCATTCCATCTACTCAACAAGGGAGCTCCAAAAGCCCTACTTTGCAGGGCATTAGCGACTCGTTGCCTTTTATATATTTCCCACGCAGGCTTTGCTAGAATAGGGACTTCGGGGTGATGTTGTAACAACACAGCACTCCGTCCCAAATGGGTCCCCTCTTCAGCAGCAGTACTCCTACAATTCTACTTCGTATGGCAGTAGTGATCCATTACTTTCCATATCTTCTACACAGGTTTTACCAAAGCAAAAAGATCCTGGGCAGATGTTGCAGCTACACCGAGCTTGGACATAGCAGGAACTAGCTCCGTACCTTCATTTCCTCCTGAAGGCGAGACTTGTCTATGGGCAAAGTTTACAACACGTGAGACTGCTAAAGTCGACTGAAAAACATGTCATAGCCGAATTTTACTCGATTCGAATCTGAAAATGGTGTGTTGTGTCAATTACTTACTGTAAACCGGCAACATAAACGGAGATACCGCGGAATTGCTCACCAAGGACAACGATCCGGTTGACCAAGATCTTCATGAAAAGATTGCCGAGAATAAGGAGTCAACAAGTGAAGCCTTCTCGGAGACAGGGCTACGTTCAGTGGACCTACAACTTGGGGATGAGACTGCAACATCATGTAGCTGCAATAAATGGAAGTGCAGTTGACCTACAGAAAATCCTCGTATACTTTGTTTCTTTTGCTTTTCTACTTGTAATATATTTATCTGATCGCAGTACTAACCCACAATTTGCAGCAACTGTGCAAAAGATTGTCACCGAAATTCTTCCGCCATCGTCTGGTCTAGCATTTGGCAAGGATGCTCGAGACCTTCTCATCGAATGTTGTGTTGAGTTCATTACCTTGATTTCATCCGAAGCGAACGAGATCAGCGAGAAGGAAAGCAAAAAGACAATTGCATGCGAGCACATCACAAAGGCCTTGGAGCAACTAGGGTTTAGTGAATATGTACCTGATATTATGGAGGTTGCGAGTGAGCATAAGGAGCAGCTGAAGGTATGGAAACATATAGAATTCCCAGTTAGGAATCCCAACTAACTAAATATAGGGACGAGAAAAGAAGGCAAACAAGCTTGAGCAGAGTGGCCTCTCCACCGAACAACTTTTAGCTATGCAAGAGGCGGCTTTCCGAGATGCGGCACAGAGACATGGATAGGGCGTGTTATCATGGCATTTTCTGGTTGTGGGTTTATGCATTGCGCTTTTGTCTGGTGGACTGGATGGACTTATGGCGTTGGTTGGCATGTATTTTTGTTATGGGCGGAAAATGACGCCATGATGCATGCTGGAGCGATAATACTGCGTTATTTCATGCATAAATAGATAGCGGCGGCCTCTCAGCAGTCGCGATAGCGTTGTTATTTCACATCTCTGACCACTAAAGTGACCCCCGAGTGAGAAGACCGAAAGTCGATTGTACTTGGGAAAGCTATGTTGAAGAATATTACATAGCCTTTTCAGATCTACCCTTCTCTTTAAGCCCACCTGGTTAAGAGTTGACAGGCATAATTATCCTGTCCTGCTTTCCCACTGCGATTCTGGTTGCATATCTTTCGCTTCTGTTCCCTTGGCCTTTCGGGAATTCGGTATAAGAAACATGGGTGGCATTTTCTACGAGGTTATTCTTGAGCTATTCATTCACTACTTTCCACATTTACATATTTATCTTCTTCACCTAAGGCCTGATTCGGTATAGTGTTAGAGCTTGGGATACTGTTCTTCACAGTGAAGATTCTTCAATACTCAATATTATTCTGGAGTTTGAGGTATTGGGGAGGGGGACTATTAGAATTTGGAGGGTTTGGCAGACAGTGATGTTGAGGGTATATCATTTGATCTCCTTTCATATATTTACAATCCTCAATCTCTCTGATCTCATCCTTTCTCATTATCTATTTCCTTTCACGTCTCACCAAAAACAAAAACTCCCTTGCCTTGCCTAAACCCCTCCAGTGTCCCCTCAACGGCGCCAACCAACTCCCTCTCCTCTGTCCCCCACTCCCACCCTACTCTCTCAACCGGCACATCCCTAAATTCACCTCCCCTTGTCAACTCCAAAATCTCCTCAACCATCCTCTTCTTCTCCTCCGGATGCCCATCACTCCATCTACTAACCCAAAAGCCAGAAAATTTCAAATCTTTGAAAATCAATAACCCGGTAGGCAATTCCAAGGGTTGTTTCGACATCGCGCCATATGTTACTAAATGCCCACCAGATGAAAGACATTTCGTTAGCGCGACAGTGGACTTTCCGCCTACACAATTTAAGCCGATTTTTATCTTTTCTCGACCGCCTTGTGTCCACTCTTTTATTTGATCAGAAAAGCCGCGCTCGGTTAGTTGTTTCTCCGTTATGACTTTTGTTGCTCCCAATTCTAATAATTCGTTTTTCATCGCTTCGGTTTCGGAGGGCGTAGGGCGATCACGGATTATGTTTATGGATTTGATGCCCCATTTTGCGCCGAGTTGGATGGCGGCGCGGCCAACGCCAGAGTTGGATCCATTTTGGATGAACCAGTCGTTCTTTTCGGGGTTTAAGGTCTCGAAGTCCTTCAGCATTCTGTAGGCGGTACACGGATTCACGGATACCGTGCCGACTTGTATTGGGTTTAAGCCCTCTTTATCCTCGATCTTGAGCACATCTTTCTCCTCAGCTAGCGCATGAGTTCTCCATGTCCCAAAGCCTGTGTTCTTCATAATGACCCAATCTCCTTTCTTCAAGTTTTGTTTGGAAGAGGTTTGTAACGAGGACCCGAGGGAAAGGATTTCGAAGCAACCTTCATTGCCACCAACGGCTGAGGGGAGGGAGGTCCCGAGGAGGGAGGTAAAAGGGGGCTTGGAGGGGTAGACGCCTTGGATTTGGTTTATATCTGCGGGGTTGATGGGGGTTGCGAGGGCACGGAGAAGAAGGGATTGTGGTGGGAGGGAGGGGGAGATTGAGTGGGTGTGGAGTCTATTTGTGGAATAATTAGTTTGTACTTTGATTCCAGATTTTAATTTTGAAAATAAAAATTGAGAGAATAGGCAAGGGAGGGGAGGTAGAAGAGAGTGACATACTTCAGGACATCGTTCGGGCTCCCATACTTCGAATAGACCAACGCTTTGGCCTGCGTATAGCCATAAGGGCCTGATTTATGTCGGCGGCATATAGTAGGTGCAAATTTTGGGGCCAATGCTCTGGGCAGAGCTGGGTCTATCTTAAATATTCTCGTAACAGACATTGTGGTGTTGTGAAGAATAGTGGTCGAGCTTCACGAAGCTTGAAGTTTATCAGAGTGAGCTCGAAATGACGTTTGAAGCTTCCGAGCCGAGGGTGCAGGGGTCTCACGTGGTGTGATCAGGTACCTTGGCTTGCATAGAGGGCGTGCATGGAAATTGGAAGCGGATGGGCTAGAAGAAGTTTATTTTGGGTAGTACCAAAGTTGAGGGGATTCAGGGTCTTCTAGAAGATAGTGGGTTGGCAACTGCTTAACAGATGTACTTCGTGGGGTAGAAAGAATACCCGACATATTCCTCCACACAGTCACGAGGAGCTCTCCAGCTCGGTGTGCAAACAGCATCCAGCATAGCCAATGCTCATTTTAGGAAGATTATAGAGAACAATCATTACCATGACACAAGAAAATCTTACATTGACAACTATTAGCTTGCTAACTATTAACAGCCAGCCAAATTTTGGATAAGCGAAGTACAAGCTCTGGACAGAAAGCAAAGTCCTAGAGACTCTTATCCCATATCAATACTAACAAATGAACATTTTAACCCCAATTGAATCCACGGTAGCCAACAATCTGCCAGTATTACAAATGCTGCCAGTTAGGCATTACCATGCCGAGAAAGGACAACCACCCATGGTGTCGAATCAACAACAATACCGATACAAGGTGCTCGGGAGAATGAAATAAAGAAAAAGCGATTGTGTTGCTCAGTTGGAGCCGGGTATCTCGTTCGACAGTCTTTCTCCACTCCCTGCCGCTTTCTTCCTTACTTGTCCATACTTCGTGAAACATGCCAGCATCGGTGACCATGTCAACATCCAGCCATAACCGCGTAGAAATCTCAGCATTAGTATCTACCTCCTACTTGATGTTCTTGAACATATCCTCTGCGCCTAAGCTTCCCTCATCGTCCTCTGGTATTCGTGCCTTCAACTGATTCAATTCCGGGAGTTTGGGTGGTGGCGGTCCTCTCCTTGGCTCCTTCTTCACGTCGTCGTCTTGCTCGTACACAACGCTCTGTCGTTTGTTTGAGAGTCGTCCGAACCAACTACTGCTCCTCTTTGCCTTTAAGGGTCTTGAACCTGTGGTGTTGAAACTCATAGCACTCTCCGGTCTCGCGCCACCTGCCAAATCCTCCTGTGACCTGCCATTGTGATTCGAGCTATCCATAAAATTTTGATTGAGTGACTTTCTTGACAAGAACCTTCGAATACTGCTTGGCCTCGTCGCCGTGGTGGATGCGGGACTCAGCGGCGCAACGTCTGTGCTGCTCGTTCGACCGCGTCCAGTCCCATCATGCACCACATTCCCGTTTGCGTTTCCGTTCGCAACGGTGTTTGGCGTCACAGCGCGTCCGTTCGCAGAAACGGTCGTCGTCGATAATGGTAGCGTCGCCGGTTTCTCTTTTGCAGCTGGAGGCGGTGGCTTCTCTTCAATGGGCGAGTCTGGTGGAGGAGGGATATCGGTTCCTTCGGTGAGGGAGAAATTCACCGGTGTGAGCTGCGGAAGTTCGAAGCGCCCGTTTGACTTGCCGTTGGCCGGCATTGTTCAGGTGGTCGATCCCAGCAGCGCTGAGGCAGAGGTGGGTAATAATCGAACGGTCGGAGATTTTCCACAGGTCAACAGTTTTGGAGTCGCCGAAGAAGCAATTCTCGAATAAACAATTTGGTGCCTGAACACGGATGGTGGCGGGCCTGGGAAGTGAGGAGTGCGACGTGATTGCTCTGTGAGCTGAGAGGCTCCCAAAGCCTGACTGGGGAATTTGGGATTGCGATGGTTCGTGCACGTTGTTGAATTGCCTGTTTGGGAAGATCTGTCCAGGATGTGGTGGAAGCGATTCAGTGCAAACTGAGGAGACAATATTGTCAGGACTCGCAGCTTTTGACGAGTTCCACGGATAGCCGCTGCCGGAAGGTGCGAAATAGAGGGAAGTGCCGAACAGGTAGGGCCATGGGAGGACAAAAACACCACAGAAAAAAGGTGCTCAGGGAATATAAACGAAACTGAGGAAACGAACGTGTGAAGTATGTTGAACGGATGCTGGCCAGGACCGTTTCGTATGTCCGTTGTTCGGTTACTTTTGAGAGGACAAAGAACCAATCACCACGCCACCAAAGAAAGAGCCTAAATGCTAAACGTCTGAGCGAGCATTTGCGAGAACGAATGAGCTGTGGTATACCAAGTATATTATAGATGTAAGATCCTGGCAGCTCTTACACGGTTCAATTGTTAAGGTACAAGAAAATGAGGTCGTTAAGTGAATAGGGGCAATCACGTGATAACTACTTTTGGACTCTCGGGGCTTAGACCTTTCAGGTGAAAAGTATCATGAGGTTATCAGTTATATATTTCCAATTCTAGACCGGAATATTTAAGTGACAAGTTGTCAACAATAGGGCGGAAGCCAAGATACTTGCGCATCAAAGCGGCGTGAGTCACTGGCTTGATCAACTATTTACTGGTAGCCATCTTTCTCAATATTAAAACACTTCAATATCTAACTGCTTTCACTTTTAAGATTCGTCCTCGACTTGAGTTTCATGAAATCTAGCCTTTACCTCCTTCTTCGAATATCTTGATCTACCTATCCCTTTTAGACAAACAAATATCTTTTCGCATCTGAAAATGGCGACTCCCACCTCCCGACCAATCCAATTAGTGTCAACTGAGGAACTATATAATCGATGGGCAAAGGTGAGTTTTGTGTTATAGATCTTAAGTCATAAAATCTTCCATTATATTTATAAGCGACAAATTCCTTCACTCTATAAACAATTCATTTCATCACATTGTGCCACTAATATGCTTTTGAAATCATTTGCAAAACCCAGCCCTGACCAAAATACAGGTCTACGATAGTGATGGCAACATCCTCCAAGCTCTTGATGACTTGATGATCCCATCACTGCTTTCAAAGGCCTTCGACCTCCTATTCGAATATCTTCCAACTGGCACGCCCATAACAATTACAGAGTCAGTCGTTTTCAACTCTCTAAAGTCTAATTTCAAACCCTCACACTTTACACTCCCTAATCTCTTATATGAAAAAACTCATCATAACTTTATCCTTATATTAACAAACCTCATAGGCTTGGAGCAGGAACTTCCCGCAACACCTACAAACTTGTAACCCCTCCCCTCTCAGCCCACGCACTATACCCCGCCATCATCCAAATCAACGCACTAGATTTGTCAACATCAATGCTTGATATCGCTCAATCACGTCTTTCAACAGTTTCATCTCCAGCCCCCAATATCGACTTTTACGAATTCGATGCTCTTTCACCTGGCAAATTTCCTGAGGCGGAAAAGCTTTATGGGCAAGCGAATATGGTCCTCAGCACGTTGGTGTTGGAGCATTTGCCACTCGATATCTTCTTTTCAACTGTCCAGAAACTACTGAAGGAAAGTGGTTTATTGGTTATGAGTAACTTCGCGGCTGAAATGGCACGCCGCTCACGTGCCGGCTTCCTGGATATCTCAACCAACACAAAGGTTCAAGGAGAGAGTTATATATATGAGATCAGTGAAGTAGTGGAGGCAGCGGAAAAAGTTGGGTTCGAGGTGCTTGGAGAGGTATCGAGGAGGGGCGTTAGTGAACATGATGTGCGAGAGGGTGTGGTTGGGGAGAGAGGAGTGAAATGGGTGGGGGTTGAGTGTTGGATGGGTTGTGTTATGCGGTTGAGAAAGAGAGGAGTGTAGGGGGCTTGATCTGTAGGGTTAGGACGATATAGAATAGATAAATACATGTCGATATCACTTGAGAATGAAGAGAGAGTTCAAGCTTGTACAGACTGTATGTTCTTGGTATTTAAAAGTTGTTCTACAGGGAGTACCTAGTATGGTGGTTTACATTCATCCTAGCGCTCTTCATTTAGTATTTTTACTCCTTACTTTGTGTTCGAAGCCGGAACATTTTCAATCAAGCTCTTTTATACATAATTACAATTTCATGGCCTAGCCGATGACGGTTGGTGTATAAGTGATAGATATGAATGTAGGCATCAATGTTGCTGGTAGATATGATGACAGGATTCAAACCAAGTTGAATCCTCTGGTACACATCCTACATCGATCGCCGAGTGAAGCCCTCATGCTCAGGTAGTGGAGTTGCTCTTTCTGAAGTTGTAGTGACACTGGTTCTTACTTCTTGTCTTTTTCATTATGGTTTCCCTTCTCGATTTCGGATAGGAGGTCACCCAGTCCACGATATTCTACCTTATCTCCTATGCTTTCATTACCGCGGTCCAGGTTTCTTGTTCCTGTTCCTGCAGCACCCTCAGAAGCTGATGATTTATTATCAAGAAGTTTGTAAATCTCATCCCACTTGTCAAATGTCTCCTCAAGCTCAAGCTGTACATCTTCTAATCGCCTCGTAAAATTCATACTGTAAGCCTTATCAGTGCCATGTTTTTTAAGCACATTGCCAACTTCGTCAACAAAATCTATTTCTTCGACAGGATATCCTTTTGCTGTAAGTTTCTTTCTTAGACCTGCGCGTCGCGCTTGGACATCGTGTTGAGTCTGCGCCCCCTTTTTAGACGCATATTTTTGCAGCAATTTATCCTTCCTCGGTTTGAAAGGTATCTCCGTAATGAGAGTATCCGATAACTTCCGCTGCACCTTTTGAAGAGCCTTAGCAACATAGAGAACCCCAGCGTCGTCGTAATACTGTCCGATAATCTGAATGCCTGCTAGATGGGGAGGTTGGCCAGATTCTTCATGTTCAGAAATACGTCCTTGAAACGGAATAGTGATAGCTGGCAAACCTGCCAGACTCGCCGGGACCGTGAATACATCGTTCATATATGCACGATTCGGATTTTGGGTTTCGAGTACCTCTTGGAGAAGTGGTGGTGGGGTTGGGGCCGTTGGACACACGATGAAGTCAACTTGAGGAGGACCTAATTTATCTTGCAGTTGGACTGATTCATCCATATCCGAAAGATCAAATTGGTTTCCTGGCTGAAGTGGGTTCTGAAGAATGAAACAGCGATCAAAGTCACGTTGAACCAATCGCCTGATCTTCTGAGCCTTGATAAAATAGTTGTCAATAGCCTCCGAACACAATGTATATGTTCCCAGCAATATTCGTCTTTTAACCTCATCGCCGAAGCCTTCACCCCGGGTCTGAGAAAAGAGACTACCTCCAGCTCCATCATTCGACATGCTTCGATTTCCATATCTCACTCCATCGTATTTAGCTAGATTCGACGCGGCCTCGGCAGGTGCCAAAATATAATACGCGGAAAGTGCGTGCTTCGTGTTTGGCAGTGATATGGGCACGATAGTACATCCCATCTCTTGAAGTAATTCTAAAGCATCTTGCCATGCTTTTCGTACTGCTGGGTGTAGCTCAGCGATGTTGTACTCTACAGGCACACCAATTCTTATCTGTGACAATTTTCGAAGGCGCTGATCCAACTGAACTTTGATCCGTTTTCTAGCTCGTAATCGAGATTTGAAGTTGAGATTCGTTGGATCACGATCATCCACCTCTTTCAAGCGGTCAAACATTTCTAAAACGTCTACTACCTCACTTCCAACCATCCCCACCGTATCGAGAGAATTTGCGTACGGTACTACGCCTCTACGAGACAAGATACCATAGGAGGGTTTGAAACCAACAGTTCCAGTATATGCAGCTGGCAATCTTACAGAGCCACCAGTATCGGTCCCAAGAGCTACAGCACATTCACCACTAGCAACAGCTAACGCGCTCCCTCCAGAACTTCCTCCCACTGATCGACGCCCCCCTTGATATGTGCTACTCAGCGATCGGCTTACTGCTTGTGCTTCATCGTACTCATATGAGACGGCTCCATAGTAAGAGTTGGTAGAATGTGAGCCCATGCCGAACTCATCCATATTCGTTTTGCCGGAAACTGTATACCTAGCTTTTGTTTTATTTAGGATGGTTTTGCTAGAGATTGGTATGGCCTCTTTCGCCAGCTTTACCACCCAGGCTTCAAAAGGACTTTTGTACCCCGAAAGAATTCCCGATGCACACGTCGTGGGTGATGTTGCCGTTGCTATGTTGTCTTTTACTGCCAAACTCATCTCAAAGCTATCCTGTAGCTCGACCTCAGGTTGTGCCCTCGCATTTCCAAAACTCGTCTGCTTCCCGCCATTTCGTTGAAAAGGTTTCGTGATGAAGACATTGTTGCTTGTTATATCCTTCGCAGCTGCGACAGCTGCTCGCCCAGCAGACAGTCGCGACATCTGTTGACCATTGATTGTTGCAGAAAAGAAGTAAGGCAGACACGAAGATTGGAGGGGAAGACTGGTAGGTATTGGTTATCAGTTCATGAGTGCTCTAACGGTAGGGTAACGGTACTGATCGAAAAGGTGAACGCTAAGGTTCTACTTTACACAAAAGCTTGAGGTTATCAGCAGAATTGCTTTCTTGGCGCGGGACTCGGGCCGAAGCATTGCCGAAAAGTTGTTCCGAGCCCCTGGAAATCGAGTCTTGGATCTCGTAAGATTTCTGATATACCCAAGTCTCTGTGCTGAAGCCCTTAGATGAGAAATTAGTTTACATAAACTCTATTGTCAAATTGTCACGAGATGGTCAGAATGGGCTCCAATTTGCATGACTGTACGTTTAATAAATCTCTATTTATGAACAATCTAATAAACCTCGATTCTGCTTAAGCAACGCCAGGACCTCTAATATTCAACTTGCCAAACCGCTTCCCAACCGAAACGCCATCAATAATTTCTACACTATCCATACCCTAACAATCCTTCTTCCAGTTGCTCTTAATCCAATTGGCCATCAGCGCCGTCAGGGTTTCCTCTCTATACACTTCCACATCACTAGCACCGTAACTCTGGCCTAGGAATTGCAGCGCCATGAGGATCCAGGGCTGGATGAAATCTATAAATACCAGGTCGACAGTCTCAGGGTCGCCGTCTTGAGGGAAAGATATCGTGCTTTGAATGCAATTGGGCACGCGATAGTAGGAGATTGGTTGGTGAATGGTGTCATCGCCGTCATCGCCACCTTCGTCCTTAGTGGTGTAGCCAGGGACAAGATCTGGTGTACTTTTAAACGATGAAAAGAGAGGAGCCTGCGCACTATTTGGTGCGGGTATATCATGGAGAGGAATTTGGGGAGCAATTATGTCGCTATGAATAGCCATCTGCTCTGGTGGGGGAAGCTGCGATAGCGGATATCTTGCAGCATCAAAAACAGGTCCTCCAGTGTTGATTAATTGGAGTACTCTTTTCGCGGATTCGTAAGGCACATCTTTAATATACAGGAACTTGCTGACGAATGGTGAAATAATATATGTTGTGTCGGTCGTAAAAGAACCCTTGAAAATATCAAATCTCATGGCTCCAGTGTTCGTTAATGCAAGCCTCGGGACATCCTTTCGGGCTTTGTTGACGACTACATCTGGTATGACATCTCTCTCGAGCCAGTTGAAGATACTATCATTGCTAGGATGAGGAGCTCTGCTAAGCCATAGATCTTTTGGAGCACAGCCAAAACTGTAATCCAAATCTAGTGTTTTCCTCGCTTTATGAATCATCCTCGAGACATTTTTACCGTGCTCGGTAGGAAATGCAGTTTCGTTCAAACCTGTATGGTAATGGTATCCGAAAAGATTGTTATCAATGTATCTTCGTCGAAAAGACATGCTTGCTCGAGGCTCAACCGTGGTAGATCTTCCTTTCTCCCCTCTGCTGGGGAGCCCTTCAATAGCCATCCATCCAACAGTCTCCATATAGCGGCCACTCTGAAGTGCATATGCCTTGCTATCATACCTTGCGAAGTCTCGAATGTGGCTATGCCCACCAAAGAATTGAATAGGTGTATCCCATTTCTGACTCCTGATCGCCTTGTAAATCGCTTTGTACTCTGGTCCATGAAGTGTGACATGGCCAATTACTACGAAGATATCCACATCCTCTCTGATAGCCTCTTGGAACCAAGATTCTTCGATCGTCTTCTCTACGGGCTGAACCACAGTATTATTGGCATTTCCGGTGAAGTCGAATAGAAACCCGAATGCTAGCACTCGTATTCCCCGATTCTTCGTTGTAAACTTTCGATATCGCTGAGCCATGGGGACTATCTCCCCCGTTTTCGGGTTGATATAGTCCAAATTTGAAGCAAGATATTTGCCCTTAAAGTTTGGCACTGTTTGGTAGTATTCCTGCGTCGCAGTTTCAGCTTGGTAAAGTTCATGGTTGCCTGTACAGATAATGTCGATGTCCTGTTCCTTTACGATATCGTAGAAATATTTCCCTTTCGGATCGGATCCATCATATAGACCGTTTCCCTCGACTCGATCGCCAGTATCAACCAAAAGAACATCTACCCCAAGTCCATCTGCTTTCTCCCGCATTCGCTCAGCGAAAGAGATATAGTCGCCCCAGTCCGCAGAGTATTGCGCCCTATGTTCAGTCAAATAGTGTTTGCAGGATAGCTCCAGAAGTCCTTACTCTTGCAAGTGCCCAGCCTGCCAGCCATGTGTATCTGTCGTCTGTAGGAAGTTAAGATCGCCCCAGGGCAGCGATCTCATCGGAGCAGTGACCGGCTGTGGTGCTGACGGCTGCTCAGCTGCTGCCAGACACAACAAAGTCGTGATCACAACATTTCGAGTTAACACCATTTTGTTGATCATGTGTGAGATAGGTTGGTGTGTTGGGAACTCAGGAGGAATGAATTCACTAGGTTGTTTACTTTACTCAGGTTAACTCGTTGACGCAAACTGTGGGGAACCAGCCGACGATTTCCGCTATCCGGGCAGGGGTAGCTCGATAGCTTCCAGCCTCCAGAATACTTCGTCACGTTTCACTTACCCCACTACTATTTAGAACTCAGCCCTCCAACGTTTCACTTGCTCTATATTGCTACTATTTGCCGTAACGAGTTGGAATCGCTCAAGTTCTTCTCCGTCAACCATACCACAATTTTCACTGACGAATACTACATTCTTCAACCTACTTCACGTCGATAAGCATTTATTTTCCTGTTGGATCATACAATCTGTAATTACGCTTCCTCAGGCTACTTTGCGATTTGTCTGCCGTTGTGATTTAAGAGGTTGAAGGGTCAGGTATATTTCATACTTGTTGCTCGTTTTGATAAAGCAATGCCGTCAACAGTTGAATTGCACGCTCTTGGCCTTTTTGCCCTCCAGACGTGTTGAAGGAATCGCCGGTTTATCTTGTGCTCTTCAAGCGTAACATATCCACTCCATTAGCTGAGAATATTCTTCTATATCGATGGGTTGGTTATGTTTTCTCTCGCATATGTATTGTCAATCTTCTTCATGTGACTAAATTCAAGTCCTACCCAGCCGTTATATAACTTTATCGCACCTACGCTATCTAGGAAGCCCTTATCCTCGTCATGGTCTCTTAATACTTTTGACTCTTGTTTTGCCCTGTCAGATCCTTCTATTTTATCTCATGCGAACCTACCTGAAAGGAGTTCAATGGTTGTCATGCTTATTGGCTTGAAGTCTTCCCCGCATCCTGTTGCTATGCAAGTCAGCCTCTTCCCAGTACGGAACATCTTATCCGGGCGATAACAAGACTCTCTCCAAGGCGATATAGGCAGATATTTGAGGGATTTCTAGGGTACCATGCTAGATATATGAGCTATCGGTGACTTCGAGGCATAAATACCGACGCTTACGAGTCTTCTCAAGGATACTGTCAGGTGACAACTATCTCTTTAAGTCTCTCACGGTACAGTAGTTGCTCATAGATCAGCAATATCGGGAAGCTAACGCCGGCAGTATAAAGCCAAGACTAAGTACCTGGTCTCATTGTAAACATGGCGTAACCTATTCTCCGAGTTTCCGGCCTCGATATTGCAATATGAGATTATACCTAACTTTCAGGACGTTTGAGAATTTCTCGGAGAGTCATTCCTCCAACAAATGTCGTCATTACTTACAATAACGTTATGGGCAATGTGTATGCTGCTCGAAAAGGAAGTCTGAACGGCTAAAGAGATTTGGAGTACATTCTTGGAGTACAGTGATGGAAATGCAGCTATAAGAGCAGCCATTTCGTTCCATACTGATATGAATGATTCTTTACCTCGTACCTCTCTTCTACCTTGAATCAAACAGTGAACATTTTCACCAGCTACGCCACCACTAAAATGCAGTTCAGACTTTCGATCTCAGCCGTGGTAACTCTGGCAAGCTTATGCTTCACCTCACCTACTCCCGAAAGCAGCCCAACTCTCACCTCCACCTCCTCTCCTAAGGCTTCCTCTACGCGGGGTCCTGATCCTGAGTTCCCCATTCCGGGGGAGGTTCCATTCAACACCACTTTCCCAAACACTGACTATGCCCTCATTGCTGCACTTAAGACGTCACCAAACGCAGTGACTCGTATTGCATTGCTACGAGACGAGCAATTCAAGTTTGATTTCTTGAACCCACCTGCACAAGGTTTTGCTACGCTCGAGGGCCGAGGAGGCAAACTGGTTAATGCATTTAGCATTACTTTCCCTGCATTGGTAGGGAATAATATGGCAATGGCTGTTGGCTTCACTAAGCCTTGTGGGTGAGCCTCCTCAGATAATAGTCTTTTATGGAAATGTGAAAATAACAAAGAAAAGTTTCAACACACCACACACTCACCCTCGGGCAACAGAATTGTCCATCGTCGTAAATGTAAGTACCTCCCATGGACTATACTGCTTACTCATCCGCTCCCTTCCTAACTACAACCCCAGGGTTCAATGATCTCAGAATTCGTCTCCGAAACCGGCACCCGCAAAGTCCGTAATGTTCACTCAACCTATTCCATGGTTCTCTTCCCCGCTGGTGCCCTCCACCTAGAATTCAACCCTAATTGCGAGCCTATGACATTTGTTGCCGCTTTCAACAGTGAGGATCCAGGCATTAACACTCCAGCTGAGAGTCTGTTCATGCTTGACGATGATTTAGTTGGATTGGCGACGGGATTGGAGTTTCTTGAGGGAGCCGATATTGATCTGTATAGGCATTTAGTGCCTAGTAGTTTGGCACAGGGGGTTGAGAGTTGCTTGACCAAGTGTGGGATTAAAAAGACGGCTAAGGTTTAAAAAATATATTAGTGAGGAGGGGTAAAGATCATACTTCTGTTGTAGGGGAATTTAGAAAGTAAGGCTTCGATTTCATTTTTAGGCTCTCATTGGCTGAATAGTGCATGGTACGAAGGTTTTGAATAACCCAAAAAAAAGATGAGAAGAGAGAATTGCTGCCTCTCCTTCTTTTCAAATATATGAAGATATTTTTGAGTTATTCTTATTAAATTAAGACCAGTGAAATTGGACATGTCAAAAACATCAGCTTGACGAGTTTCTACACACTGTTTGATCCTATTGCGAAACTACACTCTCGTATGTGAGATTAGATATAAACTAAGATATATTTTTCACAGATCAGATACTAAAGTCAGGCTTGGGATTTCCGACCAAGCAAGATTGAAATCCATAATGTTCTCCAGCTGTTTATTCTGATTCTGAAAGTTTATCTTCTCTGATCCCTAAAGACAAATATTTGAGCTATGGCCTGACTTATCTTTTAGGTTATTTGAATAATCACCTAGATCATGCGCATCAAACCTCTACAAAGAGCTTGCTCTAAAAAAACCATAAAATTTTATAAGGCAAAAATACCCTGTTGCAAAGTAAGCGAAGCATTCAGAAAGGGGCCACGGAGATGAACTTCGCAAGCGAATATCAGACGGATTTCACGTATCAAAATACTTTGACTAACATTCCAATCTATACTAGAGTATATCATCAACAGGTAAATTCTAAGTATCATAGCCACATTTTAATTTCCACTAGCCACGTTGGCGTTTTACCCACTCCGCACATGCGACGTGACTCAGAAAACCCTATGAAGATAAGCGAGCACACCGCCCCACAAAACCACCCACAAAACCATTGTTCACTGGTCCCTCACCCAAATTCCTTTGTATATATCTATAAACGCAGTTTTCTAATAAAAATGGCCTGATAGTTCAGTGGTAGAATTCTTGCTTTGGGTGTGAGAGTCCCGTGACTCTCAATCGGCACAATTGTAAGAGGTCTCCGGTTCGATCCCGGATTAGGCCCTGCGATGTAAATTTTTTTGCTTTGTTAAAAACTCTTTTTGTGAGTTAGAAGAGGGGAGTAGAAAAATAATGGGGAAACTCTTTTAGTTCCTTGCCCTGTTTGTGGGTGTTTGCAAATTTTTTCGCTAATGAGGCCAAACTGGGTGAGTTGCGGATACATGTAGGTGCAGAAGAGTCATATATATATATATATAGCCATGGAGCTTCATTTGTCGATAGTATTCTACAAATATTGGGAGGATAATAGTATGAGGATCACACCTGATGGTGAAAGTAACACGTTCTATTCGCGATTTATTTCAAGATCAAGTTTGAAGCTCTGGTAGCATTCAACGTTTTATATTTCATTAATATGTTGTGGTGAAGTAAGTCTCTATGCGAACTCCTATATGTACAGCACCAGTGCCTTCATCCTCATCTAACTAAAGACCTTATTTATCCCCCCACCCCCCACCCAAAAATTCCCCACACAGAGAAGCTCTGCCTCGAGCGTTTCCATTCCAAACAAGCCAACAATGTGATCCAAGAATCCTCCCAAAATGTCGTTCCCACAAAATAATTTCCCCCCCTCTCCAACTCAATCCTCAAAGGTCCCATGCTACCGTAACACGTTTATGCAATGGTGGCGAAACCAAAGCGTGGCACACTGGCATCGAAAATGCCGTAGTAAGCATTAAAGAAGACATCACCATAGATGTTCTGGCTTCCACCACCCACACTTTGGAGGCCCCCGTAGCAAGTACTGCCATCAATGCTCTCAAAGTTCAACAGGCTACCCGGAATAGTAGCATAAGAAGTAGAACCGATACGAACAGACAAAGATGGAAGAGTAGCAGAGCAAGGGAAGACCCATCCACCATAGGTATTGGAGTTTTGGGCACCGGAAACAGAAGCATAATAGGTATTCACAGCAGAATCGACCATGAGGACGAGGGTGGTTCCAGTGTCAGCAATTCCAGTGTTGCCGGAGAGTGTGTGGGCTGTGCTGCCAACTTTGTAGCTCGTGCTTGCGAACTCCCAGAATCCCCCAGAGGAATCGACGTTGGCGTATGCGATGGAGCCCTTGTAGTGGGAGGAGTCGAGGGCACCAAAATCGTATGCGCCATTGGCGTTGAACGGGAGATAGGCAGCGAATAGAGGAGAGTCGAGAGTGGACTTGGCGTTGTCGAAGAAAGTCTTCTGTTGAACGGGCTTCACAGTGTTGATGTTGCTGAAGGCGAGGCCCACGAGGCCATCTGCTTGGCCGGAGGCGAAAGTGGAAGAAACTTTTGTGGCTAACTCAACTGCTTGACCCTTGACAGAGGTTCCGCCAATGACAACAGTGTCGGTACCGACTGTACCAGATGCTCCTGAACCGTCCGCGTATTGGATTGACCACGTGTAACCGGACTACACAAATTAGCATTGGTACTTGGTTTCTCCACGATGAGAAAGGCTTTCTGAAATCGAGTAACTCCTAAACACAGGAGCTGCATAAAAGCTACACCTCGGCAAAGAGCGTCTCAAGCGTGGAAGCTCTCGAACTCAAGAATGGCGTGGATGCTACACAGTAACAAAAGTTGTCGGGGGTAGGACGGCCCCAAGACTCAAGAAGCGTGTATGTTACAGAAATAAGACAAACATACCAAAGCCTTGTAGGTGGAGCTAGAAGAAGCAGTATAGACATCATGGCCCTTCTTGGAAGTGGTGGATAATGATGAGGAGAACACCCACCTGAGGTATTGTTAGAATATGTATGTTTAAACCATAATAATATATTTGTCATTGGTGAGAAAGTGAACGGTAATATGAATTCATTGATACCATTCACTTGTGACCATGAAACCCGCAAGTCATGAATTATTGAGTGGAAGAAGTGGCAAGTACGAAAATGAACCTACAAATCGGCACTTCCAGTATCAAAGTCCAAGTTCAGCTTCTGACCGCCGATGCTGGTACTGACAAGATACTCAACACCTTCCGAAGGAAAGGCTGGGGCAGAACTATCCTGTCGCTTAGTAACCTTGGCAGCACTCAATTCGGCAAGGAAGGCATCAGAGAATTGGCCCTTCAGCGGAGTAAGGTTGTACTTGGCGTAAGCCTTGAGAAGTGCAGCAGTTCCATTACGATGGAAGTTGTCATTATGAACGGCGGCAGCAGAGAATGCTGTGTTACCAACAACTTCAGCTGCTATCGGACAGTTAGTAAGTTTCCATTTGAGTCACCTCACAATGACAGAGAGATGATCATACCAGGGGCCGGGGCTGGAAGGGCCAATGCCGTGGAGGCAAGAGCAATCATGGAGAGTGTGGAGAGCATTTTTGAAGTGGAAGTAGACAGGAAGCTCAGATTGGAGCCCTTACAAGAGGTTTAGAGGATTCAAGTGAATGATCCACACAGAGAAAGAGTGAGCGAAGATAGGAGTGAATGATCGAGATGATGAGAAGAAACAATAGGAGATCTTGTGCTACTTATATATCTTCAAGAAGCAACCATAACGAGAGACCACCAGCATCGGCTGGAGTACCATTATTGCCAACGGTCAAGCACAAGGCTACGGATAGCTTCAATTCTGATATGTCGATTAAGAAGCTTATTTCTCAGATTGCCCGGAGATGTCACCATTCTCATTGGCGTGGAGCATCCGAAGCTGATGTTTTCCTAAGGTACTAGTGTATACCAAGAAGGAGGCAACTCTGTGCAAGATGAGCTTCCCTTTTCAGGACTGATTACTTGACGAATGATAGAGAAAGGCAGGCACAATAAACTGATGATCTACCGTGAATCTGGTTGGAACGAACCTGGTGATCTGTAACTCGAAACACGGATACATGCGGTCGAAATGAGACCCCGCTACCGGCACTCAACCGAAACCTATAAGGAGAGCGGAAGCCATGTCGAGGAGCAATTTAGGGCTAGGTAGGTTAGGAAAGCTTAAATAATTTTTGTGTAGATTCGGATTTCGTCTCTGATAGGAAGGTGGTCAGTTGCAGTTCCTGAGGCTACTCGGTCCCTTGGGTGAAATAGCCACTTGAAGGTTAAATGCCGTTCTGATAGAAGGACGCTAGAATCGATCGTACAGCGCCTATCAAGCTCGCACTCGCATGAAGGAACAACCTTGAGGAACGGAGATACATCTTATCTGGTTCAACCGGGATTCGGGAGGGCCGAGGGGTAGATGATCAGCGAATCATTCAGCCAGACAGCAGGATGGCAGGATATCGCGATTTGATGTCGTCCTTTGTCAGGTACAACACACACATCTTGGACATGGATTTAAGGGTAGCTATGTCTATAGAACATCGTCAGAAACAAGCCTCTGTGGATGTGGAGGGAAATCGGCGGAGGAGTAGGGTCGCATGCTTGGCTGGATAGTTTCTAGTTTTTCCGCTCTAGACATCCAATTGAAAGGCTGAAGTGCAACTGCCAAGATATCCTCGAAGTAGAAGTGTTCGATGTGGCGCAAGAAGCTTTTGCTGCAGATGGGAGGGGAAGGATGGTGGTCAAGGGTGTGGGCGTTGCTGGGAAGGTTGAGGATATTGACTGGTGGCGTAAGAGGGGTGTTCGATCGACATCGCGAAAGTGGTGGTTGACCTTTCATCTCATAGTTCGGCCTTAATCTGAAGACAGGGAACTGTCACTGAGAGGTGCTAAGCGCCTCTCAAGCGGTCCTTAAATATACAAGTCGAGGGTTTGATTTGGTAGAGCGTTTCTATTACAATATTTGTTTTCACAGAAGGCTGTGTCCAATAAGCATTGAAAACCAAAAACTGCATGTCAGCTCCGGCAAGCACGACTCGAGCGTTGACTTTCCCTAAAGGCTGCTGGCATATCAAGAAGAGCACGCTTGGAAAGGGGCCATGTTATTGGTTTATAGAGTAAGTGTAGCCCGCGAATCTCCCATATCTCCCGTTGCAGGGCCGAGGCTTCTCCCATGCTTCGATCAGGTACGAGATGTAGATGAGCTGGGGGCTTTACCATTATGGAATCCGTTCATATACATGTACTCTCTTCTGAATCCATGATACTTGCATATAGATATCACATCATATTGCACGAGTAGAAAGCTTGTTTTGCATGAATTCTCAAGTTCGGTACCGGCTTTAAAGACTCAAAGGGGAAGGAGTTAACTATCACGACAGTGGCAATTCCGTCACCGACCCTGAGCCTCGGCGCCCTCCGCTTTTAGTTCCAATCACATCCTGCATTCTTCTTGAACTGCAAGCTGGTCTTCCAAATTTTTCGAGAAAGTTATCCCGTTGCTCCGAAGCCTCCATGAATACTTCTGAAGAGGGAAGGTATAAAACCCACAGGCTTCGGAAAATCGCTGAAGATATTTGAATAATGGTCAAGTCAAGCTGAGTGATAGCTCGTATAGGTACACGGGACCACCTGGAGTAGGAGTATGATGGCCAGAAAGCGTCACCAAAGTCACATCACTAATGGTTTACCAGAGCAGACAAAGCAAGTAATTCAACGTTACATGATGTCAAAGGTCTATGAAGTGAAGTTGTAAAAATATCTGGAAATACATATGCAAGAAGTTTTGCTAAAACAGAAATCAAAGTATGCTGGGGAATGACATTCGCCAAAAGAGAAAAGGGACATATGACAAACAGTCACATCTCACAAGCGTTCCAAGCCTACCTTTTAGAAACAGAGCTTATACATGGCTTCCCTATGATTTTGATCAAGGTGGATGGTACAAAATATTCGAATTGTAAGATCAGCAATCCCCTCTGCTGGCTCTACACGGCCGTAACTCCCAGCAATGCATTTATCCCCATCCGCTAGTCAAACACTATTCATCACACGCCCTTTCGATTTCGATCTTCCTTTCTATTACGTTGAACCGGACATTTGATACCCATTCATCCTCTGCTCTTCGTGTTCAGGATAAGGGCCACAATAAGCCTGGTTTGTTAGCAAAGCGAAATTTTGGCAAGGAGACATGTACAAACCCGTAGAGACCCAGAACTTCTCCGAAAATGAGGATCAGCACCATTCCAACAAATATCCTCGACTGTGACATATATGATCGTACGCCCATATCTCCTACAATCCCGATCGCGTAGCCAGCAGCAAGGCCAGTCAAACCAACAGAGAGACCACATGCGAGATGCATGAAACCGCTAAGATTTTGTTAGCTGGTTGTTGCTATTAAGGTAGCTTGTGATGTGGCGTACTTGAAAAGACTGTAATTCAGCTGTGGTGGAGGTCCCATATCTCCTGCAATCAAAACTGCGATAACAAGCGAGTATACCGCAATAATACCAGACATGACGACGGGGATCAAAGACTAAGAGTGCCAAGTTAGCTTGATTCAATATTTGATGACTATCGAAGCTCCCGTACCTTCATGATCAGATCTGGTCGAAATGTGCCAACACCTGCGATTCCAATACCAGACTTTGCTGTTCCGTATGCCGCGCCAACACCTAACCCTATCAACACTCTCCTATCAATCTGCAATGATGTTACTTACAGCCAAATGTCATGGCGAAGGCAATGCCGGCCTGTAAAACTGTCAGTTCAACTTTCCTAAGCATTTGAAGCTTGAGTACTTACCATTCCGAAGAACGGCGCGAATTTAGGACTCAATTCAGACGTATCCATCTTGACTGCAGCTCTGTGAAAGGTTATCTGAGCTGTACTGGGTGATGGATGGTAGTTAGGAGTGACGTTGGGTGAGAGGGTGAGTTTGATAAGACATCGTCAATATCGAGAGCCAATTGCTTGGCACACCACGTGACTGCACGGCTCCAAATCGGTAGAATATGTCTCATGAGGACTGGTTCTAAAAATAATCATTATTCAAGCCCGTTGAGGTCGTTTTAAAACAAGCAGAGCCCGTCATTTGATCAGATTTAATATTACGTCGATGTGCGTTGCAGAATCAACCTCTTTTCCATACTATTATTCACATCAACCACGAGCCGCATATGCCAACTTGAGTGTTGATTCCTGGTCGGCTTTGAACGACCCAAATATCCGAGCGCTAGCGAACCAGCACAGGTGCCTCTGAGATCCATCGCAAGAGTCTTGGAGATTCCGAACCCTCCACCACGCACCGCAGAGCCTTCAACCCTCGTCCGTCTGATATCAGGGCACCTCAATGTGTCTCCCCCTCACCGGCCTACTCCTCCGCGAATAGCAATCAGAGGTGTTGGGGCCAGAGATATCTCGCTAGAGCAGTCTCATTCGTGCCAAAGCTAAAGCCAACGCAGCTGCAGAAATCATCTTTGGGGACAGGCCAGAATATCTCAGTCGACACACGGCGGGTCCCCGTCGGCGTCGACAAGGACCTAGAGGACTGTTCTGACTGTAGAGAGTGAGGCCGAGGAGATTGCCCTCGGCTTCTTGGGTACGTATCCGCAGTGCGACCGCAAAGTTATCTATCTGTGCCGGAAACGTTGACCTTGTCACAGTTGCCAAACACAATGGCGGAATACCAGCAAGGACGAACAAATCAACCTCGCCCCAATGAATATGGTGGCCATGCCTCCAATAATCAGCGGGATGCTGCTTTCTCGAATATCTTCGGATCTGCCCCTCCTGGCCGGTCCCAAACCATGAACTCATCCGTGTCCCCCCCTCCATCGGGATATCACCGTACACAAACAATGGGCTCGCAGCCTGCAGGTATGCCTGGTGGTATGCAACGGCAACCACCTCCACGGCCACAGCAGGGTGCTTATCCACCTGTGAATGGGGGCATGTCTAATGGTGGAGGGATGCCAAATGGATATCATCCAGGGCAAAGACAACAACATCCAAGTCAGGTCCCATCACAGCCCCAGCCTCAGTATTTGCCGCAACAGATCCGCCAGGATCGAAGACCCTATCCTTCTCCACAACGTGTTGATTCTCGTGGTCCACCTCAGCACCAGCAATACCCACAAAAGCCCTCACCCCAACACCAGCAAAGGTATTACCAGGGTCAGCCAGCTTTAAATTCAGATCCATATCGTTCGCAGTCAATGGCAAGTATTACTCGACCTCAGATGTACCAGCCACCGCCAAGCTCCTTTAACCAAGCACCTGCAAATGCATTCCGCCAAGCTCCATATCAGGCCCAGGCCTCGAGAACGACAGCACAAGGGCGAATTGTTCCAGAACGACATGACGAACGGGCAATGTCTATGACAAATTATCCACAGCACCAAGAACATCAGACAATGAGTGGACGGGTTATTCCTAATAGAAGAACGTCTTCAGGCGGACCACAAGAACTTCAAGGGTTTCCCATACCTGCACCAAGAAGTCCAGCTACCCAAACACGCACCGCGAGTATGGTTTCCACGACCGTAGGGGATATGAGTAGATCCATGTCAATGGCCTCCACAATTGCACCCTCCGATCGAACGGAATCACTTCAGCACCGCCCCTCGGTTGCGAAGTCTGTGAGTAGTGGTACGGGGGCTCGGAAAAAGTCGCCTTTGGTTTATCCTGCCTTGTTGTCACGGGTTGCAGAATGCTTTAGGGATAAGGTTACTGTGGGGGATCGGACGAAGAACGACTTGACTTATAAGAATGCTTTTAGTGGCGCCGAAGCAGTTGATGTGATATCCTATATCATCAAAACGACAGATAGAAACCTCGCTTTACTGCTTGGGCGAGCGTTAGATGCGCAAAAGTTTTTCCACGACGTTACGTATGACCACCGACTTCGCGATTCCGGCATTGAAATGTATCAATTTAGAGAAACTATGATGGATGAGCCTCACGAGGCACCGGAAGTGAATGGTGTTTTTGTCCTTCTCACAGAGTGTTATTCTCCGACATGTACCCGGGACCAGCTTTGTTATTCAATCGCCTGTCCACGAAGACTAGAGCAGCAATCGCGGTTAAACCTTAAGCCTCAGCCTGGGCTTCGCCGCGAAAAATCCGAAGCCAGCCTTCATGATGTGGATGAGCCTGATGAGCAAAAACTCTGGATTAATACAGTTTCTCAGGAGATTGCTGATAGTGTAGGGGAAAGAGAGAAGAAACGCCAGGAAGTTATATCTGAGATTATGTATACAGAACGAGATTTCGTGAAGGATTTGGAGTATCTACGAGATTTTTGGATCCTTCCTCTTCGATCCTCTAATCCTTCAGCTCCATCTCCGATACCCGAATCAAGGAAAGAGAAAATAGTAAAGACGATCTTTTCGAATATCATCGATACTCCAAGTATTCACGGGGTAAGCTCGAGATTCGCCGAGGCTCTTACGGAACGCCAAAAGAAACATCCTGTGGTGAAAAGCGTTGGTGATATATTTCTTGAATATGTGCCACAGTTCGAGCCGTTCATTGTATATGGATCGAATCAGCTAGCAGGAAAATACGAATTTGAGAACGAGCGAAATCTGAACCCTTATTTTTCGAAATTTGTTGACGAAACTGAGCGACGGAAAGAATCAAGAAAGCTCGAACTGAACGGTTATCTAACCAAGCCAACTACTCGGCTTGCACGCTACCCGCTCCTACTTGAGAATGTTCTCAAATATACTGAAGCCGGAAATCCTGACAAAGATGATATCCCAATTGCGATGAAAATGATTCGTGATCTACTGTCAAGGGTCAACGCCGAATCTGGTAAGGCTGAAAATCGCCACAATCTTAAACGCTTACACGAGCAATTGCGCTTTCGACCGAATGAGCGCGTAGACCTAAAGCTCACTGATGAAAAGCGTGAACTTATCTACAAGGGCTCACTTAAAAAGTCTCCTACGGATCCAGCAGAGATAGAAGCTTTCTTGTTCGATCATGCCATGTTGTTGGTCCGCAGGAAAATGGTTGGGAAGAAGGAGGAAGTGAAGGTGTATCGTAGACCTATACCACTAGAACTTCTCTCTATCCGTGAGATGGAAGAAGTCATCCCAAAGCTTGGCGTTGTCAAAAGACCATCATCAAGTCTTATTCCAGGGGCGAAGTCTGCCAACGCTGACAGCGCAAAGAAAGACGGATTTCCTATCACATTCCGGCATATTGGAAAGGGTGGATATGAGCTTACATTGTACGCCAATACAGCAGGTGCTCGGAATAAGTGGATGGAGCACATTGGAGAACAACAGGCAATTCTCCGGAAACGGGGAGATTTCTACAACAGATCCATCCTATCGAGCAGCTTTTTCTCTGCCGTCAACAGGGTCAATTGCGTTGCACCATTTGGTAGGTTTTGTTCAAATTGGAAATCATTGATATAAATGCTAACATTAAACAGATGGTGGTCGGAAATTGATCTATGGAACTGATTCTGGAATTTATGTATCTGACCGCAGGGCGAGGGATGTTACAGTCAAGCCAATCCGAGTTCTCGATGCATCGAATGTGACACAAATCGATGTTCTTGAAGAGTACAACTTGTTACTTGTACTTTCTGCAAAGTCGTTACTTTCTTTTCCGTTATCGGCGCTCAATCCTAACGAGCCAGCCCTTGCAAAACGACCAAAGAAGATCCAAAGTCATTGCAATTTCTTCCGAACTGGTATATGTCTTGGACGGCACCTCGTCTGCTGTGTCAAATCATCGGCATTGTCAACGACAATCAAAGTGTTCGAGCCCAATGATGCTATGTCGAAGGGCAAGAAACAGAAAGGATTCAAGATGTTTAACAGTGGGCAAGATGAACTCAAGGCGTTCAAAGAATTCTATATTCCTACAGAATCCTCATCTATTCATTTCCTCAAGTCCAAGCTCTGTGTGGCTTGTGCTAGAGGGTTCGAGGTCGTCTCTTTGGAAACACTAGAAACTCAATCTTTGCTCGATCAGGCCGATACTTCTTTGGATTTCGTGGCTCGTAAAGAAAACGTTAGACCAATTCACATTGAACGACTTAACGGAGAATTCCTTCTCAACTATTCCGACTTCTCGTTCTTTGTTAACCGTAACGGCTGGCGAGCACGACCTGATTGGAGAATTGACTGGGAAGGACAACCACAAAGCTTTGCGCTCTCGTATCCCTGGATATTAGCATTTGAGATGAATTTCATTGAAATTCGGAATATCGACACGAACGCTGTACATATTGTGCCACATAAGAACATCCGCATGCTTCATACAAGCACACGTGAGGTAAGATCCAGTAATCATAGCTCCAACTCCCGTATACTTACACCTTACCTAGATTATTTATGCGTATGAAGATGAGCGTGGTGAAGATGTTGTGGCAGCTATCGATTTCTGGCCACAAGGGAGGCCACGAGAATCCCAACAGAGCCCGCCACAGCTAGAATACCATCCTCAGACATCATCTCGACATTAGAGACAAAGGATCTCCACATTATCAGAGGCTATAATCCTTCCATATCAATCTTATAGAACTGCATAGCATGTATTCTCGAATTTTCTCTGCTTCGCCTATTGCGGTGTGCTCCTATGGTGTGTGCTGGACACGCTCTCTTTATGTTCGAGGTTAGCTCCTGGCCTTTTGCCAGTTAATGTTGAGTATTTCTCGTTTCATCAACGAGGATGGAAGGCTTGATGGATCGAATCTTAATTATGATGCCGGCGGCGGAATGCTTCAATGCTTGGTACTTATTAGTGGCACTCAGCGAACGGCGTATGAAAGGTTTTCTGGTTGAACGGGGCATACTATTTTCTGTACATTTGCCTGTGTAGTCCTACGAATAGAACGTGTATCTCTCGTTCTGATAAATGATCCATCACCTCATGCAGTATCCATTGCAAAACATCAGAAGATCAGAACACTCTCCACACATGGTATCTATCATCTATAGCAGTTGCAGCTCCACAGATCCTTAGTAAACTTTATGCTGATAGTGTTTGGTAAACAATCCGGCAAGCTTCCGAGCTGTTTCGATTCTGTGGAAACGGTCCTTCTCCTTCCCCTTCCTTGCCGAAACGTCCGATGTCCCCGTTTCAGCTTCATGCACCGACGTTCTAGATTCCAGCATCGTACATTCACCAACGCTCCCCCACTGAGTAAGCTGCAGATCTAAGTTTTCAACAGTCAAGTGCCTGTCCACTTTTGTTTGTCCCACGCGGCATTGAAGCTGTAGTCTCGGGGTGTGGTTCCATAGGCCGGGTCGGGATGGCTGAGGTAGGTGGGCCGAGCGCTCCTTTGGAGGTGAGCAACGGGAGCGACGAGACGTGTGTCAGACTGTACTCAGGTTCTTTGAGCAGGCATTCGATCGCTTTGCTCGAGCGTGTACCGTCACGTCCCGGTTTTCAATCTTTTGATTTTCGTTATGAGATGTGGTGTGGTCTGTCTCTCCTCTATCCTGGTCCAGACCAAAAGTGGAAATTTCCAGTCAAGTTCGGAATTCCTTACTTTGTACGTGCAGGTCCGGTACTGGAATGTAAGACATCTAAATGCTTATGGTGGGTAAGTTCACTCGTTTGAACGGTATGCATTGATGAGGCGGGCACTTTGAGCATAAGAAATGTTGACTTCGGTTGAGGAGCGAATTGTCTCTCGTATGTACTACGGAGTGCTTGAGGTGCTTTGCGTTGGTTGGGTTTTGGTTGGCGATGGATAGTTTGGGTGCATTGAGGAGGGACTGAGCTGAGCTACTGTGGATCTTGGGACCTTGGACCTTGCTGGGCGGGAGGGATATTGGCATCGGCGAGGAAGCTGGGACCCTTTACTTGGACTTGAAAGTACTTATTTCTTATACGGCCGATATCCTATTTATGAGTTGCATTCTCTTCTGCGTTACCTTCGGTGGACCTGTCATTTTCATATTACGAGATTTCCTCTCATTTACTCAGAACTATCTATCTTTGCCGTTCTTACCTTCCATTGGTCTTTGTATACGAACACTTCGAAATGGCTTGCTATTGCGCAAATTACTATGTACGTTGTTTCATTTAACCTCTGACTTCCTACCAAGGCACTCTTGCTGATCCCATAACTTGAATAGGGCTCGATAAATTGCCACAACACGGTCTCAAAGTTTGGAGATAGATGTGCCCATTGCCTTGTACGTTTCTCACCTTTTTACCACTAAAAGGCTCGTTGACTAATACAAGGGCCAATCAGTCCACACAAGCCGGCAGCTCGAACGATCAATATATGCAAAACGGACACTCGGATCCACCAGAGCACTGGATTGAGAACGTCAATAGAGAAAAGGTGCGAAGGGAGGAGGAGCGAGCCCGTCGAGAGAGAGTGAATAGGACAACTTCTGGCCGAGTCAGATAAAGTGCATGAAATGCATTGTTGACAAAAGCTCTTTCCTCCACATTTTGAATTTAGCGGTGTGTATGACGGCGGACTTTTAAATTCTTCATAAGAGTGGCGTTTATTCATGAAAGGGAAAAGCATTGGGACAGATACCAAAATACAACTAACTGGATTTATCTATGGCTGGGCCATAAGATTCTCCTAACTTCAATATTCAATCTAATATACATGCGCAAATCATCAGTCATTATCCACAAGTTGCCACTTGTATGCCTCCATCCGAAATCGCATAACGCCAAAATACAAAACAACCCTCCGTGAAATGCCATGCCCATTCTAGTTACCTATCGTCACATCCAGCCCTCTCATATGTACCAAATCACCATGCCCGTCTCCTATATCCTTTGAAGCTTTCCCCGTCTCCCTCTGCTAATATTTGCTCCTTGATTCTCTTCCTCCTCTCTGCTCTACTCAGTGGTTTCTCCTCCTTCTTGGGCTGTATTTCTACACCTTCTCTCCCTTGTTGCCCGCTAGCGGGGTTTCCAGGACTTTCTTCGCCGCCTTCACCGTTCAAAGCTTTTTGCCTTGCCTCCCTCTCCTTCCTCCTCTTAGCCTTCTGCCACCTCGTCGCCCCAACCATATCCTCATCATCCTCCCCATCATTTCCTCTGCTATCTCCATTGACAACATCCCTTTTTAGATCTGGGACCAAATCGCTCGCATCGCCAGGAAGTTCCTCGTCGTGCTCCCGGAACTGGGGGGGTAAATAGAGTTGCAGCTCAGGCTGCGGTCGGACTATTTGCGGTTTTATAGCTGCCCGAAGATCGCGCACGGTTTGTTGTTGAAGGACGTAGCCAGAGAGGAAGAGAGCGAGTGTGAAGAAGAAAACTATCCAAAATCACAAACATCAGTAAAGCGTCCAATGATTGATTGTCCAATGGAAATGAGGGGGCGCTACCAATAAACGATGATATTGCAACAGAGACTTGTGATGACGTTAAGAGCATTTTTTATACGCCTTTATTTTCGTAGGCGATGGTAGGATTGATCTGCGCTTTTGAGTAAATTGAGATATTGTGTGGTTTATTTAATGTTGTACGCCGTGATATGGCGTTCTTGTGGAGCATGATGGGAAAGTCAATATTGATTAAGGTTGGCGGGGTGATTATCGGGACAGGGGATGGATAAGGAGCTCTTGATGTTGGAAGTTTCTACAGCTGCACGGGCTTCCCCGCCACGAACTTCATACCTCGACATTACAACTAGTACTCATCTCACTACGTCGTGCTGCCTAGGTCTTTTACAATCTAGGATACTTACTACTAAGTTAAAATCAAAAGTCTAGAGTAACGCACCCTGTTGAACACACAACCTGGTTACGACCCTCGAAGCAGCACTTGCTCTCTTGTACCTTCCGATCAACAGAGCTACACCCTAGAGATGCCCAAACATCATCGCGCTGATGAGAAACGCTTCCTCGACGAGCGCGGCTCCGATGTGCCCCTTGCCCCCAATGGCCTCAACCCCGCAAACATAATGGAGAAGCCAGTCCGCGACCGCATAATCGACAGCTACTTCTGGAAAGACCAATGTTTCGCCGTAAACGAAGCCGACATCATCGACAGAGTCCTAGCACACGTCCACTTTATTGGTGGTACATATGGTGATGCGCAAAAACCCTCTCCATTCCTATGCCTAGCATTCAAATTGTTGCAATTAGGTCCAGATGATGATATTTTAAAAGAATATTTGGAATTTGGGGGTGAGAAATTTAAGTATTTGAGAGCGCTGGCTTGTTTTTATGTTAGGTTAACAAGGAAATCGCCGGATGTTTATACGTTGCTTGAGCCTTATTTGGAGGATCGGAGGAAGTTGAAGAGGAGGACGAGGATGGGCACCAGTTTGACATTTGTGGATCAGTTTGTTGATGACTTGCTTACGAAGGATCGGATGTGCGCTACAACGTTGTGGAAGATGCCAAAGAGGGAAGTGTTAGAGGATTTGGAAGTTCTAGAACCGAGGGTCAGCCCATTAGGAGATATTGAGGATTTATTGGAAAGTGATGTCGAGGAGACAAAGGGCCATGGGAGTGGGAGGGAAGAAAGCCCAGGAAGTGAGTTTGGGGAGATAACTCCGGAAAGAGATATTGATTCGGGTAAAAATGGTAATGACGAAATGACCGGGGAGACAAACAAAGATCTGAATGGAATGGATATTGACGATCCCCCAAAATCGACAGACGAAAATTGAAGAGCCAGTTCATGGAATTGGGAGCAATAAACGCTGAAATTGGATGTTGGGCGGGGAGGATGCTTCTACTTCGATTTAGGATACATACCCTATCGGTTATTCCTTTGATGAAGCTGTTCCTAAGAGTCAACTCCTTAAGACGAAATTCACAGTTCCGGCGACTCATGGTTTCGTTAAGAGCAGGCTGGTCAATTATACGCCTAGGCACTTATTTCAAGCTTTGAGGGCTCATAGAGTGGCACACTTCCAGAGTCCTGCAATCACTGGGCAGATATCACCAACATCTTCCAGAGTGATGGTTTATTCATTAAGCGGCCAGGCACTTAGATGTAGACACAGATCTAACCGCATTACCCTAGAGAGGATACTTAGCGCGCAAAAGTGGGCGATTTTCGGCCTTAGCCAAAACTATGATTTCTAAGTTATGTAGAACTGACATCGACGAATCATGTAGGGATAACAATTAGATGCAAAATTCAATCTCCCTTGCACTGTTTTTGACAGCCGTACCAAAGTGACCTCCCAGATAGTTCAAATCCGCAATCTCCACAAAAGACTGACGTCTATCGACCCATCAAGGGCTCCTTCGTTTCAGTCAGTATTTCTTAAAAACCTTACCCATATATCAACACTACTTAGGTTCTGACATCGTGTGGTATCACTGTTGCAGTAATCTATTAAGACTAACTTATTCGATAGCAAGCCAGTAGTTCGTCCATTCCTTTACTATGTCTATGCAAAGCTATCGTAAGTGCGGTCTGTATCAAGTTTCGTGGTGGATTTCGCAAGTTGTTAGCTATAAAGGCTTCACATAGGATGATAATTATCTGGGAACGCTACATTCTCCTCAAAGTGGATTTATCATGCTGAACAAACATTCCACCGTCCTTTTACCAGGACATAACTATTTCTATTGGAAGGGTCACCATCGTATTTCCGCCATAAGACATGTTGTGTTCCCCCTGGTTCGATATCCGCAACTATACAAATTCACTTTGAGAATATATATGTTCAATAGCTTGGATTTGCAATGTACCATGTGAGACAACGAACTACTCTACAAACATGAATTTTTGAAGTTGCGAAATTATAGTCATTTGCAAGCTACACCTCCCTAGCTCTGCGAATCGATCAGAGGGCCCCGTGTTGAAGGTGTTTATAGCGCTAGCCCGGAAAGATACAACCAGCCCTTTTGAGTTCCAACCCCACTCTATAACTGCTGCTATGTTTTCATACGTAAGGCAGAGCTCTCCAAGTATTACTCATTTCCATAACAACCAAAAACCTCATATTCCCCAAACTCTCCCTACTCAATCCTCTTCACTACGATCTCCAAGCCAAGTTTTCCCTACTTGTGGTGTACCCTGAACATTACTTCCCTGGCCGTTGAACTATCAACACACTCAGCATGCCAGCAATTTCATTGCTCGTGCAGCACAATACCAGAGACGTCTAACCGGCACAGATACCACTCTCAAAGCAGAAAACAAAGGATTGTATCAACTTATCGAGTATGTGTTTCTCCATTGTTCATTCTTATAGTTCGTTGAAAAACTTGGAAATTCCGAAGTTGAAAAGTGACAGGTACAGTTTATCAGGAGACTGAATTTCCGACTTGGTATACATCAAAATCAACAGCACTAAACAAGGGAATGTTGAAGCATATATTGCCTCAGAATCATCCGGGCCCCCAACAATGCTTTCTCAAGAAATAAACCACCAATAATACTTCAAAATTCGAATATGGCTCTTAGTTACTTCTTGAATAACGACAATGCCGGGTTTGGGTTTCATCCATACGGCGGATACATATTCAGAAATGGTGGTTGGGAGCTGACTTGTATTAAGTGTCGGAGCAAACCTATGCTATTTTATATAATATTTGTGATTCCCTCCATAAGTATCGAGGGATTCGGTCATTATGCATTTTGACGGTGATGAGTGAGGCTTTAGACGTAGGCCTAATGAAGACATATCTTGAAACTTAAGACTAAGGTATGCTAACTTTATTGTCTCTGCAGCTTATATACATCAAAAACAAGCATGACCCTAATCTCCAAGGTTGGGCTCTACATTGCCTCCGTCTCTGCCACCTATAGCGCCCTCGCATTTAGTGAAGCTATAGACTTAAAAATTACAGCACTTAGCCCGTCGCGCTTTTCTCCTCCAAAACCACTACTGACTTTACACACATTAAAGAAATCAATAACGGTACAAATATTGTATCGGTACATGTTTCATTTAAAGAATGCGGGCGCTTGAATAAGCAACTTGATAATGTAGTTTCAGTAAGTGCGGAATTTCGACCCTCGGCGATATTGTGAAGACGAATGTCAAATGCATTTCACAGAGGGTAAATGACAGCCTCCTGGTTGCTCAGGGTGCTTAAGTAGTAGTTTGGATCGATAAATCATGGTGGAAATTTGTTATCGCTCGTTATGACAGCGAGAGGAATTCAGTCGATCTTGTCCCATACGCTCCCTCCCAGGGGGTAGCCATATATATCCTCTATTTCAAGCCTCGTTCAAAGCCCTAATTGCTGCGTCGACGCCTAGAACACTAGCTAATAGAGCGGACATCTACTGAGTGCAATAAGCGCACTTTTTGAAGATCATGGACTGTGACCGGTGTGCGAGATGGGTTAATCACTTGCGGGGTTGTGTTGGGGGGGAGGAAGGCATATTTCTCACTTTTTGCCTAACCACTCGCCCTTGCAATCAAGCTTCACCGGCACCAAGTCTATATGGTCAAACAAATGCCTTCCATGGTTTTCGGTTAAGCGATCAAACAGTCTCTCTCTGGCGAATTAAATCTTCTGGCTTATCAAAACCTAGTATTCTCTCAGCAACGTCATCTAGATAAAACAACCCCGAAACCCCCAAAAAGCGGCACTAAAAAGACCCTCTCAGTATAATTTCCGAAGGGGCCTACTAAAGAATTCTCTAATGGCGAGTTTCTGCCCAGGCCCTGAAATGTTGATCCAATAAGGAAAAGAGCCTAGTTGATATTATATTTATACTTGTTTGTGTGTTTGTAGTTAGGTTTCAAGGCCAGTTAAGACCAAAGGGGAAAAAAAAATAAAGATAAATTTATAGGGCTTAGGCAACTACATACTTAGGGAACAGTAAGCTTTCTTAGTACTACTAGGTAGTTAGGCGTGGGCTAGGCATTCTTCTTTCCCGCAAGATCGTGACCACCATCACATCCGCCCCTGCGTATTTTAAATGGAAAGTTTAGATTTCTAAAGAAATTTGTAACCCTCGAATTAACTTACGCTTTACTATGTTTTGAAATGGATAATCGAAGGTACCCGAAATTCAAATCTCAATCACCTCAATATTCTTCCCCCCCCCCTTTTTTTTAGCACATCATGCTAGGTTATAACTTTTAAACTTCGTATACAATGAAATGTGTATAGAATAACATTTTGGGAATCTTTATATACACCTGAACGCCATGTAATATTTTTAAATCATCGTATCTGCTTCAGCTCAAGATCACTCAGGCTCCTCCCCTCATTCCTCTCCTGATATATAACCCTCACTTCAGTCTCGGCCAAAATTACTCCCTCTCTCGTGGAGCCAAACTCTACATCACTTTTCCCCAAAATCCCTCTTTCACTCTCACCATCATTCCTTGTACCCGCTTCACTTTTGAGTGGTCGCCCATTACTCGTACAAGCTACTATACTTCGATTCCCTCGAGCCTCAGCGTATGGCCCTCCTGGCTTGTAGTACCGGCCCGTTGCTTCTCTAACGAGCACACGTAGGATAGGGATCGACGCCGCAACAATAGAGACACTTGATTCAGCCGCACCCCAGAGGATAAGCTTTATTCCGATATCTGAAATGTTGGTTTCTATTAGGTCAAGGGTAGAAAATTTTAGGGAGGTAGGAGAGACGTACAGGTGAAATCTTGATTAGCCACTTGGGGTATGTAGACACTTTTCATGATTGCGGTTATGCCGGCACTACATAAAATATTAGTAGCTTTTCCCGGAGCCAGAAAATGAACAGAGCAGAGGATAAGGGGACAAAGTAGGCATAGACTAACAAGACACCCATGCTCATAGCAATAGCCACCCCGGCTTTCTCCTTCTTTTTAATTTGCAAACCCCAGATGATCCTCCATGGCAGCATCGCGAGCACGAAGTCCATACACCCTGACCAGACTGTACACCATATCAATTAGTTAAGAGTCGAAACGTGACACCGCAAATAATTAGACTGATCTCGTACCTCCAGCAGTGACACCATAAATCACATAAACCTTCGGATTCCAACACTTCCCTTCCGCCATAAAATTCCAATTTCTTTCCAAAGGCGTACATTGAATCCAGGACATAAGTGCAGAACCCCCAAGTGAAATGTTCACAGAGAAAATGATAAACCATAATAGGACATGCATTTTTATCTTTCCGATCCGTAGCAGAGTAAGTGCGAATGATGTTTTGCTGTATATGACTGCTAGAATAGAGAATAATGATGATACGTTGCCGGCCAGGCCGATCTTAGGGAAGTTAGAGGGGGGGATATCTTTGGAGTGTTTTCCGAAGCCGAGGGAAGCAGCGTACGAGACGACGCAGCAGTCTATTAAGAGGCAAACCTGAGGTTGATTGGTTTAGTAGGGGCTTTGCGAGTTAGGGTCGACGGAACAAGACCAAGAAGGGACGTACCCAAGAGAACATTAGTGTATAGTCGTCCCACCATAGCCCTCGGGTTCTCCTTAATTTAATTCCAACTCGAAGTGCGAGAAATATCAGACTGATGGTTGCGAGGAGCCAAGTGACCACTACCATCTCGGGAGCTCGATTCTCGACACCCATTTCTAGAAGCGCGAAGGAAAGGTAAACAGTGTGGGGTCCTAGTCAACAAAAATGATTTAAAGAAAAAGGAGCGGATATTTTAATAAGCAGCTTTAAGAAATTGACAATGCTGCGCATACATACAAGGCTCATAAGAGCAAGACACTACATGTGCCTTCCTTATGAGAAGCTTGGCGGAGAAAGGGGATCAAGATAATTCATACTATTGGATTGATACTGGGTTACGGTGATTGGCGAATGATTCCTTCCATATGATGTTCAGGGCCCAGAAATATGGAATTGGAACATCCCCATCCTTCTTCCCCAGAAAAAGTCTGTTCATCAAAGCTTTGTTTGATTCTCTCAAGGTCCATCGGCTAGTCACTTCCACACAATAACCCTTGTCCTCCAAAGCCTGGAGAAACTCATATGGGTAAGACCGAACATGATTCATGAACTACACGTGTTTTGAGACCGTGCAAGACATTTGGCGTTGTCACCACCCGAGAGACTCCCCATTTGCACTAAAGGCCCCGCAGGATGGCCTTGCTCCCCGCCCCTCGCTCTTGATCATGATACATCGCCGAACATTGGAAATATTTTCTTGATAAATCAGGACTGATTGGTGAACATTCCGGATATCACAGGTAGATCTTGAACCCTCTGTTTTAGGTTGGTCAAGCTGTGAAAGGGGATATGTGAGGCGGAATTTACCTATGATAGAAGCTCGAGCTGAAGATCTGGATTTTCAAGCCAGCTGTAATCCCCTAAATAGAAATATTATCAAGCCTTGAAAATCAACTGTGTTTCTAAAGGACATAAATCTCCCAGAAGAGGTCAAGAAGAGTTAAGAAGTTGAATTGCCTGTAAGAAGGGTCCATTTAATTCGAGGGCTTGAAATAGATTATCCTTCTAGAAGGCGCCTGACTCAGAAGAAGTGAGGAAGCGAAGGGAATGAGTAAGGAGAAACAAAACATTTGCTCCATGTCTGTGCGAGAAGTGGCGACAAGTTGAGTTTTTCGGTTCTCGACATGTGGACAACGGCAGGTAGTGCACCGAGGTTTGATTGAAGCCACTTTTGTATTTCGAGTACTTCTCTTCATGATTTTGCGTCTTATGAAAGATGTTAATGAACCCCTCTTTCCCCTCCTCACGACGACCATTTGATTGTATGTCAACCGCGGAATGTTTTTCTGGTGTTTAAAGCATGGCGGCCTCGGCCATTCCGGGCGAGTCTACGATTGACTCTGGTTGAGACAATGCTCCGGATCTACCGATGAATGCTGAGCAGGTCTAGATTAAGCCCCCTTCCATCTCATCGGAAATGCTGGAGTTTTGTAGTGATTAGACATGCTGCCAGACCCGCATGAGATCGGTTTCTCGCTCGGGCATCTGGGTTAGCTACCCGAAATCGAACTCGGCAATCCGTTGCTTGTAACATATTTAGAAGGCTAAGACCAGAGGATAAAACTGAGCCGTATTGGTTTGGTGAGCCCAGGTTGTTTAAAAACGGTGACTTAAGCCCTATGCCCTGGAACGATCCGTTATCCTGTTGTTGCATTTTATTGAAGGAAACATTTGCTGAAGGTGTCCAATGATTCTAAGATCCTGCTGCATTGAGCGTAAACTAGATTACAAGTTAATATGAATTATCCGACAGGCCTATTCTGTGCCTTGACACTACACCCCAACAGACCTAATTCGAGATCCCCTCCACTAAGACGCCAGATCAAATCAATAATATGTCAGCTCCCACAAGATTATTTATTGGCCTGTCCGAGTCCGAGTCTCTTTGCAAGCTTCGCTCTTTTTCCACCTTCAACTTCTTGTCTAAACTTCTTCCAGCTCTTATCCCTCTCCTCCCAATCGGCCATTTGTGCTGTGACATCATTAACACTTGCACATTAAATCTTATGAAGAAGGTAGAACTAACCAATTAGCCAGTCCCACCTCTTATCCTCCCTTTCAAGCACCTCCCAGCCATTCTCTCTCCTTAACCTCTCCAATTTATTCTTCTCTGCTGCCACCTCCCCTACTAAATACGGGTCTTCATTTGTACGGATGTTCCGCTCCCTTTCCTCCTCATCCATCTTCTTCTTCATCTGTGCAATTCCATCTTCTCCGTTTAGCGCTGCAACGAGTACAGAAGCCTGTTCATGCATGGTTAGAGATACAGCTCGGCGGTGCGCGACAGAGTGGTAGTGTCGTGCTGCGGGATTGTTTTGCGTACGTGACCATGTTGGACGACGGAAGGCTTCGAGGGATGGGGTGGAGTTTGCACGGGGGAAATTGATAGGGGAGTCGTAGGGGGAGGGGAGGCCGGTGCGGAGGGTTGAGGAGGAGGCTGAGGATGGCGAAGTTGGCACTTGAGAGGAATATGAGGGAGCTTCACTGATATATGATGGAGCCGCTGAACGGATTGAGGCTGTTTCGAAATCTCGCGCTTCCGTAGTAGGGCGGAGGGCATATGGGGGGGGATCCATGGTTGATAACACGTGCAAGCTGGCTCCTGTGCTGTGGTATGCTTCTGAGATGCCTACAAGAGCGAGATAAGGCTAGGAGGATGTGGATAAAGCTCAATATCCTATCGGTTAAGTAATAGAGAAATGTTTAGCTGGTAATGTTGAAAGCCTAAGTGTATACTTGCACGTGCGAGGTACAAGAGACATCATGGAGGTGGAGGATACTTTACACATGGTGGTGTCCAAGATGGTTTAGTACGAGCAGTGAGGGGTTCCAAGGTTGATGCAATCTGATGGCGGACATAAGTGGGGCAGCACAAGACCGAAGTCTGATCACGTGTGATATTATAAAGTCCGCATTTTAACTTGGTAATTTTCGGAATTCAGCAACGATAAAACGTTGCGTAGCTCTAAAGTGGTTATTCTCTTTTAAGAATTGTGAAACGTTACTTACATTTTTCTTCCCTTGAACTCGTTTAACTGCCAAATGACAATTCCGATGATGATTTCCTTGAGAGAAACTGAGCATCAGACACAAGGTAGGAAACCATGGTAGGCTAGGACAACCACCTTTGGCAAAGTATGGCACCAAGATTGAATAATAAAAAGGGGATAGATAAAGGAGGTTATAGATCACGAAATACTCCCCTTTGAGAGTGACTTCCACCCCTAGGTTAATTCCTAGGACTTTTAACCCCGAGGCCGTTGAAAATATAACGCAAAAATAGCCGGAAATGATTCTTAAGAATATTGCGTTCTGAAAAGAGATTCCCCTTGTATTACGATGAAGAAAACTGGTAGACTAAACCTCTTGTTTGCTCTTTAAGTCCCAACATGCTCACATGAAGAAGACATTACTAAAACTCCGCAAATAAGACTATGGGAACCGAAAGGGAAGTTTTCTTTGTTTAGATATGTGCTGAATGAGATATCTCAAACCTGATAATTGAATTTCCATGTTGTGGACGAGATAATATCTTGCGCAAAAGATGAGAAGAATCAAGGTTGTTCCTACGGCGATTGATACTAGACTACCCGACGCTAAGCCGTAAGAAGAATGGTAGCGTTGGGAGCTTCGGCGCCGCCAACCAAATTTCGTTGACAGGTTCGCGAGAAGAACCTTGAATTTCTACGAAAGCTTCCATCTCAATTCCTCCCCGTCTCACCTCAATTCCTCTCATTTCTTTTCTTTGAGCTGCGGCTGTATCTCAAGATGTCTCGACTCTTGCGCCCAGCATCGCGATTCGTTACTTCCGCCTCTGCCCGACCCGTTGCTCGATCTGCTTTTCAGCACTTTCCCCGAATTCCGGCGATTGTACAAAACAAAGGATACGCAACGGAGAGTGGGGTAAAGGAATACACAGTTAGAGATGCCTTGAATGAAGCCCTTGCGGAGGAATTGGAGTTGAACCCGAAGGTCTTCGTTCTTGGAGAAGAGGTTGCTCAATATAACGGCGCATACAAAGTTACCAAGGGATTACTGGACCGATTCGGTGAGAAGAGAGTCATCGACAGCCCTATTACTGAATCTGGTTTCTGCGGTCTCACAGTTGGTGCTGCACTTGCTGGTCTTCACCCAGTTGTAAGTTGAATTCCTTCATACATCGAGATTGGCAATTCCTAATAGTTATCCTAGTGTGAGTTCATGACCTTCAACTTCGCTATGCAAGCAATCGACCAAATCGTCAACTCAGCAGCGAAGACACACTACATGTCCGGAGGAATTCAACCTTGCAACATCACATTCCGTGGACCCAATGGGTTCGCCTCCGGTGTCGCAGCCCAACACTCACAAGATTACTCCGCCTGGTACGGAAGTATACCAGGCCTGAAGGTAGTAACCCCTTGGAGCGCCGAAGATGCCAAAGGATTACTGAAGGCTGCCATCCGTGATCCTAACCCAGTCTGTGTTCTCGAGAACGAACTTTTGTATGGACAGGTTTTCCCAATGAGCGAGGCTGCCCAGAAGGACGACTTCGTTCTCCCATTCGGCAAGGCGAAGATTGAGCGTACTGGAAAGGATCTCACAATTGTTTCGCTGTCTCGTTGTGTCGGTCAGTCGTTGATCGCAGCTGAAGCTTTGAAGAAGAAATACGGGGTAGAGTGCGAAGTTATCAATCTTCGATCAATTAAGCCACTCGATGTTGAGTCGATCGTTAAGTCAGTAAAGAAGACCCACAGACTTTTGTGTGTCGAGTCTGGATTCCCAGCATTTGGTGTTGGATCTGAAATCCTTGCGTTGACCATGGAATACGCTTTCGATTACCTTGATGGACCAGCACAAAGAATTACTGGTGCTGAAGTACCAACACCATATGCGCAGAAGTTGGAGGAGATGTCGTTCCCTAACGAGGCATTGATCGAGAACTACGTGGCCAAGATGTTACGATTGTAAATGAGGGTGAGGTGGAGATTCTTGGTTAGATGTGGTGGTTAGATGGGCGGGTTCAGACTTGTATTTCTAAAGCGACTTCATGTGATATAGTCAAAGGGATACCGCTTGATGCTTTCTAATGAATTGCATTTGTGACACAGTTACACAATGGACCAATTTGACTATCGCATTGATCAATACGTGCTTCGCTTCAATTTTTGGTACTAAGAGGCGAATAGAAAATATACACGGCGTAAGGAGGACTTTAGTTTGATATACGCATTTCCCCGTTTCCCCATTTTCTGTATACTGTTTGCCATCCGGGCCACCGAAAGAGAAATTCTCAGCCAAAAAATATTAGACGTCAATCTACGAATCCCTCGATCTCTAAAAATTACTGAAGTTCTTCACATTTCCTTAATTCGACAACCCCCAGCAGCGAACAGCAAGCATGGTAGAAATATGATGATGTATCAACAGACAAATTGCGAAGGTCATCCAAGGTGCAAAAGGAGGTTCCGCACTCAAAGGTCGTTGGAGTTTCTCTTGTCTAGTACACTATGTGTATCCAGCTCAAGACCAGCTTTGGGATAGAAGCTGGCCGAGCGAGGCAGAAGACAGATCTTGCAAGGAAGTTTATTTTGGGGGGGGGTGAAGAGGATACTGGAATTGCAAGGAGAGATGACTAAGAGTTGGTCATACATGCCTACATCTATTGTCAACGCCCACATGAAGAGTAGTAAGTCTTGTGGTGTTTGAGGTTTATTTCTCGACATCTGAGATGTTATCGTTGAGGGTGTAGAAATATCGTTGAAGACCTCCCCTCCTTATTCTCCTCAACCGACTTGTAGGATTATTATCGGTCTTCCTATTGAGCCATGCTTCCTCCTTGCAGGAGCCTGTATATCGCCCTTGGCTTGCTACGTGTTGAATGGTATTATATGTAAGCTCTTGGCTGTACGCGCAAGATGTCGTTGCACGTAGTCGTCTTCGGTGCTGTCACTGTTGTTTCGCTGTTTGGCTCCTGTGTTCTCAGTCCGTGGGATACCTAGGATCATACATCTCATACCCCTCATCCTCAGTGTCGCTCTCACCACCATCCCTCACATCAACAAGCTTCACAGCCTCCTTTCTCCCCTCCTCACTCCTATTCGTCTCCATCGAAACTGGATCCCCACCATCCGCTGGCGTAAACGCACTCTTGAACCCCGCCTTCTTAAACCCTCCCTTCTTAAATCCGCCCCCTCCTCCACCTGCACTTGTACTTGAGCTCGCAGCTGCCTCACCGCCAATTTTGATCGATATCGATATTAATCCGGACTGAGAATTTGCCTTCGCCTCAGCTTTTCTAGCTTTCGTTGACGCAAGTGGATCGCGGGAGAGCTGACGCATGTCCTTGAGGCGTTGCTTGTGAGAGTGATCATAGGAGGAGAGGTGGGCTTCGTATTCGTTCATTCGAGCGTAGCCTTTACTGCATAGCTCACCTGTATTACTCGTAAGCTTGAGAAGAAGCTACCGAGAGGGATGTGGTTCAACGAACAGTAAAAGGATTTCGCAGCATCGCGAGCGCTGTCAGTCTTAGGCGCTGGATTTGTGAAACCGCGCTATAGGATTATCAGCCTAGGTCGCGAAAACTGGGTGAGTAAAATGCGCGTACTGGAGGCATGGTTGCTGAACAAGGTCGATGATATACAGAGTTTGAAGTGGAACGAGAGTTTCCATAGCAAGAATTTTAAGGTGTGGTCAGTGCATATTTAAGCTTAAATTTCGGCTGAGAATCACCGAGGTGTTGCTAATCCACGCCGAAAGATTCGTTGTACAATCGGTACCTTGTATACATCAACTCCACACCACTATGGAGCGGCGAGATTCTACTGCGTCGCAAGACACATTCATATCTTTGCAGCAGCTCGAACCTTCACCTATAGAATCGCCCGAAGAGGATACCGAGAAACAACTACACAGTTTGTCGTCCCCCCCGCCGCGAGCTGGGACTTTAGGGTTGAGCGGTAGCCATGGTGTTGCATACTACTGTATTTACCCCCTCCAACCCTTTATCTTTTGATATATTCTTGGACTAATGTAAACAGTGACGCGCCTCCAAAAATACTCCTCATACGTCTTTACAATCTACACCTCTTTCCACCTAACCAATACCTCCCTCCTCCCCCTTCTCACGCGCTCCCTCCCAGAATCAGAAACCTACCTCCTCCTCACGCGCCCCTACTATCAATCTTTCCCGCTTGAATCCCTCCTCATAACCTTACCGGTCGCCACTCATATACTTTCCGGCGTGGCATTGAGGATACATAGGCGTAATGCAAATTTAGCACGTTACGGGTCGGCGGGGTTGAGCGTGAGTGAGAGGCTACAGAAGGGGCTAAAAGTGTGGCCGAAGGTGAGTTGGAGTAGTGCAAGCGGGTATGTCCTTGCGCCACTGGTTTTAGGCCACGCGTTCGTTAACAGGATACTGCCGTGGGTTTACGAGGGCGGATCGTCTGGGGTAGGGCTAGGGTTTGTGAGCCATGGATTTGCCAGTCATCCTTTTGTTGCTTGGTCAGGGTATACAGCTTTAATAAGTGTTGCAGCTGGTCATTTTGTGTGGGGTGCTGCAAGGTGGAACGGCTGGGTGCCTATTGGAACAAGTAAAAAAGCGAAGAGGAGATGGTGGGTGCTGAATGGAGTTAGTGTACTATTTGCAGGGCTATGGGCTGCTGGAGGATTGGGAGTTGTCGCAAGATTTGGTAGAGATGATACCTGGGTAGGAAAGGGATATAATGTGCTTTATTCGAAGATACCGATGTTGGATTCATAGGACGTGTGGGAATGCATAGTTAGAGGATTCAAGGGATATGGGGCTTAAAGGGCTGGCATACAGACTTGCATTGCAAATAGATAGATTACACGCACTCATATAGTTAGACCTGGGCGCCCGGTGATTATTTGAAGGTTTCGTACCTCATAAGCATACCACCAGGGCAAATCATAAGCGAGCCCCTTTCCACTTTAATGGGAGCTTCCTCGCTTCATTTGAACACCCCATGTGCGACCCCTGACAATATTTCTAAAGAGAGCACATATTTTAGGTCGAATAGCATACAAGAATTCGTGTTGCCAGCGAATGGTATGATCTTGACTTGTTCCTAGATCGTCAAATGGGTATCCTACGAGGAGTTCAAAACTCAAATGTTTAATACATTGAAACACTTTTATTTACACACGAATATACGCATTAATTCCATTCTTAGATGGCCTTGAAGCTTGGATGTAGTAATTTGTGTATTGCCTCATCAATAGTTGTCTCTTCACGCCTACATTTTGGCGGATATCCCTCTGCTTTGACTCACTTTGTTTGGTCAATATCTGACATCAGGTGCTTCTCTTGGTCGGCGCTGCACTGGGCCATCACCCTGTTCACTATAGCAAACTTGTATAGTACATTCAAAATTGTCATGTATCATTCAGTACTTTCGAGCGATTAGATGCGTTTCATGGCTATCATACAAGGTGTTGATGAATTATTTGTAGCAGCATGGCAATGGTATCAATCTCTAGATCTCTTTGCTAAAGGCGGTATCGAAGCTGTTTGGATCACTCCCTGCTTCATTCCCTATTTCAGCACATCTTATAGAAGCGCGCATATAAGTAGTGGATACGGGCCATTATCAGGTAATTCTTTTGGCGACTCTCCTATTCAAGCGCCGTTGACTATACTATTAAGCTTGTTTAAAGTGATAATATTTAACCCCTGGTCATATTAATTCTCTAGTTGATTTGCGATAGCATTGGAACTTATTACTATGGCATTAAATACATGCATATAGCCATTACCAGATGTGAAATCCGGTCCAAACTCCATGCTAAGGTAGGAACGCAGTTATTTTTCAATTCTCAGATTGTGCAGGAAACGCATGATCGTATTAGACTCTCGTAGATGAGCTGCCCATATTTGTGCTCTCTTTTCTCTTTCTGGTTTCTTCACTTAGTTCTTTGGAGGTGGTTTCTTCTAGAAGGAATCATCTCCCCACCATCCTGTTTCATTCTCTCCTCCTTAGTTGTAGCTTCGTTTTTTTGAGCTGGTTTTTTGATCGTGCCTTTTTTCAGCCTTGTTAAATAGTTTCCCTTCCTCATTCGATGTTTGAAGGGCACGATGAAGAATGCTCTTTCGATGACAAAGATTAGCGATAAGGATGAAAGGTTGTAGAATTAATGTTGTATCTCTGTAAAAGACCACTATTTCCGGATATAACTTCTTTGTTGATAGTATGCTGATTTGTAGATGAAGTGGTGCAGCTGTGAAAGGGCAATGGTCGTAGTATAGGGCTTGTATTACAAATTGAGCAAGTGGACGAGAAGTATACCGTGATCGTATCAGTAGAGGTCTAGATCAACATGGGGAGGATTTGCTTTCCTAGCTGCCAAAGTTGGAGTTTGAGAGTGTGTCTCTGAGAGATTTTTCTTTCTTTCTACTGATGTAAGTAGCGTGGCCTTAACGGGGAGAGGAGGGCAATCAATTTCTGCCTTTTACATGCGACATGTGCTCGCTTGAAACTTACCTTGAAACTACCTACCGGAGCGTGGAGTGCTAGTATACGAAAGCACGACACAACAATTTTCTTGAATTTATTGGAAATGATTCCGTATTATCTACCTCAACCTAAATATCTATCATAGAATTCTCCAAACTCCCTGAGCTCTACTATGGCCCTGACTTACAATTTAGACATTACCTCTCTCTTCATCTCTCATCTCGGCTCTCACACGTTACAACTAACCTTTTTTCACCTCAATCATCTCCCTCAACTCATCCAGCAACTCCACAGTTTCTGCCGGACTAGCAATCCAGGCTGTTGTTCCAACTACCCTTGCCTTAAAATCATTACTACCCGCAGACAAAAACTGATCCCCAACATGCAACGTCCTATCGCCACTAATATCCCCACCTCCATCCTTCCTCCCAAAAAAATTCTGACAAACCAGCACCCCCCAACTCTTATCGCCAATATCCACAAAAACATCATTTCCGCCATTAAAAGCACAAAATGGCAACTGTTTCCCAACTTCACTCATTTCTAGTTTCTTCTGTACGACGAGAACGGTTTCCTCTAGGGACTCACGGGGAAAGCGAAAGTTTGGGATAGCGGGGATGATTCCTACGGCGCGTTCTTTGCGGAGGATGGTGGCGGGGAGGGAGAGGTTGATAACACATTCGCGAAGGGAGGATTCGGCGAGGTCGAGGAGGCTGGTTATGGTTGGTTGGTTCCAGGTTGACATGCTGGGGACGATCCAGCTGCGGCGGGGTTGGTGCTTTAGGAGGAAGGGAGAAGTGGATGAGTAGGTGAAGAGGAAGTTTGATTCTCCTCCTAAACTTATGTTAGTATATGCCTAGGTGTTGCTGACAAAGAAAAACCTGACCCATAATTAATAGATTCTCCTTCTGAGCTGGTGTGAGGAGTGTGGATGCCTTGATAGCGTCAAGAAGACCATGCAATCGACCATAGTACCTCTCGGCTTCCGTATACCCAGCTGCTGTGACAATCCCGATTTTTGTATTGTGAGCCATGAGATCTGAGCGAGGAATTTTATCAGCAAGCTTTCAAAAATCATGTGAAAACCCTACATAGTATTCTTTCAATCACCGGGTTCCATGATTCTAGGCTTTTCCCGTCATCGTAACTGAAATATATGAGCTTCGTCTTCATCGGAGAGAAAGTAAATCTCACAGAGTAACATCACCATCAAATGTCGCAAGATCGAGCGGTCCGGCAGATGTCACACCCATAAGTTGTGCTGTATTCAAAATAAGTCGGATATCGTTGAAAGATGGTGGTACAAAACGTCGTGACGAGATGAAGCGTTTTCGATCCTGATATCTGAATGCGTCCGCGAGAGGTAGCCGTGTGAAGAATGTCCCTATACTTGGGACAAGGAGTTTAAGTTTGGATTGACTATGAGTTCCGACTTTTTGATGTGCAACTGATTAAATTAGAGAGTGTATATAAAGCTAGGGCAATTCCGGTGAAATAAACTCACTATGATCATCAATCATTACTTCAACGTCCTGCATAATCTCGGCATATCTTCTATGTGCCTCCTCGGCCATCTGTTGCACACTGGAGCTTCTTGTCTCGAAAACACCAGTTGGCTGCGAATGCAGCACAAACGGTACAGCTAAGAGGCCTTTGATCCATTCTAGTTCTTGTTAGAACATATTTTTTGAATTCTATACTATGAATTAAAGATATGAGATAAATGCGGAAGCTCATAGCGATAAATTGAGAGGTGTGAATCTGGCAAGAGCGGAAAGTCTTGGCGTTTCCGTCGAGATGAGATGAAAATGAAGCGAGCCAGCGATTAGTTTGTACGAACCTATGAACTGATCTCTTCGATGAGTTTTGAGTGCATCTGTCAAATTTCAATTCTTAATATCTGATTGATTGGTGGGGTGAGAGGCAGTAGACGTACACTCAACCCGGTACCTCGTCGTCATTTCGAAGGGTACTTTGTTCCCTATTCGCAACGCTCAATTGAGTGCAGAACAGCAAATGCTCCTTGTTGTAGAGTCGCTCTGAACTGGTTGCTGTTTGAATGTTAATTGCCGGCGACTTAATCGGGTCTGTTGGGTTGTGTTGAGTGTGAGATTAATGTAGGAGGGAAGTAGGAACCTGGCAATGAGGTTGCTTCACCGCTGTCAGTGTCAGCAAAGAGTCTAGGCCACGCTTTCGATCAACCAAAACCTTCCGTATTTGAGAAATATTTAATTATTACCATGTATTAATCCAAACACATTCTACAGTCGAATAATCTATGCAACGAATTCAACCCACGATCATCATTTCCCCTCATTTTAAGCCGAATAAATTCGGGGTACAACATACTTAAGCCGAGCCAAGCACTCTCATGAGTTCCATAAATTCATTTTTGTCAATGATTCATGAGGTTAAACTAGAGTGGTATTTTACATGCATGAGTCTCGTGTTTCTCATCTCTTTTTTTTCTCTTTTTATTCTTTGGTTCTACTAATCCCAAGAAAAGTTGCAATACTCCTCTAAGCCCTGATAAGTCTAAGCCAAACCACGTTTCCTGTCCTTTGCTTTCAATCCTGTCAAGTTCGCCTCTGGTCGTGGAACATCTGGTCTACCACTCAAAACGTCAACTATATGCTTCAACTCTACCCAAAACTCGTTCTTAGGCCGCCTGTTGGGCCAATCGGTCTCGTTCTCCTCGACTTCTTTCATTGGGCTGAACACAACACTTGCGCCCTTGATACCTATGACTGTAGCGCTTTTTGGATCATTGATGATTGTGCTATCCTTTCTGTCTTCATACTTCTCTAAATGCTCGATACATTTGATTGCTAGTCTTACTGCACGAGTACGATCCATTGGCGAGGGCGTTCCACCTTGTTGGACATGACCTGGAATGGAGTCACGTGATTCGAATCGATCATGTGCTTCTTCTCGGATCATGTCTGCAATCAGCTTAGCGCTGTACACTTTGCTTGCCTTTTCGTTGACTAAGATAAGGCGACCAGCCCGTGTCTGCCCAGAATCCTCCTGGAAGGCTTTTCGAAGGTGCTTAATATCAGCCGCTAGCATATCAATACTGATACCCTCTTCAGGAGTGTACACTGCAACAGCGCCAACAGACAGACCACCAAGAGTTGCAATGTAACCAGACCGTCCACCTTGAGTCTCGATGACGAAGACACGCCGGCGTGATGCGGATGCGGACTGCTTAATCTTGTCGCAGTATGACATGAGCTCGTTGAGACAAGTATCTGAACCAAGACTGTACTCAGTTCCTGGGACGTTGTTTGATATTGTAGCTGGAAGCAAAGTCATTGGGATGCACAAAGAGGAGTATTGATCTCTAGCTAGTCGAAGTTGTGAAAGAGATTGGAATGCTTCGAAACCACCGATGAGAAACAGGCCATCGATATTGTATTTCTTGAAAAGTGAAGCGATCAATTCCATGCCAGACTCTTTAGGGGTTTCGCGGTTCATGCCGATTTCTGATCCACCTTTACTAGCCCACCCATCAACCTCTAGCCAGTTGAACTCTCTCACCGAGCCGAGAGGTTTATCATCGTGATGACGGGCGAATCCAGCAAATCCGTTATGTATTGCAATTGGAGTATGGCCACGCGTGAGACAGTATGCTACTGCTGCACGGGTTGCAGCATTGACACCACCAGCCGGAGCGCCAACATGAATTATGGCAATCCGCATGTGCTAGTTGCGGTTAGCAAGAAGAGAGGAAAGGAACATGAAGACATACTCGCTTATGGGGGAGAAGCATTGCCTCATCGAGACCTGTCGCTGTTGTGGTCATATACGAATTGTACATATCTGTAAATTCAGTATCTCTCAGACTCATGGCCTTGTTGAAATCTCTTGCTTCGATAGCTTTAGCAACTTCTTTAGTATCGAGAACTGCTTGGACAAGAGGCTTCCGTGTGATCTTATTCTCGTTAATCGCAATGAAAGGTGTGACCGTTTCTGGTGTGGCATCAAGGACGGCGTTAACTGCCTCTACGCCTTGCAATGTTGCAAGATATCGATCATATGCGCATGCTACACCTCCTCGTTGTACATGACCCAGGGTTGTAATTCGAGTATCTAAGGCAAGACCTTTTTTATCTGCTAGTAGGTCCTTGATCATTTCTGGAGCAATCTTGTTGCCTTCTTGGTCGTGGGCGCCCTCGGCGACGATGACAATCGTCTTTCTTTTTCCAATCTTCCTATGCTGTAAAATTGTTAGTCAACTGAAATACCAAGGACGTTTTATCTTACATGAGCAACAATCCCTAGCATTTCCTCTTTCCAATTTTCTGCTCTGGGCTTCTCTGGAATGAACACAAAGTCTGCTCCAGTTGCAACACCTGCCATCAGCGCCAACCAACCACAATGCCTGCCCATAACCTCAATAACGAATGCTCGAGAATGGGAGGAGGCGGTAGCCTCAATATAATCCACCATTTCGCAGATCCGACCCAAGGCTGAGAAACAGCCAATTGTGGCATCCGTGCCTGACATATCATTGTCGATTGATCCCACTAGCCCAACAATGTTAAGATGCCTGAATGGCTCAGTCTGCGTTGCTGTCAGCTCCTTGTTGTCAACTAATTCCTTGAGCAGGCCCGGCCATTCAGCGCGGAACTTGTCGGCTCCAGTCAAGGAGCCATCTCCACCGCAGATGATCAGAGCATCAATTCCATTTAACACCATATTCTTGGCTGCCTTTAATCTACCAGGCCGTTCGTAGAAGGCCATGCATCTCGCTGTGCCAATCAATGTTCCACCTTCAGAAAGCCATCCGCGGACTTCAGGCCATTCGAACTTGCGAATGAAGTTCTTCCCTTGGACAAGGCCCTCGTATCCTTCATAGATACAGAAGACTTCACAACCTTTCTCAATTGCCATTCGCACAACAGCTCGAATTGCTCCATTCATACCAGGGGAATCACCACCACTAGTCATCATGCCGATACGGCGCTTCTTGCCCTGGAGGGGTGGTGGAGGTTGCACAGGTGCCATGTTGAAGGTTGAAAGTTGAAAATGGTGCGATATTGGAATGGGCTGACTTGAAGGAAATATCTAGATTCTTAGGAATGAGAGATGTGAGAAGAAGCTAAGAATGAGGGTGAGGTGAAGAGACTTCTCTGCTCTCCACGCGGGGTAGCACACTTTGAGGTGTTTTCAGCAATGACGAAGGTTGCCAGTGGCTCCTGCAGCTGCAAAAGAAAAGAGTTGAGGGGTGGATCACGCCGAACGAAAGCTTTATCGAGCTCTAGACAGGGATTAAACGCCCATGCTTCCTTATCGCATCACCAAAACTTTTACATGATCCGCTTTTTCAAGGGATTTATACCACAAGTGGGGGATGGAAAAACGCCAATTGCAGGTCATTTAGCCAGGATTCGCCGAGTCGCAGCGATGGTTGGCTTTATTCCAAGGCTATGAGAGCCTACTTCTGAGGGAGTTGCATTGTGAAGCATCTGAATTCCCACAACTGTAGATTTGCGGTGGCATTTCGGATGCTAAGGGCTATGACGCCAGTTGCTGTTTGACATCTAATCATGTTACAATGTTACATATCAATAGAGTCTTGGATACGAGTGGTTCAATCGCGATTTGTTTTGTTATTGTTACGACAAGCTGGGCGCGGAAGAGCTTTATCAAGGGCAGACGAGGGGTCAACACCACAAGGATAACCTAAGCGACGGCCTCTGTAAGCGTAAAACACATGTGAACGCGTCTCCCTAGCCAATTGGCATCGCATCACCAAAACCTGAGCAGCTTAGAAGACAACCTCCAAAATGAGCTCGATCCCGAATGAGTTTCCCATATCCTTGAAATCATGGCCGGCCTCAAAAAAGGACGATTCTTCAGCTCTACCTACACTTATTGCGCGCATCAACTTTGAACGTGGTGGCTTCAAAGATATCAGTGAGGAGAGTCTGCGGCAGGAGATCGCAGAAGCTGAGGCAGGTGGTGAAGATGGCTCGAGTGAAGAGGAGGAGGAGGAAGAAGAGGAGCCTGATCGAGTAAAAGAGGTCATGGCAGCGCGTGATGAGATTCTGGGCCAGATTGAGTATGCTTTAAAAATTTCCAAGGTGATTTCGGGTGCTAAGAAGCGTTTAGAACTGCCAATCAAGCTGCCGGACAAGCTCTAGACTTCATTTCTCTCCTCCTGTCGAAAGATAACCCGGTACAAGCAGCTGTGTCAATGTCTCCCGCCTTGAAGGAACTGGTGGGGACCGGCACACTCGGTGCAACCAAGTTGAATGGTCCCCAGACGACTCCAGCACTTAGGGAGAATAATAGACAGGTTGCCAAAGGTTGGAAAGTACAGAACCTCAATAAAACTGTGGACAACATATTGGCATCCGCGACGAAACTTGAAAGGGAGATTGAAACGGAGACGAAATACTGGGAACAGGTTCTAGCTGTCAGCACCAGTGGCTGGGCGGTTTGTCGGTTGCCAGGAGAAAGGCATACATTAGGCGTGCGATATGGATTCTCAGAGGGTACGTTGTATCAAAAGATTAGGGGAACCTATTTAGCTAACAAGAACAGCTGCACCGATGTTTAAGAACCAGAGTCTGGCTGCGCTACGTAGAAAACCAGATGGTTCACTTTCCTTAGACCAAGGTATTATGAGTACAGAACCTCAAGCACTCCGGGTGCGAATCCAGGTGGATGGAGTTGATACTGGCTCCTCTTCTATTCCAATGCTTGTTGCCGAGGATGCTCCCATAGAGTCTTTGATTTTGCAAGCACGGAATGCTATTTTCACGACAGAACTCTGGCAGGAGCTTAACCGCGAGGCTCGAACTTTGGGGGCGTTGAATGTTCGGGCTATCGACGAGACTTTAATAGTGCCATTAGGAGCTACGGAAAGGGTCGTTTTGGACTTGGCACCATTAGTTGACTCCCCTATCATCTCACCACAACCTAGCGATGGTATTGCTAAGGCAATATTTCTCGCCCTTCACCTCCAGCTCTGCTTTGCTCATCGTCAGAATCTTCGTCGCCGAACCCAACCACCACCACCAATTTCCTCCCAAAAACGCCCAAATCCACCATATAACCTCCTTCGTCCACTGATCACACGCCTGAATCATCAACAGACCATTTCAGCCTTGAACTCCCTTTTCACCTCCCTAACCACAATCCTCACCTCCGCCTCCCTCTCTCCTGAGCCATCATATACCATGACCCACTCCTCCCCAGTGTTACCACCAATCCCCAACCTCTCCCAAGCGGAAAAGCAAATGTGGGGCCTTACAGACCGACTCGAAAGCATTCTCGTTTTTCGTATTACACCCAACACAACCCTAACCCTCACAGTAAAAACAAGCCAGTACACTGCCGCCGGCCCTATCTTTATTGTCTCCCTAAATCCAGAATCAGAACTTAACAGAACCTGCGCAGCGATCGCGTACCCAAGTCATCTAGGCTTGGTAGAAGAATATATCTGTTACGCTACCTCCTGCGCTCTAGCCTCGCACTTCTCCTCCTTACTGACTAGTGGGGGCCTTCCGCTTGAGGTAGAGAAGGATAAGGAGGGGAAAGAGGGATGGTATGCAACTGCTCAGGCTAATGTTTTGAGGAAGATTTTCCAAGGTGGGAAGGGGAAACAACTTATTTTTGATGTTAAAAACAAGAAGTCTAAAGATGCAGGGAAAGGCAAAGGGGTGAAACTGAGAGTAGGTTGGGATTTCATGCGACATGAGAATTTTGGGGTGGATGGTAAGAGGGCGCATACAGAGAAGGATCGGAAGATTGGTGGTGAGGGTGTTTACGAGTGGTCGGATGGAAGCAAGGACGACATGGAAAGAATGTGGGATGGTGGGGAGGGGGAGGTGGTTAGGAGTTTAGTAGATGTTATCGAGGGAGCAGGGAAGTGGATTGGATAGAGGGTTGTGATGATCTAGGGAGATGTAGGAACTGAAACTAGATACGTCGACGAATTTCAAAATACTACTTTTCCCTATCACTGTGGAATAACCACCTTATAGCCCTTGAAGCTTCACGGGAGTAGCGCAGTCTCATTCGTAAAGTAGATAGCCACACGTTCGAAGGCAAATATTTCTTGTTCCATTTGGCTATTATTAGATGGCTAAAGGTTCACTGGGTTTGTAATATCTGTGGACCAACCCATCCACAACATGTTCTCACATCCCGTGCTTTCAGTGTCAGAGAAAGCAAGGCGAATCCTCTTCTAGCACGCCATTTTGGTATTATATATCCTTTTGCCCAAATGGATGTGTAAATGAAAACAAGAAAAAGTTTTTATTAAAGGAAGCAAATAAATGTGTGTTTTCGCTGGTGGGAGGTGACGTACGATATTCTGTGTATTGTGATAATGTACTATATAGTGATGCAAGGCGAAAATGTAGCTCGTGGGACGTAGCACGGTCGAGTAGAAGTTAAAAACCATAATCCTCAATAGGATACACGATTTTAGAAAGAAGCATCCTAGTCAAAAGGTTCAAGTCTTCAATGCTGCCCGGCTTCTTGAACCACGAGCATCAGATGCAGAAGCACTACTTAAACACTGGTAAGCCGCTCAACATCTGTTTCTCTTTGGTGGATATTTGACTTACGTCTTCCCCTTCTTCCCACCCCTACCCTTCCCCTTCGGCATAGGGGCCTTACTCTTCTCAACAAACTTCTCAAAGTCATCTTCAATCTCCCCCTTGTCAAGTAAATCCTCAAACTCAGCACGAAGATCGGCATTTTCATGTCCTAAGATACGCGTCTCGCCATTATCTATATGTTCGTTCTCGGTGGCGGAAGCTATGAGGTTGGTGTCTTCGTGCGGTTCGTCCTTAATGGATCTCTTGCGGCCTTTCTTGGAGGGCGCTTTCTTCTCAACTGTCTCTTCTTCGTCGACATCTTCTTCCTTTACTATCTTGCTGCGCGGACCACGCTTCTTTGGCGCGACAGTGGGTTTATCTACTTCTTCGTTCTTGATAGTTTGGAGTTCCTGTAATTCTTCTTTCTTAGCCTTGTTGGCGCGAGGTTTCTTGAGTGGTGGGGTAGGCTTGTTCTCTTCGGCAGCGGCATCTGGCATCTCTATGTCCTCGTCATCTTCATTCTTCACAGCCTTCTTAGCACGCGGCTTCTTAGCAGGTTTCTCAGCCTCCTCACCACCACCATCCTCTTTCTTAACGATCTTTTTAGCTCTTGCCTTCTTAGTGGGCTTCACGTCTTCACCATCGCCATCCTCTTCCTTCTTGGCCTTAGTAGCACGTTTCTTTTTAGCAGGCTTTTCCTCCTCATCTTCATCAACATCACCCTTAACACGCTTCTTCGTTGGGGTTTTAAGCTTGTCTGCCGCCTCATAATCATCGAGCTCTTTCTGGATTTTGTTGAGCCGCTTGTTGACCTTTGTGGCGGATTTACCAGCGGCAAGCAACTCGTCTCTTTCGGTAGTGGCAGCCACAATCTTCTCCTTCAACTCTTCGATTTCAAGGGCCCTGTTCTTTTGCTCCTCTCTCATTTTCTTCTTAGATGCAGCAGTCCGGAGACCAGTTTCACCGAGCTTGTTCATTTCTGGGTCCTGGAGTTTTGCGTCAGAACATAAAATCTAGTCCGTAATTAAATATGAAAATGTGATATCACTGTACTTACTCCATTCCAATCATCTGGATCAATAAACCCCTGCGTGACGACACGTCGAACCTTTTCCTGGAGATCAGGGTGTTTTGCTAGACTGCTTTTCTCCTCGCCATCATAGCCATCAAGAAAGTCCCATCGATAGGTCCCTGGCTTTTCTGGGTCCTCTAGGTAGTTTCTCATGTTCTGGAGCTGCTTTCCGCTGACACATCCCCTACATTATGTTAGCTTCATTATGGGTTTCGAAGAGCGCGTCGAAAATGGAATATGAAAACGTAGAAGAGCTTACCAATGTCTCCATTGCCAACTACCTCGATCTTGAAAGTCAACCCAGACACCGAAACGAAGGTCATCTTTGTCAATTTTGAGACCAGCTTTCTTGCATTCGGTGGCTTGACAACCAGCACGGCCTGATGATGCAGTTTCTATATAATATGTTAACTGAGTAATACCTGCGTGGCTATCAAAGAATGACCCATAATTTGTATATGCCATTCAGAAAATGATAATATCACGCGTTGAAACCGATATCGAGGGTAATTTCCCAGAAGAGATTTGAGCTTACCAACACGATAGGACATCTAGTACAGTGTATTTTAAAGGAGCACTTTCGAAAATGTTGGTGACTTCAAAAACCAATGGTATTTGCCAAGCCCTAGCGGAGTTGTGGGTACCTTCAAAACTCACACCCAAATGCTTCCTTGACAACTGGATAAGATCATGCACGTGTTTGATGTGTGTAAAATGAGAGTGTAAACTGCTTGGGTAGATAGAAAGTTTATGCCGGACTTCTTGAAAGGACTTGGTGAAATTGGGGGGAAATACGTTTAGTGGTGTGTTTATGAATTGAAACTTGATCAAAGAACGGAGGCTGGTATGATGATGGAGTGGTTGATTCCAACATCACGATTGCTTGTTGATCACCAGAAGGTCAAAGCGCTGCTGACTAATCGCTTTTCAACTTCATCTCTTCCCTGATACCTTTCCCTCCCATCTTTATTTCCTCTTAATACTTTTTCTCTAAATTTCATCCCGATACCAATCCCAATCTCGTTGCTGTCTTACCTTTTAGCAGCTGATGTAGCAACAATGCTGAAGCGCCCAATATTTCATCGAACATCATATGATATATGAGGATTTTAGATCTACCACCTCAAATGTTATTATAAATATTATTCAATGCCTTATTATTAAGCTTGTAGACATATGATTTTCTTAACTTACTATTAGAAGTATTCACCAAATTCGTGTGGCTATTGTCGGCCGACCCCCAAACCTTTCATGTTACACGAACTCCTCCGGAAGAAAGGGGGAAGCCGAGATGCAGATGCACGACTTCCGGCAGTCATCAAAATCGGAAGAGCACTCCGAACGCGGGGTAGAATCTTCCGATTTCAACACAAAGAATTTGGGATGTGGTAAATGATGCGAACTAGGATTAAAATCCGGGGAGAGTTTGTGGGGAGTCGTACAACGCTGTGCAGAATGATCTTCGGTGGCTTATCTGTGAGCAAAAAGCGAGACCATGAGGTATGCTCGTTGGATATTTTGCCCCAGTGGCTTTGTGGCTTCTCAGATTTGTTTATTCCGCCACAGAGTAACATCAGGAATCCCAGTTCCATGGAGAAGGTTTATGTTAAATACGGCGTATAAAGTATGATCAATATCTCAAGAACAGCCGACATGATGGAAGCAACTTTCAATGTCATAGTGATCAGCTGGACTCTCTCGTAAACACTATACACGTGCGTCTCAAGTATTTCAAACAAGTTATTATTCTTGTGTAACAATATACATTTTGCCAGTTTAGCAAAAGAGCGTATTCTCGTGGCCCGACGTGCCTTGTGCCTCCGGTAGTATATGCCTTGAAGTAACGAAAGGGGTCAAAGAGTCAGAAGTTTATGACCATAAATATGTGGAAGTTCTCGCAGTTAGCTTTTTTTCTTGCTTGACTTTGTGCTTGTCAATTCTGCCAGAATCCAACATGTTGTCCCATCTCAACACAGTTCTTGTTGTTCTTGGCTGCTCTTTAGCGGTTCATGGTCACTTCATGGTCACAGATGTCATTGTCGACAAGATCAAGTACACAATCTAGACTCAAAAGGCAAAAAAACTCCACTAATCTAACCTAGTTACCAAGGCTACTTCAATCCCAACTATACGGATCCATATGAGCCCACCAATGCATTCTGGCTCCCACACCGACCTTTCCCAATGCAACACCAGATTTTCTTCCCGATGGATTATACCTATTCCGATGCAGAACGCGCAGCACAAACTCAAAATCCAGACATAATCTGCGGTATAAATAGCACAGCCGGCCAGACTTACGTCCCAGTTCGCGCTGGGGCTGCCATCACATTCCAGTGGATGCCGGTTGGTCACCAAGGCCCCGTAATGACATATCTAGCGAATTGCCATGGACCATGCACGACTGTCGACAAGAAAACCCTCGAGTTCTTTAAGATAGATCAAGCCGGCTATGCGCCACCTGAAAACAAAAGTATTTGGGACATGGAGAGTTGGGGGGCAGGCATTGTACAAAAGTGGAACAATCAATGGACTTCGGTCATCCCGCGCGACCTTGCGCCAGGAAATTATATAGTTCGACACGAAATTATTGGTATTCAGAACCCTTTCACGCCACAATTCTACCCAAGTTGCTTCAATTTGAAGGTATCTGGCAGGGGATGGAAGCGTCCTGAAGGTGTTCTGGGAACGGAACTGTATCAAAGTGCTGATGTGCCGGTGATCAATAAGTTGGAATCTAAGACACCATTTGTGTACTCCATTCCGGGTCCAACAGTATGGAGAGGAGCCGTGACAGCTACGCAGACTGTTGTTACGGCGACCGCGACCTCGATTGGCATAGTAGAGAAGATGGATTAAGAATTGAGTAGAGATAGAGAAGGTATTATAGTAAGCGGTGATTATGGTATTATTTTTGGATTTGTCTTTTAATTTGGGGTTGACATTCCTGAAACAATCAAATTGAACAGAAAGACCTTCGCGGTAAGAATTGCAATCTTGATGTTGGTTCAAGGTAGTACCGGGAAGTATGTTAGCCAAGTCTCTGACGGCTTCCTCTAGCTTCGAAGTCTGATCCGTGTGGTATCGAAGCTTCCCAGGATTTGTTGGCCAGATAATTCACGGTGAAGATCCTGTCGTTGTGGTGCTCCTTTCTTTACGTAGATAGAGGTAGAACCAGTAACTTCCGTCCTTCTTTCGGCAGACCTCAAGCAACAGAATTGGCAAGAAAATCCATCTCGCATCTTCATCACATCCACTACTCATCTACTAGACCCACTTCGATTTACTTGAACAAATGGAGGTTAACTCGACGCTATGATATTGAGCTAAGGCCACCTGTTTTCATGCTCGCGATGAGCTTGCACCGCCAGCTACTGATGACGACTTCGGTTTACCTTGCTAAGAAACAACATCTAGAATCTTGATGAGACGGGTTTGATTGGGTGTTACTTAACTCGCTCTTGTCTTGTTGGTTTCTCCTAGAATTTTAGAACGTGGAAAAAACAATAACATTCGTGCTTTAGTAGACTCTGTTCATGGTTTAGCAACATTCTTTGCCGACAAGGTTGGGAATGTCTATGTAGAAATCGAATTAGCATTCCAGAGACCAAGCAAGCAATGACACAGGGTGTTCCCTTACTTTGTGTCTGCTGCCACTAGCTGAACCACCGGGTACCGGTGTCTCGAGGGACTGATTTTGGAGAGTCAGCAAAAATGGGTCTTAAGCAACCACTGTATCATGGAAATATCAATTTACCTGTTCAACACCACTTGCATAAGTATTAATCAGGGTGGGAGTGTCAGGACTCTGGAAGAATTAGTGTTTACGAATTCTAAGTAACAAGAAAGGCAGGATATTTTATCTTACCGATATGGTAATACCGTTAACCCTGTCAGTCCAAATGCCCCAGTCTTCTCCAACCTTTGACCTGGATGTATGGAAAGCAGCCCTGACCGGTTCACACCATTTGGTCATGAGACCAACCCAGTTCTCGTCTGTGTAGCATGTCGAGAGTACTGGGGCTGTTGGCTTCGAGCCTGGAGCCACAGTTTTGATCTGAATCCCAGTCTCGGTTGTGGCTGAGATTGGGATTGGTGTAGAGGGGCTTGATGTGGGATAGTAGGAAGAGTCCGATGAAGAGGACGAGCTTGAAGACGAAGACGAGTCCCAACTCAAAAACAATGACGAACTCGAGCTTGAAGACGAGAACGAGCCCCAACTCAAAAACAATGATGAACTCGAGCTTGAAGACGAAGAAGAGCCCCAACTTAAAAACAATGACGAACTCGAGCTTGAAGACGAAGACAAACTCGGGCTTAAGGATGAAGACAAACCTTGGCTTGAAGATGAAGAGAAACTTGGGCTTGAGGATGAAGATGAACTAGGGCTTGGCGACGAATATGAACTCGAACCTGAAGATGAAGATGAACTCGGGCTTGGCGACGAATATGAACTCGAACCCGAAGATGAAGATGAACTTGGGCTTGAGGATGAACTCGGGCTTGAAGATGAACTCAGGCCTGAAGATAAACTCGGACTTGATGACGGATATGAACTCGAACCTGGAGATGAAGATGAACTCGGGCTTGATGAAGACGGAGACGAACTCAAAGTTTTGGTAGATGTTGATTTGAGTCTCGGTCTCGGTCTCGATCTTGTTTCCGTTGCTTTTAATTCGAAGCTCGACTTCCTCTTCATGGTCATGGTCTTCGTGACTACCCGATCACCCACATTCTTGCCGTTGCCGTCATCGTTATCATCCTTGCCCATATCCTCATCATCTAGATCTTTGTTACCATCCGGATCCTCAACATTGTCATCATCACTTTGAAGATGGCGACGCTTCGATAAAGTCGTTTCGCTCGTCTTACTCATCGAAGACAGCTTCTTCTTTTTCTTCGTCTTCGTCTTCGTCGCCATGGTAGTAGGTACTGCACGAATGGTCTGGCCATCGATGGCGACTTTCTCTCCACCCACGGTTGCACCAATCGCAAGCATGGCATGGAAACCTGGACTGCCTTCCTCAGCATTAAGAGCAGCCGTTGCTTTGACTCCACTCTCCTTCGTGCCCTTGTGCCCTTTCTTCGTACTTGTTTTCGTCTTCCTCTTAGAGTAGCTTGTCCAAGGGTCTTCCATATCTAATCCATCGTCAATAGGTGGCGGGTTAGGGTGTTTTGGAACAGGGTAAAGCGATTGCATAAGCTCGCTTCTTTTTGTTTTCTGACCTGGTGTATGCGAGAGTCTTGGGCCTCTGGAAACTCTAGAAGTCGTGGCGCTGTGTGTTATACTGGGCGAGCAACTACCCGTAGAGGTGCCGTCGGTGGTGTTTTCGTCTTCCTGTCGAGTGATGACAGTATGAGTGATTGTATGAACGGCTTCGGCTTGGCCCATGTCCCATTTGGTGTATTCTTCGGCATAGTTGCTCACAGCGGCATGAGAATTTTGTCGCGGGATTAAGGCTATGAGTGGAATGGCTGCGGATGTCGATTGTAGACTTTTGTAAAAGAATTCTTGCTGACTGTTTACCACCACAGGTGATACTAAGGTCAGAACCCAGGTGACCCAAGTGAGTACAGGTTTCATTCTTGCAATTGGGGGAAAATGCGAGATCTGTTCAACATTAGCGAAACCATGGAAATGATTGTGTTTTAGGCACAATTTAGAGGGCTATGAGTATACTTAATCGTATGGGGTATTGTGGTATTCGATCGCGTGGAAGAATTTGTGCGTGAGGTAGGTAGAGGTGTGCATGTGCATTTTGTACTTGAAGACTGAAAGAAATTTGAACGGAAAAAAAACTAAGGGTGTTTGCAGGAATTAGCTAACTATAGCTTGATTTACTGCTTGTTCCCTTGACCGTTTTTGAATTTTGGGTGTTGCCATAATTCTATTAGTACGAAGTCGCTCGTGCCAAGCAGCTTCAGTTTGTACTCGACACTTGACAGCGGCAACTAGTAAATGACAAGTTAATGTTTTCCAGCACTAGGAAAGCAAAATCAAAAAATAAATAAATTGTCACGTAACGTGGGATAGTTGTACCAACAGAATGAACTTCTGCTAAGGCATTCAAGTGAGCGTAGTAGATTGATAAATAAGATGTGTTGGATCAGATGGTTCTTGTGCAATTGATGCAATTAGGCCTTGTGCCAGTACTGAATATATTAGAATAACTGATTAATTGAAAATAATGAGTGGTGTTGAGATATGGTAATCTCTCCAGCTGTTCTACGCTAAACTACAATAGGCAAGACGACATATCCTGAACTGACAAGATGCTTGATTCTAGAAGAACTATAAGAGCATAGCTATTTATATTTACAGGATCGCGAAGTAATTAGCCAGTACTTAGTAACTGTGGGAGCTATTTACCTCGCTAAAACCTCTACTAAAGGAAATTTCATGCCTTAGCGGCCGCGCTAATGGTGGCCCATTGGGTTGTACCCGTTTTACATACAAACTGCGACTGGTTGGGCCTCGTGACCAGGACACTCGACCCACTTAAAAGCCCTTAAGCCAATAAGAGTGCTCAGCCAAAGATTTTACGGGGTAAAGACTCTCTAAAGAACTACCTTTATTTATGAGATAAGAGACAGGAGGAAGTGGGCAGAAAACCATTTTTTTCTTAACGTGTCGCTGAGTTGAGTCATCGACGCAGTTCATATCAATATGAATGCATAGTAGCCATTATAAATCTTCAACTATCTCACGTCAAACTTTTAATTCAAACACATACATTCAACAATTTACAATAGGGCACTTCACAGCTACCCATATCTCTCCAACACCAAATCGACCAAATACCAAGTTACATTCCAAATCCTTCTTGTTGAATATAGACAACAAAGATAGGCAGCAATAGGCAACCTTATGGACTCCAGGTCTACATATATAGCACTTCTCTCTATAGAAATAAGATCATCGTTGAAAATATCCAACACTTCTATCCATCCCCTCCTCGGGCGACGATCGCACTAATACACACTTTGAATCAGAGCTTATTCAAAACACTCGAGTTTTGCTCAATTTGCAACATGGAAATAACTGATCCGAGCCTCGGGATGTTCTCCCTTCTACCGGCAGAGGTCCGGATAATGATATGGAAGCACATCTCACCCCGGCTGCATGTCGGCCGATCCCTTCCCAGGAAACCAAATCACCTCTCACGAGACCAGGAAATCCTCCTTACAAGCCGCAAAATCTACGCAGAAGTAGCCGTCGAAGTGCCTTCTGGTTACAACGACAACACGATTATAATATCTGTCAGGCCAGAATATAGATACAAATCGTGGATAAAGGCAAAAAACACTAAAGGAGTGCAATGGGATCTAGAGGACCTACCAGACGCCATCTCCAGGAACTTCTGTGACCTACCTTGGCATAACTTGAAGGTTCAAATTTGGATATGGGCTCCGCATAGAAAATACAGTGCCCAAATCATCTGTCTTTACAAGAAAGTTCGAGCCCTTGTCGAGATACTCAAGGGGGCGAAGGGATTTCTGTCTTTCTGGGTGGTTTTCAGACATACGAAAAACACGAGTTGGTTCGACGATGCCCAGCCCCAGTATTCGATTGAAAATAAGGCCGATTTATGGGGAGGTGAAATCCCAGGGGCAAAATGGGACTACCAGTTTATCTTCCCGCTGTTCCTACAAATCCGGAACGTGAAGATGGCTAGAATGTATTCTACGGAGATGGTGGAGGGAAAACGGGAAAACCTGATGATGGGCGAGGCGTTTATGGCAGCACAAAGGATCATGAGGGACACAAAACCTTATGGATCGCCGGCAGAGCCATATTGGTATTGCGGTAAACGGATCAATGCGCACCTTGACCGCCTCTTCATGATGGTAGAGCGCATGTTGGATCTCTTGCCATCGAAAACAGCAAATATGCTCCGCCTGGACCGCTTCAGCTCCTGGTATACAGACAAGCTGCATGGCAACTCACCTTACGAGAATGAACTTAAGAAATTGTTACTCAACGGCGTGCCAGGACACGATACACTGAAAACAATGAACAACAGGTACCGAATTATGAGGGCACATAACCCATTGTCACTTGCATATCGGAGCGCTTTCCCGGAGACCTTCGATTCAGCAAAGCACCCGGATATCGATGCGAGAGGTTGGAATCGAGACGCATGGCATTGTGTTTACAGACACGGTATTCCACCCCTGAATAGCAAGGAGATTAACGAGAGGTATCGGAAATGGGGCATGGAATACGATGCTCCAGAAAACGGCGGAGAGTTCGTAAAGTTACATAGCTATTTTTCTTTTCTTATTGCAATACGCCCGGTGCTCAATTCCTTAGATATTTAATGTTTTGATTCCCTTGATTTAGTACTAACTTGGGTGGAATCGAGAGATATATAATGTCACCGACAATGGCGTGTCTGAGGCATACTGAAGGAGCTCTCCTGCAGTTATTAAGTACTGACTAATCACTTCGCGATCCTGTACATATAAATAGCTATGCTCTTATAGTTCTTCTAGAATCAAGCGTCTTATTTATCAATCTACGATGCTCACTTGAATGCCTTAGCAGAAGTTCACTTTGTTGGTACAACTACCCCACGCTACGTGATAAGTACACCATGGGATTTTAAACGAATCCTTTTTCTAAATGCACGGACGCTTCCTTCACTACTCGAGTGTGGGGAAGGACGTTGGCTAGGCGTAGATGGCGCCATGCATCATTTTTATACCCTCTGAAACATCCTCGTGCCATATTGTAGGCAGGTGTCAAAGCCTAGTCGCGCGTTGCGATAGCTTAATTACCTTTGACGGTTGAAGGCAAAGAAGGCAGAGCATCTCGTCCTGCTAAGCACAATGTTTATTGCTATCACATACCATTTCCTGCCCATCTCCCAAAGTGATCGTCGAGTCTAAATCTGAATCCTAGCCTGAGGGTGCATCAGGGAAAAGGGTAGCTACCTGGTCCTGGCCGAATAAGCCGTGTCGAGTTAGTGGGTGAGTGCTTGCATGGGAGATAGCGAAGTGATGAGATTTTGAGGCCGCTGTTAGGGTGCTATTAGAATTAGGGCGCTGGGGTTGAAGAGGCTCATGATAGGATCTTACCTTTTTGTCTCTTCCTATGTTTGGATATGTGTTTCTTTTTGTGAGCTGTGGTTGAATGGTGCTTTTTACTCCGCTTGGCTCGCCTCTCAATCTGTAGATGTGTAATTGCATCCCTCGTAATGGTCGTAGTAAATATATGCAGAACCCATACATTTGAGATTTTTGTTCCTAGTGCAAGTACTAGGCCATTTTCGTCATCGTTCGCACATTCGGTATTAATTTGGCTAGAAATGATAGTGGATGTGACTTGAGGAATCAGAACGGTGGTGCCTATATTAAAGTCCAAATTGGGGCTTTGGAGACTATGCGCTCTGGTATAGTCTGCAAGAGAGCGGTAATATAGCTCGATATAGCTTGAAATACCTCATGGATTGGACGTATCTATGATTTTTTTTTTTTATGAAAAGGAGGTGCTCCAGTAGTGGAATTCAATGAAATGAAAGCAAGAAGTTTTGATAGCAGAAACATTTCAGGACACTGAATCACCCAGGATTTCGCCAATTTTGAGTAATTTTCGAGACATCACTTGGAAGTATTTTCGATACTCTGCGCCCATAACTAGATCTGGAGCCATTAACAGCGGACTCTAAGAATTTTAAACGACCACATTTTGTGATCTCACTGTATGCATAGGTTGGGGAGAATAGCATGAGCTTCTACTGCCCCCGTAGTCCAATGACGCTGCGAATACGCTCAAGAAGTGGAACATATTTCTAGGAGAGGCGGATGCATCGAAAATATAATGAATATAAAGTGGAAACATAGACAAAGCATAGAAATTGATGAGATTGAAAGCCGAAGATCCTTTGAATTTGTTTTTGTTAGATGTACTTGGGATATAAATGGGTCTCTGAGCTGTTCAGACCGACGTCAATGAAGCCAATAGTACGCGTTCCGCGTACCCCTGTCGATATTTACAACACCCCCAAGCAACGGTGAAGCAAGCAGACACAAACTCCCACAGCAATTTCATATATATTAAAACGCCTTTCGTTTCCCCCTACCTTCGTTCATAGCTTGATATTCCGACTCTCTGGCAATCAGGATGTCCACAGGTCAGCAGAAAGTCCTGAGGACTGAGCCCCTCGTTCGTTCCCCTCTACCCCGCTATGCTGCCGCTCTCCTACAACACCAGCTCGATCGCTGTATCATAAAAGCTCCACTGATATCTATTGCGCTGGCAGAAAGAAGCAGATGCCCGCTGGACAAAACTCGTCTTGTATGCTGTTCCCGTTTTACTCTAGATTACCATCATACCCCACTATCCCGTAGCGGCCTCACACTGACCTCCTATTCTCCATAGAACAACATACGCCGACCCTTTAGGCAAAGAACGAACATGGGAGCACGCAGAGAGGCGCACAAGACCTAAGGGCTCGGCAATAGATGGCGTAGGGATTGTTGCTATATTGGAGAAGGCTAGTGGTGCGAGCCTACCAGCCATCTGAGGGGATTGATAAAGCTGATGAAATGAGTGGACAGGAAATGAAATAATTCTGCAAAAGCAATACCGGCCGCCTCTTGATGCTGTAGTCATTGAAGTTCCAGCCGGTTTGGTGGATGCCGGGGAGACCCCGGAAACAGCAGCAGTTAGGGAGTTGAAGGAGGAGACGGGGTATGTTGGGGTTGTTACAGAGAGTAGCCCTGTTATGTTTAATGGTTTGTGTTTCCCTTCCCATAATCTTATAGTTTCCCCTTATCTAACATATTCCTGAATAGATCCTGGCTTCTGCAACACAAACCTAAAAATGGTCCACGTAACAGTCGATATGTCCCTTCCTGAGAACCAAAATCCGAAACCTGAACTAGAGGATAACGAATTTATCGAGGTTTTTACACTGCCCTTGAGAGATTTGTGGGGAGGGTGTAACAAGTTGGAAAAGGAGGGTTTTGCTATTGACGCTAGGGTAGGCACGCTGGCAGAGGGAATTGAGATTGCGAAAAAGTGGAAGTTATGATTGTGAGGCTGGGATTTGATCAAGATGAGCGCATGGTCACTCGACATCCATGGATAAACAATAGAGCAGGGCATGGCACGGAGGTGCTGAATAAATCATAGGTATTTCAAAATCAACGCTTCATCTCTGTCGTTATAGCATCAATGATCATTCCGTGGTCCAAGGAAGAGTTCTACTCTTCTTCAGTTCCTCATACAGAGCATAAGCACTCAAAGCCTTCGCATCCCGTGCACCACTCTTCCACAATTCCTTGTAAGGGATAAGCTTCAGGTGAATATTCTCGCCTTCCTCCAACAAACCTGTCATCTTGCCTTCATAGCGCTTTAGGGTATCTTTCGAAATCCGTCTTTGATGAACGAAAAGCTGGAGGCCCTCATCACAACCCCCAACACTGGGATACATTGCCTGTGGGAAAATCTCATTGCTAGATTCACTTTCGGGAATTGCCCATTCAGTCAAGTTGAAGAGCTCGGATTCATTGAGAATCATTCCGACCTCTTCCTCGAGTTCTTTGGCTGCGGTTCCTTTGAAGTTGTTCTCCTCGTCCACCATGCCGGCAGGTATTTCCATGAATTCCATCCCTCCTACAGCAACGCGAGGCTGTATGGTCATAATAGCAAGCTCCTCTCCAAAGTCATTACCGTTCTCATCGTAAGGTTGGAGAATAATTAGCATCCCAGACGCACCACCACGCAAGAAAACTGAGCCAGGAAAGGCGTACTTCTTGCCCTTACTGTTCTCGACGGTGGCGTTTATGTGAAGAAATCCTAGCCTATTCGGCGTGAACTTGGTTAATGATTGTATTTTAATCTCTTTGAGTTGGTATGGATCATTGTGAAATGGGTGTTTAGGATCCGTTTGCCGAGTAATATTTCTGGTTATCCGTTCCTCCCATATCTGGGATTCGTTAGAATCTAAGATTCAAGTAAATTGGGAATTTATTTCAGGTCCAGAGGTTCGTAAACACATACATGGTAAGCTGAAAACCTTCCAAAAAGTTCCTTGAATTTGTCTAGGTCTATTTCTGCATCTTCAAGTACATCTGGGAGTATTTTCAAGATATTCTTTTGGGGGGATTCGACCTCTAAGTATTTGACAGACATTCTTGTGGTTGTAGATTTGGATCCGAAGAGAGAAAGAGAACTGAATAATCTCGAAGTGGTGTGACTTTTTAAGTACGCCCGGGTGAACATATGGTATTCTCACAATTTTTTTTGGTGAATAATGTGGCTATAATGAGTCGAGGCTGCGTTTGAAACCTTGCTGCACTGTGGCTGTACTGCAGCAAACAGTAGTTATTGAACTAGGCAGATACGCTGGCAGAATTCCATTCATAAAAGGAGCTTCAAAAGAACTGTGACTCACATCAAAGATAAGGTGGAAAAAGTCAGTTGGAGCATGTTAGTCTCGTGAACATTTCACGAAGAGAAAGAAAGAGGTTGTTGCGCTGACTTACGCGCCATGACCACCAATGTCACGGGCTTACTTACTGGCACATGCACAAGTAGATCTAAGTGCAGCATACTGCAACATAGGCCAACATATTTAAACAGAGATTGCTATATTATTATTATGATTACTATTATTATTTTCAAAAATATATAGAAAACTAAAGAAAATTCTGGTCAGCTTTCCCAATAAAATTAATTGGGAATATACTTTGCAAAGTTTTCTAAAGAGACCTTCAGTACGCAGGTTAGGCAGTTCAGGCTGTTTTAGGCTGTAGGAAGTGTATTTGCAGGGAGTCAAATACACTAGATAAGGCAGTCACATGTCCAAGCAAAGCCTACCAGATCTCACTCTAACAAAATTTTATTCAAAGCGTATCTATTCGTATACAAAGGTTCAATAGAAACTTAACACTATCGCATCACTACATTTTGTCATACTGACAGCAAAGGGTCTTCCAAGCAAACCCAAAACATTGTCTATCATATATTTTAATACCTAGGCACTTAAATCGAATATGCTTGTTCCTAGGTTCACAACAGCCTTTCGATTTATGATTGCACAATGTCCTTGGCTATGGGCGGCATATACTAGTAGGTAAGGAGGAATTTCCTCAAGCTAGGTGCTGATGAACATTTCTCTATTATTAATTCTTCTTTACTATCTTCAGTCCTGATTGAAACACTGGGTTCCTTGGTTGGCAGCAAAATTTCGGACTATTATTGCATATTGTCGATGATAGCCTTGATTGTGGGCAGTATATATTTGTTGATAAGGAGAGCTTTTACTGCTCTCTTGCTCTGCGTTCGCTTCAGGTGAAGCCGAAGAGCCTCCGACTTGAACGAGGTCAGTGTTAGCGAGCCTCTTCGATTTTGTTTTTGTTTTTCTTGAGGTGGTATTAGCTACAGAGTATTGAGCTATGACCTTATCAGGTTGACAATGACCTTGTGTGTATTTTGCATAAGCATGAAAAGCAGGAGTGATCTACTTGAATCCCGAAAGATCCACTCTCTCGTGCAAAGGAGTTGGCAAGATACTGCTCATAGGCTTGAAAACTCTTGCTCCTAGATTTGCATTGGCATTGAGGGGTATCATTGCATCGGATCGATGATAGCCACGATTGTAACCTTCATAGGTAAAGAAGCAAGGGGCCATTAGCTTAAAACCAGGAATATCTAGCGAGGCATTTAGTGATATATGATCATATTATCAAAGAATTTTGTACGATGTAACTCTTGCTACTAACTTATAGATTATACCTGGGAATCTAGTAGAAAGGGTTGACAAAATTATTTTTATAGTGGTATATTGGAATGGAGCCTATTGGCACATGTATGACAAGCCACAACAAATACAGTGAGGTATGATGATGAAAGGAAGAAAAAAGATAAAGAGACACAGGGTGTGCCTGCGTACGATGAGAGAGCACGACCGTGGGTGTTGGTATATGATACCGTGAGAAAGTTGAGAACCTCAACAAAGAATGTCGAACATAGACTGATGCTCTCAGACGAGTACCTTCTTAGACATCAGATTAACATGCGAAAGGATGGGATCTGCCTTTGCTGGATGTGTAATTGCTCAAGGTGACTTTCTTTCAATAGACTAGGCTGTGGCTAGTTGTTAGTGCTCAAGTCATCATGAGCGTTGGCATTGTAATTTGATATTATTTATTTGATAGTACTAATAAATAACTCATTCATTGAAGAAGGCTGCCGAAAATAAAGTCGAGAAACATATGGTGAATTGCCTGAATCAGGGCTTGGCAGCACCGGATTGCCAAATTGGGCCTCACCGACGCTAGGCGGAGAGATGGATGTGGGGTAAATGGTGTCTTCGACCCCACGTCAAAAAGAATTCGACAACACCTGCCAAACAGTATTTTCGTCCTAGATTCTCTCTAGCCCTGACCTTATTTAACATTGGTTGTCAAATAAAGATTTCAAGTATACCCTTTCAACTAGGAGGGTGTCAGTTGACTGGAAACACTAGTTCTGTGGAACAGCTTCGTTGATTAGATACTCGACCACGAAGTGTCATTCAAGCCAAACTCGTTTCTTCATTTGGAGCTTTATTGTATATTTACCAGTTTAAAATGTCGTCAAAACACTATTTCCCGGATACTGCAGTAAACACTCTAGTCCCACGCTTCCTTAGCGCACTTGTGGCCGCCAATCCAGCACTTGCTCTAATTCCAGAGCAACGAGTAGTCTTGAATACCAATCATAGGCCCTCGCAAGTTACACTCATCTCAGGAGGAGGAAGTGGCCATGAACCAGCATGGTCTGGCTACGTTGGGGACGGGTTACTGTCAGCGGTGGCATGTGGTGATATTTTTGCGAGTCCAAGTATGAAGCAAGTCCTGGCATCTATTGCAAGTGTGCCATCAGACAAAGGAACGATTCTTCTCATCACAAACTATACTGGCGATAAATTGCACTTTGGATTAGCTGCTGAAAGGGCGCTTGCTGGAGGTTTCAGTAAGAAAGTTGTTGTATTACCGGCAACCGATGATGTCTCGATTGGGAGAAGCAAATGTGAGAAGGTCGGGCGCAGAGGACTGGCAGGCAACGTGATTAGTGAGTGTTGAATGATTCTTAGAATTTCATTGCGAGGGAGGTTATTAACACATAGACGCAGCTATGAAAATCCTCGGGGCGGCAGCTGCAAAAGAATACAGCTTTGAGCGATGTGTTGAAATAGGTACTGCAGTAAATGCCCAATTGGTGTCGATTGGTTCCGCGTTAGATCATTGCCATGTCCCTGGGAGGCAGAATCATGATGAGATTGGTGATGATGTCTGCGTGGTTGGCGCCGGAATCCATAACGAACCAGTAAGAAGTCCTGTGTCTACTCGAAAGAAAAATGACCTAACTCTAGAATAGGGTGCTCTGAAAGTATCACCTTTTCCGCCTGTAGAAGATCTCATCTCACAACTTTTGATATTAATCTGCGATCAAAACGATAAAGAACGAGCCTTCGTGAAATTCAATAAAAGTGACGATACAGTCCTCTTGATCAATAATTATGGTGGATTATCAAACCTGGAATTAGGAGCACTCACCCAAGAAACCTTGGCTCAGTTAGGTACGGAGTCTTACTTTGACAAGCGAAATGTACGCTGACCCTGGTTTAGAGAAGCAATGGAATATCAAGCCAACGAAGATATACACTGGGTGTTTTGAGACGTCTCTCAATGGACCTGGTTTCTCAATTACGTTATGCAACCTCACAATTGCCGCAGCCGAGAGCAATACATCTGTTTTGGAATTGATGGGGTTACTGGCTGATGAGACTAAGGCACCAGCGTGGCCGAATGTCCTTTCAAACACGTCTACCAAAGACGCTCGAAAAGACACACCTATGGTGGATATAGAGAAGAAAACTGAAATATCACCAGAGGAAGACATCAATGGTATTTCCCACCATAGTGTCCTGGAGATACATGCTAATCATCCTTAGTGGAGCCAAAGCTTTTAGATGCAACTATTCGATTAGCATGTGAGCGCGCAATTGCTTCTGAACCCAATTTGACAAAATGGGATATGGTGATGGGCGACGGTGACTGCGGCGAAGCAGTCAAAGGCGTGAGTGAAGGTAGGATAATACCCTTTAAATCTAGAATCTAGATTCTTCATTTCTCCAAAGTTAACACACCACAGCCATTTTAAAAATCTTAGACGCTGGTACTGCAGATTCTGGCTCTATTTTCGCTGTCTTATATTCTATAATCGATGCGGTTGATGATATGGGAGGCACTCTAGGTGCCATATTTGGCATTCTTTTAGCAGCATTCGCTACATCGCTCCGATCACGTAGGGGTGAGGCTAATAGAGACTTGATGAGTGTGTTTGCGCCATCTCTCACACATGCTGTAGAGTCTCTGAAACTCCACACTGGGGCCCGAGTTGGTGATAGAACAGTTATGGATGTGTTACTGCCATTTCAAGAGACCTTGGAAAAGGAGAGAGATATGGGAAAGGCTGTGTATGTGGCGGAAAAGGCTGCTGAAGGGACAAGAGAACTGAAACCGAAGTTTGGGAGGGCGAGTTATGTGGGCGAAGGTGGGGAGGAGCAGAAATTACCAGATCCTGGAGCTTGGGCGCTGATGGAAATGGTGAAGGGTATATATGATGCTAGTACAAAGTGATAATTTATAGCCCACTTGGAGATTGGAAAGATTGGAATACCAATGCATAAAAGTTCGTCCGGTCTTGCTTTATTTTAAGTGGTAGAAAAGGGCCCAATTCTCTTAACTCCCCCAGTCTAGCTCGTGCCATCTGCTAGTTTTGTGCTTTTAGGAACTCATTTAACGATTCGGAGGGGGGAATTATGCTCAAGGTAGCCAATCCATCGAGTTGTGTGCAGTTTGTGCTATGTTGTGGTATGTATCGCTTTTATAAGTCCAGTCGCTCGAAATGATAAGAGTTATATTACACCATCATGCTCTCCGGGAAGTCTTTTGACACGCTTTTGTTCCCAATCATCCAAATCCTTTGCTGCCAGTCTCTATGAGCCAGTTCGTTAGCATTATTTGTGGCGTGAAGCTCCAACGATAACGAACATAGTATTCCTCCTTCATGTCTATTCTTCGTCCAGCCTTGCCGATTCCCAACTCCTCTTCTTTACTTAATCTCCGCACTCGTCTATCGTGTTTCTCATAACGAATCGCGGTTGCAGGTGTGAGGAAGAAAGAACCAGCAACCATTGTTGCAATGAATGGTAGCCCAAACAGGAGGAAGGGATGTCTGGCTAATTGCGCCCGATATCTTGATGCGATTGTGTTCGCTTCAGCCGCAGACCGGAATTTCTTATTGGGAAAGACAGCCATGATTGATATATTTGAAGAGGCTTGCAGGTTGGTGGAGATATGAGGTTTCAATGGACATGGTTCGATAATTCCGAACCTCAACACCCCGGCTTACCATGCAAGTACATTGTACCGACTATCACGTGATGACGCGATTCTACGTCGCGTCTCATCGAAATTTCAACCTGAGTTATGTTCAATACACCTCGCCATGGCCAAACCATAATGGACTCTTTCTCACGGAGCGCAGCTAACGTGCGACAGCTTGATGGCAATACTAATGGCAACACGACAGGGCCACCAGGAGGATTTGAAATTCCTCCTTCTACAATGGCCGCGCAGCTGATTCACAACATCGCTACAACCAACGAGCCATCTCGAGAGCCTGAACAGGATGATTTGAAGCGGCTGATGGATGAAGTGTCAAACCTTGAGAGCAACCTAGAACAACTTTCTGATCCTTCTACCAAATTAGCCCACAAACATAAGCTGATCTATGTTTTTACCCGTGCGGTTCTGGAGCGGTTCTGCAACGATGACCCCTTTGTAGACATCTCTAAGCTTGTGACGCAGGCTTCAGATGCGTTGGATCTCTTCACAGCAGCTGTAAAGGATATACCTGCTGTCCTTGGCTACAAACTGGAATCAACACAATTTCTCCAAAACCGTGGTCATGAGCCTCTTTGGCTCTGGTTATTTCCAAAAATCCTGACACTCCTTGGGCGACGAGACTGTGATTTGTTGATTGAAAAAATCAAGGAATTCTTTTATGTTTCTTTTCAAGTAATTTCACGATCGCCGAAGTTGTGGACGTTTAATGCGTCTTTTTACTCGTACTTCAAAGAGTGTATATCTAGTAAGTGTCTAACTTCTAATTATCCCCTTCTCACTGACACCTTCCTAGCTGTTATTGAGATAATTCAAAGTCCTGCTATAATTCGTTCTGGCAGGATTCAGCAAGTCATCGTGCCGTCCAACCGTCTGGAATACTTGACAGCTAGTTTCCCGAAAGAAGCCCCCACAGATGTTCAGGCGTCTTGCAGCTATACCATTTCTGATATCGCCCATGCTTTTGGGCATGTAGAAGGACTTCTAATTATTTTGTCTAATGTATCGGTTGCTGCCGCGGCAACATTTGACCCAACACCTGCGTTTGAAGACCATTTAGCGTGGATCATTGACTCATTCTATGTCCCCCATGAATTGCGAAAGAGATGGCAAGCAAACCCGCAACTATTACAAAAATGTAAAGGATCAGGCCCAGCGACTTTTATGGCTCTACGGACGCTTCTTTCTTCATTGAGAGACCATCTCACAGACTCGATAGTGCGTAAAGGGTACCTTGTCCTCTCTATTCTATGTGCCGATCTCTTGACTGAACTTACTATCGAAACAACCTCTATAAATATTAGTAGTACCTTATTGCAATTAAGGTCAGTCGCTGCACAGCATGACTCTGTATCACGTGGTATATGTGTCCATCTTGGACCAGCACTTGTGGCCGTGTTGAACAACGGGGATGCTCTTGCGACTCTTGGGAATGATTTCCAGGTATGAAACTTTAACTACTTATTACTTGATCAAGCTTTGCTGATACTGTTTAGAATTCCGCCGTGGCGCTCTGCCAGACCTGTCAAATTTCCTTGCCTCATGTCTCTTTCCCCGTTGCAGCTGAAAGCTTTGAGAGTATGGAGCTAGCAGCGGAATTCCGTGGTCTTGATCTGGAAAGTTTTGCAGCAAACACTTATCGTGAAGAGCCATCTAGCAAACGTAGAAAGATCGAGGATACACCCACCGACATACTATCTGAAGTTGTAGGAAGCCTATACTCGTTACTTGGTGCTCAATCCGAAATTGATTTAGCAGGCCTCAGCAAGATTGCAGAGTAAGTTAAGCCATTATTTTCTAAGTAGTTTTAACATGTTCAGGTCTTGCTTTAATACACTAAACGAGTTCGATCAGTGTAAAGCTATCGAGCACTTGGCCCGAATTCCGTGTGCAGCACACGGCTCACTCTCGGTTACTCGAAATCCGGACAGGACAATTCGAGATGGAGTATGCTTCTTATGCGAAGGTGCTTCGCAAGCAGAGTTGATCACCCTTAACTCTACCAAATGTCAAATGGTTTGCAGAGAAGCCAGTTCAACCTTTGTCACCCTTACCAAATCTAGTTCTTTCTTAAATTCGCGTCGAACAAGAGTCATGGCGATGTTTGCCCTGAGGCGGCTCACAGTGCACTTCCATGATGAAGAGTTCATTGATCTCGAGAAATCAGCAATGGGCCAGTGGTGTTTGCAATCATTGAATAGTTCTGTACGTGAGCTTCGCGTTGCAGCTGGGTAGGCGTTCACCATTGTTGAATTTGCTGTCGTACTTACTCATTTCATCATAGGCGCACACTTCCGGGGTTCTTGCATCGAGACTCCTCAGACGATGCACTATTGCGTACAAATCGAATCAATGTGTTTGCGTTGTTGAAGTCATTTTCAGATACTGGAAGTGCTCACTACCAGGAAACCAGTGTTTTAGCTTGGGGTCAAATTGGAAGGTATGTCTTGAATTACCCGAAGCCTCAAAATGATATTTACAGAATGTAGAATATCGAGTGACGAAGAACTGAATATTGTTCTATTAAGCTTAGTTGGGTATCTTAGCTGTAGTAATCCTGTCATCTCAGGCGTTGCTTTCAACGAGGTAGGAGATTTATTGGAGTGGCGATTCCCTCTGCTGATACAGGATTAGATTACAAAGCTTTCAAAAGCGAAGGGATTGACCGTAGATCGGATGTTCAGCTCTTTCTGGGATACTGTGGCTATAGAAGCAGTAAAAGATCTCCTCAATCGACCACAAACCACGCAGTTGATGGCCGACCTGCTGGGAATTTCCGTTTCCGAATTCCTTGTCCTCACTCAATCTTTCACTCTTCCTTGGCTTGTGCTACACGGAAAATCCGATGTTATCAAAAGAATATCCGAGGCCCGTAAGGATAAGGAAATATGGTCCACACTAATGGAGACCTCCAACTTGGTTGCAATAATGCCCCTGCTGCTTATCCAAGATGTTCAGGACACTGAGATATTTGTTATGGCTCTGTTCAAGGCCATATCATCCAAATTTAAACACCTTGATTTTGCTGAACTAGTGCGCATTGAGCCGGCACAGCAGGCTTTTAACTTGTTGAAAATTGCCGCTGAAGCTGACGAGAGTAAGAAGTCAAGAGTAAGTGGACCAACTATAATCTGAGATCATATGCTCAAAAAATCTAGACCCATTATGCATTACAATTCCTTGCTACCAGTACCCATTTACCAAGTGACGGAAATCGCAAAAAGGCAAATCCTCTTGGCCAGTTCTTTCAACAGCATATTCTTGGCCTAGTCAAGCGTCTTTCGGAGGTTGTAGACGATCCTCGAGATGAAATACCGATGAAAGAAAAGCAACGGAGCCTAAAAGCCTTCGAGGAGCTAGTGAAGGCAGCTAAAACCCATACGAGAGTTGCTCGTCCACAGGTATGACGTCCCATTCATTAAGTGTTCTCAAAGCATGCTGACATCTTAAAGATGTGTGCTTGTTTGCAGTCCGCTTTAACTCAGAAAGGCCTGCAGGCAACTGCATTCTCTGCATGGGGATCGCTCCTTGCCTATCTCGCTGATGATGATGTTGAGGCCATGTTAGAGAGTACATTCTCTATTATCATTCAACACTGGAAGGATTTCAACAAAGCGACTAGACATCGCTCCCTAGAGGTATTACAAGATCTTATCAAGAATCGAGCAGGGCGAATTCGCAGCATAATTTTCAATCTACCATCACTTTCTCAATTCCCGGAATTGGTAGAGATTGAGGCTCAGCTGCGAAAATGGAGGAAAACCACTGAACCCAGTAACGCTTTCCAAATTTTCAGTCGTAGATTGGGTCACGAAAACTCAGTTGTCGTTAATTTGGCCTTGGCGGAACTTAAGTCCTACCTACAAACTCAGCAATCTTTTCTTCAAGCGTCTGCTGTCAGCGAGCAGCCAGATGGAGTTATCAGCGTTCTTATCAGATCCATTCTTGACACGTGCGTTAGATTCAATGGGTCTCACGCAGAGATTGCAACTTTGTCTGCAGAATGCATTGGACTCGTTGGCTGTTTAGACCCCAACAGGGTCGAGTCCGTTCGCGAGCAAAATGAAATGGTTGTGATCAGCAATTTCGAAAGCCCTAGCGAAACCACCACTTTTGTTCTCTTCACTTTAGAGCAAGTGATAGTTCCCGCTTTCCTCTCGGCATCTGACACCGTATGGCAAGGCTTCTTATCGTATGTTATGCAAGAACTGCTACAAATATGCGACTTCAAAAATATTTGTGCCCCAGTACTCGCCGGTAATGGTGACGCAACACACCCCATATATATAAAGTGGTTGACTCTTCCCGGGGGTACACGGGATACCCTCACACCATTTCTCACTTCCAAGTACTCACTTCTTAAAAGAGATTTTCCAACAGCCACATACCCTATCTTTTCACCGGAGAATATGGTCTCACACAAGGCTTACAATACCTGGCTTCGAAGCTTCGTCCTTGACCTTCTACGTAGGCCTATGAATTTCAACACGAATCTCGTCTACCCCATCTTGTGTCGTGCAATCAATGTCAAGGATCTTTCTATAGCTATTTTCTTACTCCCTTACGCGGTATTGCATGCCATAGTCTTGGGAACAGACGAGCTCAGAGGGGATATTGGTTCTGAGCTACTGCTGATCCTATCTTATGAACAAGAGGCTGGCGACAGGGTTCGTAGAGAAGATATGAAACTCTGTGTCGAGGTCAATCTACCCCTGAGTATTGCCATGAAGATGTGCTAATCTTTGACAGGCCGTATTTCGTGTCCTTGATTATCTTTCACAGTGGATTCAAGAGAAGCAAACAACTGCAAACCGTGCTCGTGGACAGGATGCTGCTGCTGCCGCCTTAGGGATTGGGCACGTTGAGACGGTCCTTGCTATGATCCCGCCGGAGGTCATATCAAAGCGTGCCGTTGAGTGTAAATCCTATTCTCGTGCATTGTTTTACTGGGAGCAGCATATTCGCCACATGAGGGATTATGATATCTCAGCTAATGAGGATTCCGCACTATTAGAGCATCTCCAAGACATATATACGCAGATTGATGAGCCAGACGGAATTGAAGGCATCTCCGCACATCTCCATGTTTTGGATATCGAGCAGCAAATACTAGGTCATCGTAAAGCTGGCCGTTGGACTGCAGCTCAGAGCTGGTACGAGATAAAGCTCGCTGAAGATCCTAAGGATGTCAATATACAAGTTGATCTTCTGACGTGTCTGAAGGAGTCTGGTCAACATGGTTCGTACATCCTGTTTTCACTGTCGCCATTTGACTAACCGATATAGATGTTTTGTTGAACTATGTTGAAGGTATGCGGACTGGTTTAGAAACCGCCCCAGCGCTTCTTCCCTTCGTTACAGAAGCGGCTTGGTCAACAGGCCGATGGGCTGCACTACAAGAATACACCGCCAAAACGCCCAGAGAATCTGGGGAGGAGTTTAACATTCGAGTAGGGCGAGCACTACTTGCTCTACATGAGGAGAATCTAGAGCTCTTCCAATCAGTAATAAAGTCGACCCGAGAGCAAATAGCATGCTCACTGTCCATCGCAGCAACAGCATCGTTGGGTAGCTGTCATGATACGATGTTAAAACTACATGCCCTCACAGAATTAGAGATGATTGCGGGCACGGATAGACCTGAGAATAGTGATCGGCCGAATGTACTAGCTTCGCTCAACAGGCGGCTAGAGGTTATTGGAGCCTATCTTGATGACAAGCAGTATCTACTTGGTCTTAGGCGAGCCGCTATGCAGCTTTCAAGGTATGTTGTTCGCAACATTATTTTTCAACTGCTAATTTTCAAGGGATCGTTTCACAGAAGGTGATATGGCCTCAGCATGGCTCACCAGTGCTCGCCTTGCAAGGAAAGGAAATGCAGTTCATCAATCATTTAATGCTGTTCTCCATGCATCAGAGTTAAAGGACGAATCATCGACTATTGAGCATGCACGCTTGCTGTGGAAAGAAGGACATCATCGGAAAGCCATACAAAATTTGCGTGGGGCGATTGATAATAACGCTTTCATTTCGCATAACGCAGATGCAGAACATTCGACACTGACGAATATGAATTCAACTGAACAACAAAATTTTCTTACAGCAAGAGCACATCTCTTGCTTGCAAAGTGGTTAGATAGCGCTGGGCAAACACACTCTGTTGCCTTAAGATCACAATATCAGCTTGCTGCGAAAACGTATGTGAACTGGGAGAAAGGACATTACTATCTTGGACGGCATTACAACAAGCTCCTCGAAACCGAAAAGAATTTGGCACCCGAACAACAGGCGGAAACATATCTCACAGGGGAGACTGCAAAGTTGGTTATTGAGAATTACCTGCGCTCGCTATCTTATGGAACAAAATACATTTATCAAACCTTGCCACGAATTCTCACGCTATGGCTAGATTTAGGAACTCAAGTCATTCAACCAATCGACCCTCGTTATGGAAATACCAAAGAATTTGTCACAAGAATTGGTAATCAACGAAAAGAGCACCTAAATCAACTGCATGCTCGTTTCAATAAATACATCAACAAGATGCCAGCATATATGTTCTATACAGCATTACCCCAAATCGTTGCACGAATTGCTCATCCTAATCTCGACGTCTTCAAGATGCTCTCGCAGATTATCCACAAAGTCGTTCTTGCGCATCCGCAACAAGCTCTGTGGAGTCTGCTCGCAGTCTGCTCATCTAACCAGCAAGATCGAAAGACTCGTGGAGGACAGATTTTACAAAGCCTTCGTAGTTTGTCAAATAAGAAGGCTACAACTGAATCTCTTGACATGAAATCTATGATTAGGAGCGGAGAGAAGCTTTGTGACCAATTACTACTGGCATGCAATGCTGGAGAGTTTTCTGGTAATCGAACAATATGGGCCAGCTTAAGCAAGGACTTGGGATTCATTCAAAAGAGTTGTTTGCCAAATCCTCTAGCTGTTCCTGTCGAACGTGTTCTTCAAGCAAGTTTACCTACTCTTACTGATAATATCCGCACTCACAAAGCCTTCTCTCGAGATATTGTTACAATAGACTCATTCCTTGATGAAGTCATGGTGCTAAGCTCTTTGCAAAAGCCTCGGAAGCTCACTGCACTCGGGTCTGATGGCCGAAAATACGGCCTTATGTGCAAGCCAAAGGATGACCTTCGAAAGGACCAGCGTCTGATGGAATTCAACAGCATGATCAATCGATCCTTGAAACGTGATGCCGAATCTAGCAGGAGACAACTTTACATCAAAACTTATTCTGTAACCCCCCTCAATGAAGAATGTGGTCTCATCGAGTGGGTTGATGGGTTAAAGACTCTCCGAGATATCCTCCTCAGTTTGTACAAAGCTCAAGGCATATCAGTGGACTACAAGGCAATCGAGCTATGGTGCGAGGAAGCCACCAAATCCGAGGACAAACTCCCCTTCTTCACTACCAAAGTCCTCAAAAACTTCCCTCCCATCTTCCACAAATGGTTCGTGCAACAATTCCCAGAGCCATCGGCCTGGTTTGCCGCACGCCTTCGATACACCCGCTCTTGTGCAGTCATGTCAATGGTAGGCACCATCCTTGGTTTAGGTGATCGCCATGGAGAAAACATCCTCTTTGAAGAAGGTAACGGCGGCACCTTTCATGTCGACTTCAATTGTCTTTTCGACAAAGGCCGTACCTTTGCCAAACCTGAACGTGTCCCCTTCCGCCTAACACACAACATGGTTGACGCGATGGGAATGTATGGGTATGAAGGGCCATTCCGAAAATCCTCCGAACTCACCCTCAAGCTTCTTCGTCAGCATCAAGAGACTCTCATGACTATCCTTGAAGCGTTTGTCTACGATCCTACCCTTGACTTGTTGAAAAAGACAGAAAGGAAAAAGAAAGAAGGGGTGTTTCAGGTTCCGGTTACGGCGCAAGGGGTCCTTGATAGCATTCAGAGGAAGGTGAGGGGTTTACTGCCTGGGGAGAGTGTACCGCTGGGTGTAGAGGGACAAGTGGATGAATTAATTAAGCAGGCCACAAATTTGAAATTTTTGGCAGGGATGTATATTGGATGGTGTTCGTTCTTTTAAAATCTCGGCATAGTATTTTGGCATGAACCTAGAAAATTTTAGTATAGCAGATGGAATAATGATTTATGAATCATTGTGGTTTCACCAGATCCATAGAGGATTGCGATAATACAAACCATATGAATTACTTGGACAGCATTTCCGAGTGCACCTGGCAATAGAGCAATGATATTTCCCTATCTTATTTGACAAAAATCAACCAAATTCACGGACTTTTTATAGTGTTAGAGGTATTGTGGCTTACATTACTATATAGGGAGCAGGGCTTGTAAGTGAGATGCTTTTATTTTTCTAGAAAACCAAAGGAAGGCGAAAAAGATGGGTTCTGGTCAAAGAGAGTTTTGTGAAGCCTCAAAAGTTTAAATTTGATCCTTAACCCTATAATATAATGAAGAAACCTAGCCTTTATAGACACAAAACTATGTGGCTTAATATTAAGTTATTCAGGGATAAGAATAACCTAGAAGGGATGTCTTATGAAGCTTTCCATGGTAACTTCAACCTCTGAGCACTCATAATGCTCTTATATCCCTTTTTCTTCTACTACAAAACTAACAGACAGCTACTTCGACATTCAAGTGGACAATAGGTAGCGTATTTTATAGCCATCAAATCTCGTTGTATAGTTTACTTGATATATGCTTGGTGTTGTGGCTTGAGTATTCGTAGGCGTCATATTGTGACTGAAAATAGTTTGGGGAAGCCACGAACGCCACATGTTGCTGACTAATCATTTGCCAAGCATCTATACAACTTGTCAACGTCAACCCAGCATTATCATCTCATCTGATCTTAGTTTGATTTCACACGTAACTTTCCTATGACTTTTCCAATTCATCTGTGGTGAAATTTTCCGGCAAGTACTTACAATTTTTACCCCACGATACTAGTTCCGGAACCCGGCCCCGTCCTTTTCCTTTTCCCTTCCTAAAGGTCGAGATGTCCGGCTCACGCTACCTGTTGGAGACAACGGTCCCATTCAGTCCTATCAATTGGCCAGGATCACCATGGGGAATTAGGGCTTTGAACCATGTTTTCCAAATTGTGCTCGAGGATGGTATCAAACCGAATCAGTTATGATCACTTGTTAACTGCATATGTGGTCTCCTCGCCGAAATCTGCAGTAGGCCCTTTGCACTAGTCTTGGCCTTTAATATATTTACACTACCGTCTTCCACTCTCGGTATTACGAGCATGCTACCTTCTCTTTATTCGGCTAGCCGCTTGGGAATAGTTGCTTGATCACGAACTCAAGTAAACTTGCGCAATGCCGGCAAAATTGTATTACCCGAGGCACAAATTTCAGCCTTTATTCGAATGGAAGCAACAAAACCTTCAAAATGGACTGTGCACCAGACATATTCTCCATCTGTCGCGACATATTGTTGACGTGCCCTTGAGGCGCCTTCCCGAAAATATTCCGATGCCGTCTCAGCCGCATCTGAAACGTCTCTACTCAGCAACGCTCTATATTCGCTGTCTGGCATCAGTGATCTGTCTCGCGGCTTTGATTTCTGCCATACTCTTTAGTGTCTTGGAGAGAGAGACCTCGATTTTCCTGTACTGCGTGGTGAGTAATTTGATACATTTCTTACTGAATTCGCTAATGTATGGTGAAGTCACTGTGGGGACTATGCCTCAATGGCATTGATATCCAGTGTTTATTATCAAGAAGATATCGTTTCCCGGCGGGAATTCTGATCTCGCTTGATATAATCGAGATTTGCATATCAACAGCCAGCATCATTGTCTTGCTAATCTATCATTATGGATTTTCTACCATGGCGAGGAAGTCGTCCAAGGCCAGCCCACTAGTTCATGCACAGATGTGGATTGCCATTGCTTTAGCGTTCGTCATTTACACTATTTTCATGTTAAAAATGACACCGCTTTCCCAACTAACAATCGTTTTCAGTTCTGTACACGCTATTCTGGTCATGGCAGGATATATCGACTGTTGCTTATGGGCAAGAATGAGACGAAATAGAGAGAGAGAGACAATCAATTTGAATTGATTGGACCAGTTACGAGATGGTAAATCAGATGCTTAAAAGAGTAAATACTCAGCAACAGATGAGCAAGTTTCTATGAATCGTGACAACGCCGCTGTCACATATCTGTAGGAGCACGACCACTCATCGATTTCGGTGGAAAGCAGTCTTCAAATAGAGATATTCCGATCCCCTTTAGGCAGGAAAATTCGACGTCAACCAGAGGAGGCAATTCGGCACCTCCTAACTAAATCATCTACCTTAGATCATAATGAGCCTCATATCTGCTCCATAACAGCAGATTTGAAAGCCTAGTTCGATCACAACTCACATGTAGAATTCATGGACAGGAAAACGATCAAACAAGAATAGCTCTCCGTGTCGATCCAAGACCACAGATATACTGGAAGCCTGGATATCATGAGACATGGTCGTAATATCATGCCTAGCTAAATTTTGTGGACGTCGACAATAGAGCTTGCTGTCCACAGGTAACGCAGCTATGGGAGACATATTTCCTGCATCCATTCAAATACTATTATAGCAGCTGAGATACCCTGGTTCCTGATTCCTGATTCCAGTCGTAGTTGAATTTTTTTCTGGAATATTTTATTGCTCCTCTTACGGATAGAATGTGGTGTACAATTTTTTTTAATGATATTCTGTCTTATTCCTCTTCCATTGTCTCGAGTTTTCAAAACTGGTGTTGGAATTTTTTCAAATTCTTCCACAAATGAGCTGCTAGGTTGATTTCCTGCCGCCAATTCAGATTTTTGGCAGCCAGGTCGGCGATTAAGCTCTTCAAGCGCCCGAATCATCATCTTTATCCGGATCCTGCCCCACGAGCCGAGCTTCCTCAGCACCCCTTTCCGGATAAATACCTCACGTGATAAAATACTAATTTAGCCGGGAATTGTCAACAACACCTGACGAAAAAGCAAAGGATTACAACGAGGTCACATCATGCTGAACAGACCACGCCACTGCTCTGATGTCTGGACGAACAAGAAAAATAAGTACAGAAACGATGAGGGGCTATTTAAGGGCCGACGTTCACAGTGTTCTTCCCTAGAATCCATCATCTTCAGTAATCTACAATTGGAAAAAACAAGTACATTATGTTGAGTGTTACAGTTACACTAAATAGCGGCCACCAAATGCCATTAGTTGGTCATGGCCTCTGGAAGATCAGTAATGACACAGTCGCTGATCACGTTTACAATGCAATTAAAGCTGGATATCGTCTTTTCGATGGAGCTGCTGGTAAGAGCAATTCAGAAATAAGACTTGCCCACATGTACTGATTCTCTTAAGATTATGGTAATGAAGTTGAGGCTGGTCAAGGTGTTGCAAGAGCCATTAAGGAAGGCCTTGTCAAGCGAGAAGAGCTCTTCATAGTCTCAAAACTTTGGAACACATTCCATGAGAAAGAGCGGGTAGAGCCTATCTGCAGGAAACAACTTAAAGACTGGGGAATTGAATATTTTGACCTTTATATCATGCATTTCCGTAAGTTTAATAGCTCGGCACCTCACCTCCATCTCACAACTGATGAATCTCCCAGCAATCGCCCTCCAATATGTCGACCCAACAGTACGCTACCCACCTGGCTGGTTCTTCGACGGCGTAACACCTACCGACATCCGACAATCCAAAGCCACCATCCGCGAAACTTGGGAGGCGATGGAATCCCTCGTTGATCTTAACCTCACCCGTTCTCTCGGAATTTCCAATTTCAACTGCGCCTCCATCCTCGATCTCCTGCGATACGCCCGCATCCGTCCCGCAACTCTCCAGATTGAACACCACCCCTATCTCGTACAAAAGCCTCTTGTTAAATACGCGCAATCAGAAGGTATCACTGTTACAGCATATTCTAGCTTTGGTCCTCAAGGATATGTAGAGATGGATTTGGAACATGCGATTAGAACACCGCATCTGTTTCAACACCCGGTGATTAAGGAGATTGCAGAAAAGCATGGGAAGGGAGCGCCGCAGGTTCTACTGAGGTGGGCAACACAGCAGGATGTAGCGGTTATTCCAAAGAGTGATACGCAGGCTATGGCGTTAGAGAATTTAAATGCTAAGGGATTTGATTTGACGGAGGAGGAGATCAGCAGGATTGATAAATTGGATCAGGGGTTGAGGTTTAATGACCCTTGGATTGTGAGTTTTTCTATCTTCGCAGGCTTGTGGTTAATACTAATGTTTGGACAGTACTTTGGATGTCTGCCAATCTTCACTTGATCAAATGGAGATGTGGTAAGATCTATTTCATTTAAGCTCACGCTCATGAGACTTCGGGGGTGGGAAATAGCGACAGGTATATTATGGACTCAACTCATAGTAATACTATAATACTGTATAACGCAAAGTTATTTTCTGCACTTGAATTTCATTTATACCTCGTGTTCAATCGATGTAAAGCGAAACATATTTTAAGACTCAGATAATTCAAAGTCAAGATGTTCAATTCTATTACTCACAACCTCATTCTATATACTAAATAACTCCTTTCACAAAATATTATTTAAAGCCCTTCTTATACTATGTGAAATTTCTAAGAACAATGTCCACAAAATGGCTTGGGCTATAATTCCCATACCAGCGAGTATAAATGCATAGTAGTAGCTAATCGAAACGCATTCCGCTTAGTAGCAATACTGACTTGACAGTGGTGACTTCCGGGCCGCCCTGCGGTTGTTAGCCTGTCTGACTAAGTGCGGAGAGCAAATAACCCATCCCCGGCACAAAAACGCAACTAGCCTTAGTGGTGGAGACTAAAACACACTTCTAGATATCCAACAGCCTGTGCCCTGCATATCCTGATAAACGCCTGTATCTCAATAAAATCTTAATATTTTCCCTTCATACCTAATTTAATACGATTCTATTGTTCGAATTATAAATTTTAGTAAGTTTTTCGAGAATTTAACTTGCTAAAGACAAAAATTTTTAGCTTTCAGATCTCATCTTCTTTTAGGGGTACTGAAGCCTGGTGAGAAAGAGTTTGGTCTGTCTACTCTCAAGTTCGTACTGCTAGTGATGTTCCTCAGCTGAATATAATAACATCCTCCACAACCCCCTTATGTTGATCTACTACGTGCTTTTGAACGTCAAATATCCGATAGTAGCAACAACTTAATCACAGAAGACTTATATCACCTGAATCAACCTAGTCTTTGAAATTAGGAAAACAAATATTCCGCCTATGTCTAATATGCGCTTGAAACAAAAAAAGCTTGACTACACAAAAATCGGTCATAGTGGCTTGTAGGAACGCCTTTAAAAGCCTGTTGTGGAATTGTCGCTGTTCTCTTCGTAGAGTCTTGTGCTATCAAGGATTGTACATATATTCAGATTTGTAGCTATATTAGTTCTAGCACCTTGTTTTCAAGGGCATCACGTCAATATTTTTAATTTTAGGTGCGTTGTGAGCAATATGCTAATAAACTTGGACAGCACTTTGGATGTTTTGCCACAGTCACTTAATCATTCTATGCTAAGAATTTTCTTTATTCTTAATTATATTTGGTTTAACAACGCCTGATTATTCGTTTGTCCTATGGTATATATTTAAACAGGGGGCGAGTGCAAAGAGGGGAGGTGGTGACAAGAATAGCAAGAGGCATACCAATTTCCTCACATTAAAGAGCCGCTATGTATAATCGCACACAAAAAGTTTTCCTTCTGCATCATTAATTCCTACCCTCATGCCTATTCCTCTACTAGGTAGTCAAAATTTGGTGTGGTTAAACAATATTCAGCAAATAATAGAACCACCTTCTAATTGTAAAAGCAACTCTGCAATGCTTTCTTTTCACGCTCAATCTAATTTCTTTCTAGTTTCAAGTACAAGGTGACCTCTTCATGAAGGCAGCTCTTGACAAGTACATTCTGTATCTATTGAGAGCATATTTCGTTTCCATGTTATATATACAATGCGAGTTTGCTATTGCTACTTGTGCTGGGATAATTGGAAAGTGTGTTTTTTTTATAAAAGCAGGCTGAAAACGCGGATATTAGATTATACTCTAAATACTAAATAGACAGCCACTATACTTGCTATAGTTGTGATGTTCACACCAACAACGCACACCAAAAAATCTTGGCACCCCAAGTGGGAACTTAACTTTTCGCCTCCAGAAGCCTAAGCGGGGTCAAGAGGGAAAACAAACGAAACGAGGAGGGGTCCCCACTCGCATGTGGGATCATGGGGATAACCGAGTGGGAACTTCAAAGTGTCCCAAGTGGGCACCTCAACTGCGATGTGCAACAAAAAACACTCTCTTCTTGCTGTGGCGCCCTTGATCCACAGTGAGAGGAAATAAAGGTGGAGATAGTTGATGCACATCAATTTAGAGTAGGAGAGGGGTTTCCTTGGTCGGTAACCAATGTCACCTTACAAGATTGTGTATGTGCACCGACCGGAAGCGCCAGATACAAGCTTTCGGTAACCGAAGTTGTTCTGATTAAAGGGGTTCTATGCCCCTCCTGCCATTCGCTTCATCCGCTCCTCTGCTGCCCTCGCCCTTCTTTCCCTCTCAAGTCTCATCCGCATCTCGGGTGTCAAACCTCTTGCTTCCTCCTCCCTTTTCTCCTGTGCAGTCTTTTGCGCCTGTCCTAAAGCCAGCGCACGCCCTCTCCCAGCTGCCTTCCCGAGTGGTCCTTGTTCTGCGACCTTTGGCCCCTCTCGTTTTAACCGCTCAGCTTCAGCTCTCCTCCGCTCTATTTCTTTTTTAGCTTCTTCCTGCTTTTCTTGTGCAGTACGAGATTCGGCCTCTGAGCGAGAGATGGCAGCGGGAATGTGAGCCTTGTCCCAGTCCCATTTTGACTCGCCGAGTTCTGAGCGCGCGACGCGGAAGGCGTCTCGAGTCGAGCGATCACCTGCGAGGTCAAAAGGAGTTTTACCATCATTGTTGAGGATACATGGGTCTGCGCCTGCTTTTGAAAGGAGACCTGTTATAACTGGTGCGGAGTTTTGTGACGAGGCTAGATGGAGAGGTGTCGGAGCATGGTAGTTCTGTTGCGAGTCTGCAGGTGAGAATATGAAATCTGGTGAAAGAGAATTCGATTTCAAATATGAGAGAAGAGCGGGAAGTTTGGACCGTCGTATTAGCGATTGAATCTGTGAGGTATGTAGAAGTGCTATTTCCTCTTCTTCAGAGAGCTTGGGTTTTGTTGCCGGTGCTTGCTTGGCTACTTGGGTCATAGAGGTCTTGGCCTGCTCTGCCTGTTTTGCTGCCAATATTGCTGCTTCGTCAATAGACCAAACTTTGACTCGAGTTAATTCTACGTATGCTCGCATTAATTCATTCTGCGTCGCTCGTCGAGTATTAAATGGAAAGCCTCGTATTCTTGGGTCGTTTTGACGCATCACTTGCCCCTCATATGGCCCAAACAAAGTTCTCCTGTTGGTGGTACCAGTAGCTCGAATAAATAATAGCTCAGACGTGTCAATCATGGACTTCCAGTCTTGTAACAGTTTTCGCACTTCTTCAACAAGGGCTTGCTCGTTATATCGTCTCAAACTTGAACCCGCCGAATGAGCTGCTCCTTTCGCAGAATCGTTGGCTGATTGTGAGCCACCTTGTTTTCGGCGTGTAGTATATCGATGGAATGTCTTATGTGCTAATACTGTAGCTTCTCGCATTATCGGACCTGCTGACGATTTTGTCTGTTTTGGTGTTAAGGAAACGACCATCGCTGCAAAATGGCCACCTCCAATCATACATAGAAACATATGGGGACCTTTATATGCTTCTGACAGTGGAATTCCTGCTGCGTCTACGGGTACTTTATATTGTGGTTTCGGCGCCAGCTGTTTACTTCGTACAATATCGATTACATCGGATTCCCTTTCCTGTTCGGTATTCGTAAATATTGCTCGGTATATGCCTAAGTACGTATTTTTTGGGAGGGCTGGAGTCGTGAACCATAAGAGGGGAGCCTTTCCAGATCCTTTCGTTTGCTTCATAGAAAATTCATCCTCCTCTCCAGTTTTCTGTGAAGATATTATAGCCTGCTTCTTCAGCAGAGCAGTAAGCGTAGTATCTTTTCGTACAGCTCCATTCTCATCATTCTCAGAATCTGACGAGTCTGATCCCGACAAACTTTCATTTAGGTCTGCAGAACTTAGCACAAGTAAATTTCGGATTAGGCATGCCGAGCCATACCTCCAACTAACTTCTCAAATTCCACCTCCGACACTGGTTTTGCACCTCTTATTTTCTGCTTAAGGTTGTACCTGTGCATATCTGATCGGACATGACTTCGTTGATCTTCAACATTATGATATGTTACTCCGCAAATTGAACAGATTTTACTTCCATCAGAGCTCTCTGTCCTTGATTCAGGCCGTGTCTCTTCGATAGTGTCTGTCGCTCCTGCGCCTATAGGTCCATCTCCATCCTTCCGCGCCAAAGTTGATAAGATATCTGTTGGCAGATCATAAACTATGCGAGAATTAATAAAGAATTTTGGAACAGTGGTAAGTAGCTTCATACTGTACAACGGCCGCCGTGTAATCTCTTCCTTTCGTTGTTCCATTACTGAGGATACGAATATGGTGGGGTAAATTTGGTGGTTAATTTGATTCACAGGAAAGCGTCAACGGTGGCGCAGAGTTGTATCTATTTATGCGATTCCAGTGCTAAGTAAGGCGCATATCGAATGAAAGAATAGGAATGAAGCCTAACCTACCTTGCTCGCAGTGACTCTTCCCCGAAAGTGCTCGCTCCCGGCAGATGACGAGCGGATGTTGGGACCCTAACCTTATCAGCACGTGGCGATAATACTGAACTTTTATCCCCGGTTGCCAAGAGCTCTGACGTAGTGCTATTAAATTCATTGCTCTTCGGCTACCCATACGTAAGAACCCTGCAAGAAGCAGGAAAGCAGGAGTTTGTACATAAAACAAATTATGTTAGTTGCAAATAAAAGGGTTTAGAGGTCCAAGGTGCTGTCAACCGCAAGCCTAGCCGCCTAGTTGCATGACGAGCTCAAGCTCCAAGTTTGTGGGGTACATGCACATCATCTTATATTGTTTGCCTTCGACAGCAGTCCGTCATCGATTTTAAGAGGTGGTGTACTCTAAAATCTCCACCTCAAAATCTCTGCTCCCTCCACTGTTTCTCGCTCGCTGTTGTTTTAACCTTAGGACTTTACCGATATACAGTTACCATCAGAATGTCTTGCTTCGGATCAAGAAAGAGGTCAAGACTGAATGACGACACCCAGCCATTGCTACCTCAATGTGAGGATGATACCTCCCTCCAACATGCGGTTCATCAAAAGATGCACACATATCAAATGCTGAGAGCCTTTTCAAAAGGATTCATGCCATCTACTGAACAAGTCATCATCAACTTGAGAACACTGCTGGCATCAGATGCTCTCAATCCTGAAACTGTTGGGCTGAGTAATAGTGGGAGGCATTTGACGAAGTATTTGAAAGTCTGGGTACATGACTTGATAGAGTTATTGAAGAATAAGAACGATGAAGATCAGATTCAAGACTTTATTTGGTTTCTGATTCATGCGAAGCTATCTGTCGATACCAGTGACTTGGTCAGAACAGCAACTACAGCAAGAGCAAAGGCGGACACTTCAGCAGGTAATTCTGAAATTATCATCAAACTTGGAAATTTATTAACGCAAATTCAGCTTATGAAAGCATCAGAACAATTGGAAGCCTGCTTTTGACAAATTCCGATTTCCGGATACTCCTCTCAGACCTGAACACAATTGGTAAACAGGTCTTTGCAGATACTACAAATACCATCTCCAATGTTGCAGAGGATGCTGCAAAACAAATTGAACCATCAGCTGAGGAAAGCGAGGCCGTCAAGCACCCCGGAAGTGAGGAGTGCCTTGTCCCAACATCGGATAGCCTAACTGCCGAAGCTTCTGAAATAACAGGTGTCATTACAAATGGAATTAAGAAGATCGGCATAGAGGCTGGAGCAAGTTTGAAAGAAAATATGACTGGCGAGCAAAAAGCAACTCTACTATACCGACTGAAAGCTGTTGTCACTAAATTGAGAAAGAGAAACGACTACTCAGACTCTGTTTCAATAATTGGATTGCTAATTAAGAGATATGCTAAAATCTATTCACGAGCCGTTGACAATACGATCTGCGCTGTCCAAGAGGGTGTAGACACCAATGAGGAGTTAGATCGTGCCTTCAAGAATGGTTGGTCACTTCTCAGCTCATTCGGGGATAAAGGAGCATGGCGAGAGCTCGAAAATTGTTTTAACAAAGTGATGGAACATGCACAAAGGGACCCTGAGTTCGAAAATATGATGGAAGAAGTGGCAGCCTCAATCCAAAAGATACTTACAGACCCCGACTTCTTTGACCCAGCAGGCAACAAATTCAACAAACTCAAAGAAAACTCAGAAGTTGGCATAGACTCTCCTCTCCGTAAAGACATCAATATTTTTCTCCAGCAAGTACATGAAACCTTCGACTCGGTAATAAATGACAGCGACATCTCCAAATTATTCCAAACCACCCTCCACATCTGGAACATTCTCAACCCAATAAATACGACGTCAAATACCGAGCTCCTAACTGACACCTACACAATTTTTATCCCGCTCCTCATCCAAGCAATCCAGTACATCCCCGTCCCCCGCCTCGAAATTGCTGTCCCAGAAATAGACCTACTTCTCGAAAACTTAATCTTCGAACCGGGACGGACGATAAATAATACCTCATTCTTACCATTCAGATTAAAAGTCGAGACATATAACGACTTAACAATCCACAAACGTCGACTCCGCACAGTCTCAACAGTTGCATCCCTCGTAACTATTAAAATTCAAGGCCTCTCCATCCGCGCTGACGAGTTCGGTTTCTGGTTTTGGGTGCATAAAGGCCTTTTTCACTTCGCTGATGAAGGCATAGCGTCTTTCGAACTCGATGACCGCGGGATAGATATTGAGATCGACGTTGAAATTGGAAAAGAACGCCTTGAGAAAATTTTGAGTTTGAGGAATGTTAGGGTTAAGATTCATCATTTGAGCTATACACTAAAGCAGAGTAAATTTACTTGTTTGGCTTGGTTGCTTAAGCCGGTTATTCGCCCTATTATTAGGAAGGTAATGGAGAGGCAGCTGGCAGGGGCGATTGCGAATTTCTTTCATGCTGCTAATCGCGAGTTACTTTTTGCGAGGGAACGTCTTCGTGCTACGCGCATCTCGGATCCGAGGGATCTTCAAACATTCATCAAGGCTATCGTCACTCGCTTGACGCCTGAAGAGGATCCGGATTTGTATACGAATATTGGAATTCGTGGTGGTGCGGATGAGAGAGGGAATATTTTTGCTGGGCGGTACGCGCCTGGTAGTGTTGTCAAATTATGGGAGGAGGAGGTGAGGCAAGCTGGAGAAAGAGTAGACGAGAGTGCAAATATAGGGTGGAGGAATGAGATTTTTGGTGTACAGGTTACGGGGTTGGGGATGTTTACCTGAAAGACTCTGCTGCTGGAATTGGGAAGAAAGTAGAGAGGAAGAAAAATTGTAAAGGTAAATGTAACATTACTCAGATCTATATATATATATATAGATTTGACTTGGATTAGGGAAGGGGGCCTAGGTTATAGGGTATATGATAGTGTTAGTGAGATATAAGAAGAGCGTCTTCTAACTTGGTCTCTCTGCGTTTTATATGAAGTGTTGAGTCGAAACATCAAGACAAGAAAATTTACACAAGAAAGGTTTAGATGAAGATATCAATAGCATAGGTTAGAAGCTCAGCGGTTATTGGGCTTGGTATAATGGTGCAATAGAGCGCGAGATGTAAAAATTTTGAGGAGGGGAAATTTTGGGGGTTTTCACCTGAAGCTCAAGTGCGGAGGAAGCAGAGTTTATGTTTGCAAGATAGAGCCATCCATGTGATCATAATGGCCGGATCTCCATCTTCAATACGGCTAATACCACAAATTATCTGAGGGCATTGTAAAGCTTTAAAGATACTCAAGCTGTTGTTCGATCAAGACTAAAGGATAACCTCTGCTAAAACTGCATTCCTTCTAAAATCACCTTATGAATTGACTTTAGCAACATCTACCTAGGTTCCTCCAATAGAACCCTCTCTCGCTAGTATATGGATATATCCTTCTGATATAATAGATCTCAACGGAGAGAAGAGAGGATAAGATGATATATCTAGTACATTTAAGGGAAATACATCCGAAACAAATCTCCATGGAAAAAATGTACGCTTCCCACAACACTATTGCAATTTCTTGAATAATGCCCAAAGTGAATTTGATATGTAGTCGTAAACACAAGTATACCCCTCTCCTGCAGATGGGTCCTAAAAGTGTAGTTGTGGACAAGTGGCATATAATGGTAAAGGCTGGCTGAAGAGGTATAATAAGTGTCTAAAGAACCGAAGCGCTTGGAAATATGGCTTCTTAGCATTTATAATAGTTCTATCACAAATTTAATCAGACTGGCATTCTATGCTGGGACGACGGTTATGTGATCTGCACTCTTTTGGTTGCTGGTGCCTAGATTCAGTCGTGAACCATCTTTTCGTAGATTGCGAGGTTTTATGCTTTTCGTACCGAAAGCTTCACCCGATCTCGATAATTACTTTATACAAATTGTTTATAACCCTTCTCTTACTATAAATTCTGTCCTGCTCTGATTTCAGCCCCTGCCATCTCGTTCAAAGTAGATGATGAAGTGAGTTTTAAATGTGTATGAATGGACCTGTCATACAGGGGTTGCGGAGAAGTGCTTCTTCCCCACCTTCTTGCCACTCCCCCACGAAGAAAAAGAAAAGAAATATAGATATATAGCATGGCAAAGACCGGTTTGCTAAGGCATCTTGACCCACACCGCTTAAACAAAACATCTTTGTTAACGTGCTTAAATGTTGCCACATTAATTCCACTTTTGAAAATAAAGGGCTATAGCAAACGAGAACACAAGGAGGCGTAAGTAATACGGATTTACTAGTAATATGGAACAAACCGAGCCTCACAATTATGGATCAATAGAGTTAGCTATAGAAGATCGAGATGTCCTGTAATTAACTGGCCCACCAGGAACCTGACCTTCTCCATCACCATTCTCACCTCGATGTTGTTTCTCCCCATGAACGACTCCCACAATTCACGGCTGGGCAAAAGAAGTAGCTTGCTTCTAGATTATAAAATTGTTGCTGTGAAGCTCTCTATATCTAATTAATACCTCACTATGATATCTAGTCTGTGTCACCAAAATTTCTGTGTGGTTACTTCTAGACAAGAAAACTTGCTCCAGGCTTGCTCGCTCGCTCAAGTGCTTTGAACACCCATAACCAAACACTCATTACCATTACCCTATCCTAACCCAGCCCTCTGTAACGCCGAAATAATTGCATCTAATCCAAACTTCTTGGCCACATCAATCTCAACTTCTCACATCTTCTCCCCCCTCTCCCCATTGACAGGAACCTTCGCAACAACCCTCTTCACCCTCCCAGCCCACTTCCGCCTCCACTTTTTATTTGCCCTCTTAATCCTCCTTGTAGGATAGTTTACCGGACTCTCACCCCCTACGAAAATTGCCGCATCATACAAAAATGCCCCCACAATAGCCCCCGAAATTGTCCCACACCACGGACCCCAAATCCAATATGCATTGTTACCCCAAAGGTCAACATTGCTTCCATAGCCGACAGCCCAACATGCTAATCGTGGTCCTAAATCGCGAGCCGGGTTCATTGCCGCGCCAGTGTTGTAGCCGAAAGCCATGGACAGGACAGTTATGACAAGGCCAAGGATGAAGGCGGACATGCCGGCGCCGGGAGGAGCGTTCGTATCATCTCCTAGGGCGAGGACGGTGACAGCAAGGAAGGCCGTGCCGACAAATTCAGTAAAAAAAGCCGTTGGTGGGTTGATCCAGGCATAGCGGGGGTATGTGACGAAGGCTGCCAAAGTGTCGGAACCAGCAACGGTAGGAGTGGCAGTTGAGAGTGTTGAGGCATATTCAAGGATATTAGTACGGTAGAGGCTGAAGGCTAAAAGAGCCGCAATGAAGGCACCCAAAATCTGGGCAAAAACGTATGAAGGCACCTTTCGCAGGGGAAAGCCACGATAGATCCAGAGCATGACTGATATCGCTGGGTTGAGGTGAGCACCAGAGATGCCTCCTGCGATGTAAATACCCACCATAGTAGCGAGACCCCAGGCCCAATCAGTGGTTTCTTCATTACCAGCTTTACTTGCAGAAGTTACAACGACGAGGTCCGCACAGAAGCCGAGTGTAAGTTGGATAGTGACAGCAAGTAGCTCGGCAAGTGGTTCTCGGAACCTGAGCCTGATAACGGACCAGTGCGTATGCAGATTATGAATCTCGTCATCGCTTGCCTCATATGCCTTGAGAGGAAACTCCTCTCCAATCCAGTCCCCATCAAGATCCCCCTCCTGCTCATGCTCAGTTGCAGCAGAGCTAGCATCGTCAGGATACCAATCTGGACGAGCATCTCCACCAGCTTCCTCATAGGCAGGGAATTCACTTGGCTTTTGAAGTCCAACATCTAATTCTTCCTCAATTGCCTGGCTCGCCGGAGTGAATGTTCTTCCAAGGTTTGACATACGCCCAGCAGGGGAAATGGGAGAGCGAGAACTCCTGCTAAGTGTCCGTAGCAGCCGGTTTTCTCGCGCTTGTCTCGCATTTTCTAATTGGGACGAAACTCTATTCACACGAAGGGTTGGCTCAATCCTGCCTTGCTCCAGGTCTAAATTCTCTTGGTCTGATTTTGCTTCTTCCGCAGCTGGTATATCTACTCTCAGTTCGCTTCTTGTCGGTACCATCCCAGGACGGATAACTCTTGGAAGGGGTTTGGCAAGACCCCATACTGGCCTTGAATTGGATGGTTGATCATAGGCTGGATTCAGCTCCGCATATCCCGGATCAACGTATGGTTGATTTTGAGGTACAGTTTCAATAGGTGATGGCCCTGCTAACGAAAAATCTACGTTCGATTGGACATCCGGGTCTCGTCCACTTGCTACTAGAACTGTCGGCCGTCTGTTGATTGTGCCTCCTCGAGCCCTATTTGGACTTGGACCCCATGTTCCCATCCGTGGTCGCATTCCAGAAGTGCTAAACCTCCTAGAAGAGGCGGTGCTTGCCCGTGGTCTGCGGGGGTTGTTCTCTCCTCCATCTGACATTGTTGGTGGCGCCGGACTTCCTCTTTGACTTCCATTGTTCGATGCTTGCTTCTTAAATATCGACATTCGTGGGGACAAAGGTCGTGGTTCAAGAAGAGAATTTCGATTCGAGGATTCGGTGCGTCCTCGCGGCCGGGTCGTGAAAGGCTGTGGCTCGTCTGCTCTTCTCGGACGTATTGGCATTGTGCCCGAACGGTGAAGAGAAAGAATCTGAGGATCTGCTACCATTGGTGGCGTGTAGATTGGTGATGTCGGTCTTGAATTTTCCCTGCTAGATGCCTCTATAATCGTGTTGAGTGTTGGTACGTGCTGTTCTCCTGTCTGACTATGGCTTATATCTCCATGGCCTCCTCCTTCGTGCTGTTGGTCTACCATTTTCTCCTACTCTGCCTATGTTAGGCGCCCTGCTCAACAAGCTTCGATCTTGGCTGTAAAAATGCAGAGATAGACTGAACTACAGTGCTATGACTCCTATAAAGATATGAACTCCATAACGTGAGAAAAAATAAGGGAGAAAATGCAATTCATAATAGTGGAAATACGGGAAAGACAAGGAAGACAAGAGGTCTGGAACCTCTATATGTTGGGCTACGAATGGGTCGCCCTTCCCATTCACTATCATGATGAGGCATCTTTGTCCAAGGAAGGCCCGCAGTGGGACCTGTATCAATCCCCTATCAGCAATCCCTTATACAAGCTTGTAAATGTTTTGTGGGTTATGGAAAGCTTATCGTCAATGAGCTGAGTCGGTCCGCGACATCTTTTCCACTTTTATTCTTTTTAAAGAAACGGATAATTGTTGAGCTAGATTGTAGTGGGGAAAAAGATTTTCTTGAGGTTGCGGCTAAACTCCCTTGGTGGCGGATACGGATTGCTTGGACATCACGCAGCCGAGTCTCCTGAGTCGTTTGGTGAGTCGTGCGAAGGCTTTAGCCGCTGAAAGGCGTCATCGCACCGCTCTCCTCCGATATCACGATGTGATAATGAAAATCTGTCGACTGACTTTTTCTTCTGCAGCTCTTGGTATCTCGCAATTCAGACCTTTGTAGAGGGAATACATACAAAATATCATAATAATGTTACAGCATCTCTACTAAACGCCTTCAGACAGCACCTAAACTCTTACACGCCTCTACCAAGTTCGGAAGATCGTCTGCTGTCTTATTTGCAGCCCCCCATCGAACAGTTCCTAGCTCATCCATGGCCCACGCTCCTCCAACTTGCCATCTGTTCCCACTTGGATCCACATCTCGTCCCCATATGCCTTCCTCTTTCCCCAATTTATTCCTTGCGACTTGCGTCCACGGATTTAACAAGTGGTACGTTGTGCTGACCCCAAGTCCCCAGCTTGCATAGATTTCTCTTTCTTCATCGATCACGACGGATACCGACCATGCCCCGCCCATCTGCGTTATCCATTTGTCGGTGGCTTCTTTCGAGCTATGAGACACGGCTATGAATCGCAACCGCGTGTATTTGTTTGCAAGTCGTCGCAATTCTATGAATGTCTTTTCAGCAACTGGATTCCGATTAGTCTTGCGAGTTCTTCAATTGGCACCAAGATCAACATACATGGGCAACCAGCGTGCCTCATAAACACTACAACTGTCGGTCTGCCATCATCGGTGGGCATTCGAAGCTTCATAGAGGATGGAGCACGACTACCCCATATTGGTGCTGCTGCGACTTCGATTGGTGGCGGGGGTGGAGTTGCCCACGATTTCCACGACTTTGGGACAGAAAGATTCGCAAATGGATTCGCTATAGGTGACAATTCGTTTCCACCACCATCTTTGCTGGAGGACTTGGTGTCTGGAAACGAGAGCGCGTTTGAGGGTATTCCGGCTTTCTTGAGAGCTATTCTGGTGGTGAGTTTCGCAAACATTTTAAGAGTTTATGCAGATTTCGCAGGAGGTTGGGATGAAAAGCAAAACGCTTGAGAAGAGAAGGACAGCTCACAATGGGCTCACATCAGTTTTGATGGCTTAGAAAAGCGCTCACGCACAGGGTCGTGGCGCTTGAAACAATACGGGGTCCAGAGGATGTCGCGAGTTGAGCAAGGTTCAGCTGTTATTCTTGGAGCTTGGGCCCTTGAAATTCAGGGGTAATGTCTTGGCGATCGTCCTCTATGAACTACTGTACACCCTACTCCTTCATGATTCACCTCGACACCTTTTCCTTTAAAAGGTATTTTCACACTAGGTTCTTCTTCTATAAGAATATCTTCTTAAAATAAATATTTCCTTGGATTAGTTGACATGTAGTGAAGCCAATCACAGGTGAAGTCCACCCATTCAATGATGAACTACTACGTCACTATTCCGTGAGCTGGCTACGACTTTCTCGATGTGCTCAGTACCTCTCATCATAGATTACTTTACGTTCAATTGCAAAATTTTCAGCATGAGAGCTCACATTATTACGAGCTTAGTTTCTTTTCTTAGCTCTAATTCTCAATTTATGCCTCGGAAGGAATCACCTAGATGCAATTTTCGAAAGCCACGGGGTCTTCGTTGTTGTAAATCTCTATTCTAGCCTAAGTAGGTTCTCCATGGAGCGGTATTTGTTCTCTATCAGTTGTAATTCGAATACATGTGTGGGCGACAAACTTAGAAATTACACATCTTATACTTTCCGGTGTGCTTTGGACGCATTTTACCCATAACTAATGGAACTGAATGTGACATCAATGAACTCCGATAAATATTCCTCACTATTCTTTATCCATATTCAGACTCTATCATTACCTTTTTCCTGCAAGAAAAACTAGTGTCATTTGTGGATTCTGAATTTCACACTCAAGCAAGGGCAATTGTCTGTGAGATGTTTCATTATTGCATGTATCGTAAGTCTACTCTAAATGAGTTTTTATCGTTCAGCTCTCCATCATTAATATTTTCCGCCACTCCACCATCTCTAAGAATTTCATATTCATTGCATCCAGCATATGAAGCGACAGTCTTCAAGTTCCCATTTCCATTATCCCAAATAAACACCACCAACCAGAATTGGTAGTAACAAAAGTCCAGAAGGCTTCAGAAATTGCTGGCCACCACCACTCGACGGCTTGGGAAGAGTTGTGCTAGTCGTGATTGATGCAGAAGTAGCTGAAGCCACACCAGACTTCGATGTTATCGTCGAATTGCTGTACAGGGCGCTGGAACTCAAAGACGTCGCTAGCGATGTCGGTACAGTGCCTCCTGAGCTAATTACGGACGCGCTGAGTGACATTGTAGAGCTCCCCGAAGCAGAGGTAGATGTTGTCCCAGCAGACTTCGAGCTTGTCGTGCAAGTCCCATCCACATAATATGGTCCAGGTGGAGTCTCCTCATAACAAACAAACGGATTCTTCGCCTCTCCCTTTTTACAATACAACGCCTTGATCAACCGCTGGTTCCCATTAATCGCCAGCACCAATGGTGCTGTCAAGTTGAAGGTTCGTCCCGTAAGATTTCCCGCTGCGTCTGTGCCGTTGCCGCACACGATATATTCAGCATTGGGACTGTCTTGGCTGATGGCAAGGGAATTGAAATTGCAGGAGTTGCCCGTGGAGGTGAAGCAGGGCCATTGTTGATTTAGAGGAACGGTTAGGGTGGTCATTTGGGAGGGGGAGCGGTTTGAGGCGTCAGTTGTGAAGGCCTCGAGAAGGACGGTGTCTGTCAAGGTGGTTTGGGCGAATGCTGTGGTGGAGAGGGAGGTAAGGGCGAAGAGGATGGAGATGGAGGTTGGGCTACGCATCTTGGAAGGTTATTCGATGGCTCTTGAGGTTGAATGTTTGATGTGAGAGCGGTTTTAGGTGCTATGGAAGGACGGCTCGAGATAATTGTGCTGATTTTGATGAAGAGTGGATAATCCAATTACTGTGTGAATACGACGTGCAATATTCACCTGTGTACATTGTCTGATTGTAATGAGCTTTCACTTTCACGGAGCATCCACCCACATATACACATTCCGACCTCACCTCACCACCAACGGCAAGTTGCGGTATACTAACCATGATCGTGTTGGTGTACAGCGCATTTTGAGACATGCTGACACTCCCAGCCACTCAATTCAGTGCCCTCTCAGAAAACAGTATCATGTTTCAAGCACGCGCTACGGCCTCCGAGTAGTACATAAAGAGGCTGAGAAAATTCGTAAGGCTGATCCAACAAGGTTCAAGCAATCGGGAAGAGGTTGGGGTAAGAATATCTAGTCACGTGAAGTAATTTTTAACCTGAGTTCCTGGTTGGCTATACCCATTGTTTGTTGGATGGCAGTGTAGACTCGAAATAGAATACGATGTTGGTGAATTTTGTACAGGTGCTGGTTTTCCCCAAGTCTGAATGGAATGTTGGAAGGCTTTGTAAAATCCTACTCTCGTGTTCTTTGGCAGTCATGGTGCGGGATGTTCCATGAAAAAGCAACCACAGCTGTAGTCAAGCTTTCTATTCTCCGCTCCATCAACACACCAAGTTATTCAGACCCCAACACACAAAAGAGACTGGAAGGGATCGCTTCTATCGGAATTTAGAGAGTGATTAAATCTCCGATAGAATCTCATTTCAGGGGGCGGGGTAAATTCGCCTGTACCATGCTGACATAGACTAATCCAATAACTTTTTCAACCTCACCCCAACCTCCCCATTTCAACAAACAAAGCCTCGTCCATTAATCATTATTGATGCGAGATTCTGAATTGCGTAGCGGTCAAGATCAAACTGCTCTTAAATAGTGATAATAATTTACATCGAAAAACATCGCGAATCTTCGTTCCGCCCGGCATTGAAAACTATCTCATTTCAAACAACACCATTCTCGCCATGGCTCCTAGATCTAAATCAGCTAGTCCACGCTCCATTTGGACGCGCAAAGCCGATATGCTGTACATCGCTGTTCTGGCAATGCTCTCAATCTTTCCGTTTTGTACGTCCCTCATTGTTTGCATGCATCCTCTACTCAACTCATCTTCTGGTGATGGATGTCCTAACATCCCTACCAAATAGTCCTCGACTTCATTCACTACTCACCCATCCCTCTCCCAAAGCTCTTCCACTACCCCATAGACTGGTTCAGAGCCGAATACAACGACCCCCTTTACACTCGCGACCCACCGTTTTTTAAGCTATTCATCATTGTGGAGGCGGTATATATGGTTCCGATGAGTTTGTGGTGTATTCGCGGTCTTGTCAAAGGTTTGTTTGCCCGTTCTACTCTTTCCTAGACCAAAGTCTTTGGGGTTTGTATTAACAATACAAAAGATAGCAAGATGGTTCCGCTTCATCTGTTAGTACTGTCTACCCACATTCTTTCCTCAACGGCAGTATGTGGGGTGGAGATGTATTATACGAAAGATTGGCCTCAGGAGTATCTTGACAAGAACTTACCTGGCTATTTGATTTTTGGTGGTCTTTGTAAGTCCTGCGAACTGGAACCGATTTTTGTGAACAAATGTTAATACTGAAAAGCGGCAATCATGTGGGCGGATATGTATTTGCGCACCAAGAGCGCGCTGATGGGGAAGATAAAGTCGAATTAACCTCTTCCTAAGAATTGAGAGCAATGGCTGGCGATATATGGAGGAAATCGTAAGTGTGGATGAAGATTTTTTCAACTTAAAGGTTGGGAAATATTGTCTTCCTGTAGTCGCATTTATGTTGCACTGTTGGTGGGTTCTGCCTTGGCGCTGAAATCTGTCAGACTTGATTTAGAGCCTTGCTGTTAACATTTTTGTCTTCCTCTCAATGTAAGAAGGCTTGCTCCTTCCAAGAAACCGGTTCAGAATAACCCGCCAAATTTTAACACACCTTCACGCCCAGTTCGAGCCCGAAATCGACACCACAGCAGCTGAGGTCATCTGCCCGAATACTTTCAAGGTCAGCGGCAATCGATCTCAAAACACAAATATAACGACAAATTTTCCCTGGAGTTTATATTTCGAATACATTTCATACTATCTTTTGGGAGGTTCAAAGATTCTAGCTCGGGGGCCTTCTTTAATGTATAAAAACTGCAAAATTTAATTTCTCCCTTCATTTGGTTTGAGATCGTGTTTCGGCAAGCACACCAACCGGTAAGACATCATAAAATGAGCGCCAAACACATGTCAAAGCCGATGATGCCCAAAGGAAGCTTTTTGCGACAGAAAAAGCCATTGTTACCAAACGGCAAGGGCATCTGAAGAAGAAAAGCAAGTGCAGCCGAGTGTAATAATGTGCTCATCAACAGCTTGGAGTATCCACTGAAGTTTTAGAACTAGTTCTATTTTACCATCTCTCTACTCCCAGTCTTCTTCCCAATTGAATTTCTCTTCGCCATCTTATGTATCTGTTCACCATCTCTACTCTCGCACCAACCCGTCCAACATCCCCCTAAGGGTCATCAAACCCACTTTTCCTGTGCCCCACAATATTTACCTTCCTACTTTCCCCTTCAATCTATCTGGGATTTTTGATAGCTCCTCCATTTTGATATTATGGCCCCCTAGTGCTTTTCTTTAAACTTTCCTTGAGTCTAAGAAATTTTGGTGTTGAGTGCTATTGCTGTGCTCTGTGCTTGATCTACTCGCGGGACTAGAAAGAAGGTGGGGAGAGTGATCAGGAGGAGTGATCCTCTTATGGGAGCTGTAGTATGTGAGGTTGAAGAAAGCGAAAAGGGGACAGAGGGTGGGGAGGTGGATGTAGAAGTGGGGGAAGGGAGGGTGTAAGGTCCGGGGTGTTCTATTGTCATTGTTTCCCCCCGGCAGTGGAGAAGCATAATGTGAGGGGTCGACTGTGGGATATCGAGGAGGTAGTGGTGGGGTTAAGGTAGGTGTGAAGTTCATAGTGGGACATTGTTTTTCCTCTGGAGATGGTAGTGACTGCTCTCATATTCGCGCTTCTCTTTCTTGTGAAAGTAATGTAAAAATTGGTGGGCTTCTTGACGCGTGAAATACTTAGATGACGTGGTAAAATTTGAGTGTGAAAAGAGAATTAGATCTTCAATGATAGAATGATTTGAGCTAACCGAGTATTTAATTGCCAATTCTCAATTCGCTCCCCTCCTTCGTTCCCTCATTCCTCCATTTCAACATCTCTCTTTCCCAAATCTCTCTCCGGCCAAGCAAGTCCGATCTCCTCGACTGGCCAAGTCACTGCGGGCCACCAAATATTATCTAATTCCCCAAGCACATTTCCTAGCAACCTGCTAGACCTCCCTTCAAACCACCAGAGCCTCTCCATCTTAACTAACATAACACAATAATGCGCCAGTAGCACTAGCGCCCCGGGGTGTTTCGCACTAACCATCTGCAGGAACTCGCGTGAGACCTCTACAGGCCAGATACGGAGAATGTCCCACATGGTAAAGTTCTCACGGAGAGTACGGAGTGAGGCGAAGGCACGATCGAGGAGGTGCGCTGTTTGGGTGTAGGTGTGAATTTCATGGGTGGACCAGGGTTTGATGGTTGGGGAGGTGGGAGGTGGGATGATAGATAGGAAGTGAGCAAGGAGGGGGGTCGGGGTATCGTATTTTGGAATATCTACTGGTACGTCCCAGTGCTCAGCGAGAGCTTTCACAGGGCCATTCTCGACTGAATCCCAGTAATCGCACAACATGCTACATCCCGCACGGATGAAATGCAACCAGCTGGGCAGGATATCTTCTTCGGTGTTTACATCATTACTAGTGAGGAACAACTGATCGTCTTGTTTCTCAAACGCAAAAGAGTTTACTACTAGTAAGTGTGCGAAGGCAAGGATGGCGTGGCAGTTTGACTCGTTTTGGTTGTTGATGGCGTGGCGAAAGAGGGGCATAGCTTGGTTTTGGTGACACATGGCATGGATGATGTGTTGCTTTGAAGAAGAAGGGTTGGCGTGGGCGAGGTTGAGGGAGGCGCAGGCTAGGAGGCCGTGCATGAGGAAAGGGTGTTGGTGAGCTAGTTTAGGGATTTGGGTTTGCCATAGGGCTGTGGTACTAACATCAGAGCCTATAGTTAGGCTTGTGTGGCTAATAAAGTACTGTAGCAGTTCATTTTCAGGTCTAGGTAGTCGGGAAAGAAAGGGGGTTTCATCAATATGTAGATTAGCGGAGTCTGGTTCGGGACTTGATGCCTAGGAAGATTGCTTAATAATGTTCTATAGTAATTTAGGGAAAGTAAAATGACAATACCTTTTTGCTTTCAGTTATGGTATCATTGATTGATGTGACAGGCCTCAAGATTTCCTGTGGTTTGTTATATCGAGGATCCGTAAAGTACCGCAACAGATTACCCCTGAAGAAAGTCTGTAAAGGAACAGGTTGCCAATCGAAGATAGCTTGACCTAAGCGTTCGTGCTCAACTGACCAATGGCTTTTCATCCGCTTCGTTGAGACACAAAGATGTCTACATTGTGGATGTTCGCATCGAAGCCCATCTTGAACTGGTAGTTCCGGGACAGGGAACTCTATTGGTTCCAAACAGCGGACTTTCTCAGCCTCATCTAATTCGAAAGATGAAATATAGTGCATATAAGGTTTTCGATTAGAACGTTGAATGTTGTGTATTTCTTTTAAGTGTCGTGCTATTGCGGCGGGTTGAATTGCGTATTGACATGCCGAGCAAATCACCACTTTGTAGGTGGGTAAATAATGGAGCAATTGCTGGGGTTGAATGACAGTAAATGTTGTCTGAACAGTTGTTTGCGAGCCCATTTCGAGAATAAAGAACGGCACCTGCAGCTCCCGATGAGCGTTGTCAAGATAATAGATTTAGGAAAGAGAGAACGGCACCAGCAGTATTGTCATATGGCGTTTATCATCTGCGTGGTGGTTGTCGGAGATAAAAGGAAATCGGGATTTCATATGAAGCAACCAATAGAAAGGTCTGTCCTTATGCCTGACCCACAAATTCATTTCCTGATCCACCAAAATATCCCTGTTGCGGCGTTCCTTAGCGGAACGGCACCGTCGATTTTTAGCCCAAGTCGTGAGGATCTCAAAAGGCGTAGACCGAACCTATTTTGAATATCTCAAACATGGACGAGATAGTCGCCAAACTGTGGCAAAATACCTATGATGCTATAACCAGGCGAGCACGATGCTTGCATCTCCTTCGATGCTCCGCTCTATATCCGATGATCCTCTCTCATCCGTTACTCGCGTCTTCGAAGCACCCCCTCTAACTCACGTATAAAGTGAGGTTTTCACTCCATACACAGTTGATCATTAAGATCCTGCAAGACATCTTCTCATACAATACTACGATATAAATCCTTCAAACAATCTCCTCAAAATGTCATATACTCGTTCAGTTTTGATCACAGGGGGAACAGCCGGTCTAGGCTATTACACCGCTCTCACCATTGCTCGTCAACACCCCGAATACCAAATTGTGGTTTCCTCGAGAACCGATCCAAACAATGCCGCAACGACAATCAATAACAAACTGAAGCAGAAGAACGTTATGTTCCTACCCCTCGATCTCGCTGATCTCTCCAATGTTCGTGCCTTTGTGAGAAATTGGGAGAGCAAGAAATTTCCACCCATCCAACATCTCCTTCTCAATGCTGGACTGCAATTCCCTAATGAATTGAGATTGACAGACGGTGGAATGGAAGCCACTTTTGCGGTCAACCATGTCGGACACGCTTTGCTCTTTCACCTCCTCTACAAGCATTTCGCAGACAATGCTCGCATTGCCATTACGAGTAGCGGAACACACGATCCGGCACAGAATAGTGGTCTGCCAGACGCAAAGTTCACAACTGCAGAAGATCTAGCCCATCCCCCACCGGATATGATTGAGATAGATGGAAGGCAGAGATATGCTTCGAGTAAACTAGCCAACATATTGTGGGGATATGCTCTGAATCGGCGGCTTGATCCTAGATCAGCCATAGCAAAGAAGCAAGTCTCGGTCGTGTTGTTCGATCCTGGTCTCATGCCGGGCACAGGACTTGCCCGGGAGTATTCAGCAGTTCTACGGTTTATATGGAAGAATGTCATGACACGGATGATTCCCGTAATGCGCATTTTAATGTTTGCCAATATCCGTAAGCTATTTGGGGAAAACCCCTTTCATTTCTTAGACATCCTCTTGATAATCTACTGAGATATTCTCATGAAACATTTACTAACTGCCGTGTTATCTAGACACGCCAAAGGAGTCAGGCGAGAATCTCGCGAAAATGGTGTTGAGTACTGATGCTAGTGAGAGTGGATTGTATTTTGAAGGCACTAAAAAGATTCCATCGAGTGTCGATAGTTATGATGAGAAGAAGCAAGAGGATCTTTGGGAATGGACAGTGAGGACTATCGCATCAAATGAACAGGAGAAAGCGGACTTCAATTCGTTGACTTAATGAGTGGGAGACAGGGGTCTGGGTGATTTTGCATGGATATGTATGATATAGCAAGTAATAAGGAGAGTCATGTGCACATATATAGACTTATGCTGCAGACAGATTGTGATTCAGAGAAGGATAAAACTAAAATGATGCAAGCAGGTTTACACACTATTGATATATGGGTGTCAAAACTAATTCTCCTCGCACGCTTGTCAGGCTTTAGAAGATTAGACACACTAGGGCAACAATGTATGATTATTAGCATTCTACTACTGTCATGATGGAAGATGCACCGTTTCCAATTTGTCAGCGATTTCTTGAGTCGTGGGCAAGGAGGTTTTCCAAGCAACTCCATCGCAAACCCGACCACGGTCAATCCAACGAAGTTCAGGTAACAGTTGACTTGTCACCCATCTCGCGGTTGTGGTATGTGTACTTCCATCACCGAAGGGCTCTTCAGTCTTCTCGACTCGTTCGCGATCAGATGTAGCAGTCTCCTTAGAACCCGGAATGACTGTTCTTCCTTCCGAAAGTGCTTGGAATATGATCAATTGGTCTTGTAAATGTTCATCTACAAGCCCCCCCTTCCTGAATTCGTTGTCTAAGTCGTCCACAACCTTCTGAGATATTTCTGTACTAAGTCTTTCCCAAGTTTTATGTTTCGAGCTCCGGTCGTAGAGCCAGTCACGACCGAATCGTAAGCCGGTCGTCGTATGGGCAACTAGAAGAGTATACATGCGTGCATTGTGCCGACTATCATCAACGAGGATGAAGTTTATTTCCGAGTCTGGGAATACAAGCCCAAGTTCGAAAGTCAGTGTCTTCTTTAAATCCTGTTGCATATCTTTGGGAACAATGATAGATACGTCGATTTTAGCTATTGTGCCGCGTTCTGTTGGCCATTGTGGTGCAACTAGAGAATTGTCTAGAGACACTGGGAAGACAGTGAACTTTGCTGAGCCTATTTGTCGAGTTCCATGAGACCATCCGCGAAACTCGAGTTTCCTGTCGACCTTTATGCCAAATCTTTCAAGGGATGGTAAAAGCACCTGGTCGATATACTCAAAAGACGGCGAGAAGCTAACATTCGTTCCTCCTTGAATAACAGCAGTGACAGGAGAGTTGTTATCGTCCGCTGCAAAGACAAGGAAGGGTAGTAGAGCTTGGAAGACGAGGAGAACACTCGCAGCAGAGTCTGCTTTAACCCTGATCTTTCGATTCACCAGTTGTGCCGGAGATGATTGAGGTTCAAAAACAATGGCCTTACTTCCCACGTAACAATCAGTCAGTTTTGCTGAAGTTGCCTCCGCGAGACATTGGATGCAAGCAAGATGTTGAGCCTTAAGACCTAGTGATTTGTTAATATGGAAGACCTGCAAAATGAAGGAAATCCGAACTAACCACCACCACCACGTTTACCAAATGACCTTCATAATGTTAGCAAGAAGTTTCTGAGTAAATAAATGCATGTCCATGTAAATACCTATTAGCACGAACGTTTTCAATTCGAACGGGCGTGCCGGTAATGGCAGCCAGCGAGACAGCAAGACGAACAAGCTGCCCACCACCTTCGCCAGTCCTTCCGTCAAGCTTTACGATATCTCGAAGCGTCATTTTCGCCACAATATAAATGATGTAGTTGTCGACGGGCAACTAGTCACGAGGATGTGCTATTTTTGTTGCTGCCTATTCGTTTGCTCGCCTTATTGACAGCCTCGTAGGATTAGTAGATGAGATCCCGGAAACCGAATCAATTGTGCTGTAAGATCTGCCCTCATCGACAATGGATTTGTTGAGGTTTTGAATTAACCATACGGTGCGATTGGGACACTGAGGCATTCATATTCCATTGGTTGTGAGTCATGTCGGCGAGTAAATAGCAGGAAGGCTGCGATTTTATGAGCTAGAAGACGGTGACGCTCGTTCTGAGTTTGTGACTACATAAATGTGAAGAACGGGCCAAAGCCAAGCCCGTCTCATCTGTCAGAGCGGCATATTGAATTCTCCTAGAGTGGAAGCGTTTCATCTAAGGCAATCCCTAGTACCTAACCCCCTCCTTTGCGCTACGTGGGAATTAAAGGAGAACATCGTAGTAAAATCGTCCTGGACAATATTTTCAACTCGAAATTCCCTCCATAGTGTTGTTGACTATATATCTTACGACGAATGCAAACTCTCTAGATGGCTGCTTTAGCAACGCAACTTTCCTTCTAATCGTGCTGCTCCAATGCTCCGCCCCCGCGTTATCCAGCCTTGGCGAACCATCATCACCTTGATCCGATCTTGACGGCCAGCCTTACCCGGTTGGCGTCTTCACATCCTTTTCGTAAACTGCCATCACTCATGGTCATGATGTTGATGTGCGAAGGTCGTGATACCCACTTATGCCTGTGCGACGACGAGACGAAAGCAGTCCCCAGGATAGCCTCCCCATCCCGAAGATGATGCGACAACTCTCCCATGCGAGTTCTTCCTCGAATTCAGCCGCGAGCCCGAAGAGTCGGTACAGCTTCTTTACTAAAAAGAAGCTATCGATCAGCGGGAACTTGCCACAAGATGCAAGCTCCGATAAGATATACAACGTAAATTCTCAGGACTCTTCATGCTCTACTATACTGATCATGCCAAAGCCCAACCATGCCGAAGACAAGATACCTACCTCTCCATTCCCGGACCTCGAACCGACTAGATCGCGATCAAGATCGAATGGACTCCCGTCTCCTGACCCATTCGTAGGCGCGATTCATGATACCGAATATTTGCATTTGAAGGAGAATATTCGCCGAATACGAAAGCTTCCGCCAGGTCCGGATGTGAGAAAGGTGGATGCTGTATGGGAGACATATAAAAAGGTGCGAGATGAATGTCTTCTACTGTGCCAGAGCTTGCTTCAGAAATCCCGTAAGTTCTTATACCTTGAGAAGTTGTACCTGGATTGGTGCTAAAGAGACTAGAAAATAATGGCCGTAGTGCCTCCATTGAATCCACCCTCGACCCTCTCGATACCCGATCCTCCTATAGCGGCTCCATGACGGAGACTGCTCTGCCATTCCATGTCAACGAGCAATGGCTAGCCGCAATTAAAGACTACAAGTCTCTCCAAGAACAAATGTTGGATAATTTGCGAACTGCTATCTTGGTGTCATACAAGAAGAATGAACCAGAAGCGTCGGCTCAACAAGTTAAGCAGTTCTTGGACGATATAAAAGTACGGAAGAACTTGATCGCAAAGTGGAGAGATGCCAGCATTCATGCTATGAAATCGGAGAAGACGCTATACTGGGAGCAGTTAAGAATTCGTTCTCTAAATTTTGATAGACTGAAGCTTGACCTACAAGCGGTTGAGAAGCTTTTCGGTGTTGCAGATGCTGGGGAAGCTCCAGACATGGCTATTCGAGAGTATGTTATCGCTAAACAAGGTGACACAATACTCGAGTTTGCAAACAAGGGGGCCGATATATATCCCATCTTGAGATTTCGCGTATCATCTCATCTACTGGCTGAATCTTCTGAACTCTTCAAACAGATGCTCTTACCCCATCAAGCAGACACCAACAACTTTTTGGAGACGCAAATTCCTCCATCACCCACACGTATAACTTGCAAAGATGGCATGGAGGTTAAGGTGTATCACATGCCCCAAATGGAACTCAACGAAAACGAAGCATTGACTATTCTTCTTCATGCAGCTCATATGCATAGAGAGAAGGTCCCGCGACAAATAGAATATCCGGTTTTTGTCAGTATTGCAGAGGTTTGCCTACGATATCGATGTACCTCTCCTTTGGAAATGCAAGTGGAATATCAGTGGATCCCCCAATGGCAACACATGATTGGGGACGACAGTCCGGATGGGATGTTGCTCATTAGTTTTGCTTTTGGAATGCGAAGGATCTTCACGAGGATGTCGAAAACCGCTATACTGAACTCACTAGACGATGAAGAGATTGATAGCAAACACCTTTGGCCACAGGCTGTCCGAGACAAGATAAAGGCTATCAGATCTGCAAAGGTTGCCCAAATTCATGAGTGCTGCACAAATGCAATTGAGGAATATTTTCGACCTCCATCAGAATATGCCGAACGTCGATCAAATGTGGGTTCTCTCCAGTTCACAACGACTCCTCGGTGTCCACGAGGATCGCATCAGTGCGATGCAACAAACCTGGGCTGGTTAATGCTTGTCTACAATGAGCTTCGTATACTCCCTGGAATCATGAATAAAGTTGGGTTTCGCAACTTGCCAGTTTCGCCACGTCGAAGCCTGAAGGAAATTGTCGACTCCTTGCGATTGATGCCTAGCGCTCCTCAGGTACACCCTGGAGTATGCGATTATGCACCGGCATTTAGAAGTGCGATCAATGATATATATAACAGTATTACAGGTTTGACGCTACGGGATATCACAGGCCGTGATGGCTGGGCTCTGTCTAAGCATGCCGGGCCCAGTGAAGATCGACACGAAAACAATCCTGGCGATATGGCGGAATTGGAAGCTCCTTACAAAGGTCGAAGATCAAGAAGAGAGGCCGCCATTTCCAACGAGGATATCAGCTTTCGCATTTTATCATATATAGATGATCTTGAGCATTTAACAAATGCCGCAATGATTGATAAATCGTTCTACCGTGCTTACAAAAGGAACGAAGCTTCTCTACTGAAAAATGTGGTAAAGGCCGAAAGACGAAGGACTCTTTCACACGTCAGTCCTGACCTATCAAGTTTTCGTGATTCATTTAAGACGAATACAGTGGCCCCGAGTCGCCTGAATGGGAGTGCAACGGTCCCTGAGTCGTCTAAATTTTTGGTCACAGATAAACCAAAGGTAGAAGCTCCGCTCAGAATTGACACATCCGGAGGCTACAACCTTTACGACGCTTCGCCTACAGTCTCACCATATGTCTCTTTCTCTGATGATGTACCAATTTCAGCCGAAGAAGCAGACAGAATACTTTCTGCACATCTTAATCCCCAAGAAATCACATCAAACCCGCGGCCAGGCTGGCATGCACCTGAAGCCACAGAAAAATTTCTCCTCGAGGAGGTATCTCACACAGGGCAGAAAATGAGATTGAAAAGAGGAAGCGCGACACATATCGAAGATAAGGCTCGAATAATAGAAGACGACAAGAACAAACATTTACGGCATGAGAAGGATATGGCCTTAGGCCTGAGTATACATAAGTAAGGTCATGACCGAAGGAACCTACTCTGACTTTCTAGTTCACAAACTGCAGCAAGGCGTTTCGGCAATAGGTATGGGTATAGGTTGGGTACAAATCATGATCTAAACCAGTTGATCATATGATGGCGCATTATACCCATCGCGCATTTGGGGAATTGTTGGATAAACGTCACTTCGCGTGTGTTTGGATATGATATGTGCGATACGCCATATGTTTGCATATACATAATTCATGTGTAATTTGATATCCTAGATACTTAGTAGTGCGAACATCGAATAAAAATAGCATCAAAAATCAAACAGAGAAACTGAGAGCAAACTTACTCTATCAGATTTCCATCTGGATCTCGGCAATATACACTTCGTAGCTTTCCTCGCGCTCCAGTTCTGTTCACTATTCCTTCGTCGGCAGGCTCGGAACCGAGGTCTACCATCTCAACACCAGAAGAGGTAAGACGTTTCCTGACCTCTTTCACGTCATCAGAGGTGAGGAAACATAAATCGGCGCTTCCTTGTTTGACGTTGAGGGCTTTGGGCTCGAACTCCTGCTTTAGATCAGTATTCTCATTCATTATTTCTCACACTCCCCTTACCCCCCCTAAAAAGAGCTTTTCCCATTTTATTTTTACACCCATCCCTTCACCTCACATCACAATTAAATCAAAGAGCAAACAGAAGGCACACACCTTCCCCAAAGCATGTAAATTTATCTTCTGCTCGCCGAAGACTAGAGAATATCGGGTGATATCTGGCGTAGCAGCTGACACAAAGCTCTCTCCTCGCATCCCTAAGTTCTCCTCGTACCATTTTATTGTCTTTTCAATATCCTTTACTGTTAACACTAGATGGTCGAGGGATGTTATGGTTGCTGCCGGTGCGAGTGCCATTTTCCAAGTTTGTGTAAATGTGAAGGTGTGAGAATTTGAAGTAAAGAGCGTTTGAGGGAGAAGGAATAAAAAGATTATATGTGAAATTCAAGAGAAGAATGTGAAAGTAATGAACAAAAAGAGATAGGTGGGAAGCGATGATGCTAAAACTAGCCAATCAGCGTGCCCAAAGTGCCCCGCCGAGGCTACCATTTTTGTTTTGGTCAAAAGAAAATCGATAGCTGACAACACAGCTCATCAACAACAGTAACGACGATGAGCACACCACACACGATGAGCGCACTTCAAAATGGACAGTCGTTATAGTGGGCGCTGTAATGCGAATCATCCTTCAAATTACAACAGCGCCTTTGATTACGAAACTCGTGATCAATATCCTGAAGAAATCGAAGAGCAACGGCGAAGACAAGACGAAGAATTAAAACAACATCGGGAAGAAAGAAAACAAGAAGAAAATAAAAACACCATGGCATCGTGGATATCTCGCATTGCGGGAACGAAAGAAGCACAATTCGCAGCTACTGCAGTAGTCTCTGGCGCTGTGGTCGCAGGCGCGATATTGGGATATCAGCATGCTCGAAGGCAGGAACGGGTGGAGGATTTGAAGGGGAGCATTCCTGGGTGGGGAAGTGAGAGCGCGAAGGTAGGAGTTTCTTGGAAGAGAATTAAATATTAACTGGACTAACGAAAGAAGTGAAGCTCACAGATTTTGGCTCCGCGTCGACGGTACTTAGTAAGGAGGATGAGAGAAGCGCGAGACTCGCGGAACGAGCACAAAAGGGCGACTATGATGATGGTACAGTCTTACCGCAAGAGATTTAAGAATTGCTGAGGCTAAAGTGAAGACAGAGCTCATCCTTGAACAACTTGCGCGAAACCGGGTCTTCCTAACAGACAGTGGCTTAGAGAGACTTCGATCAGCATTCATAATAGTAGTTGGATGTGGTGGGGTTGGATCACATTGTACAGCGGCACTCGCAAGATCCGGTGTTTCTCGTATACGGTTGATTGATTTCGATCAAGTTACGCTATCGTCGCTGAACCGACATGCTGTCGCAACGCTGGCGGATGTTGGTACACCAAAAGTTCTATGTTTAAAAAGACGACTCCAACAAATCACTCCTTGGGTACATTTCGACCTATGCAACGAACTATACAGGCCGGAAGCTGCAGAAAGACTACTAGGAAAATGGGAAGGTCGAAAACCAGATTACATTGTGGACGCAATAGACAACATCGATAGCAAAGTCGCTCTGCTGGAATATTGCTACAAGAACGACCTTAAAGTTATCTCATCAATGGGAGCAGGCTGCAAATCGGACCCAACCAGGATATTTATCGGTGATATCTCAGCAAGCACAGATGATCCTCTCTCCAGATCAACACGCCGACGCCTTCGCGCCACGGGTATATCGTCAGGCATCCCCGTCGTATACTCTACAGAAAAACCAGGCCCAGGAAAAGCCCAGCTTCTCCCTCTCCCAGAAGAGGAATTTAAGAAGGGTTCAGTTGGGGACCTTGGTGTATTACCAGATTTCAGAGTTAGAATTTTACCGGTCTTGGGCACAATGCCAGCGGTATTTGGTTACGCGGTTGCGAATCATATTATTCTGAAAGTTACAGGCTATCCAAACGAGTATTTGCCTGCGAAGGGGAGAGAGAAAATGTACGATACTATCCTAGCTCAACTTCAAGGCTACGAGGAAAGGCTAGCACGCGCAACTACGCCTGGAGAGGATGCACAAGGTTTCAAACTTGGTATTTCCGCAAATGACGTTGGATACGTGGTTGAAGAGGTATTCAGAGGGAAAAGTGTCATTAGTGGTATCCCGACCAGACTTGCTCTTGTCAGGTGGCGAAGGCCAAATCCAGGGAGTACGATGGACTTGAGTATTCCGGGACAGAAGAATAGTAAGGTGAAGTTGGGTGAGTTGGTTTGCATGACAAAGGAAGAGGCGGCAGTGCATATGAGAGAAGTTGTGGAGGGAGACAGAGAAGTGGGGAGTTTGTATGATAGGGAGATTGTGGAATTAGTTGAGCGGAGGCTAAGGGAGGAAGGGGAGTTTGAGAAATATAGATGATAGAATTTCTCTACTTCAACCCTGATATTTTGAATGTCGCTTCATTTTAGTCGTGATTGCCAAGAACAGTGACCACAAGTGTGGAAGCACCTGTTCATGGCCTTTTTCAATTATCGCGCCATCAATTATTTTTTCACGCATGAAGTGGTGATGTGGCTGGCGCTTCTGCCTTTCGTGGCTGGTCATAAGAAAACCACTATTGGATTTGTTTCTTTCACTTCTTGGCATCTGCAACCTCGGGAGAGATATCAGTATGTTTGGTCTCATTTTCGTCCTATCTGCCATTCAGGGACTCTATATAAGAAGTTGTTGGGCTTGCCATTATTTGCAAGGCGTACCTTGCTATCCGGAAACTCTCCTGTATTCATAATGGGCCAACCAGAGGACTTACCGGCCCATCTACATTATTCCCAGAGTCTACTTCCACCAAAGAAACATCACACACCACTTCAGAAATGGTTCATCTCCCTTTCCATACTTTCTGTTATTCTTACCATCATCGCAACAGCTTTGATTGTGATAATCTCAAATGGCCAAACAGTAAAGGAATGGAAAGTCCGACCATCAGTTATCCTAGCCATCCTTTCATCCTTTATGGGTGTCGTACTGTCTTATCTATTGTCTAATGGCATTGCGATCACTTGGTGGCATGCTGCCGGAAAGGGCACAACTGTTGAACATCTTCACCAGATGACTAATAAGGCGATCCTATTTCAACCATACCAGTGGTCAATAAAGCTCTTCGCGGATAGAAGCTTCACTTCTGTTGTGCTTGGAACCCTTGTTATCAGTATCACTACCTTTGCGGTTGGACCTATGGTACAACAGTCCACGAGGACGCAGTCGTCTATCCTTACCACAGAAGGCCTTCAACTCAAGGTCAATATGCTTCAGAAGATTCCAGACGGACTGGCGGGGTCTGTCCTATCCCAGCAAAGTGGAATATCCGCAACTTTTGATCTCACTGCCGCAGCAGTGCGGTGGTATCGCAACGACACTATCAATAACACCGGCTCGGACTCGAGTTATTCCTGCAATGGGACATGTCACGGCATAGTTCAAACTCCGGGAATCTCGGTCGAATGTTCTACTAGCACTCAGAAAATCGACCTATACAGCGCAGCAGCAGCAAATCAGTCGCTTTTCCTTCTAGCCTTTAACCTTGCCCAAGATACAGATGGCCACCCGCTCATAAACTTCACATCTCAATACTCATCCTCAGTGGACTCGTCATGCGAATCAACAATTGTCACAGATACATGCTGGGTCTATGCCGCGACCACAAAACAACCAATTACCATTGAAGGCTCGAGCATCAAACTCTCTCCACTCAACATCTCTGACCTCAACTCAACCGAACGCACCTACTCCCAAGGCGATATGCCTCTTGCACGAGATGGTACAAGCACCGGCCCACTAGGTGGACTAATGTATCTCGTAAATACATACTTTAAATCCTACTCCAGCATCGCGTATATAAATGGCGTTAAAAGCATGGAGACGCGAGGCACAGCGACAGAAACATTCTACATCTATTCTAATCTCGTCAACGGGACGCAAGGCTGTCATTGGACCTGGCGTTCGCCTACCGTCGCTGTTCTGAACGCTATGTCTGAGACCCTCTTCCGTCTTGCTATGAATAGCAATTCGGTTGCTGGGACGAAGGTACAGGGTAATACTACTCGGGTCCCACAGGTTTTCGATGTGAGGAAGCTGAATACGGAATTGGTATTTAAGAGCGATTATAGATGGTTAGTTGCTGCGCTTGTGGTTGAAGGACTCGCTTTACTGGTTGTGCTGGGTTTGGTGTGGGGACGTTGGAGATTGAAGAGGGAGGTTACCCTAAGTCCTGTGGAGACATTGCAGGCTTTCGTTGGTTTGGGAATTGGTGAGAGGGAAGGGGAGAGAGATATCAGCGCCGATGATATGGTGAAGAGCTTTGGGGCGGAAAGGGTTAGATATATACCGGAGATGCATTGACTTGGCATTGCGGCATAAGAGAGTTGCGGCGTTGTAGTTCGAGTTGCATTTGGATTCGGATTCATAGAATAGTTTTATTGGGTAAAAGGAGTTGATAGGAGTGATCAACACATAATAATAGTTGTAATGTGTATTCGTAGGTGGCTATTGTTTCTCTCTGAAGGGGAGATTATCACTGTCTAGGAAGTCAACTTTGACACGAAACGAGCGACTAAGCTTAGAGTATCACTGCCTGCTGTACGGCAGCTTAAAGGCAGGTCAACTCATCTCTTCATTGCCGTGGCAGGTACGAACACTTGCGAGGCTAAAAGTGTTACTTGAGGACATGTATTTCCTTTTAGCTATTGGAAATATTATGAAACTTTGAAGTGATTTCGCATGTTTAAGCCGAAATTGCGAATAGTGATGGTCTCTACGTCATTTGACATTCCGGGACTTAGGAGCTGAAGCCAGAACAGCATGAGACTCACTTCCTCTTTGGACATTTTGACAAAGAAATCAGGTTCAGTCAATAAGGGCTATCCGTCGGTGGCTGAATACAGCTTATTCGTGAGATGGAGTATTTAAGCTCGTCAAGCCGAATTTGTAATCTTACACTTAGTTACATCAGTTCATAACTATAAAACCATTTCGAGATACTTTCGAGATATTTTCGCTGTTAAAATATTAGAAAAGATTTACAGAAACAGTGCCCTCTTTGGCAATCAGATCGTTGTCGGTCCCTGTCCAAAGTCATATTGTGTAGTGCTACAGAGCACAATTTCATACCAAGGAATGATTGATGAAATGCTATTGGGTTTGAGAGAATCAGCTCTGACCTCCATATGAATGAAAAATCCGAAGCTTGTCGCATTCTATTAGTAAAGTGGAAGAACAATGACGAGAAAGAATCCTTACAAATTGGACAAGTCGTTATGGCTGTTGAGTCGAAAGCGAAATCAAGGGGACTTCTCGAAGGCTTCAAGTTCGTGAACGATGCGGGCTATGGGAAGAGTGTACTAAATAGATACGGGTAGGAATATGTTGAATATATAATGGACGTGACCGCACATGATTCTAACGGATTTCTTGTATCAAAATGAGAGTAAATATAAAGCTTGATATTGTAGTCTAAAGTCCCTAGGGAGTAGTAGATTTTGGGCTCTTCGCAACTTCTGACCATCTTATAATAGAAACAAGTGTGGAAGAAATGACGGAAATAAATCTTATGTGAAATTGTCATTTAAACATTGTTGACGTTGTTCATGCTGCTGACGTAAATTTGGAAGAACAATCCAGGGACCCGCAATTTTAGCTCAGGGGTAGTATTAAGCCTAATTCTTCTTAACCTTCTCTTGTTCTTTGAATTGTTAGGCTTTTATACGTTATTTTTCTCCTTTCAGCCAAGTGAGTTTCTTCGTGCACCATAAGCTGATAGTATGTTCTAACGTCCCGGCTATGTAAGAGTAAAATGTCTGGAATAGTGTTGGACGTGAATTGGATCCCTCGAGCTGGAAACTGGCCTACAGGCGCCACAGGCTTCTTCTGTGGAACTGTCCCCTTCAACGATGCAGCTTGCATGAGCTACACAACAACGAATATCGGATATAACCAACCTTCTACCTTTGCCTCGTGCTGCAACGGTCCTATCGTTAATATCACGGCTCCTGTCACCGACAAGTTCAATCCCTCCTACGGCGCATCATGTCTTACATACTGCCCAGTCGACCCTGCGCGACAGCTGGTGCCAGACAGCTTCGGGGATTACTGGTACTGTCTCTCGAATACTACAGCTGATAGCATAGAGATTTGGAGTGAGTCAAAAATCATGGGGAGTGTCACTTGTGGGTGGGCCAACACATCGAGACATGATCAATGTGAGATTAGCGTCAGCATTGAGAAAAGCGCGTACTCTTCTAGTGCGTCGAAGTCGCTGTATTCTGCGATGGGAAATACCACAGCCATTGCTACTATAACATCAACAAAAACTTGGCCTTCCTGCCCAGCTCAGACAACCGCTTCTACGACTTCGACGCCAACTCCTACATCGACCAAGTCGAATGCGAAATCCATAACACGAGATGGAAGTTTGATATTAACCTCAATCCTAGTGGCCTCGTGGAGCTTGGGAGTTCTTTTCCTAGGATAAGTGGCATTGGGGAAAATACCATCAGACGGGATCAGTGGTCGTTTCGAAATAGTAACCAAGCACGCGACTGAATTGTCTTTGGATGCTAGTGTCAACTTTATTCAATCCTCACTGAAGAAGAGTTCCATGCGGAAGGGTCATGTCTGCCTCCGGTGTTTTCACCGTGGTTGAGACAGAGACACGAGAAGCCGAAATTCTAGATCTGAGAGTAACATGGATCTGTTAGAGTGCATTGCGGAGAATGTGTATCTGAGGTAAGTGGGAACAAGGCGTATTTGGGGATCAGCCTCTGTCCCTGATCACGGTCCATCTTGACATCAATTCGAAATTACAGTGTTGAAAGTCTGATGCTGGCGGCAATGGGCTATCGCCACAGTGGACACGGTCGGGTGGTCAGTGAGTATTGCAGCGAATTGTTTCCTGCTAGAGATAGTTCTAGCCGTTATTGAGAGCGTTAATATTATTGCATCTTGGCTAAAATAAGAAACAGTTCCGCCATGTGGGATGCATTCTCCGCAGGGAGGGTTTGCGGCTGACAGGCAAGCCAAGAGTGATTTGCACGATCAGGAACCATCATGCTGAAGCTGCAAAACAGCACCGACCATTTCGTAATACCAAACATTAAGACAGTAAAAATCATTTCCTTCAGAATTAATCATGTATCTACATTCGCCCATCGATTTCTATAATGCAAGACATTTCTTATTAAACTAGTTTCATGTCCAGGCGACTTGATCTTGATTTTCCTTCTTGGACGGGATCTAGTGTTCTGATTTCCTGACTCATGCATCGTCCAATTAGGGTGGTTGTAAAGTGCCTTATGTGCACCACCTCACGCTCTCCCAACATCCTGGAAATGGCAGACGCCTTTTCACTCTTTCTCGACCTAGCCTTCCAAACTCGGAGTCTACCTTCGGAAAAAGTAAGCTTGCCAAGATGTATAAGAGTCGCCAAGGGCCCCAGCTGATTGTTCAGTGGTTAGGATATCGTATTCTTTATGTTCAAACTCTTGGGGCATCTTCTTCATCGACATCTTGGCAAACTAGGTAATCGATCCTCCCGAACATCTTTGTAGATGGCTGGATACACATGGCTGTTTGCGGCGAGGCAAATATCTGCAAGTGAGTGAGGAGGTGAGACGTGCTATTTGCACAGCGGGAGGGACGAGCTGGAAAAGGATGGGGAACAGGTATATACTTGCCGAGTCCCGGCCTGAAATTTCCTAATCCTCACAATTTACTTTGATTAATATCCGGTCATCTGGGAAATCGTGGGAAGATGATGCTCTCACCTCTTTTCGTGCTCGTTGCCATTTGCCTTGGCACGGCATTTGCTCAAGTTCTACCTTTCACTGTAACGGGTTATCTAGAGAGGTAAATAATGGCCATTTTATCCTCCAAATGCTTTTTACAGTCAACTAACGACTTGGAGTGCTTCCGCAAATGCTGGTACTGATGTACGCCGAGGTGGCTCCGTCACAATTTCGGGGTTCACTATCAAAATTCCGGACAATTTACTCGTCGAATTCCCAGCATTGATGGTTCCTTTTGCCGAATTTACAGGGGGGAATCGAGGTGTACCGTTCAATGAAGTTTCAGTATGTTTACAGACCACCTAAGTCTAGTAATCACTTTCTAACGGCTTCAGATAACGGGCAATATCGTTGGAAATGATATCATTGCTGGACAAATGGCCATCTCTCAACTTGATCTCGCCGCTGCTACCGGTATGGTCGAGGCACTATTCCCCGACGGACGTATTAAGATAAAAAATGGCCCAACCCTTCGCATTAATGACCCGAATGCCAAGTACAGCAAAGGATATACTGCGATTCCGTTCTTTACGGCAGACGATGAAAACCCATCAGTTGCAAGTTTCAGTGGTGTTCCCATGTGCGTCCCTCGAGGAGCTGGCGATGTAGACTGCCCCGACTCAAATCGACCTACGGGATTGACAAGTTTGTGAGTAACTAATTCGGTGTCGCACGATTTTCATTGCTGATAGTACTAGCCCTCTTCCGGACTACAAACACATGGTTCCTATAAGAGTTGGCGATTATCTTGAGTACTCTGGAATCCAAGCAGGTGGCGAAACAATATGCTACTCGATTGTCGTGAACATCGACATTACAACCAGTGGTGCCCAACCTGGATTCGTGAGGGTGGAAGATGCACTTATAGGTGTAGCTGATGCAAGTGTTGCTGTTGAAGCCGCAAGATACAGGGTATTTTAACCAATGCTAGTTCGTAAACTTTTGCTGATAAAAATAGTTTGTTGGGCTTGCCTCGCGATCCGACTTGCCAATTACTATCTGGGCTATCGATCAAGATCCATGCACTGGAGAAGAGAAAGACCGCCTTATTGCAACTGGAGCTGTTGTCCCAAGTGCCCGAAACAAATGGGTCATCGATATTCCAAAGCTTACCAATATCGGTCTTTACACCCGCAATTATCGCATCAAGATCGGAGACAATGTTCTTACCACCTCGGATGGAATTGATGCTGGACAATACGTACAACCTGTGACTGAGTGGATTTTCCCTGAGCTGGTCACTCCAGGCGGCGCACCACCTCCTCTTGATTTCTCCAACATTGGTCCTCTTAGAAATGGTTTTGGTCCCGTTACGCCCGGAGGACCAGTTTTCAAGCAACTTAACCCTTGGCCAGGAGCAGCAGCACCAACACCTATCCGAACCGATTGCCCTGACCCTGCTGTTGGTCCTTCCACACCGACAACCACACCAATAACTGGCCCTGTTACTCTAGTTGCCGATGCTGGTGCAGATCAGGTCGCTCGTGGAGGTCTGTTTATTACTTTGACTGCCGCTCAGACAGCACCAAACATTCCTACCACTGACCTCGCTTTCAAATGGGCTCAAATTTCTGGCCCTACAGCAGGTGTTACGCTCACTTCGCTTAATACTCCAACAACCGGCTTTGCATCCCCACTTACCGCTGGAGTCCGCGAGTTTACTGTTAACATCACTCACGTTCCATCCGGCTCCTTCGCCATTGACACTGTCAAAGTGACATCCGACACAACATCCAAAGACCACCCTGTCATCAATAGCTTAACATGGGCAACAAGACAAAGTGGAACAGCTACCGCTTCGGCAACCACCGATCTCGTCGACGCTGCAGGCTCTATGAGGATCAGCTTCAACGGTGGTGCACAGCAACCTATGGTTCGAAGTAGCACAGCCAATGGAAAAGCGACATATACTTTCAATCAACGGAATATTCCTACTTTCACTACGGCGAGAGTGTTTAGCTATATTAATAATGTTGTTGTTGATGCGGCGGGGACGGCTAATACTGGACCTGTTACACCAGGATAGGGATTGATTCTGTGTTTGAATTAAGCTTGGAGTTTTGGACATGATATGAGCGCTTGCTATTTTCTGATGATAACGATATAGTTAATACGGTATATAATGCTGGAAGATATGATATACGAGGTAAGACTCCTATGGTATAGTAAAATAATGGTGGGATATATATCTACACTAGATGTGATCAAAATTTAAAAATTACATTCCTTCAGATAAATTTGTCCTTGCATAGTGCAATTCCCAAATCAATCGTTAAGTGTGGTTGGCCATTTTCATGCGAAAAAGGCCATGTCGCGCCCCAGGTAGGATAAAGTAGCCCCTCCTAAGGGTGGCTTTATCCTTCACATCTTCTACCCCCCTTTCCCACTTTACATTCGTTTCTTGTCGTTTTCGCTTGTTATCTAAATTGGAGTTGCAGTTTCCTCCCAGCAACAGTTACGAAGACATCCGGACAGTAATTTCTCGCTTCACACTAGTTATATCCGAGCCTAAGCCTAGCTGATTCAATTGAAACCTCCCTCTTGATACTCTCCTCACTAATAACTCTATTGAGTAATGAACGAAATCCTGTTGATTTAGAATAAGTCACTAAACCTCAAATCCTACAATTCCTAACTAAATGTTCAGCTAATAGTAATCGCATCTCGCCTTAGGCATGGCTCACAGGTGGGTCACCATTGAAGAAGGAACAAGGCTATTTGAATCAGATGAGTCAGTATCAATGAAAGAGCGGATTATCTAACATCGACTCAGCTACAACAGCCAGATATAACCTTACGTAGGTGACCTTTATAAAAAAAGAAATGGAAATAGGAAAGGCATCATTTACAAGTCACCTGATTAGGCTCTCTGGCTTCGTTACTGAACTGCGCTGGCTACTTTAGAAAGTGCGGTGATTTCACGGTTTAGATGACAACATCTTGGGTGATGAGTGAATAGTGAGAAATGAAATTGGGGAGTGCATCGCTACAGAGACTTTCCATTGGTTTCGTTTGGTCAGAGGAGAATTTTGCTCCCAGCACTACTATTGCTACACCGTCGTTGTCATCCTTTCAGATTTTACCTTTGATATCATTGCTTTCCTCCCGTTACTCGATTGGTATCACTCGCTTCATTAATTATAACCGTGCTGATTAGATGCGTAAACGGTAAGGAAGTTTTTTCCGTTTCGCTTCACAGGTTTCTAATAGTGGACTAGGCTTATGTGAGGCGTTTAAAGATCACGGCTCGGCGATGGATACCCATAGGGCTCTTACTGAGAATGGAAATGATGGAAGTGTGCGTAACTAGCTGCTTGATTGGTTTACAGAGGGCATTGGGGCTGGCTGTAGAAAACAAGGGTAGATACGACACTTTAGCATAAGGCTGGAGGCTCCCCTTATAGGAAACGAAAATAGGAAAAACATCAACAACAAGGCTCTCTACTGGCATCGGCTATCTTTGGCTCTCTAGCCTGGTGTCAAAAAGTGTGGTGCATGCAACGGCTTGGTTGATCCGCCCCAGGGGATAATCAATCTTCTTGGCATAGATCACTTCCGTACCGATATGCGCTAATCCTAATTAGTATTGACTTGTACGGCGTAACAACATTGCATAAATTGAGCTTAGTTAGTTTATAATATTAAAAATCAACCGCCTTTACAATCGCTCCTTCTTTTGCTACCATTAGATTATACGATAATAACCTGCCTCTGTAACAAGCCTCAATCAGAGAATTACTTTGATATAACGAAGATTGAGGCACGGGTTCTATTTATCACTAGAGCTTACTCCCAACAAGGTAGAATCTTGACACGTATTTTATAGAAGCACCACTACACTCTACAACTTGTCGGATTGAATTCCTAGGTCTTGGCGTGCACTTTGACACGGTACCCAACAGCACAATTAAGTCTCTTAAGAAGCTCCTGGGATTCTCTCGTTTAAATCTACATCCCATTACGCAAGAGGCTGTCCTCATATCAGTTTCTCATTCGGCACTGTGCTGAAGATCAGCCATAACGGGGACCCCTAAATTATGGCACTATCAGCATCCCATAGCAGGAGACGTGACAAGCCCATACTGAGCTGCAATTTCTGCAGAGGACACAAGTCAGTTGGCCCCTTTTGGTGATAGAATGGCGCATGTTAAAACTTTTGCAGACTTCGTTGCGACAGACAGTCTCCTTGTAGCTCTTGCGTACGACGCGGCAAGCATGCGGAATGTACCTACAGCACTTCAGAGCAAGAGCGAAAAGATGCCATTGACTACCGACCTTATGCCCGAAACCAACAGGCCCGTCAGAGAGTTGCCCGCCTTGAAAACCTCGTTACGGAGATGAGAGAAATGGAGCACCGCTCACGCCAGCCATCTGACGATAGATCATTATCAAGTGAACTTCTCAACAACCCTGTACCACCTCTTGCTCCTCTCGATGACAACACAATAGGTAGCATGGGCAACTTGAGTCTTACTGATAATCACGAAGTCTATGTTGGCAGTTCCCATTGGGTCACGATATTAGAGGATGTAAGTTGCGTTTACGAGAAGTCTGCCGCGAGTAAGTTGATGACGATATTTTCAGATCCGACTCCTAAAAGATGAGCTATCCGATGAGTACTCGGATGGCACTACTAGTCAAGAATCCGCCTCACTTAGCGCTGGCTTGATGGGTAGACCACCACCCACTCGGGTCTCTCTCCTTACTAGTATCACCTGTCTTCCGAAGGAGCAGATTCTGGCCATGATACCACCACGGAAGGTAACCGATAGACATGTCTCCCATTTCTTCAATACTTTCGATTTAGCCCCTAGTAAGTCTCGGGATTAGTACCTAAAATATCGTCTCGTCACTTGCTGATATTACACTGCGAGCTTGTAGTCATTCTGCACCGGAGGAAATTCCTGGCAGAGGTAAGGAACTCGTGTAACCGCTCTTACTTTACATGCTTATTTTGTGTGTAGTATGCAACCTTTTGGGTGAATCCTTCAGCTGCCCCCATCATGTGGGTTGGACTCCTGTTCAGTGTCTTGAGCATGTCTGTATTCCTCCAACAACAAGATGTCGGAGCTCTTGGCTTTTCAGCCGTGGAGTCACAAGACATGTTGGAGACTTATCGAAATCTCACTATCCACTGCTTGGTTGCTGGAGACTATCTTCAGCCAAATAGGTACACCATAGAAACGTTGACTTTACATTTTGCTGTTGACCAAAATGTGAACCACGATACATATATCGGCAACTGGGTTCTGATCGGCGTCGTCATCCGGATCGCCTTGCGTATGGGACTGCATCGCGACCCATCCCACTGGCCAAATATTCGACCATTGCAGGCAGAGCTTCGGCGACGGATCTGGATCTCTCTATACCAGATGGATTTCTTTACAAGCACACAAATTGGACTGCCGCGTATCATCAAAGACTCTCAATGTGATACACGTCCCCCGGCACACCTGTTCGACGATGACATTGGTTTCGAGCATGATGAAATCCCACCCCAGCGACCATTCACAGATCCTTCTACACTCTTGTATATTATACAAAGGAATACCATCATCAAAGTAGCAGCAGAGATATATGATGCGACTGAAGCAACACTGCCATCGTCCGCCACCATTGTGGCACTAGGTAACAAGCTTGAAATGGCCGTCGATGCCTTACCCACATGGCTAAAGTATACGTCGCTCGAGACATCGATTGCCGACAGCCCTGTCACAATAGCGCACCAGATGACCCTGGACGTACTCATACACAAGGCTTTTTATCTCCTCTATCGACGAAGCTTTGTGAAAGGTTCCGTGGGAGGAGAAAGCACAAAAGCTAATGAGCTATGTATTAGAGCTGCTTTGGCGATTCTGGAGCACCAGCGAAGAATGAGCGAAGAGACTCAACCCGGAGGCCTCCTGTTCGGCATTCGCTGGAAGGTGGTCTCATCGCTTAATCATGAATTTCTGCAGGCTACGATGATGCTATGTTTTGCTTTGAACAGATTCAAGGAGGGGCGCGTTAGTGCGACGAATTCTTGCAATTTGTATAGGCATGATGATATCTTAAAAGCTTTGAACACCGCAAAAAGCCTGTGGGAGAAGATTTCCAACCAATCCGTAGAGGCGAGAAGAGCAGCAAAAGCCATCACAACCGTGCTGAAACAAGATTTGGATAAATCAAGCGCGCCTAATTTGTCAGCTACAGATACTAGGGAATTTGCATCAGTGCTTGATCAGCCTATTGGCATTGATCCCTCTGTGGGATTTTTTGACCAGATGCCAGGAATAGCCGCACAAAGCTACCCTGACAGCTTCGACTATGGCCAACACATGGCTATGGATCCTTCTTTTTTTGCAATAAATTACGACGTGGCGGCATTCGGAGGCTCGTTGGACGATTTCAATTTCCTGACTGAGCACGCAGAAGAGAATCGGGCGGGATGTAGTGAAGCTGTGTTAGCTGCCTCAGATTCTTTATACCCGGACACCACAACTTGAAAAAACTATTTCATTGAGTATAGTAAGACGTTACTCAAACCGGCAATCTCCTGCCCATCGAATTATTCAATCTCGGATCCTTCTGCTGTCTGTTGTTTAATATTTGCTTTCGTTTGGTTGATCTTGATGAATTTGATGATTTTTTCTGTATGATTGAGCTGATCTATTCTCCGAGAAGGGATGCAAGGTGCAGAGACCAGCTTATCCTCTGTGGTGGGCCTTTTCTTTTCCGGAAATATGATTGCTTAACAAACAACTTCTTCGAGACCTTACGTTTGCGTCCGCGGTTATATCCTTACACTTATTCTTTCCCTGTTGGTGTTAAGAGGTGGATCGTCAGCTAATGCCCAAATTGAAACTATCCCACTATTTTGCCCCTCCGTCTTGTGCTTACATCGACAGCTCTGTTTTTGTTATTATTTTCTTCTTACTTATATTGTTAATCGAACGCACTACCTTGATCTACCATTCTCTGACAATTGACCATAGCCATAACAAGATTAACTGACGTTGTTCGCTTCCTCTGATTCCTTATGTTTGAGTCACCTCGGCTCTTGCCCTCAATAGTTTGCGTATCCCGAGGATCCTTGGACCGAGGGTTCTCCTTATTTTTCTCAGCAATGCGCTACGCCATGTGAAGGACACCTATGAATATGTACATTAATATCAAGATAACGAGGTCCCCATACCGAGCGATTTGGGAACAACATCAAGTATTCTGTCTCTCTAAATTCTGCAAACTCAAAGGTACCCACGAACCATTTGAACTTGAAAGCTGCTTTGACTTAGATGGTTTAAATCAACTATTTAAAAAGAACCTATAGTGGAAACCTCTAGTGCTTACACTCTAAGACGGTGTCCTAGGAAATAACCGAGGTTTAATTGTCTCAAGAGAGAGGAAAGGACGCAAAGGTGCCAGGTTCAAGCCGAGGAAGCAAGTTCAGAAGCGAAGGTAAGTGAGATATTGAATCGGAGAAATTTAGAGGGCGATCAAATTGGATAGTGATAATAAGCACGAGTAGGAAAAAGAGTAGGACAAGGAACCCTAGTCCCCTGGAGAAGGGGAAAATACGCTCGCAAGATATATTCTAAGTCTACTTTTATATTTGGTTCCGAAGATGAGGGAAGAGGAATGTGCGGTTGAAACAACAAGAACCTACAAGGTCCTAGCCATAGCAGTATTAATATATCTGCATTTTGGTAGACTTATAAAATCATCTTACAAGTCCATAAGTTTTTGGACCTCTCACGGCCCGTACATCAATTATTAAAATTTCCCAATCCGCAGCAACCCATTAAAAGGAGATGAACCAATGCGATACTGATAAATAGATGGTACAGACCAAAGGGAGCTCTCAGCTCCAATCACCGTCTAGAACTGTTGGTTCACCACGTTCGTGGGCCTCGAGCAGGCCGTCTATGGTCCAAGGCTTGTAAATCTGAAAAAAATCAACTTATGCTATTTCAACTTGAAATGAAGGGTAAAGTGAGTGCCATGACTTACCATGCCGGGCGGTGTGTTGGTATTCTGGAAGGCAACGCCATGGTGGATGTGCGCCAGAGCAGCGTCGTAGTTCTCCTTCGCGTATGTCTCAGGGTTGTGCTCGAGTATCCAACGACCTAGGAACTTTTCAGCGCTTTTTTTGCCGCCATCACTGTGCGCGCTCTTAGTGTTACGCTTGTCACGGTTGACGACGCCAAATGCTTGTAGACAGGAGACGCGCTCGAAGCGTAGGAGGTTGTGGACGCGGGTGGCGTCTGGGATGATGTCGGTCGGCTTCCCCTCTGACTTTGCGACGGCTGTGGCGATGCATGCTGCCAGCGAGAATGCGTCCTCGATCGCCTGGGTCGCGCCGTTGCCGGAGCTAGGAAGAAAGGTGTGTGCTGCGTCGCCGAGCTGAATGACCCGTCCAGCAGGGGACGTCCATTGTGATCGAGGATTACGCCACATGAGCTTCCAATCTAACAGTGTATTAGGGGGAGTCGCTTGAATCACTCGATTAGCATACTCTGGCCAACCGGGAATGGTTGCGGTATAGGCCAGAACTTCTTCGACTGAGGTGTAGTGATGCCACGATTCCTCAGCTGTTCCAGTGTCCTTGTGGGTAAGACTCCAGATCATGGTATCCTTATTCCGCCAGAAAACCGCCATCATATCAGGACTAAAGGGAGTAATTAGCAGATGAGAGTATGAAGAGCTGTATTGGAAACTCACCCAGTCCACATCTCCATGACGGAATTTCCATTGTCGAGAAATTTAAACCGTTCAGTGATGACCGGATCATCCTCAACAAGCCTGGCAGGAAACGCTACACGCCAGATCGCGGAGCCACTGCTATTTGCTGGGACAGGAATGCCAGCGACTAGTTTCCACGAGGCCCCTCGTACGCCATCGGCAGCAACAACAAGATCAGCATCGAGTTTTGAACCGTCTGTTAGGACGACGCCTGCTCGCTTTGTTTCCGCGTCTTCGAAATAGTCAATCACTTCATGGCCATAATGAATTTCAACCCCAATCTTCTCAAGCTGCTCTAGGAGCATGGCATGAAATTGCGGCCGCATATATTGTGGTATTCCTTTCGCTGGCGCATTCCCGCTAGATCTTGTGGCATTCGCTTCTGAGAATGAGATGGGGCCTCTGAATCGTTCTCCGGTCTGGTGATGGATCGCCAACCAGGGTTCGTACCTAATCTCGTCGTCTCTCTGTTGCATCTCTGGCCAGTATTTGAAACCATTAGTGGCACTGGGGCCGACAGTGAAGCTATCGCCTAATTGAGGGAGTTAGTGAAATGAGAAGTGTTTTCAGGACTTTCACTCTTGTGTTCTACACTTACCATGCGTTAAAGTATGCTTGTTCCTCTCGAAGACCTGAACGTTGCAGCCCACGCGCCAGCATTCTAGAGCAGTTATCAATCCTCCAATCCCAGCCCCTGAGATCAGGACGGATAATCCGTTCGGTTCGCTACGTTTGACTGACAAGCGAGACATTTTGGTCTAAGCGAAAGAATTGATTTTCGGTTTCTATTTTATTCTCAAAAAACGATTATGAAAAGCTCTGATGAGAATTATGGTTCTTGCTTTGGAAGTAAGTTGGGGTTATATAGAGTGCTGTACGATTTACGTGCCTCCGGAGAATCACATTGCCTACGTAATATGACTGTCCGATGTTGACCGTCCGATGCGACTGTCCGAGACTGTAAAGTTAGAACCTTTGGTAGCGCTCGGACCAAGTATTGGTCATGTCCTTACTAGGTACTTATCTTTTAAAAGTTTCTTCCTTTCTGTTAATTATTAGTAATTAAAAGGCCAGTACAAGGTAACTCAAATATGACAATTGCTAGTATAGAGTAACTTATATGTTACAGCACTAGCCCTAGTACTGCTCTGAAACGTGTGGGAGCAAATATGAGTCTGATTATACTAGGACTAATAGGCTATATCTAAGGATATTTTGAATATACCAAAAGAAAAAGAAAAAGAAACCCCAAACTCCTTTCAAGCTTCACTACCCCTAATGCATAGACTCCAGTCCGAGGTTGGTCCGTTCCCAAGTTGTCCGGTGCACGACAATCACCTGACCAAGATACACGTAAGATGTCGCCGTCACAGCGGTCGCGGATCACTTCCATTCCAAGATAGAAGTAGCATACAACTAGATCCGCCATATGGAACCGCTGGCTTAGGCTGCCCTTGACTTATCCGAAGCTTCAGAGTCAAAGCTTGCAGTCCAAAAATTGAGACATTTTGCAGCTTGTAGTTTTGGTGCAGTCGCAGATAAGGTTTGTGCAAATGACCTACTACGTATAGGGGAGGAAAGTTGTCAGATTGGCGAGCTGGGAGAGGAGGGTAAAGTTTACAGTGGCCTTAGCCGTTCTTGGAGAGGTTCCCAGAGAGATACTACCGACTTCTTAAGGGGCTGTTCTTGGTAATAGCCTAGATCCTCGAGCCAAACTTTGTCACGATTTGCTTTGCGTTTGACGGCGGTCCTTGGATCTAACAGACTTTTGGAGATAGGCATCTTGCTTACTAGCATACCCGGCGTAGTCGAATCTGTAATGAAGTCCTTCTCTTCTTCTAGTGACATTCTATCCCAGAGCAGTCGCTCCACAATGTAAACTGCCGCCGCTCGCGCTATCCGACTGTCTGATTTGATAATATGGTAAATCCGGTCACTCTCAAAGCCAAACACATCAAAGCAGCCACTTCATCGCCCAGCCCTTCTGTATCTTTTAAATCCTTAGAGTCCTTCCTGGGCTTTTTCGTGTCGTTGTCACTAGATAACTTTGCGTTATGCTTTCTGGTAGCCTTCTTAGCAAGTAAGGATACTTAACAAAGTACTTAGCCTCCGTGTAGCGAGCTTTCTGACAACGAGTACACCATTCCGTTTCCGTGATCCGTACATTTGGGTTTGATATACCTTGTACAAGTAAGGCAGCGCCCGAACCGGGGATAGAAGAATTTTGACGCTGCTCCACATTAAATACCTTTTGGGTAGCAAAATTAAATAAAGTAGCAGGTTTGCCATCGGATTCAATAAGATTATAGACCTGCTGAAACGTAGTAATAAAGATCTCGTTTACAGAACCGAGTACTTGTAGGAAGCGGAGTATGAGCTGTACTGCAGTAAAAGCCGCGGTAGAGTAAAGATCTTTCAGCTCATTATTGATTTGTGCCAAGATATTAGACAGCTTACTAACAGCTTTGCAATCTGATAGGTTGACTGTATAGAATTAAGAAGTGAGGTCGATTAACTTCCCCGCTCCAGAGGACTTTCCTGCCCGTAGAATATCCATCATCTCATAAACAATAGTCTTCCCTTGCACCTTAACGAGTTGATTATAACCACAACGGTTTCGGATAGGAGGTGAACGAGGGACCGGACTGAATCCTAACCACTCTGAGTCTGAAGAGACAGTGATAGGAGATAGAAGAGTAACTAGACAATTGCTGAGGTAGTCGGTCGATTTAGACGGAGTTTCGGCATCAGTAGATAAAGGAGCTACCGATGCGAATGAAGAGGCTGCAAGTAAAGGTTTCGAAGCATCAATCGTCTAGTAAGGGATGCCGGGTCCCGTGTAAGCTCTTCCTTTAACGAAGACACGGACAGGGGACAATCGCTGTCTGAGTCGTGCGTTGGCTTCAAGAGTCGATGTTTCTTTTGATATAGGTTCAAAGGATGGTCTTACAGTCGAAGTTACGGCTATAGATAGGACTGTCTCCGGGACAGTAGACGGAATAGCCGTTGAGGCAAAGTGCAGTGGAGATAAGGTTTCCTAAGATATCTCGCTCGGAGTTCTAGGGACATAAATAACCACTTGAACTTCCGGAGATAGAAATCGAGCGGTGAGTCCAAAAATGTCTACTGAACTCGGTAGTAAGACGTGGTTTTCTTGGAAGCCCGCTCATGATAGGGATAACACACTCCCCCTTTCCTCAAAACAAGCAGGATGAAAGTCACGGTCAGAAGAGCCTATAAAGTTTGAAAAGAAGTCTATAGTAGTATCTTGGAGATAGAAGAACCAGTAATCAAGTAGTCTCCCAAGTTGAGATTACTTAAGTTCAAGAAGTGACTGTTCTGTGAGTAGTACAGACGTAAGACGCTCGACATAGCGTCTTTTATGTCTTTTAATCACAGGTGAAATGATGAATCAACTTCGCCCAGCTAAAACCAACTTAGATGCCTAAAAGCCATATATTAAGGAGAAATTGAATGAGATACGGTTTATTAGGAGTACTTAGGTAGCCCTCGGCTTTAAAATTCCTCACGACACAGGCAAAGCATTCTCACGATCCGACAGAAAGCTACCCTTCTGCGACGATCTAGCATCCGATATTGTAGCTTCGTTTGCCCTTGCCGTATCCTTCAGATATCCATCTCTAAGTATGTCCTCCTGGCTCTCGTTAATAGTAGATGACTGTTCTTTGCTCTTTTGGGCCACGCCACTCTTCCGCCATCCTTTGGATGACTCAAGTACATATCCACTGATTGGTCCATTAGAAGTAGGATTAGCGGCCCTACTGTTGAATACATTGGAGCGGTTGCTACTGCTGAGCAGTCGAGGGAAATGACGTCGAAAAAATGGTTTGAGACAAGCAAGACATGCACACATAACTCCGACACAGAGCTCCAAAATGCTAAAATTTTATTAGTATAAAAAACTGTACTGTCATAAAGCCAAAAGGATATAAAAATGATTTTACCTCCATACTGTAGCCTCAGCGGATACCCATGTGAGATCTGTCGTACGAACTAGATCTACCATGACCTTCATCCGAATACCACTAATAATACAAACACTCGTAGAAGTTAGCTCCTTTATCTAACTAGTAAATATATTAAAAAATAAGCAACCTTACAGCGTTCCAGTCATAAAGAGGCCAGCTAGTGCCAGTTTCTGTTTCATTGGCAATTTCAACTTTCGTACGAGCGCTATTGGTAGTAACAACATGGCAATATCAGTTAAGATATTTAGTGAGGCATACGTTAAAAGAATCTTGGTAATATTGATACATTTCCCATTTGTAATCGTAATGTCCCAGAATTTGGCAATTGGTTGGCAGTTGTAAAGAAATCCGAATGACCCGAGAACAGAGTATACAACCGTTACTACCATGACTACCCATACAGCTGCTCTAAATTGGAGGTATGGAGAGAGTCGGAGGTAGAGTAATAGAATTGATACTTTGACACACAGAAAAGACAAGCCGTAAACGAAGTTTTCGAATATAGCCATCTACTAGAAACGTTAGAAAATACTAAATATTACTATATAAAGATCACAACTAGCTTCGGAACCCAGTGATAAATAACTTACTTTCAAAAAATGAGGACTGAAAGTTGTAAGTGGCACATTCCAGAGATGGATACCCATGCCGAAATTGGTATCTTTAAAATAGTTAACAAAACACTAGTCGAATATATTATAAGTACCTACTTACGGATAATAGAAGTAATAACGTGGCCAACCAAAAAAAACTACATTAAATAGGAGCCATAAGCATTCGTTCTGTTCTAACGTTCGTATAGTTATCAAAACTCATACCCATGCTAAGATTATCGCATCTAGATTATGTTAATTAACATACTCAATATCTTTAGTAGTAAGGAAGCTTACAGTCGTCGGACCCTACATTGCGAACGATCATTGCCCTTGTATAAATTCGTAGAATCACAACTAAAGTTGCCAGCGGGAATAAGACTGCATTTGCAACAATGACCTGATGCCTACGAGACTCAGGGTGCTCGAAGTCCGGAATGACTCCAGGCGGAGGAGATATAGTGCCAACAATTTTGTCTCTCTTGATTTTGAGTATTAAATCCATGGCTCTAACGAGGGATAAAAGAACCCCAGGCAACCAACGCGTCGGAACAGAGAAGTGTGTCAAATATGATTTACTTCGGAGGGAGTGAGAAGGATGGAGTGAAAGATCGTGTAGATGGGACTTCTGAATATTATATGGATAAAAGAAGTGTGCTTCTCGAGAGCTTTTGGATGCCACAAAAAGCCCTCAGCATTATATATAAAGTAGTCTAAGCAATAAAAAGCTACGCAGAGCAAGCCACATATGCGGGAAACTTCAAACGGTAGACAGTAGTGGATTTTAAGGTATGTTATTGGCAGAAACGGAAAGCGGAGACAAGCCACCCAGAACACCGGGTCGTCTGGGGAAAGCCATGCTTCCCCCGATCAGATGTCAATAGTTGGAGCATTTAGAAAATACGATCTTTTTAAGATCTATTCATAAAAACGTATTTCATTTGAGCCTAGTTTTACTGCATTGTAATTTCCTCTTTTATTTAGGTTCGCCACTACAATTGGACATTAACACGCCAACCCACGCTTTTAGGCCTCACAGCTCAGCCACTAAATGGCGAGGAGAATGTAACGAGCGAGAGGAGTTTGGCACTAGGGGGTTCTTGGACGAATCCTACACCTTAAATGGATGTTATGGGTCCTGGAAGTTACTTGACTTCCAGGCCAGTAATGGCTCCTGAGAGCCTTGCTCCCGAGACCTCACTACCTCCTGGGAGGCATGTGTCGTGACAGTCTTGCGGTGATAGCGACAAAAGGAATCGCCATACACACACTGTTGAGATTAGTGATCAAGGTCCGTTTGTTGTCCATGGCTGAACCTGAGAAATGGTAACAACGAAGAAATTTGAGGTAATGTTCGGGGTATCGTATTTGAGCTACAGATTCTCCTCTTACATAGCAAGGGCGGCAGTAATTATTCGAAATATGATTGTCAGAGTTCGACAGAAAAATATCCCTCACTCAGTATTACCACTGATAGATACCGTCCTTCGACTTCAGTTACAGATGAAGCGTGAACTGCGGCATTCTAGATCTTCGACTCCTGATGCGAACTAGTCTTGATATCGCACATTTGGATGGAAGCGGAGGTGGTAGAGGTATCGCGATAGATTATAATTAAGATTGCCACCAAAGAAAACGATACGGAACTTCGCAGTGGCTTACAGTATCCAATGGGACGGACTGGGCTGCTAAGTATAGAGATCGGCGAAGAATGGCGAAGAAAGGGGCTAAGTTTCTAGAACTTACCTTCTACTACAGTCATGGCATGGCTGAAGTAATATTAAATGTGAACATAATAAACCAATATTTAAATGGGTATGGCTAAACATTAAGGGATCCGAACAAGTGATTGGTAGAATCACCCTTGAATACACGGCCATAATTACGTTTAACATTTCAAAAGCGTGGACGAGGTTGTTGGATCGAGCTTTCAATCGCCACCAGCCGTGTCAGCTTTTCCGGGCCGGTTACCACATCCCGAACAACCCGAATTCAGGTCTGGGGGGCTACAGCTTTAAAGTTATCGGCGGAGCAGGCTGGTAATGTTTCGACCGACGAAGTCACTATTGGATGTTCCTTTGGATCAGTGGCACAAATGCAATACCCCTCAAATCACGGAAGCTCCCCATTGCGCTCTGACAACGCTACAGTTTAGCATCCCTCCCATGCCTATGGGAATTCCTATCGTGGGAGATGGCACGTTGACTGCCCCAGACAGGCTGGACGGGAAAACTATCGATGCCTCGCCAACTCGTTTCTGGATTGGTTTCCCTGATCTACCCAGAAAGCTTGTTGCTCTTGTCCCCAAGCCACGATATAGAAAAGCAATGGACAAGACCTGCGACCCCGTCCAGTTGAACAACATACAGTACTGTTCGGTGAAAACATATGATGATTTCAGCCAGGCGGTTCAGTCCTACGCCTCTCAGACACCTCGTTTGGACCTGCTCGGGTTTCTCCCTTCTCTGCAACCATATTGTCTATAGCTCGCATTCGGCAACAACCGTCAAGGCCTTTGTTTTTTTTAAATCCAAAAAATTTCCACCCTCCCTATAGAGGTGCGGGGGTAAGTTTTATCAACGCCCTGGGTGAGCAGGGGCCGGCAGAAAATCGAAACTGTCTCTAAAACGAATAACGTGGTTTATCACCGCGACGCAAATCTACTACCCTCTTACTTTAACATGCGTTTTCTCAACAACAATTAATGTAGGTTCAAACCTAAGAAGCACGAATTATTATGGCTATAGAAGCTATACAACCCTCCCAAAAGAAAATGAGCCGTTGAAAAGCTTCTCCGAATAGGAGGTTTTCGCATTGTAGATCGAATACCAAAGCCTGCTTCTTGAGCGCCTTCTCAACTGCCCTAGTGCTGGCATTCCCGTAGCTGAAGTACTGCACGAGCTCCTTAAATGTTATTCATCGCGTCTTTCTTGACTCGCTGAGAAGGTCGATAAGTATTTGTTGCTGCTCCTCGTCGATTGTGGGAGGCCTCCCAGACGGTTTCTTAGGGATATTAGGAGACTTGAGCGCATAGTTGACCTTGCGAACAGTAATATTATATTCAGGAAGCATAGCTATAATCTCAGGTACTTATACGGGGTCCTCTTTTAAGAAGCAGTACCTTGGCTATATCTTAGAAAGCTCCCTTCATCATAGAACTTTAAACAACAATTCAAGTCACGTTTCTACATTAACTACCAGGCTCTTCGGGCTTCCTTGAATTCTATAGTTTCTTATGTAACAATTCCCATAGCGTGATGCCATTTTAATGTCGTGACGCTGATCTTGCTTGTGTTGGTATAAACTAGGCGCGTTACAGTGTTTGTTTTCTGCCAGCCCCCGCTTATCCCCAGTACCTCCATATAACTAAAATAGTTAACCTTCAAAACAATTAAAAAAGCATATTATCAAGCCTTTGAATACAAGAGAACCTAGATAGAATATTTGGTTGGATGTTCACGCAATAAAGACTTTTGAGGCGCTTCTGTGGAACCTAACGTCCGCTCAAAGAATTTGATACATCATATATACGCCCGTGCTCCTGCAGCACTCAGTCCATTGTGATAAGGAGAGTCTCAATGTTTCAGAAGCTTAACTGCAATTCTAGGACGGGGAAACTGATCCACCAAGCCTAAGAAGCGCCATAAAGCGCCATATTTATGCTTCTCTTCCATTTATTGGGATTTCCCAGCCTCTCAGGATATTTACTAGCCGAGATTTCAGCTCTCGGGACCTCAAGTCCCGAGTGATATCGTTATTTTGTAGATGGTTGGGTTGAAAGGATTTTTGACAGGTTTGCACGACTGGTAGCATGTGGCTCACGAGCCAACAGGCATAAGTCTATGCGTTCAGGCGACACCACAATAAAATGGATCGAGATTATATTCCAAAACAAAAAATTAATTAGAAAACGGTATTACCACTGGTCTTATTATGTTGGACCAGGATCAACTCCAGCTTTTTCCACGCATCCTTTGAACTGAGCCTCAGAAGCTTTCGTCAATTCTCAGTGGCTGCACACGTAATCGATCGGTCGATCATACATCCACAATTACCTCACTCTTTCGATGGAAAGGTCCAAACAAACTGTGCAGGAACCAAAGCGGAGAGTGAAAGGGGCTGCATTTGCGATCACCAAGCCTCCAGACAGGCGACCCTGTTGCATGGAATCCCGCAATATTTCAACTATGTAATTCCTATTATACCTTCCCTTCTGATAATATTGCAGCGCCTATAATGATTAAATATGTGAGAGTTTCAAACATATTGATTTAATATAAAAGACGTAGCGCGTATGAGCTACTCCTTGGTGAGGGTCTATGACATCAGATCAGAGGGGTATGCGAGATGCGCTAGCTAAATCAAGCCCACTCATCCACCTAAATTGGCTGCCCCTCACAAAACGGCTGCTAAATAAGATAAATCAAGTCTACCCGCCTGAATTGGCAGCTGCCTTGCGAAGGAAAGCTTTATAGGAGGGTACGAATACACATTAGGCAGTGAGTATCAAAGGCGCAGAGTGTTGAAATAGAAGTAGAGCATAAATTTAATCCTAAGCAATGGTGGGAACAGAGCTCCTGCCACGACCAGCTAAAACCCACGTTTACCTAGGCAATCAAGTATCACTGAATTCTTCCATATAACGTAGGCATTTCGCCAGTGAAATAATAGTATTATCATTCGATAAACTAATCGCTAAGGAAGGAAGGAAGGAGCTTGAATTTGGGTGGGGTGGTGATAACCCCTCCACCATGATAGAATATACAGCGTGACACAAGCTACTCCTATGCTAAACCCTTACACTAGGCCACAGATGAGACAATATGTTTATGGTTAATTCATCTTGTATATAACCAGGTCATAAGACAAGAAAGGGAACAATTATTCGTGTAATATATTCCAACTCCTTATATAGTTTATTCTCGGCTTTCCTTATTCCTCCCTGCCCTACAAGTAGTATATACCATGTTGATTTTAGCGTCTTCGTACAAAGATTTGTCAGATTAGTATTGATATTGAAGTACAATAGTTAGATCAGGTTATTCACTCGGAGGTGAACTCGTTACCAGTATAGAGAACAAACTTACATTCAAAATACTATTTGAAGTTAAGCACGAAGCTCTTATCTAAGAAAATTAACAGATATTTAGCATTCAAGGCTCTTTAAAACTACTCTTTTTAAGTTTGTATTTATTTATTCATTTTAAGAACATGATTAAGCATTGAGGTTCCCGTCGCTCAACTAGTTATGAGTATCGCCAGTACCTTTTCGAGCCCTTGGATAATAATCTTACCAATTTCTCTTATCCCCTGCACATATGTAACAATGGTACGGAATGGACTGGAGATAGAAAGCACGTTGTAGACTAACTTAGGAAAATTTCATAAGTCATGACTACCGTGCTTTCCCATGGGCACCCTTGCTGGCCGCTTCAAGCCACCATTCCGTTTCATTAAAATAAGACCCATGATAGCGCAACACTGCTACAACATTGGAGCAGCAAATATTAGACATCAGAGAGCTGAGGAATACCTTAATTAACGTGCACTATAATCGCATTCCGTAGATGACTGTTGGCTGATATCAATCAATGGGAGTAATTCAACCTTCAAATCTATGACGCACTTTATACACTTCACTTACAATATTGCCGCCAAAATCCCCGCTCAAGTATTTTCTCTTACTTTCAGGAATACCTTCCCTGCAACAGGTGTTCCTATAAGCCCGTCAGTCTGCTCAATACGGGTTTCTAGAACCAAGACTGTCTCAAATCGGCTGAAAAATGCCACCACGACTGTTTTCATCACTTCCAGGTATTAGCATCGTGTTATGAAATTATGTATGGAAGGACTTACTTCTAATCGCCAAGTGATTCCCAATGCATATCCTTCCACCACTACCAAATGCCCAAAACCACTTCCTCATTTCCTTTTTCTTCTCAAGGTTAGCCTCGGCCCATCTCTCCGGTCGCCACTTCTCCGGATCTTCAAACACTTCTGCATTTTGATGCAGGCAGTAGACTGAAGAAGCTACTACTGTGCCGGCAGGAACATCAAAATCCCCTAGCCAAGCTCCTTTTTCTGGCACTACCCTTGGAAATGGTCCACTACTTCCTGGGTATAGCCTCATTGTCTCCGTGAGGACGGCATCTAAGTAAGGTAAAGCTTCGATTGACGGTGCTGATGGTAGCTCGGTGAGCTGACCGAACTGACTGAGCTCTTGGCGTAATTTTGCAAGAGATTCTGGATGTCGCGCAAGCTCACACATGAGGTATGTTATTGTGATTCCCGTTCCTTCTTGTGCCCCTTGAACGTGATCGAGCATTTCAGTAGCTATCTCAGTATCAAGTTCATCAGGTCGCACTGTCTCTGATGCTTCGAGCTTCCGTCGAAACTCCGAATAAACGATAGGAAGTGACTCTTTCAAGCTCCCAGATGAAATCTTCTCTTTCGTTTGGAGACAAATTTTGTAGCAGAACTCTTCCAATTTTGGAAACGCCTCAATGATTTCCTGTGGTACAATCGGAACCCGCAATCTCAACACCCAATCCAGTAAATATGGGAATTCCGTAAACCAGAAAATTCCTTTAATTGCTGAGTCGAAATCGTCAATCATTTTCTTCTCTACCGGATTTTCAATCATGCCTGTTCCATTGCCAAGACCAAAAAAATATGCAGTGGCAATATCCATTATCAAAGCCTTATTTTCGCGATGGATATCAATCGCTTTACCCTCTTCTGCAAACCTGGCAACCCGAGGGAGGAACTTCCCAATCACAATCGTATTTAAAATCGTGCTCAACTCCTCTGACATCATAACGTAGGATTTGGTATACACTTGAGACAACATCCGTTTTCGCTCTATGTGTGCCTTGTTTGACCTCATTGCAAACATAAATGGGTGTCTTCCAACCACATTAGCCCTCTAGAGACCCCTAAACCCGTCAAAGCAACTCACCGATCGGAAATAAAACCCGCGTACCAATCACTCTTCTCGAAATTTCCACTGTAAATTGTCTGTACGCCATTCTCAATGCAGTTGACCGCCAGCTCGTTCGGTCCAACTCTGACTACGGATCCGAGTTTTCGGTGTGCGGCAAGACGTGTGCGGTGTTCTTTCCCGGCTCCTTTCAGATATGTGACATACAGTTGGGTATATGGTGATGTCCAGTGCAGATTTGGGATGGAAGAGAGGGGTGACTTAACCACGCTCAAAAGATATCGAGGGAGGTACCAAGAAATGAATAAGGCGATTGCGATAGATATTATGAGTGACAGCATTTTACTCGAGGCTGGATTAAAGTGTCATATGAATAATGCTGAGGAAACACTTAGTGTTGTTCATGCTATTCTCCCACTGCCAGGCCTTCAAAATACGCCTTTCAGGGGGACAAATTGTAGCATCTGAAGTTAGAGGACAGCGCGTTGGTGTTGTGGCGGTGCGGCAGTAGTGAAATCTGCCTGTCCTTGATGTGGGGTAGCCCCGCCGACTCTAAGCGAGTCGGCATAAGGGGGAGATCCACGATTGGAAGCTGTAAACGATAACCTAGCCAAGGAATCCAAGATTCAATATTTGTATGGGTAGCTAAATATGCACTTAATTTAATGCTTATGTTGCTTAATCACGAATTATGGTTACACCATTCTGTAGTAGATTTAGCCATCAAACACCTACATATTGACCGATAGGTAGCATGGTAACTCTATGCACGATGATTGCATCTACGCGTTGTAGCTCCTGTGGTTGTCTTGTTAGAGTACAGTCGCGGGTCTCTGAAACAGCACGCGACAATTTTGTGACGAGCTTAACCTCGAATGTCACTTGTACATACCTCAAATCTAACTTATCAAGTAATCTGGAAATGGAATGGGCTTTTACATTTCTAGCAGCGATGAAAAATTCATTATCTAATTTCTAGGCTTCTCAAATTTCAGATCATGCTCCTTGAAATACTGCTCCATCGTCGGAGTAAATGGAGAATCCTTTGGACAGAACTGATAATGCTCAAAAGGATGCGCTGCCTTTGGCCGACCATCTTCACCCATGACAGTATAATGATAACAAGCACTATTTTCTTCCGACCACTTCAAAAGTGCACCCCAATCCTTGCACTGTCTGGACTGAAATCTCGCATATTTTTCGCGATACGGCGCAGGTGGTAGTTCGTACCATGGTGTGTCATCCGCATGGCACATAACATCTTGAAGTAGAGTATCAAGGCAATGAAGGACATGGTGATATGCCACTACGGTTTCTGTACCTTTCTTCTGGGCGGTTGTCCATTCATAGATTTGTTTCTAGAATTGAAGCAACAAGATTAGTAGGTGGATGATTTAAGTTACAAAGACGACATACCAAACAATGCATCTGGTGAAATGCCCCCAAAAAATAAACACCCTGAGATTGATCCCATGGAAATCTTTGGGAAAGTGGCAGTCCATTTGCTTTCGCATATTCGTCTGAAAGCCGAATTATTCCAGGGCTCACGTCCAACTGGTACCAAAGCTTGTCAAGTTCGTCTGGTGAGCTCACATCCGGGCCATATTGTGTGCTGCGATATATAGGTTTTGTAACATTGCGAATTAGGTGAGCTGTACGCTATTCATCAGAAGGGATGCGTATAAGTGGCATTGTCAACAAACCCCATTTCGAACCACTCTGAGAATTATCCTCCGTGTTGAGTCCCTTCAAGAGTAGAAAGAGATTTAGACATGCCGATAAAATTAGTGGTACCCCTAGCAGAAGTACTACAATTAGAGTTTTCTTGTTGCTGGAGTGCTTAGGAGGTAATATCAAATCATCATCTTCATCCATCAACGGACTATATTCCTTTGTATCTGGCATTGTAGGAACTTCAAAGGTGTTACTTTCGATTTGGGGGTACAGGTGTGCGATCTGAACGTATATTGTGAGTTCTACCATTCTAGAGGTTATTTCTGCGGAGATCACTAGACTGAGTCGACAACAACATTTACGTACAAGTGGCATGGTACCGCCATGCATAATCTTTGTGTCACACTCAATCGGTGGAATTTCATCGATTAAGTCTATATTCAGGCAGCAGAAAAGAACTGTGCCATCCTACTGCAGAAAAGCGAGAAAGACAGAATTGATAGGATAAACTCAAGTCGGATCATGGCATGCAAGTTGTCGGACTGCAACCAACCTTTTTCACTTAGCATTTAACCTTTGGTACTTCGATGTATCCTTATGCATGGAAAAATTCCACAAAACTGGTTGGGCCGGGTATAAGCCAGGTGGCACCATGTGGCGTACTTGGCACGGTACTTGACTTATTGGGCTTCTAGTGCAGCACACCTTTGATTTAGAGAAATCAAAAGGAAAGGCTGTCAGACTATGAGTAAATCTTCACGTGGTTGTTGAGAAGAAATTTTGGAACAATTGAGGTTGCAATTTTTAAGCAAAGTAGAGTTACTCTCAGCGCTTTAAAGTAGCATCTATTTGTTACGTGTACTAGGTGTAACTGCAGTGAGAAGACCTTTAAGCAATAACTAAAGCTCATATTTGATTAGACCAAAAGCAATTCCAGTAGTCCCATATAACTGGTGGTTTGACTCCCTAAGAATTTCAAGAATCCTCTGGAGCCGGTTCTTCGGGGCTCTCAGGCTCAGTTGGTTCGACGAAGTCAATCGAGTCTGACGTCGCAATGCAACTAATGGCCTCAATTCCACGGGAATTGATATTCATGGCCTGGCACGTTTCTGGATCTCCACGCCTCACCTACTAAGATGTCAGCATAAACCGCAATATTTACGAAATTAGATCTGGAAAAAGAGAATGAGCGCACTTTTTTGGTCTTTTTGGCAGGTTCAACATCTGGCACTGTCATAATGGGCTCAGTGATAGGAATCGGCTCGACGTAATCAATCGAGTCCGACGTCGCAATGCAGCTGATGGCTTCAAGCCCGCGAGCGTTAACAGCCATGTTTTCGCAGGTTTGGCGTTTGACCTGAAGCGCAGGGCGTTATTAAGCTTTTGTTCAAGCCGTTAATTCTGTAGTGACTTACCGCTCGTACAGGAGCCGCACAAACACTTCCGGCTAGTGCAAGAATGGCGATGCCTTGAATATACATGATCGATTTCTGTTGATTGATCTTGTCACTACTACATTAAGATTAGTTATGAAACTCATATATGATGTGGCGGATGTGAGCAACATACGATGTTGAACTGAGCTGTATGGGAAGGAGATCTAAGGGGCTTTCCGCTTCATGCAAGAATAATATTTTGGAGCAAAAGACTTTACTTATGTTTCACCAAAGTTCTAGTTGCGAGATAGTATCACATGAAGCATGCTAGATAGATGCTAAGGCTGTCCAAGAGATGACTCTTGATTGTAGATGTCAGGTGGGGCTTGATTGCTTGACTTGTTGGCTAGCCTTGTCAGGTCCAAGGCTGCAACGTAATCAATTTACACATAGACGAAATGGAGGTTGTATAGCTGGGAATAACATTGCTCAGCGAGCGACCCAACCAGAGCATCTGACCCGTACTGGGGTTTACCAAGAAAGAGATCCCATTATTCTTCACTGGAAGCCATCCATAGCTCTTAACCTTGCCTAATGTATTAACCTGCAGGAGTCCATATGTATTGAAAGATAATCATTTGCAAGTTTTGAAGAAACTGCTTATTCTACACTGCAACGAGGGTGGCTCGTCACATCCATCCTTGAACATTGTGGCCTTGCCTACAAGATATTCGGCAAGTGTGGGTAGCTGGAATGACCTCTACGCGGGGTAGCCTACGGATGTAGTGATCCAGCTTCACACTCCATAGTTATCAATAATCGAAAAGGCAGGAAGTTTTCATCGTGCGTAAGACCCCAGATAATTCCACAGCATACACCCCAAATCCTACGTTGCGGCCACCTGCCACCACTGGCTGAAGGATTTGTGACACCCACAGCGTCGTCTTGGCATCATCTCGAACATTCAGCCCTGGGATCATATGTTCCCGCACCCTTGCCTGTGCAATATGAGCAACTCAGCCTGCCAGATTAGATATCGTTCATCTTATTTGACGGATTAAGTAGTGACGCCACCACGTTCTCATGAATATTTCGCTTGTTAGAAAATATTCACGAGATTTTAGTCGTTGAAATAGCTACTGGTGAATGAAAACTTCGAGCAATACATGGAAAGCTGGTTCAAGATGCTAGACTCAAGAGGTCAAGTGCAAATCACGGATACTTACTACAGCCCTGCAGTCAACATTTGCGCTGTAATATTCATCGTTCCAACCGTACTTGGAGTCGGCGGGCGCATTTTCACTAAGAAGGCATTCGTCCGCAAGGTTAATGAAGATGACTACGTTATATTAGCAGCTCTGGTGGGTGAAAGGATGAAACTCGAGATTGAGATTGAGCAAAGCTGATGATTCTATAGGTATTTAGTCTGGCACAGATTGCTACTGTATTTGTTGCGACAGATCATGGCCTTGGACAACAGTGGGAAAATATTTCAGTCTCACAGAAGGTCGTCCTCCAAAAGGTCTGTTGAACTTACGCCGTCAAGTACTGTTACTAACGAAAGGCAACAGTCAACATATGCTTCTGGTATCTTGCTGATATTTTCACTGGTTTTGACGAAGCTTTCCGTTATATCATTCATGCAATCGCTATCACCAAGCACAATTAATTTGAGATCGGGGTATGCTATTGCTGCTTTTCTTGCTTTGTGGGGTGTTGTGTCAGTGTTTGTATCCGCATTTCAGTGTTCCCTTCCAAATCCGTATGATGTATATTATGGCAAATGCTTAGATGTTGTAAGTAGCTCCCGCTAATATTTGTGATTATCTGTCTGACTTTAACATAAAGTATGGCTTCTGGATGTCATTCAGTATCCTTAATATTATATCTGACATTATCCTCATCGCCTGGCCAGCATTGATTATCCTAAAAGTCAGAACGGGATTATGGAGAAGGATAATAATTGTCATGTGCTTTGCATGTCGAATCTTGTGAGTATAGAGAATTATTCTCGACTGCCCCGCCTTTGCAAATTTGTTGTACTGATAACGCACAGCGTTATTGGCGCCATTGCTGCCCAAATGTGTTTCTTGAGAGACACAAGAAAATCAACAGATGTGTCACTCGATTCGTGGAAGCTCGCTATTGCAACTCAGCTGATGCAATGTTTGAGTATCACAACAGCATGTATACCATACCTCCGACCATTCCTAGACAGCCTGGAATCGGGCCTGCTGAGAAGTGATGACCTTCGAAGACGTGGAATGAGTGGAGGTGGTGGGTACACAGGCTCGGGGTCACATGGGTCTTCCCAGAAACACCCATCCATCCCATCAAAAAATGGAACACGTACTGGCACGTCAACAGATGAGGTCCCACTGCGTCCTGCTGGAAATGCCAAGAGTATAACACAAGTCCATGCCGAGCCGAATCATGCTTGGGATGAGGAAAGCACATCAACACGCGCCGAGATTACTCTTTCAACTTCTTGGTCTGTTGCAGAGGTTGGTGGACTCCCAAAGCAAGTATCGTAATTTAGAGAAGTAATTTTTGGGCACATACGGAACAAATGACAATATGGATGAGCTATTTCCATACAAATCCAGAATGGCCTGCTTTCGGGAAATCGGGCCGTGGCATTCATCGTGTAGATCGCGAATGAATTTCCACTTGATAATTCCTATCTGTAAAGACTATCAATTGGATCTCCGTGAGCAGTGACAATGCTGTGAAATAGGTGGCTGCTTTCTCGCTTAGATAATTATCCGGCACTTCAGGGCAAGGTTGCATCGCAGTACAGCAATCGAAGTTGTGGTGTGGATAAAGACCAAGCTATGCCATTTCGAGTGGTTACCTTGGCTGGATGCTTTGATGTACTGTAGAGGTTATTAAGGATCGTTTGTGAATTTCTTCGCTGGTTGTTTCCTTTTCTATCGAAAAATCGTCTGCACTTAATAGGAGGAAGATTGGGATCGGCTTTGAATTTTGCATTCACGCAACCATATTGTTTCCTAGTATTTATGTGTACCACTAGCATGTGGTTAGTAGCTCAGGCCAAGGTTGAGGCTTTAGATGAACGCCATGTCATACTCCACTGAAAGCGCTGAGGCTCTTGAGACCACTTCTAGTGACATCTCAAATATATACATTGACCAGAGTAGAAAAGACTATAGGTAAGTTAAATGCCATAATCTATGGAAATTTCATAATTCTGGAAAAATAAAAAAAGCCCAGTGATTGACCCTAAAGCGCAAAGACCATGAAATGTTCTTTGCCAGCTCGGCCTGTTTCATATCCGATCTGATTCATTACTGTGAGTGACAAGCACAACAACTTTGGTTGTCAGATTAAAGATCTTACCTGCCTATTTCTGCCGATAAAGCTTTTTTCCAAATTTAGACTTTACTGGCACGATATGCTGTGCAACCTAAAAAGTGTGACGGCTGCAGCATTTGAGGGGGTAGGATTTATCCATACGAAGCCAAGCCATGCTAGCGAAAAGAAGTACTAGACCCCTGACAGGCTACATGTAGCGACTAGGAATCGTAAATGACATGCATTATCTTCTGTCCCAGGTCTGGAGAGGCTTCATGAGCTGAACACATTGTGCTGAAGAGTGACCAACGGAATATTGAAGGATTGGCTTGCAGACTATTGCAATAACTCGGCTACCGAAAGCCATGTGGAAGAGCTGGGTGTATCTCTATCAGTGGGAGTATTGTAAATGGGCAGCTTAATTGTGGCACCTTGTTTCAACATCGATTGACGTTGCGATTTCTTCCTCCTGTATTTCTCTGAGATTTGTTTTGATTTTGCGACCCCAATGCAAGGGGTCAAACCAGTCTGTCCTCTATCATAATGGGAAACAAAACTCAGATCCAAGATGGCGAAATCGAATTGGGAGAATCAGATAGCCCTCGTTTAGAATCTCATGGAGGATCAAGTCAAGATAATATCCAGCTAAATCGAACGGGAAAACGCCCAGTGTTGAAGGTAACTCTCGATCGCAATTTTTTCGGGAGATTTCTCGAGGATATTTTAAATTAGCTTTATTTATTCTTCCAAAACATAAAGTAACTTTGAATTAGCGGAATTTTGGATGGGTATCGATCTTGGGATTTAGTTGTATCATCCTCGGAACATGGCAAGGATCCTTGATGTAAGTGCTATATGGATCAAGCCGAAGTGAATCTGCTGACATGAGCAGTACTTTTGGAATTGGCTTTATGAAGTATGTTCAACACGAAATTAATCTCGAAGCCCCTACTGACGAAGTAACGATAGTGGTGGACCTGCCGGCTTGATCTATGGCTTTTTGTTTGTTTGGGCTGGGACTTTGGCAACTTTCACAAGTTTGGCAGAGCTGGTGTCCATGTGGGTATTCCCCAGCAGAAAAATTGGTCTATTTCCTAATATTCTTTGAGAGCACCAACCTCAGGAGGACAATATCACTGGGTATCAATGCTTGCGCCAATATCCTGCCAAAAGGTGCTGAGCTACATCACCGGTACGATATTTCATCTTCACCACTAATCCCCTCGTTACCAAAACTAATAAAATTATTACCAGGCTGGCTTACCGTAATTGGTTGGCAAGCTGCCGTTGCCAGCTCTCTCTACATAACAGGAACTCTCATCCAGGGCATGATCCAACTCTGTGTACCCGACTATACACCGAAATTATGGCAAGGCACATTATTGTTCTACTCAATCTTGCTGCTTTGCATATTCATAAATACAATCATTGGCACGACACTACCAAAAATTGAGGCGACATTGCTTATTGTTTGGTTTCTTGGTATTTTTGCATGCTTCGTGCCATTAATCTGGCTGGCACCCCATGCAACACCAAGAGATGTGTTTACAACGTTTTTGAATGAGGGTGGGTGGGATAGCAAGACATTGAGTTTTTTCATTGGGTTGTCTGGGAATGCATTTGCCTTCACTGGAGCGGATTCTGCTTATCATGTAGGTATCTCCCCCATCTTCCTAACTTGCACAAGGTTCTAAGCATCCTAGATGAGCGAAGAGATCAAGAACGCCGCATACGTTGTCCCCCGCGCAATTATTCTAAGCATTGTCATAAATGGCGTTGTCGGCTTCGGGTCTATGATTGGCCTGTTATTCTGCCTGGGTGACCTCGAAGCTCTCTCACAGACTCCGTTTCTCTACCCATTCTTCCAGGTATTTCTATCAGCCACGAATTCAGTTGCTGGGACGGCAGTCATGGTAACAATTGTCCTGATTACGGATCTGGGGCTCGCAATTGGAGCTATGGCCGCTGCTTCGAGAATGCTGTGGGCTTTTGCAAGAGATCGTGGAGTTCCCGCTTGGAGAACAATCAGTAAGGTAGAAAATATGTATTCGATGTACAAACTGAATATGGTTCTGATTGTGGCTAGGTCAATTCAAAAAGTTCAATCCCGACAGTTGCAATCGTCACAACAACAACATTTTCGCTTCTTATTGGACTGATCAGCGTTGGATCACCAACGGCTTTTAATGGTGTCGTATCGTTGACTCTTGCAGCTCTCTACTCTTCATACCTGATAGCTTGCGTTCTACTTCTCTGGCGACGCTGCACTGGCACAATAAAATCAGCACAAGACGATAAGGCGGCATTTACAAATATGCCAGGCAGTGCCGGAAATCTCACTTGGGGGCCATTCCGAATTCAAGGTCTAATAGGGATTCTTATCAACATCTTCGCGATTTTCTACATCTTGGTTATCCTCATCTTCACTTTTTGCCCGCCGAAGATTCCGGTCACAGCAGTAACAATGAACTACAGCAGTCTTGTTTTTGGAGCGACCGCTCTGCTGAGTGGTTTGTACTATATTTTCTGGGCTCACAAAACCTACAAAGGTCCTGTCATTGAAATAGATATTTCACAGTCTGGGGTGATGCAATAAATGAAAAAGGGTCGAATTTTGTTTCGAGGAAGAATTATTCATAGGCTCTAGTTTCACATTGAAGGAATTGCTCAATGACCGGTGTACAGTAGTCGATAATATGGTTTAGAAGATAGTACAAACGATCTATGAAACTACCCCCATATGAAAAAGGTGTAATTCACATTCAAGGATATTGTGAGTAAATTATTCCTGTGGTAGGTAGATAGCGGGACAATAGTCGGGCACAAAGCCTAAAATTTCAGCAGTTTAAGAATATTATTTATAATTCTAGGCTTCGGTCGACTAAAAAGCATAAATTCTTTAGATCCTATTTTCTAAAATGCTGGATATTAAGTTGTATAATCTTAGCGAGCTCGGCAACATACCGAGAAGGCCAATTAACCTTGGTTGACTGCAAACAACAAGTGCACTTTTTTCATTTCTTCACTTCTTTGATGCAATTAAATGAAATACTTTGCTCGTACCATCTCCAAGATCTCCTTCATCAAATCAATCTAAACTCTCCACAAACCTACACACCAACCTCCCTACCTCCTCTGGCGCCTCAACTGGCAATAGATGCCCCTTCCCATCTAGCACAATCATATAAGCACCTTTGATATTTCCAATTACTTCTTTCCGTACTCTTTCCACTGTCTCGACTCTGTCTTCCTCCCCTACCACCACCAAAACCGGCACATTTACTTTCTTCGCTTCATCAGAGATATCTTCTGCCATAGCGTACTCAGGCCATGCGCGTTTTGCGTATTTATTCCCAGACAACATGTCTTGAACGAGAAATTGGATGGTGGAGGAGGAGATGAGAGAGGATGTGAGGACATTCCGCACTACAAATTCCGCCGACTCAGGTGTGTCATATGCAGTAAGTTGCTGCGCTTTCATCTCCTCACTTAGCACCAACGGTGTTGGCGGCGCGGGGGCTAGTAACACCATCCCCTTCAAACCTTTCACCCTCTTCTGTCCAGCAATCAATTGCGCAACTTTCCCACCCATAGAATGCCCTATTAATACAAAATTTTTGATATCGAGGTGTGAAATAAGCGCTTCAACATCCTGTGCTAAGTGGAGGATTGAATAGGATGTTGGGGAAGAGGGTCCAGAAGAGAGACCCCAGCCGCGGAAGGAGAGGATGAGAGTTGGGATAGTGGTGGGAAGGTGTGTAAGGAGTGAGGAGAACGTCGAGGAGGATCCGCCCCAGAAGTGAAGAAATATGAGAGTTGGGGCGTTGGAGGAGGTGTGAAGCGGGGTGTGGGTGTAGGAGATTGTTGTTGTTTCGTTTATTTTATAAAGAGACATGGTACTGAAAGAGTTCTTATACAGCGATTTGGTTTCTAAGCTGGAATAAAAGTGCACAAAAAGTAAGGGATGAATTCAATCTTGCTCTTAATCTAGCTTGGCATTGCTCAAAAATAAATGTCTTATATGTAACAAAAAAATTCCTAGTATTTGGAATATCAGGCCGCGCTGACCAGTACCGGGGTATTCGAATTCCCGGTCCGGAAATATAAAGGGGCTCGGATATACAGGACAGTGAACAACATGTTTCGACGAACTGCATAGAAAATCCTCTAGATAAATTCTGTTGCGGGAAACATAAAGAAGGGCTATCAGTCTCCATGGTCTCGAGAATTTGTTGAAGATGGATTTGTTTTACCTCTCCCTGGCCGACTTACCTTGCTTCGCTGATGCAAGGCTTAGCTAACACTTGAGAATATTAAACCACTAACTCAACGAGAGTTATTTTTAGACATACCCTCACGTTATTCGATATGTAAACAAAGAGTTCCTGGAGAAAAATCACAACTGCTATTAGACGTAAGGGCGTAGACGGAGTAGCGCTTCTATTAGTCTCGTTAAACTTCAGCTATGAGCAACCCAAATTTTCGATTTCTATCACTTGCTTAGACATCTATTAGTAAAGCCTGTCTTAAGTACTAGAGAGTAGAACTAAATAAAAGTTGGACGTCACGCTCCAAGTGATTGTTCCGAAGACTACTATAGTTATATCCCTTGAAGTGCTGTGAAAGACTACTCAAGAAGATGAAGCACTTTTATTATCATTTTTTAGGTGTTCTGAAATTGTTGATAAATTGCAAGGGGTATAGAATTTCCATTTTTTAACTCTATTTTGTCTGTCAATCACACGAAAGCACCTCGTTATTGTGCAACAGGTGCTTCAAAAACCAAACTAACCCCGTCATCTCCTGCTGTAACAATCCTCCCCCCATCCCCCTGTACAAATCCTAACACACCGCCCCCCTCCCCATCCCCCCTATGCCCCCTCCACTCACTCACAAACCCACTATTAGCCATCCCTGTCCCACCCCTAGTATCCCATCTTCTTACCACCCCGTCCATCCCACAACTAGTTAGTAACCAACCTCCCGTCTTATCATTCTTTACAAACTCAACTTTGACCACGGAGAAATCTTCGTGGGCTTCTTTGATGTGACGGCGGACCGCAAAGCGATGCGCTGAGTCGAAGAGAGCGATAGATCCGTCCACACTGCCTGCCGCGAGGAGGGTGAGGGGTGGTGGGGCAAATGCGAGCGTTTCAATACCATCGGATTGCGCCTGGAGATCAGCTAATATCTGGCCTGCCTGTCCTGCTGCGGCCGCGCTTCCACTCGCTTTCCCACCAACCTGCTTCCCAGCCTTATTCTTGCTACCGGTGCCAACAGCTGCCCGCCCCGCTGGTGCAGCGTCAGATGCTGAACCGAGACGCGGAAGTCCCACGACTTTAATAGCTCCACCTGCACCACCGACCACGAGAAAGGAGCCGGTGGGGGAGATGGCAACAGAGTAGAGACCCCCTTCCACGGCGAAGCGTTGGTCAAGCGATGTGAGGCCTACGACTGTTTGGCCGTTTTCTTGAGTCAAGCCAGCCGCTGAGGCTTCTCCAAATACGTCCCAGACGTATAATGAGCCGTCCTCACTAACTGTTGCAAGGAGTTTACCATCTGTGGACCAAGTGCCAGCGGTACATGATTCTGTGTGGAGGAAGTAGGATTGAACAATTTGGAGGGGAGCAGAAGGATCATTGCTGATTGTATAGACCCAAACTGAGCCGTCATTTGCGCCTAGAGCGATTGTGTTGGGGTGTGCTGGGTTTGGGCATGCAGACATCCAGTTTATCTCTTCGACCTCTTGGGCTTCAGAGAGAAAAGACCAATTCTGTCCCTTTTGTATATATGCTCGTAATTTTCCATCCAGACCGCCCGATAGGAGGAATTCACCTTTAGGTAATGTGAAAACCAGAGCATTAATCGAATCTGTATGTCCCTCCAATTTAAATATTGGCTCCAGCCCCTTCCTTTCCACCCTCTCAGTCGGGTTACTCCGATAACTTGCGGGCAACACGGGTGTAGCCTCCGGCGTCGAATCAAAAATATATCCAATTCCCCCCGCGTCCTCACCTTCACTACCACCAGTCGCGATTATATTCGGTTGTAAAGGGTGTTGCGCTATGCAGAATATGCTATCTTTGTGCTGATCAAAATGCGCCGAGGAGTCATTTTGTAGCTGTAATTCTTGCATTATTTCGTCCTCGCCCTCGTTATCTGAGCCGGAATCCATCGTAGCATCTTCGTCTTCTTCAAATTCTTCGGCGGCTTCGTTAGGGTCGAGCATCGCGGGTTCTTCTTCTTCTTCGACCCCGCCATTGGGGTTTTCTTCGTATTTGCGAGATGAAGACATTGTGGAGGAGATTTGAAGGGATAGGGGGTTCAGTACAGAAAGTGATTCTTAGTGTCTCTTATGAGAAGAGAACGTTGAATCAAATTTGTGATTTGGGGCGCAATATTCTCTTGGTTTCGACATGCTTTGAAATCCTAGAAATCCTTTCGATGACAAAAGCTGGGTGGCCCCGAAGTTTTTCCGGCGGGGCTCGTTTCTAGGCTTGGCGGCTATTGGCTTATCAAATGTTCGCATCACATCACAACAAATGCAGATGGTTGAAAGGTAAGCAGTTGTTTATAGACTGTATTATTGATACGTGTTCATCTAGGAGACAGGGTGAAGGCACTCGCCGAAGCTAATATCCAAATATCAATAACTGCTCATCTCCCAACTCTACAAGATCTAACATCTAAAACTCTACACTACCTACAACTTCGCACCCTTCTTCCTCCTGCTCTCCTTCTCTTTATCCCTCAGCAACCTTCTTAGAATTTTCCCACTAGGGCTCTTAGGAATAACATCTATAAACTCCACCCCGCCTTTCAACCACTTATGCCTTGCCTTATGCTCCTCAACATGCTTACAAATATCCCTCGCGACCATACGATCATTTTCTTCCAAGCCAACTGAGGAAGATTTCACGACGAATGCTTTGGGAACTTCGCCTGCAGCGTCGTCAGGCACAGGAATGACAGCACAATCGGAGACTGAATCGTGGGCCAGGAGATGAGCTTCGAGTTCCGCGGGTGCTACCTGGAGGCCCTAGTTGTTGTGGTTAGTGATTGATTATACCTAAAGTTGAGGAAAGTTTACTTTGACCTTGATTAATTCCTTAATGCGATCAACAATAAAGATGTGTTCGTTTCCTTTTGGACTTTTCTTGATCACGGCCTCGTCGCCTGTGCGCATCCACCTGCCTTTTCCGTCAGTGTCATCTAGGAAGGTTTCCTTGTTTGCATTGTCGTTGTTTAGGTAGCCTAGGACAACGGAAGGGGATTGCACGACAAGTTCTCCGGGTTGGTCATAGCCAGTGATTTCGGTGCCTTCGGCTGAGACAATCTTTGCGTTAAATGAGGGCAGGAGAATTCCGCTTGAGCCGAACCAAATATCATCTTCATTTGTCGCACAGACAACCGTACAAGTTTCTGTTAAGCCTAGTTATTGTTAATGATGTCTTTTCAAGGATATATCACAATCAACCTACCATAGCCTTGCCTAATTTTCCAATTCGGGTAGATCTTTTGTAGATCCTCTGCTGTTTCGGCACCGAGTGGTGCAGCACCCGTGAAAAGACCTCTGACACTGCTGAGATCGTATTTCGAGCAGACCTTTTGATTTTTGGCCAGTTGAATGATAATAGGTGGTACCTGATAAATATTAGAATATTGCTAGCTGAGTAGAGAAAGTGGATACTTACCAAATAAAGGCCTTCAATCTTGTACGTTTGAATAGCATTTAGGAAACTTGGAAGTTCAAACTTCGGCAAAACAATAACCTCATCTCCACGATATGCACCCGCATGAGCGATGACGACCAAACCATAGATATGACTCAATGGCAAAAGACCTAATACAACCTCTGTTTGTTCGTTTGCTAATCGTCTACTTCGTTGCATGGATTCTGCTCGTTCAAATTGCATAATGTTGGAAATCACATTTCGGTGGCTGATCATGACACCTTTCTGAAAACTCACAGTTAGCTTGTTCCTCGAGTGGTAAGTACTGAACTGTTATTATTGCTTCACATACCGGCAAGCCAGAAGTTCCACTCGAGTAGCAAAGGTATGCTGTTTGCCTCTTTCCCTGCCCCTTCTCCCATTTCAATTCTTGAAGTTTCGGCAATCGCGCCCCTTCCGTAATCAATTGACCGACAGTCTTGAAAGGGACCGATTTATCACCAGAAAATGCTTTTGGCATTTCCAAGATGAAAACTCGCTCTCTCGGTATACCCGAAGCTTTCGCCGCTGCGAGTGCTGTTTCCAGAAGAGGTATGCACTAGCAAATAATGTTAGTCTCGTGATAATTGTTCTTATGTTTGCTCATCATACTGTGAAAAGAGCCTTTGCGCTGGAATTTTTGAGCTGGAATTCAAGCTCAGAAGCAGAATATGCTGCATTTGCCGGAGAAGCAATTCCTGAAAGACGATGTACCGCATACGCCAATGTCATGGAATCAATCTACCAAAATATATTTCAGTAAAGGCCCTCTTATCGTATATTCTCAGCTATGCATACTGTATTAAGTGCGAATATCCCAATGACCTTGTCCCATTCTGTCCCTTGATTTGGTTGCCATCCGAACTCCTTCGAGAGGCTACGAGCGAGGAGCTCAACACGATCGGCATGTTCCTGGGCTGTGTATGTCTTGCCGGAGAGACCACAGGTAAATGGGTTTCGCGACTTTTTATATGCTGTTCTACCGTGCTTCTCACTGAGAATGAATTCGCTGACGGGTACAGAGTCCGGAGGATCTATGTTAACAACTATTAGCACGGCCCTCTATCGCAGTGTAACAATCGGAGAAACCGTATCGCAGCCTCGGTACAACATGTCGTAGCAAATGGGAAACATACCAAATCGGAGTTTTGGAACCCAAGACTCAGTTGTGAAAACCATGTTGAAGCTTTGTTTTCTAACGTTCTGGAACTACTGTGGCTTCAGTTGGCAAAAGCAAATATTTCCAATCTGTCGTGGCACAGCAGTCGCCGAGGTAATTCGTGACTTGCAATTTTATGTCCTCAATTTGTGGATTCCTCCAGAGAAAGCGCACAGCTTCTACCTGTAAATAAAACAAAAAGAAAGAAAGAAGAGAAATATAGATAGGAAATGCGCAAGGCAAGCAAGCAAGCAAGCAAGCAAGCAAGCAGGCAGGCAAGCAAGCAAGCCCTATTCGGGTCGCCCTCTTACCCTCAACTATCCTGCTCCATCGTAGCTTACCCCATATTGAGGAGCTGGCTGGTCCGAATTTGCGGGGTTGAATTTCGCGTTGCTGGTCGTTGAAGGTCATATTCCATTAATTCTGGGCTATCCCCGAGGCACTTTACCGTTTATGGGGATGCCCCGAACATGCGAATGCGACTGACTCGCGCAAGACAGCAAACTTGCACGAGTCAGGTCTCTTCAAGCATGAAGATTTTGATAGAGAAAATGGATGTAGTGGAGATCTAGATTATTTCTTTTTCCTTTAGGTTAAAGAGCTGAAATAGAATCGTTCCCTGAGCCAATAAGGCGTGTCAGGGAACAGTAGCTGATGCATACAGCCGAACCGAGGCCTGTGCAATTGAAAGGTTTTTGTATTTCAATTCTTCGAAATAAAGCATACAGTCCCGACTACCAGTACGCAAAACCAATTCAAGTTCTCCTACTTCGTAAAATCTGGAACTGGAGATATCTCGGCTTCCATGATTGAGAGGGTACTTTGTATTGGTTGGAGGGAACCCATGCAGTGCAACTTGTGTTCGGGAGCCTTCACAGCCGTAGGAGAGACTGTCGATAGAAAGAACTAGGGCCATTGATGTGTAATTCACAAGAATTACAGATGTTTTGTTGTCTCATGTTCTCAAGACGATGATTGTAGCCTCCCATCCCGAATACAGATATACTTTCAGCTAATTCCTTTTGCTTCAGATCATCGACTCCAGATTCCGGCAGTCCGTCTTGAAAGTTAATTCAGACGTCACCAACAGGGGTGAAGCGGCTCCATACATTAGTGTTGCAACGCACAGACTGATAAGAAAAGGGGAAGTGAGTCAGCATCTAGTGACGGACATGGTATCCTCATCCCTTCAACTCTTGATAATTGTTGTTCGTTGTAATTCGTATCTTCTTCATCTTCAAGGTCTACGATGGTAACCAGCACCACCCCATCTAGTGAGGGGTGGATAACACGAGGCAGAATAAGAGAGTTGGATGGTGGAGAGTGGAATACAGGAGTCCCAAGAACCATCTATTGTGATGCAAGGAGACGTGCTCCCTGGAGAAGTACTTTGAGGGAAGTCAGTAAGTATGTCAGTCATTGAAGAAGAGAGAGTCTAGATGAAGAATCCACTGTTGCCCAACATGATCTTTGTAATTATTCTGCTCCTTCGTAAATAAGCGATGGTACAGTGTGGTTGAGTCTTCTGGTGTTCGTCAGACTGAGGTACAAGATGATTCAGTAGTTCGTGCTACTTCTTCTCTTCACGAGGAAGTCACCGTCAGGCAACTCCAACCTCATTTTGAGTGCCTTGCACATGAATAAATCAATAAGAGTGGCATGGGGAGTCACCTAAAGATTACACCCAAGGAACTCTATTATGCTTTATTTCAGGGTCGTAAAGAGAATAGCTATATATCGTCGTACTTGCCTGCATGATCGAGCTAGTCAAACGACGATGTTAATCATAGGAGAGTTGGGAGTGAGGTATCCCTACTTTAGCCATTAGCAAAGTTTGTGAAGGAGCAAAATATTTCGTACCAACAAGCATTGATAATAATTTAACCCCCCCCCCAAATAATGCATAGACGCGCTAGTCGAATATCAAGAGGAAGGAACAAATGTTTAAATCTTCTAGCAAATCACGAGTTAGAAGTGGGCTCTAACAAAGGTGCGCGCTCAGACCAGGAAGACCCTTCTTCGTTCCTTCCACTCTGGCCAAAAGACGCAAACACTTGACTGCACAGGTGGCGGCTTCCTCACCAAACTATATGGGCTGTGCAGCACATCAAAATTTTTCACTCTTACCTCTGTAACCTCATCACTGTGTTGTCGACAAATATTTACGAGCCACTTACGAAGGAGGGTTCTCGATATCATAATCGAAGCCGCCGTCTTGTCTTGAGAGACCAGTGAACTTCTGGCATACGGTTTATCTGTTTGAAATTGCCCTGTTCCGCAGCAAGTGGCACATATCTGACTGCATAAATGGTGCCGTGACTTGGACCTCGCTGTACTTCGGTCCACTCGAAGGAAATCATCGTCCTGATTGACTGTAAGTCGGTCTTTCTAATCACCCATGAGGTATTTTGCAGGTAGCCATTGCTTACTTCCTAGCAGTTTACCATTCCATTTAAGTGCTCCGTTCTAGTCTCCAAAGCCCACTCCAAAGGAAGTGCAACTCAGAACAGCGCCACCTGCACTAAATATACTCCCTGAGCCGATCCTACAACCTCCTTCTATCCAGCCCATTATCATTACTGTCGTGATCCAAGGCATCAAGCTCCTCTTGGTGGGCCTGAAGCCTGAGGGCAAAAGCTTTCGAACCTCTAGGGATTGATAAATTCGCATTGCTTGTCCAGTCTGAATATTGAAACCTTTGAAACACCTGATGCTAGAAGATTTGTCGAAACGGCGCACCGGAGATTCCAGCCTTTGAGTTTTCCCTTCTGGTCGGATTATTCCTTGATAGCTGCTAGTTCAAGCTTGTTCTGGACCTGATCACCGCAACCCAAGATCGTTTCCTTTCTTCGCACGGGTCTTGAAGGGTGGATATGTTCATCTAAACAATATTTCATGCGAGTTCCCCAACCTTGATCCAACACAATCCCGGTCGAGGCCACACACTTGATGGACTTCATTTGTAATTAATTTCGAAAGTTGTGTTTGAAGTAGCTGGAAGGGATCTTGAAGTTGAGGAGTTTCTTGATGTGCGACCAGCGATCCGCTGTATAAATTTCACGCAATTCTGTGTCAAGTACATCCGTATAGGGCTTAATTCGCAGCTTCTGGACTCTTAAAGGATATAATCTGAGGACTAAAAAAAGTCAGCACTGTGGCTCCACTCATAATTGATATCTCAACTTCCGGCAACAACGCCTTGGAATCATCTGTCTCCGATTTCGGGCCTTGGGGAGAGTTAACAATATTCCTCTCGCTTTTGATTGTTGAACGCTGCTTAGACATCTGGTGTGGCATTGAAATGACGAGGAGCTGGAATATTCATTCACTCGGTTCTGTGGGTTTTTTTATCCTTCGTTGACGAAGTTAGCTACAGTTCTACAAAAGTGCCTCTTCTAGTCAGGAATACTCTTCCCTTTACAACTCCACAACAATCTTTTGAGTCAACCTTAGTCCTCAGAATTATTTACGACTAGCACTGAGACCAAGTAATTGCCTCTTCATACACATTTTCCATTATTAGCACCTTCTACCACTTGGCCATCATCCCTGGCATCATCTTGGGATTTTCGGAGTGTTCACTTTCAGATCTCATAAGTGAGCGCCAGTTATACTCCGCCTTTCCAGCCTACCACATTCTTAAAATTTCAGGTAATATCTCTCTCTAATCTACTTCATCTAAAAGACTGATCTTAGTAGAATATTTATTCTAGGACTCGCCATTCTCCTGGCTTAACTAGACCTTGAAATCTCTCTAAAGTTGAATTTATAGTAAGTGGTTCCCTATGGATATTTTTAGATTGTCTCAACATTTTGATTTGTCCTTAAATTCACTTTCGGAATATCCTTTAACTAACCCGACTTTTCGATTGTTCTCCTTACGATCACTTTCTGATATTCTTCAATTCCTTTACCTTTTGATCTCTCACCGGGTTCACTTCGAGGTACACCTCCCTGATCTTCTTTGCTCTAACTTTAAATGGTTTATTTCGTCTAATCTCTCTCTCATTTTTCCTTATCATAATAACCTTCTCTTTTGTCCTCTTTCTTGAGATTCACAGAAATTCACAGACCTTTGCGCCTATGCCTATTTTTAATCGAGCATCTCGCTTCCGGCTCTCAAATTAATGACACTATTCATCCCTTCGCCTTTCTAAGGAGCTTGTTTCTATTTGGGCATTTCCCTATCCAATTACTAATGAAGAGATTGAAACAGATCTCACAATATTATCCATTATGTCTGAGCATGGTGCTCCTTCTTTTAAGAGACCAAGAGTATCGTTAGAGGATTTGGAGCCTCTGTTGGTCCCACCAACTCCTACTAACACCACTTCTCTTAGCTTTGATGAGCTATTATCATCACCACTCAGCTCGCCCCCACCGTCTCCCCCTCTATCTTCTCCATTCTTCATTGAGCGAAAGAGACTCATAGTTAAGCTTCCGGTATGTCTTCCGATCAAAGAGGGAGACCTGGCTCAATTGCCAGTAAGTCTTTTCCTACCTTTTCAGGCCTATAAGGCAGGCACGAAGAAATGTCTCACAATAATATTATAGCTCTCTTCACCAACCCCTCGCCCTTTTGGCAAGGCCAAACAAGTTTCTCGAAGAAAGGTACAGCCAAAGAACTTCCAACCAAAGAAACAACAATCAAAAAAGACCCAGGCATATGAGCAATACCTCAAAAGCGCACAAGACGGCAAACCAGCTCCCATAGGCATGCCACCTGCTTGGGCGGATAAGCGTCAGCAACTGTGCGATGCCCTGCCTTGCTATCGAACCCACCAAGCTGGCGCTTACACTCGTGACGGCTATTGCCACGGCCTTCTTATTGATCGTGAAGTTGGCCTCCGAGACAAGTTCGACGATCAAATTATCATCTCCACCGTGTAGGTTCTCTACCTATTCTTTACCATCTTTGACTAACATGGGCTAGTGGTGGTGGTCGTAGTAAAGATGACACGGGTAAATCAGTGCGCACCAAGGACCAGGCAGAGAGCCACCGAGCTGTTGCTTTTCGACGTTCTCAAGCCGAAAAGGTTCCAGTTTGCGTTATTGCAGGTATGGTTTCATCATAGGATATCACCATGGTGTTTTGAAAATTATTGATAGTTTTTCAGGTCAAGGAAACAGCGCTAGTCCTTCTAAGTTTTCGCATTACTATAATGTTCTTGGCTGGTTTCAAGTCACTGACGTCTGGTGTGAGGTCATTGAAACCTTTCGGACCTGGAAAATGCGCCTCGAGAAGATCGACCTCTGCGGCAGTTCTTGGTGGGCGGCAAAAGAGCGTCAAGATTTTCCCGACTTTGTCACAAAATGCCCAATCTACACATGCGGTAGCTGTGGAACTTCACATAAAGAGAAGTTCAACAAGGGCTGGACATGCTTGAACTCAATGTGCAAGGCTTTTTTCCAATTTGCCGATGAGGCCGACTTAGCCGATCTTGATCATAACGAACTTTTCCTGAATGAGAGAACAGCCTGGACAGGTGAAATACCTGGTTCTTTTTCTCGATCTATTCCAACTGAGGAGTATCTTGAGGCCAATGGTCTCTCTGGAACAGAGGATGAGTTCAGAAAGGGTTTTGTTTGCCCCTCATGCCGAATGTGCATTAGAAGAAGGGATTGGGACGGGTGGGCTTGCGAGAACACTAACTGTAATTTTGTTCATAACCTGAAGCCGCGAGTTGTTCCTATTGAGAAAATCCTTGCTGAAGGTTTGACTGGCGATTCCTATGAAACGATCAAGCTTCTTTATAGCCCAGTTGTTTCGTCCTTCGATCCAAGGCCATTGGGCAACTACACCATCTACCATTTCACTGTGCCTGATCCCAATGGCGAGAAGACCGGCGATATCTTTCTCTTGAAGTCTTCTAGCCTGATTAATGGCCAGATTGGTGGGCCTAACGACATGTTCAAAGAGATGCAAGAATCTGATTTGGAGATCAAGCGCAAGGCAGCCCGTGGAAAAGATGGTGAGTTCTAAAGCCTGCAGATCTATTGCTTAACTAACATGGGCAGCAATTACTGAAATTGTAACAAACCACTATGCTGCTAACTGGGTAAATTGAGGTCCTGATTATTAGAAAGGAAAATATTAAGTATTTCGTAGGGTGCTCCATACAAATTTGTTGTATCTCATGAGTCGACACCATTCAGAGAAACACCCCCTATCTTGCTCAAAGCCCTGAAGCGCTTGACATGGGCTGGCAAAAATGCTATTCCTCTTGTCGGTCAGGATCCCTTTGTTGAATTTAATGAGCTCCTCAGTGTTGGGTATTTTGAGAAAGGTGAAATGAACGTAAGTCTAATAAAGCCAATTGTTACTTATGTTCAATGTTGATGTCTCAGTACCACGATGATGGCGAGAAGGAGCTGGGGCCAACTGTCGCTTCACTGTCCCTTGGATCTAGCGCAACAATGTCCTTCCGGCCGAAAAGCAAAAACACCATTCAAAGTCCACCTCAAAGGGGTAATGCCAAGGGCGAGAAGAAACCTGTGCTTAGCTTCGTCATCGAACATGGTGACATAGTTGTTATGAAAGGGTCTGGAATCCATGGGTACTATGAGGTGACCCCCATCAGCTCTTTTACTCCTGAATATTTGTTAATTTTTTCACAGCACAAGGTTGAACCCCATGGCAAGGTTCGCTACGCTTTGACCTGTCGCCACGTTCTTCGCAACATGTTACCCAACGAAGAAGAACGAAAGTATTTTGACCAGGCTGTCCTCCTTCCTCCTGGTAGCGAAAATTATGAGTACGATGGTGATATTGATGCGAAACCTATTACCCCCGAGCCGACTGTGAAAGAGGCATCAGAGGAGAAGGTTCGTGCAAGTCTTGCCGATATCAAAGCTCAAATTCAATTGGGCCGGATGACAAAAGAGGAGATACTTGCTATAATAAATTCCTCCATTTAAAAGAAGGAAATCCACATGCTCGCAAAATTTACGGGATTCATCGGAGCATTCGATTATGGAGTTACAAAAAAATATGAAATTATCGCTGGTATTTGCGTCTGTGGAGCATATGGAAATAAAATTGGTGGAAGGAAAGTAGCATTTATTGCAAAAGATTATCTAGCACATGGAAGGTAATATCGCACCAATACTTACTTTGGCGTATTAGTTGCATCTGTACACGGCCGACATATGGAAATTGCGAAGGAAAATTCATAGCTATTATTTATTTTGGAGAGCATGGCAACCATATCTGGAGTTGGAGGTGGAGGCAACGAAACAGAAATAGTGAGAGGGAGATATGTGATGAGAAGGGAAGCTTCAACATTACTCATCACGGTCATTCTTTGTCCATAGCTAATTGGTGATATTTCATAGCATTTAAATTACTGGCAACAATTAATCGTTCAATTTCCTAATTCTGTGGTCCCCATCTTGAGTGTTTGTTGCGAAAAGGGTATTTTATACCGTAATTTAGCGCCCAAAATGAATTATACCTATATCAAGAGGACCTAATCCTTTCATTGCTACCGGAGACTGGTTCAATATGATCTGAGTTGGAGTGAGACATCAATCACAAAGAGGTTTATAAGGTACAAGCCACGTGTGATTCCGTATTACTGAGGCAAGACACATTAGAGACACAACATATGGTTTAGGACAACAGTTTAGCTTGAATTAGGATCTGCAGGAGCTACTTGTCGAATATCTCTTTATTATTCCCACTTCTTGTGTCGAGAGATAATGACTTTTACTTCCTAAGGAAGCTATCGTCCCTGTCGTCAGTAGCAATTGACAGTGGTACCGCGATTACCTACTACAACACTCTCCACCGACAACGTGATCCCGTACCCTTGACACATCCAATCTCTAAACCGAGCAACTGCAGGGAGCAAGGATGTTCTATCTACTCTTCATTACGTTAGTGGTCGTGTTTTTGAGTTTTCAGGCTGTGCAGTTTGTTACACCTTTTCTACTGTTAGAGAGGTGCTTGTCGTACTAATTTGACTGGGTAGTGCCGCGCCGATAATTCAGAGGGAATATGCTGTTCATCCTTCTGAGTCGCTTACAGAACGGGCTCTTTCGACGCTCGAAGGGGAGAGCACAGTGACCAAAAGGCATAATGGCGAATATGGCGGCGAGGATGAGGGCTACGAAGGGTATCATGGTGCTGGCAGGGGAGGGAGAGGTGGTGGTAGAGGTGCTAGCGCGAAAGGCGGGGGAAGAGGCGGCGTGAGTGCCAGGGGGAGAAAGAGGGAAAGTCGTGCTTGGGCTGAGAAGCGAAGTAACGACAATGAGGACTGTGAGAAACCGGGCTATAGTGGAAGAGGAGGACGTGGTGGAAGGGCGGGTAGGTGCCGGGAGAGGTACCAGGACATATAGGAAGGGGAGGAAGTACTCGTGGTGGGTAAAGAGATTTAGCATGAGAGATATGGCTACAATATTAGTGGGGCAGGGGAGCTATTTAGGATCATGAGAATAAGGTTCCTGTATGCATTGAGGGAGATTTCTACTAAAGTTGCGCATTTTGAATATTATTGGTTCATTGCGTGCCAAGTATGAATGTCTCGCGTAAACAATGCTAAGCTATCTCGGCTTAACTCCGAAAAGCAATGAGACAAAGACCTAATCTAGATTTACGCCATATGCATTGTTCTCAGCTCTCAAGGTGTGGACCAATGATATCAGTCTTTTTATTGAGACATGGCTGCATGAGGGTATAAGGTTTATGGAATGTGACTAGAGCAGAGTCCAGCTGACTTCCGGGTTTGGTACTTAACATCTCTCTGAATTTTAACACTTGTCTTTACTTAAAAGTCTTTAACTCAAGAGGAAAGAGCAAACACCAAAGAATAAACAAACATGTTTTGCAATTCTATTCTTACCGTGTTCGTGACGGCACTCTCGATGCAAGCAGTCATGTGCGCGTACCTCGTCCCTTTAGAAACTTAGATGCTAACATTGTAGAAGTGCATTGCCAACACCTCATATAATTAGTCAGAGAGATGCCCAATCCATCTCGCCCGTGTTAGAACGGAGATCTCTCCCGATAGGAGACTTCATCGGAGATATCGCAGAACGAACTCCTGGTGGCAGGCTGTGGAATGGAAAGACAGGCGGCAAGAGGGACTCGGAGGATATCGCAGAACGAACTCCTGGTGGCAGGCTGTGGAATGGAAAGACAGGTGGCAAGAGGGACTCGGAGGATATCGTAGAACGAGCTCCTGGTGGCAGGCTTTGGAATGGAAAGACAGGCGGCAAGAGGGAAGCAGAGGCTGGAGGTAGTGCTTGGGGTGGGCGAGCTGCAGAGGCTGGAGGCAGTAAATGGAGTGGGAGAGATGCGGAGGCTGGTGGTAGTAGATGGAGCGGTAAGAGAGAGTCGGAAACCAGAGGCAAACATTGAAGTGGGAAGAGGGAAGCAGTGGGTAATACTTGGGTGGAAAGATGCGAGGAGATTAGGGAGAGCCTGGTGGGAATACCTGGCACGAGAAAGCCAAGGGGGAAAGGAGAGACGCAGGTGGTGGGGGTAAGAAGGTGAAGATGGTGATATGTTTGGTGTCATAAGGCGTACGAATTAATGCTGTTGGGAATTGATGACTTGCATTTGCGAACTTGGTGATGGTTTAACGTTGTATTTGTCTAATATTTATTCATGTAGTAGTTATCAGCAAGTCTCTCTATGATGACTCCAAGTAATTTTGCTGGCTAATTGTTTGTCTAATACTTTTTAATTGTGATGTTTAGAACTATCACCTTCACTTAGTATCAGGATATTGAGATGTGATGATTTTCTACCACATCTACTTCCAGCACTTACACCAATTAGTAGTTAAACATACCATCCTTAACTTCCCGGCTCTCAGGATCATTCACCTTATCTACGAGAAATCCACCTAACCAAGAGAGCACTGTACAGTACAGTATCATGTAGCGCAAGAAGTTTGCACCTACGTCATAAATTAAAGAATTTACGAATTACTTACTTTTCTCAAAGAGGACTTTATTTTAATGGAAAAATATTAAATCTAGACTTTCTTAAAAAGAAATCTAGTTGTTAGGTATTATAGTACTAGCTCTAATATTACTCTAAGATATATAGAAGTAAATACAAGTCTGATTATACTAGGACTAATAGATTATATTTAAGGATATTTTGAATATAAGAAAAGAAAAAAATAAGAAGAAGAATCTCTAAGCTCCTTTAAGCTTTAATACCTCTAATACATAGACTCTAGTCCGAGGTTGGCCTGTTCTCAAGTTGTTTTATGTACAACAATTACTTGATCAAGATATACGTAAGATGTCAACATCTCCAAAAGACTACTATTTTAGAAGATTAGTAAGGGTCTTGAGGAGCGGGAGTCCTTGATAGCTAGCCAGGGGCTTAAAATACAGACTCTAGAAGCTAGCCTAGAAGCTACTAAGTCTAAAAAATGAAGAAAAGTCCAGATTAGTCCAAATTTTAAATTCGCCAATATCGAGGCAATACAGCAGGTATAGGAGGAGGCTAATAAAGCTGTGAGGGCTGAACAAGTTAAAGAAGACCTATATGAAGCTATTATAGCTTCCTCAACCTCGGGTTATATCATAGTTGACTTATAACATTGAAGTGTTAACAGGTGTTGGGGTGGCGCACGGCCCTTTTCAGGTGGGCCAGATGGGGGATGGGCCAGACGGAGGTACACGGACTTAGTACGTAATCTTAGGGATATGGAATTTAAGATGTGCATCTCAACTGCCCTGAAAAAATCTCTTGGCAATGTCATTAGTGGATGTTAGTGCACTCCACTAACGCTTGTTGTACCCCACTACCACTACACCATTTTACGGGTGTCGACCTTCATTCCACCCCAGACAACCCCTCACATCGGCACCCACACCACTTCTGACGCCATGGAAGACTTCAATATTCCCAGCCCAGAGCGAGTCGCTCTGCTAGAGTGCCTTCAAGAAGCAATTGGCAGTGTAACACCACACTTTTGGGCTGCCTGCCAGATTTGCGACCTCAAAGCACTTGAGAAACTAATCGAGTCTGCTCGCATTTCCCCCGTAATAGTTCGTACTGCTGCTGGACAATGTCACAATATGTCACGCTACTGTAAGTAAAATGGCCTTAGTCGCTACGTTTTACCCTGCACTATGCTAACACGTTTGCAGGGAGTGTACATCCTAGAGGGCTATCACAGCTTTCAACACCGAAAAAACCAGCACTTGGGCCGCCATCATTGGACCCAGGCTGCTCCTCTACTGTCTCTTCACCACCTGCCAAAAAACAAAAGACTTCCGATTCACCAGTAGATAACGTGGCTAGCTCACCGTTGCTATCTCGAAGTATAACAGCTAAGGCATTCGCCGAACAAAGAGACAATCATCGTTGTATTCTTACTGGAGATTCGATAACAGAAGTTGCTCATATATATCCATTTCACTCTATCAATCACAGAGAAGAAGATATCTTTGGAACACGGCATGCATTCTGGGATCTTCTAAAACTCTTCTGGCCAGAGGAGAAAGCTGCTGCTTGGCAAATGGAACTTTTCCCAAGAGGCATAAATGAAGTAGGTCTTGAGAGAATCTCTAACCTAATTACGCTAAGCCGTAACGCACATGGACTCTGGAACCAGGGTGCATTTGCCCTTAAACCAATTTCGATGTCTCATGACAATACTTCTTTGAAAGTCCAGTTCTTTTGGCAAAAGAAACAAGAGTGCACTGAGCCAACAATGAACCTCTTAGCCACGCCATCCTCCACCAAAGATCTCGATCAGTATGAGAGAGCCTCTGACCATGGCATATCTATATTAACAGCTGTCGATACCAGGGCATGCATAAAATCCGGCGAGCTTTTTGAGCTAAAAACCGACAATCCAGACAGACTTCCCCTACCAAGTTTCAAGCTACTTGAGATGCAGTGGTTTATGCAGCGTGTAGCAGGTATGGCTGGTGCTGCCGGTTTCGATCTAGACGAGTTTGATTGGGACGAAAACTCAGATAATGAGGAGTTATATTCAGTGGGAGCTGAACTCAGACGAGGATATTCCCAACCTAGGACTTAAGGAGGGGGATACTTCTCTATCTATTGATCACAGCCCGCCAGCCTCTCCGCAATTTCTGCGCAAGGAAAACCTACCCACTACTGAAGGCACTAAGTATTGTATCGGTACTCCTTAATGCAGGAGACACAAAGTTTATGCTGGACTCAAAATGGGGAGAAAAGGTGTTTGGGAAGGGGTCTTGCTAAGGATTCTAAGTGATATTATCACACAGTGTTACAGTCTTTATTTAGTTTAGCACGTGTTTCGCATGTACATATATCGTTCTGCATGGGCTTTGCTTTCTGCTCCTCAGATAATATAATCACTACATTTCTATTTTTTGATCTTGTACCACTATTCCCCGTTTCACAGCACCATAGTATCAATAAGTCTTTATGTAAGGAGATCTAGGGCGATATACAGAGGGATGTAAGTGTGGTCCTTGGAGGCGAAGTAATGGCTGGGATTTGTCGTGAAGAAGATGGTGCTCAGAAGGATTTTCGGGATTATGTCTCGAGGAGTATAAAAGAATTGGAAGGGCTTGATAGACCACTCGGACCCCAGCATGTCGCTAATGCAGAAAATGAGCCTGTCAAGGAAATAGCTGCCATACATTAAATGCAAACCACCTGCTACTCTTGCAATCCCCTTATTCCCACCGACCCTCAACTAAAAGCTTTAGCGCAAGCAGATATCTCGATCGTGGGCCTCTCCATGTTTGCGAATAAGAATCTCAAACTGTCACGTTAACCTGCCTCCTCGCGTGCTTTGCACATGCGTCCTCTGCTAACACTAGCCCGGCTTGTCTAGAGCTTGGCAAGTGCCCGGTAGTATGCATAGCTACATTCTCGCTCTTTCTAGGTAGCAAAAAAACCGTCTATTAACTAACTTTACGCTCAATTAAATGCTCTTTAAAAGTCCACGTGAATCCCTATGGTATCACACTACACAACGCGACATTATTTTACCCATATCCTTATCATTTGTGCCCTATTTAGAAAATAAATGTATACACATTGAGTTCAAGCTTTATGACTAAATAACGCGAGGTATTACACAAAGTTTCATGTATTTCAACGGTTCTTGTGAAATATCAATTTACTGTAAAGGTGTTTCAGTAATAAATCCCTGCCATAGGTCACAACAAACCGAAACCTTATTAAAAGAGGCCTGATGTTAATTGATGGCCTAACTAGCTGCGCATGTATTGCTTTCACAGCTAAATCAGAGATAAGATGAACTCCTTGCATATATTTGGGCTTGCCAAAAACGTTGAGGACAAAGTCGCGCAATGAATACTCAAAATACCACCTCGCATATCTTTTGAATCTAAGAAAAGGAGTGGTCGAAAGTTACAACAATCTTACTTCTTATCAAAAGCATTAAATTCTACAAGTTATGGTGAACCTGTGAGAGTTCCGTGCTTACTATGGTCCCTTCCAAGCTAACAAGCAAACACGGATAAAAGCATAGAAGAGGTCTCGAGAATGTGGTGACGCTAGGTATGAGAGAGCTTTCTTAAACAAACACTAAATTTTTCAAGATAATAGTTCAAGTATGTACAAGGGCTATGGAGACAAAAACAAATTAGAAACGAAATATTGGAGTGTTTACAATACGATAGTAGAGTTGCATAAGAACATGAAGACTCGAAAGATGGTTTCCTAGCTTGCTACGCTTCATGGTATGGGAATTCCTAATCATAAAACCCTGCCCATCATTCCATTGGGCTAGGGTTAGGATTCTATATTTTCTATGTAACGTAAGACAACTTTAGAATAGATCTCTTTGCTCCAATGAGGAAGACATTGGGATGACCATAGTTGCGTAGAAGTTCCGTATAAACAAAACTGGTATTAAAAACTAGGAGAGACAATCGCTGATGAATTTTGGGCTATGCTCACACTCAAAGGCATCTTCCAGAATTAGTCACCGGTGAGTTCAAAAATTGATGGAACCCCCCTCTTCTGCTTGAGTACTCGGAAGCTGATGGGCGCTGGCTCCAGCTACTCATATGCATGATGACGTAGTGAGGTCTGGGATTGAAATGCCAAATCTATATCAACCTCGAATTCCTACGGCCACCAATTGTCTACGCAAGTGTGCCCCCCAAAAAACCCTATGTCTCCATCAAGAGGAAATCCCGAAACAGACATATCATCCACAGAAACGCAAGCAAACCTTCGTTCATCCTCCGCTCTCGCATCTGCCAAGCGCAATATCCAGTTCCTATTCTCTCCAGATTCTCCAACCTCACCACGTCCAGCGCGCCTCCGCACACGCGCGCTTCTTCGCTCAGTCCGCTACATTAGCATATTTGTGTTCTGGCGTATCGTACGGTACGCAAAATATGCGCTTGTGGGATCAGTCTTGGCTGCTGTCGGCGCAACTGCCTTTGGAGGAGTGATAAGTGGTGTTGGGTTTGTTCTTGCTCCGCCGACCTTGTTAACGAGTGTTGGATTTGGTATTCTTTGGGCTGCTGGTAAATGGGGGTTTAGGAAGTTGAGGGTTGGAGAGATGGGTGTACAGGAGGTGAAGGAGAGTCATAAGGGGGTTAGGAGAGATGGGCAGTGGAGGGACGTTCAGGGGCCGAGGGCGGTGCCGTGGTAGTTGTCATGGAGTTGGTGGCAGATGTGAGCTATGAGGAATAGTTAGTAGATTGAAAAGAGTCTTCTACATATAACCATATATCGGGATGGCAGCGGGGGTTTGGGTGAGAAGGCCGGAAGGTGCCACGACTTGTGCACATCGCAGCATGGTGAATGAATGAAGTCTAGCCTTCTACTGCAGTAACATATAGAAACGATTCTTTTCCATCGATAATTGCGCAATGTAACTCGATAATTGCAAGCAGATGGTGAGAGGACTCGAGGAACCTGCGGAACTCGCTTGGAATATCTTCGGCTCTTGATCCATGGTCGGAGTTTTAGTGCATTAGTCCGCAAAACTTTAATTACATTTATAAGCTATAATAAGAAGCTCTTTTCCAACAAATGATGCGATTATACATCTTGGGCTTGTGGTTTAGTGGTATAATACTCCCTTAGCATGGGAGTGGTCCAGGGTTCGATTCCCTGCAAGTCCAGACTTGACACGAAATTTTTGGGATTTTTTGCAATATCTTTGTTTTATGATTAGTTCTTGCTGAGTCCGTAAGTTCTTTTAAATTTTTGCACATTTTCATATATAGAATAACCGAACGCCAGTTCCATTTCAGCACCAGCAAAAACAACGCACAAACTTCCTCATTTTACGAACGTCGCGTTCACATTCGCTGCAATACCATGACATCCAACATAATTAATGCCGGCGACACGTAGTCCAGACATTCGAATGCAACATCACAAGGAGAAGGCGCACCGATGCCATGTCCACATTAGGCGTTCAGGTTTTTGGCATCTCTCAGCTCAATCTTCCACCTTTATGCACACACCACCACCTGGAAACGCCCATTAATATCATTTACCTCGAATAAAAACATACGGCACTGTTGTCTGAGCGTTAGTGAAAGAGGAAGCTCTGAATTGTTAGATTCATTTCGGATATCGAGTCTCACTTGAGATGGTTTTCTATCCACCATCGCAACATTTCTACAGTGTTATTTTCATATATGCTTCGTGTCCCTGGGATCCCGCTGCAATTCTGCAAAGCGAAATCGAATACCTTTGCTCTGAATTTGGTCATTTTACAACTTCCGCTCCGTTCATTCCTAGCCCCTCGGCTTGACTCTTGATCACATTGTCAAGCCTCGTTCTTCAGGTACTTCCATCCGTACTCTGTACGACGACCTGACATGCGAGGAAGCTTATTAAAAACTCTAGAAGCAATCGTGGGGTGTCTCACGTGGTCCTCGGCTGAAGCGCTTCATCTGATGCCCCTAATGCTACCTCAGCAGGGTCTTTACCAGGGGTAAAAGCACAACTTACATTCAGCCAAGAATTCTTCAACCGGCTCGCCGGGAAATGGATCGGGCCGCTCAGGCCCAAACGCCTTTTCACTCGTTTACTTGAACAAGATCAATATGTGACGAATATGCAGAACCAGCGTCTTGCAGCGGAAACTTCCAAGATAAGTATATGAGCCGCCTACACCGTGTACCATCATATCATCACATCATACTACCATGAACCGAGCTGTTGGTTCCCAATATGATGGAAGCTAGTGCTTATTGTAATATTGATTGACTTGAGATACGACACAGATTAAAGCTAGAGTTCGACCCCGCTCTGGTAGGTTTCAACTGAGCTCATCAGTCAAAATGCGCCCCTCCATCTTTCTTTCACTCTGTGCTGCTCTTAGTGTTAATGGCGCATCTTTAGGTAGATATGCCCGTGTCATTCGAGCTGAGGTAGCAGCCAACAGCACTTATGATTTTGTCATTGCTGGAGGAGGAATCGCAGGCCTCACCGTTGCGGATCGCTTGACTGAAGACCCGAACAGTGAGTCAAAACTGTGGAATGTTTTGAAAAATTTGCTCACGATTCTACAGTCAAAGTGCTCGTTATTGAGTATGGTCCATTTGATGTTGGAGAAGATAGTGTTCTGGTCCCAGGGTTATTTCCTGCATTCCAGTACCTCTTCCCAAACACGTTCACAACACCTCAAGCAAATTTAAACAACAGAACCTTCTATACCGTTATGGGAGGTTCGGTTGGTGGTGGTTCAGCAATCAATGCAATGTTTTTCCATCGGGGGGCAATTTCAGATTATGCTAATTGGGATGTTATGGGGGCATCTGGGTGGGACTGGAATGGTCTCCTCCCGTATTTTAAAAAGGTATGCCCTGGAAAGCGCAGGGACAGGGCTGATATCTAACGCGAAAATGTGACAGAGTGAGAATTTCACGAGCCCTGATCCTGCTTGGGCAGCGGCAAAAAACATCTCGTGGAACCAGTCCTTGAAAGGTGTCAGTGGGCCAGTACATGCCAGTTATTCAAAATTCGATTGGGCATCTAGCAGTAAGTTCCAGGATCTCCATTCCTTGATAAAATGCTAATTGCATAAAAGAGAACTTCTGGGAAGCAGCAGTCAGCACCGGCATCCGTCCATCATCTGACCCAAATGGTGGTGATCTTACCGGCATTTATTGGCTCCTGCGAGCACTAGACCCAGATAAGCAATCGCGCTCATATTCGAAAATCAATCACTACGACCGCGTGATCAATTCTCGTCCAAATTATCACATCCTTTCAGATCATGCCGTTGGCAAAGTTTTGTTCCAAGGGAAAAATGCCATTGGAGTTGAGTATGTAAACAAGACTACTGGAGCAAAAACTCCAGTTTATGCAACGAAGGAGGTCATCATTGCCGCTGGTGGCATTCATTCTCCACAGATTCTCCAGCTGTCTGGTGTTGGTCCGAAAGCCTTACTTGAGGGTTTGGGAATCAATGTTGTGCTTGATCTCCCTGGTGTGGGACAGAATTTGCAAGACCAACTTAGCACTGAGATTGACTATACTTGTATGTGTAATCCATCTCCTTCTCTCTATCTTCCCAACCTACCGTCCTTGACACTAATATAAGTAACATAGTCTCTGCAAACATTGAGCCTAATGCAGCAACTCTCAACGCAAACACAACCTACGACGCCGAGCAAAATGCTCTCTATCACTCTTCCCACCAAGGCGCCTACACTCTAATCCGAGGAACTGGCAACAACTACATCTCCCTTCCCCTCACGAACGTCTCCACAGCTAGCAAGTACGCCTCCATTCTTGCTCAGGTCTCATCAGCGAACCCAGCTTCTTTCCTTCCAGCCAACACGCACCCAACTGTTCTTGCGGGCTACAAGAAGCAACGGAAACTTATTCTTGAACAATACAAGAGCTTAAAGTCAACGATTGGTAGCATTTCGTGGAACACTGGACTAGCTACCACTTTATATACGCTGAAACCTTTGTCAAGAGGAACAGTAAATATCGCATCCACCGATCCCCTAGCCAACCCTTTAATAGACTACCGCTCCCTCTCCGACCCCGTCGACCTGGAAACAACCCTTCTTCTCCTCCTAAAAGCGCGCTCTCTCTTCTCTCAACCCTCTATGACTATCCTTGGCCCCACTGAAATCACGCCAGGCGCCAACATCACTGACTTAGATGCTTTACGCGCGGTATTGAAGAATAGCATGATTGGGCCAAGCAACGCGCACCAGTGTTGTACGCTTGCTATGGCAGAGAGGGAATTAGGTGGTGTGGTAGATAGTGATTTGAGGGTTTACGGGTTGAAGGGGTTGAGTGTGGTGGATATTAGTCGGTTTACGATGCAGCTTGGGACGGCACCTAGTGCAACTGTTTATGCAGCAGCGGAGAAAGCGGCGGATATTATCAAGGCGAGGTGGGGGATCAGTTCTTTGTAGGTGATGTTTGGCCCATGTTAGAGAGTAATCGTTTTCGAGAAGCAGCTTTGGAGAATCATGACTAGGAAAATATGACAATGAATTTATGAAACAGGTTAATCTTTCAAGTGTTTCAAGTCAAGTGAGACACTATTCTTTCATTTTCCCATCATTACAAAATATGATTTCACTTTCATCCAACCCTCATTTATACCTCCTGGGAATAGCTCTATTTACTAAGTAGTAGCGTTCTCTAGCTAGAAGTTTTTCAAGGGATCCTAGAATTTTTGTTATATTTTAAGTATATATTCTTCTTTATGCTGAATAGAGTAGAATAGAGGGATATATATTTATTTATCCCATCCACCGTTTTGGCTTATAAGCCACGCGGCCAAGCTATATTACATGTCTTCAGGAAACTAGTAGCTAGGAAAAAACCTGAGTTCCATCTGTCCTTTTTTGGTGATAATTCAACACGCCGCTGGTGTTACGAAGAAGTTTTCTACCTGCTAGAGGTCTTTCTAGCTGTAGAAGAGAGCGCCTGCAAGGTCAAATCTTCTCAGGCTGCCTGTTTGTATGATCTATTTTCATATTCGATCCTTTTGCTAGCCTGGATTTAGAAGAATATTAGTGTCTAGTCTGTCGCTGGAGGTTAGCTAGCACTTATGTTCTTCCTCTAACACACAGTGGACTAGGACGTGGTGGGCTGTCCCCTGCCCTCTCTCGCATGTACATAGACTTGATTCATAGCCTAGGACTCTTAGCCGGCGGAGTGTTGGTGAAAAGCCAGCGTATGCTGAGCGGAAGTGAATAAGGAGAGTACTCTGCAACGGGGTGGTTGGACATTAGTTGGATCAGGACGAAAAAAATAAAACCGATCAAGGTTTGTTATACGACTTTGCTATAAAGCACAGCGTTTGGTTTCTATTAGGAAGCTCTCCAGGGGAATAATGTCAATAGCAGGAATGAATATATATTCTAATCGATTTTTAGTAATAATTACCACAAACGATCATCATTCTATACTACATCGCTAACAATTTTTCGAGCTCTTTTAACAAGGCAGTAGTGAATACCAGTGGTTCTGTCATGTATGCAATATGTCCCCCAGGTAATCTAACAATATCCTTTTTCAAGGTCTTGGCGATGAAAGAGACTGGACCAACACCTGGCCCATCACCAGAAGTAATGCCGGCTGCAGGAATGTACTTCTTACTCTGTGTCTTGATGCTGGCAAGATCGAAAGTTGATGAAGTATATTGCCTTAGCTCGAACTCAAACCAGAACATTGAATTTGCTCGTATTTCGTCGCTTCGCGTTGAGTCCATACAGAAGCGCATCATTGCAGCATCCTCTCCCTCGGAGAGCCCAGCAGTAAATACTTCCATAGCAGTTGCAACGCCTTGTGCTCGATAAGTTTCGTAAACATGTTGTGTCAAACCAATAGCTTGATTCCGGATGTCTTCCGGTAGAACAGAGAAAGATGGAGGTTCGTGGGCAATAAGACATGTTATCCGATTGGGGTAGCGACATAATAAGCGTTGAGCAACGATAGCCCCTGAAGAGGTGCCGAAGACAACCACAGCGTGCCCTGGAGTTGCCAAATGCTCAATAAGTTGATTTGCATCATCGGCGTCAGTGTCCAAACGATGTTCGAAATCTTGTGGACCTACAAGCAAACTCTTTGAGAAGCCACGGCGATCCCAGAGAACAACTGTATATCTGGGGGCGAGGAGTTTTGCAGCTTCTTCGAACACACTGCCCCGACCATCTGCGCCAGGAATAAATAGAAGAAGAGGCCCGCTGCCAATAGAGTTGTAGGATAGAATAGCACCCGGCACTTCAAGCTTAGCCATTGTTTATGAGTGAGGAGGAAGAGATGCAATAAGAGCAACAAATGCTTTGTAGATTTTGAGTTGAGGGATAGCCAGAAACTCTGGATTGTGACAAAAATAAAGGCTGTAGTGTAAACATGTTGGCCGTCCTTATATAAGGTTAATTGGGCGTGCTGCAATCAGGAAGCACTGCTATCGGAATGGTCGGGTGCCAAGCCGCGGAAATCGGGATGATGGTGGAGCAAGGCCACTTTAGAAACTCTTTGCTAACAATTACTAAGTAACAAATATAATTGGGAAACCTTATTTGTTTGGTTGTTCTCAAAAATTTACTCTAACTCTGAATTTTCTCCGAAAAAATTCATAGACAAGAATTATAAGGATAGCGTAGGGGTCTCACAGAGGAGCAGCCTATGTCACGCTGTATGTTATATCCTGATGACGGGGTTGCTATCGCCTCACATAAGCATGAATTCTCTTTATTTTCCTTAGCGATTGGTTTATCAAAACAATATTACCAATACTTCACCAACGAAGATTCTGCAATATATCGGCGAGTTTAGTGACACTTCATTGCCTTGGTTAATGTGGGTTTTATCTGGTCGTGACAGATAGTTTGAAATACCAGACTAGAGCTTCATTCGAATACGTACGAAGCATACGACGAGATCAAATTGGATAGAATGTCTAGTTTTGGTTCCTAGGATTGTTTGCCTCATCTAAAAACATCGAATCTACAAAATAGTTCGGACTAGTGAGGTCAAAAAAGCTACTGTCCATTGCGGATATCCAATCAATCTGCGAATGAACTGTATTTTCAGGTTGCAATACAGCACTTCCAAGTTCCTCCATATAGCTCTCTTGAGTAGCCTCATCACTTGTTGGGACACCTGAGTTTGAACTTGATCAGCTTCGGGGTTGCATGCTCTACAGCTCATATGGAACATACCTCTTTTTATTGAATCAAGCAGTCGATTACGGCACTCCTCTAACACCTCTATAGCATTTAATGATGCCTGGAGCTGTACCCTGTTGTATCTTAGAATCGTGATAGCCCGCTCCCAAGAACTTCGGTAGGGCTCTATTTCAATGTCAATCCCACTCTGTGGGCATGAGGCTGCCGCCCAAAGAACACTAGCTGCTGAGAATGAGACTCGAAAATATTATTAGCGATAGTATCAAGAAGCGGAATTCAAAGCACATCTAGACAATCCAAAGAAGGTCGGACATACAGTATACGGCATGCCAACTCGTGCTCGGCGGAGCACTTTGCTGCTGGTCATACAGCATCTCTATAATTAGTTGTGCTGTAGAGACACACTCTCGCCTTAAGTCAGCTACAGCATTCTCCTCCAATTTTGAAGCGTATAAAGGCTTGAATTGTTGCTTTTGCTCAGCCTGTCTTTGAATCCCTGCGACGAGCCATGGCCTAAGTAAAAGAATGCGTATATAGAGAGATCTAATAAATTGAGTAAAAAATTTATTTCTCATTCGAAGAATCACAAACCTGCAGTATAAGGTTTTTGCTTGCAGCACAAAACATCTTTCAAGGCCCTCTTGAGGATTTTTAGTATAATTCTCCAGTCTAAGATGGCGTGGTAAGTTTGTGAGAAAGGCATCAAGTTTTGAGTTGAGAGCGAATGTAGAAAAAGGCAACTCGTCAGTTGCAATATCTGTGCCAATTTGTGCAGGTTTTGCACGTGTGTCGCTGGACTGTGAATAAAAAACGGATAAGATCTCGTCGAGAATATGGAAAAGCTTAATAGAACACACGAAGAATTCCATCTTAGATGAAACCTGAGGTTTCTGGCAGCCTTCGCCAGTCTCCTGTAGAAACTCGTCATCAATGGGGTCTGGAATCTTCACACACCAGTTTCTGGAAAGTAGTCCGGGCTTTCCGAAGGTGGCTGCAGCAAGTCTGAACAAGATAAAATCTGTGAGTCAGTAGTCTAGAATTTAGCATGAAGCAATACAGGAGGGTAGGCTCACTTGTCAAGCATAAAACAATTGTACCAAATTCTCCGTCTCATCTCTCGCTTCAGTTGAGACTCCTGGCTCGTATTATTAGGCTCCCGGTAAAGTCCGAGGCCCTGTGCAGTTCTCAAAGCAATACCGATTATAGTCCAACATCGGTTGGCGTATCTTGTGGACTGGAGGTATATACCAACCAGGAGCAACATCTGCACATCAGCCAAGCAAGGATTATCAAGCGTATCTAGCGACATAAATGTGCGCGACCGTTGATAGAATTGGTCAGCCTGGGCAATTTTCTCCTCGGGTGTAAGCTTGCTGTAGTATTGGCTGCCAAGCGCGAAAATGATATTTAATGTTGAGTAAAAGACGGCTCGATTGAAGCCGCTGGTGCTACCATAACCTGGCTCTGTCTGACGTGGTTCCCACAATTGCTGGTATGAACGCCATAAGGTCGGCCAATGCAATACCGGAAATATGGAATGAATGTGCTCTCTGAAGCTATCCATTAATTCATCTGCGATTTGCCGCTCAGGAAGCATCGTAGCAGTTGTACCCCATGTACCAAGTAATGTCGATGCCTGGCTCTGTGTAGAATATCCGCCACCATTTAGTTCATTATCCGCACTATTGTGAATAGACTGTGGCTCTAGGCACTCGTCTCCCTGGACTGCCTTGTTGACCTGGCGAATGAAGGAATCGATGGACGAGTTACTAAAGAATGAGCGATCATTCTCAATTGAATATAAGCTAGAGACTCTCTGACTGCCCTCCACTCGCGTACTAGCCATAGAGATAGATTCCAGTTCATATTCCCCTGTACTGTTAATTTGACCTGAGGCAAGTGTTTCCAATGAGGTTGGAGGTTCAGCAACAACCGTGTGAGGTTGATTTCGCTCAAGACGGCTCAGCCTGCTTTCCATATCGACAAGTGATCTAGCAAACGGTTAAAGACTATTAAAAGTAGACATAGCACATAGTGAGAGTAGACCTACGAGTGGGGTTTCGGGGCACTGCTCTCGTAGAGGCACTGCCATCCTCTGTCCTCGCAAGATCCACATAACGGTCGACGACCGTTACAACGAGTCTTACGAGTACGGCATTGGCGGCAAGCGAGCAGCGTCTTGCGACGTTTCTGTAACTGGATCATGATAGTGATATTTGAAATGACCTTGTCACGTTGGACGTTGAATCTATTTTCCACGCCGATCGGCTTAGTTATTGATTACACCTAGCTTGGCCTCAAAAGATACCAATGTGCTCAGAGTACAGTCAACTGCTTCGACTCAGTCAATAATTTGCATAACAACTGGTAGGACAGAAGAATTACAAATAGGAAGCACAATTTTCTTGTAATCCTGCATCGTAAAAAGCGTCCAGCAGCCCACCTTTCGAATCAACTGTGGTGAGGCACGAAGTGAGGAACAAAAGCCATGTATTTGCTAGTTCTACGAGTGGAACCCACATAAGGTAGGTGTTGCTGACTAACTAGTGTGTGGGTTCCAGGTGGAATCCAGGAAAGGCTGTCCCTGGACATCAACTAAGAGTTGTTGGGATTAACGACTTCTAACCAATCGGATGTATGATGTCATCAATGCAACGATGTCCTGAGGGCTCAGCTAGGGTAAATTAAGTGTATTTTCTGCTACGAGAATCTTCAGGCCACGCAACGAGTGAGACATGCCTGAAACACAGATCTCATGCCTTAGGCCGCCAGGAGTAACCTCAACAAACCTGACTTGGCTGGTTATCACGTGCTTGCTATTATGTCTCTCACTGTAAGGGTTTAGCATAGGAGTAATCTGTGTCACGCTGTATATTCTATCATGGTGGAGGGGTTATCACCACCCCACCCAAATTCAAGCTCTTTCTTTCCTTCCTTAGCGATTAGTTTTATCGAATGATAATACTATTATTTCACTGGCGAAAGGCCTACGTTATATTGAAGAATTCAGTGATACTCGATTGCCTAGGTAAACGTGGGTTTTAGCTGGTCGTGACACTCACCATTTGCATAAGCCTTACTACTCCATGCAAGCACCCTCAATCTAGTCGCGGAATTGAGTTACGACGATTTGAACGAAAGATTACACTTTCCCTCCCCTATATTATATCTTTCGAGTTAGCTAATTACCTAATAAAGCAGTTGCTTGCCTCTTCCTGATTCTGTTCTGACTGGATTCGCTTGACAGAAGTTCGATACTCTTGCCGAAGTCACTGCCGTAAGACGTGTGATGATTCTTACAGGTTATATTCTCGTGAAGTTTTTGCATTCTGCAGCGCTAATAGGCCATTCGCTGGAGAAGTAGTTGTAGCATTGCTCTAATATGGGAACCGTTAAAGAAGGGAAGAGAAAGCTCAAGCCTAGGTAAGGTGATAGCAATCCCGCCAACATGATACAGTGTTTGATAATTTTAATAATATCCCATTCTATCTACAGTGAGAATTGTGCTACATATATATAGGTGAAGTAAGTCCTAAGTTCCTTGAGTCACATGCCAATAGCTGGACGATATTCCCTGAGTAGCTGAACCTTCAGTGCTGCCAACTTAATCCCAAGCTCCTATATCCAATATACGGGCCCCACTTACGCGAGAACCTTGCGATGGGGATAAATCCCAATTTAAGTTCACAAGAAATGTTGCTCAGAATGGGAGTGCAATGGAGTTCAAGGTCAGTAGTTGGGTTGAAGTTTGGTGCCACGACCAGCTAAAACCTACGTTTACCTAGGCAATCTATCATCACTAAACTCGATAGTATATCATAAACTCTTCGCCAGAAAGTATTCGTACTATTATTCAATAGATTAATCGCTGAGGAAAAGAAAGAAAGAGCTCAAGTTTAGGTGAGGTGATAATAACCCCGTTATCAGGATAGAAACTACAGCGTGACACAAGCTGCTCCTATGCTAAACCCTTATTTTTGGTTCTGTATTTATTGATAGTTTTTATTAAGATAGATGTCACAGTTGGGTTTCTTTACGTGTTATTTATATAGTGTTCATCACCTTCCCCATTTGCCAATCAGCAATATATTTTATAGAGAGGAGAAAAGTAATTCCTAAAACATCGAGTCCACGTGGCCCTCCACATCAAATCTGCCTGTTACTTGGGCGATCAAGCTTTTGAGCGGCGTACCAATTACCAAAAACTTCTATGTGGGGCCTCGCTGTTGAGTGACCAGGGGAATCCCCAATACACTAAAACATCGCTTCTAAGTCTTTTTATTGAATTTTTCTTAACTAATTTTTTTTAAAAAATGTATTTAATATCGGAAGTACTTTTCACTCTTCCTACTAATTCTTAGAATATTCGCGATGTTTCATTGTCGTCAAATTCCGAAGTGGTTCCTGAATCTGGTGGCGAAAAAGTACTTCCCAGCTCGACAGCGGAATATATTTGGCGGGGAACATCGAGTTTACCCAAACAAAAACAGCCTGCCTAAAGCCTTGGAAGTAACCACGGCATTTGATGATTTGATTTCGGAAACAAGTTATAGACTAAATATGTTGCTATATATGTGCCATTATTCCGCTCATTCAAAAATGAGCTTTTGAGTTTCTTATCTGAAAGCTTTGGTGCTCAAACAACGCAGAGCACTTGCTCCCACAAAAAGTTTCATCATGTTTCAACCAAAATCAACATTTTATAGCTTCCTCACTCTTCTGCTAGCAGGTATATCAATTGCAGCAGCAGAATGCACCCGCGAAGGCCTGCTAGCCGCTGCACATTCCTACATCACCGCGCAAACGTCCGGCTCGCTCACCTCCCTCACCACGGACGTAGCGAATTTTCAGTACCGACAAGACAACAAAGTAATTGACATCAAGAAAGGTGTCATTTCAACCCCTCTCAAGATCGACCTCAATCGCTCAACAGCCGACACTGTTGCTTGCGCAAGCTACACTATGTTGATTTCGACATCTGGGGCAAAGCCATATGTTTTGGCTACGCAAATCCGGCACAATGGGAATGACACGAGTAGTATTGCGATGATTGACACTATTGCTGCTACGACGGGTGATTTGTTTTTTGATGCGAAAAAGACGTTGGGGTATATACAAAAGGAGACTTGGACTACTCTCCCAGTCGCTTCTCGTCCAAGCCGTGAACTTTTAAAGCATGTTGGAGATGGATATCTAGATATGTGGACCGATGCAAAAGCAGCAGATTCAATTTCATGGGGTACCGATTGCGAAAGAGTTGAGGGAAGCAAGTATAGTAACCCTTGTGGAGCGGGTTTGCCTAAGGGGGGGTCAAAAAAGAGTAATGGGATGAGAAGATATGTGATCGATGAGACAGTGGGGAGTGTGGATGTGCTTTGCAGCTTTGATAGTTTAGGTGACATGCCAGATAGCCATGAGATTAGGGTTGTTGATGGGAAAGTGAAGTATGTACATACTATTACAGTCACTTAGATTGTGTAGCTTGAAGAGGGATTCAAATAACTCAAGTGCTGAAATACAACCATGAAATTGAATATAAACAGATCTGAATTCTCTGTAAATCGATTTATCTTTCTATATTAAACCCTATACTTTACAATACACTCATTTCTAACGAATCCTATCTGATCCTAGGTAGATTACGCCAACTTAGTCCCGAATCATCATATTACACCCTTCTTCCCACATGGAGACTCCTGTGCCACGCTTTCCACCTTTTCTCAGGAGAAGAGTGACTCCATTTTCAAACCATACCCAGAATCACGGTTTCATTGGTAGAATTTGTGCAATACAGTCAAATCCTTTCGACGTATCCTTTCGTCTATCAAAGTTCTTTCATTAATATTTTTAGTGGCCAATTTTTTATTCTGGTAGTCCAACGTTGTATATATATGCTCCATTCTCAGTACCTCAGGTTTGTTCCAATTTCCTGTCTTTCTCCACCCTCATCGACGTCCGTTTTTTCTACTCCTAAAATTTCCACTGGCGCCTTCCCTATCAAGCCGCAAATACTCCTTACTCTACCTTTAGATAAAAAATCCGCGGTGTAGATGTAGATTTAACAGTAGACCTAAAAGCTTGCGATAAATAGTCGGAGATATTGTAAGACTCTCGCAAAATTGAAACTTGTATCAAGCTGTATATTCTTTCCTGTTGGATATAGGAGCCTTGGACTAAGTCGGCACCATCAAAGGTTCAGTTACTCATAGAATATAGGTTAGCTATTGCCATGTAACTCAAGCAATTTAGGACCTACAAACCCTACATATATAGCACACTACACATTGTAGATAGAATGGAACATATTCACTGAAAATATCCAACATTTCCCACTGGCAGGATTGTTACCGCCTCACCTAGGCCCCAGCACTCTTTCTCCTCCTAAGCGATTCATTTATTGAAACAGTACTACGAATACTTCATCAGCAAAGATTGTACTGCCTATGAGCGAGTTCAGAGATATTAACTACCTAAGTAAGGGTGAATTTTAGCTAGTCGTGATAAAAGGCCAGTGTTGTGAATCATGCCTGATTTCTGTGAGAATTGACACAGCAGTTGTCGCATCAAAAATGCAACACTACAATTTACATGTTTATCTGGGTCTACATTATATGTGATAGCCATGGATTTAAATGAAAACAAAATGACAACATATTGTCTTAAGCAGTTAGTGATACTCCACTAGTTGATTTTGTGATCCTAAAGTAGTCTCAATGATGGCCACTGCTTTAAATGGAAGCATCAACGTATATTATCCGCCAAGCTATGTGGGTTAGTTTCCTTTTAATGTTAACCCAAATCCCTCTACAAACTATCTATGGAAATGAATATCATGTCTCATGCTGCCGTGGTCTTCAAGTGCATAAGTGCTTAGCGAGAAATTCACTTACTAAATCTAGACCAAGTTGCGCTTGGATGGGTGATAGCCTATTAGGAAGAGGCTTGCTATGACACCCAGCAAATTTATGCATTAATCTAGCTAATCAATATCACAGAACTCAATGGTGCACCGTAACCAATTCACTAGAGAAGTATTTATATTTTTTCGATAAACTAATCGATCAGAAAGAGAAGAGAGAGCTGAGGCCTAAATGAAGCCATAGCAATTCCATCAGTGGTATGGAAAGTACATTCTGATACAGACTTATTATGATCTACATCTATTCTTGAGGTGCAGCTGTCGGCTCTTTTAATGGATCAAGAACCAACCACGGATCCTCCATAAGCTCCTTAGCTGATTTTCGATCCTCAGGTACCCACTGAACCATTTTCCTTAGAAATTGGAGGAAGCTAACTTTCTCTTCTCCCTTAAGGTTCTCCTCTTCTTTCTCTAGCGAGGTATGTTTTATTTGGATATTTGGTGTGAAGTTACCTGGGCTAGTTAATACCCCTGTCATACGTCAATATCAGCTAGCTACGCACCGTTTTCATCAAAGAACATTGCCGAGAACTGCCCCATTCTCAGAAGATTATTTGGTGGTGGACCTATCAGAGCAATCATTCTAGCAATGTGAGCTGGAGCTGAGGCATCTCTGCTTGGGACTCGTTCCGTGAACATATGTTTCCCCTCAAACAAATCCCAAACCTTCCTTGAAGTCAGTATGGTGAGTTCTAAGGGGAATTTTTTTATGGCCTACCATCAAGCCAACGCTCCAAATATCAATCTTCTCATTCCAGGGTATTCCGAGGACAATTTCCGGAGCACGGTAGAGATCGGGCATAACTTCCCCAATATACGTCTCCTCCCCAAATTGAGCGTCTCCAAAGTCGCAGAGAACGGCGTGTGATGGATTATCCGGGATATCTACCTGTCTCGTTGCATAGACGATGCGATCATTATGTATTTTTCGAAGGCTAGGCTCTTTCCATTCCTCTTCTTCGAATAATTTGAAGATAGCATCATCTTCAATCCCAATCATGATATTACCCTCTTGGATATCTGCACTGAAATTAGCTCATAGGGACTTAGTAATAAATAAGTCGAGTTGACTTAGCTGTATGAACAACTCGCGCTTCGGTGTGAAGGAAGTCAAGAGCCATGAGTAGGTATCTAATAATCGGTTTAAGAAGTTGTTCCGAGACCTTTTCTCCTTCACTCATTTCACGGATATCCTTTAGGGTGAGACCTAGAGGCTCATGGATTAGACATTCATGCGGGCCATACTTTCCTGGAAGTTGGAATTGGTCACGGAGGAACCTAATGCCTTTTACCCCTGGGTGACTAGTCTTAATGGAGCGGAGATGCTTGTAAACCTTTTCCTCGTTCTGTGCTTGGCGATGTTTGCTGACGAAGACCTTCAAGGCAACATACTCGTGATCTCTTGGAGTTCTCAAGTTAGATTTCGCAGGAGATGAAGGGAAATAATTCTTACATAAGATCTCGACAAAGCCAGGCTGTAGAAACAGATCCATAGCCCAACTTTCCCAACACTTGATACTTTGATTGAAATATTTCACCAATCCGGACAGGATAAAATGCCTCGGGATCGTACCACGAGAATGTTTCTTCTTCCAGGAGATAATTATTGTCCAATACTTCAAAGCCAGATGTTGGAGGCTCCCGTGGCGGCGAAGGAGATTTTTCTGTCGTCATGGCAAGATATGAAAGGGTTTCAGTGGGAACCTGAACCTATCTCTATCTGGAAGACTTGTAGGCGGTGGAAAGAAGATATATTGTATCCAAATATGTTAAGCTATCCTTAAATTCGCTTTAATTTGGTAAACTATATGTGTTTGTGAAATAATCTGGAGGAAGCGTGTGCTGCACGCCTTATGGCAAGTGCTATCGTCTCAAGAAAGACGAGCTATTTTAGTTTAGACTATCGATGAAACTGCGCAAAGTCTGTTTAGGCTCTGTGGGGGCTTCTTACGCGCACATGAGCGAGTTCGGAACTTCCTACTCGATTGCGGGTCCTAGGTGCTTGCAGGTGTCATTTATATCCCAGAGATCAAGGGCAAACAATGAGAATTTATTCTCCTCACCGCCTTTTTCTGCCACTCTCCTAGGATCAGTTCATATTGATGCAAACGGGACGGTATATCCCAACAAGAACTGACAGAAGAATGTAGGGAACTGATGAGTTTAACTTAGGAGCAATTGGTCTGAAGGAGCATGTTGCTCAAAGAATTGGAATGCATTATAAATAAGCGGCTATAGCACAAGAACTTGTTTGTGATATACCCTGAAGAGTGTTAATATGAACTTGCGCACTTCATGAGACTCTTGGCAAAGGAGCCTATCCTGGAAGCTGGATACAGAAATCCTTTGCAATACCACCAATTTATCAGTTCAGGATATGATGCCTTACCTATTATAGGTTAGCGTAGAACAGCTAGAGAGATTACCATCTTCCAGCACCACTCCTTATTATTAATTAATCAGTTATTCCAATATATTCGGTACTGGCACAGGTTTCAATTGCACCAATTGCATCAATTGTATAAGAACCCTCTGATGCTACGCCATTCTCCATATTGTACAGGAATCGTGATTTATTGCTCTCTCTTGCATACTACACTAACCTAATATCCCCATTCAGTATAATATCGGTTGTACTATAAAGGTTACACTACATTCTTAGTATACGCTCGCCTTTTACTCACGGCCAGTGCTCGACTAAAAGTATCCTTGAGCTGCAGGGCTTGAAGGGTACCAACCGAGCTCTGAGAGAGTTTCTTACACAGTTCTAAATCATTTGGGCTTCGGAGGATTTCCAGACTCTTTCCATATATCCACCCGGAGGCGAATTGAGTCCTAGCGTCAATATTTCCAGCAAGTAAATGACAGACCGCAAGCTCAAGATTTTGTTGATAATCTCTCACAGGAGCCTCGCCGCATTTCCCATGCAGAATATGTATATGTTGCAGGGGAAATGGTCGTACCCGTCAATTGCAGGATCGCAATAGCAGATGCGGTGATGCCTAGGGGATCCATGTGTCCTGTGCGCAAGCAAGGGAGGTGTTGGGTTGGTATGCAGTAGAAGAGCGGCGGCTGATACTCCACTCGGTAGTCGAGCGATACGAAGAGTAGTATTACCGATCCCACCCAAAGACTTATCAGGGAAAATCCGATAGGGCTCTGATCCAACAACATTTGTTGTGACGTTCTAGGGTGGCTGAAGGAAGACACTCGGTGATATAGAATAGAAGCAATGTAGATGTTTCCTGCCTCTCACCTACTGTATTCACATAGTTCTTTTTTTTCTTTAACCACTAGTTCTGTCGTGGTGTTAGCGAAGCTCGGTATTCCCAAAATGATTGCTGACCAGGCGACTTCCATACTCCTTGATCTTCGAGGATCCCAATTTAAAGTCCCGAACATGAGGCATTTATACGAAGGCTGGGTTTCAGGGGTCAGTCCACACTATACGACTATAGTCTCATTCACGGACGAGATCTATGAGAATTTGCTCCCAAAAAAGGATGAACTAGACAAAGCAAAAGCTTGTGATTTCGGATATACCTCTGCTGGGTATGTATAGTCCCATTGGGGTTTGAATTCTTTGTGCTTAGTTACTAATGTATTTATAAGATGGTTCCCTTCCTCAAGCTTAGATCGACTCAAGTTCATGGCGACTTACTGTGCCTGGTTTTTTTGCTGGGATGATTCCATTGACCGAGAGGAGGTCACCCTCGAAACTGGCGACCGGTATCGTGCAGAGGCCCTCGAGTATATCGGATACCATCTTGGTATTTACGACAGGCAATCGCCAGAGCCCCAAGCATCAACGGTGCAGCTAATACTCTTTGCAAACATTGGCAAATTTATTAGAGAAGAATGCGACCCCGAAATTGCCCAGTCATTTTTTTCTGAGCTCCAGTATATTATTGATTGCTGCGGTAAAGAACAAATGAACCAACTCTCAGGTCAGCTTCCTACCAAGGAGGAGTATTGGGATATGAGATATGGTACAAGCGGTGTCTACGCCTACTGTGCAATTGCTCCCTGCATGATTGATGTAAAAGTTCCCTACGAGCTTTTTCATTCACCAGAAATGAGAGCCGTTTGGGTCGAGATGAATATTAACATCATAATGTAAGAAATTATGTCCTCACATAGGTTACAGTTATTAATGGTAGTAGCTTCAACGATATAATATCCTTAAAAAAAGAAGTAGTAGGTTTCATGCAGCTCTTTTTCCCTATAGAGGTTTTCACTGACATTTGTGTTTAAGGCGGATGATGCGATAATGTCACTTATTCCCATAACAATGGCGCATGATGGTGTGGGGCTATTAGAAGCTACCAATACTGTCTACGAGGAGCTTGTTGCTAACTGTAGGGCGTTTGACCGGGCAGTATCAGTGCTACGCGAGAAGGCCAAAGAATATAACGAGGCTGTGAAGTCAAATATCGACAAACTTATAGATTGTTATGAAGCTTTCTTGACTGGGGTTATGAATTGGTCTTACACCAACGCTCGGTACAAAGTATCTCAAGACATTCAAAAGGATGGATCGCTTGTTGTTTCTCTTTAATAATTAGGATAAAGTAGGGTTAGCCACAATCATGATTGTTGAAGTTCGTGTATTTTGTTTTGAATAACACGGCCTACGAATATATTATGCGTGAATGGAATGGAGCAATTGAGTACCGAAATACTAAGTACGCAGGTATCCTATTATTCTGATGCTTATGAATATACCTCATATTTATCATACTACCAAGTTTTGTGTTGGCCGTGAAAGGTTGTTGGGAAGGGACAGTTCTTTCTGGTTATTTACCCCTTCGATGTGCATTCTACTGGAGGACATTACATAGAGCATCACCAGAACCAACTTTTTGAATATGAATTTTTATAAGTTAATACCCGTCCCTAAGCAATCATGGATATTCGCGACTCTTTCCTAGACCCTAGACTAACTTCAACCCGGATCTTGCTAGATATCGGTTCCTACTTCTTCCCATCCTCTTTAATGAAATCAGCAGCCCTCTCCGCTACTGCGTATACAGTAGCCTGGATCGTCCCAAGCGTTTGTAATGGGAAGATACTTGCGTCAACAACACGCAGATTCTTAGTTCCATATACAATCAGGCGTTCATTCACAACACCCCCCTGCTCTTTGGGTAGCATAGGCAGGCTACCGCTGGGATGGAAGATGGAAATCTGGTGTTGGCGAACAATCTCCTTTGCGTTTTCGAGGTCAGCGCCAGTTATGTCCGGCAGCCGCTTACCACCAGACTTGAGCACTGCGTTGAAGGGTGCGGTGTCCACAAACTTCTCAACAAACTGTACATGGCGCGCTAGGATCTCGATGTCTAAGGGGTGCGACATATACTTAGGATCCCATTCCGGCTTAATGCTGATATCGGGTGAGGTTATATGTACGGAGCCCCGGGAAAAGGGATGATTCAGTGCTGTTACGACAGTGATATAATTTTCTGGGTGGATGGGTGTGATGCACTCTGTCAAGCTCTTGGGTTCTGGCGGAATATTGAGTTGGAAGGGTAGGAATAGGTACTGAGCCGTAGGTTCATCAGCTGCCTCGATAATAGACCGGAGGTACTCAAACTCAAGGCCTGGCTGCTTCTCTAGATGGCTCTCCACCAGAATCTTCTTTGCGTTGGCAGAGACGGGGCCCCAAAAATCCACCAGTGGCGCGTAGGTGTTGACGAGAGGACTCATACCTAGAGGGCCGCCTTTGCCGGATGTATACATTTGTAGAACAGTGTTCAGGAGGGCTGGATCGCGAAATTCGTCGGCCGAGGGAACACCATCCGCTACCTCGAAGCTCTGGCACGCAATTGCATGATCTTGCAGGTGCTCTCCAACGCCGGCATTATCAATAACGACAGGAATTCCATGGCTTTCAAGTAACTGTCGCCCCCCAATGCCTGATATCTCTAAGATTTGGGGTGATTGTAGAGCGCCAGCAGCAAGGATGACTTCTGATAGTGCAGATACCGTCTTCTCATCCCCTTCCTTTGTTTGAATAATAACACCTGTTGCCGTAACGTTGTCACCATTTTTTTCAGTTGTAATTTTCTTGACTAGCGTCTCTGTGAGGACTACCAGGTTCTTTCTTGCCCTGGCTGCAGCTGAGTAATAAGCAGTCGCCGCAAAGCTCCTGGTCTTGGTGGCTGGATCGATGCTCGCTGGGTTCTGGAAGCTGCCAATAGATTTACCCGTACGCGGATCTGCCGTTGTCTTCAACCCCAGGTTAGCAAAGCTCTTGATCCACCCGCCTTGGAAAGCGTCCGTATACTCCTCGCTGAACGAGACTTGCAAAGGTCCATTGCCAGAGAGGATCTCATCGTGGTAGTTGTCAAGGCCCGTGACGGCCCTGGCCAACGGACCCGGCGTGTGAACGGTGCTGGACTTTTTGTAGTACGGTGCCATGGTGTCAAAGGACCAGCCAACATTGCCCAATTTGCCCCAGCCATCCATAATTGCACGGGAAGGGTACATCATGACCATGTAATTAAGCGCCGACGAGCCGCCCAGCTGGCGCCCTCGCGGCTGGCTAATGCGTCGGTTGTGTAGCGCTGGCTTCAATAGCAGTGTAAGTTTCCTTTCGTGACTTTCAAGTATAGCTGGTGCAACTTACCTGTGGAATCGATGTGAAGTTCCAGTCATATTTGTCGTTGCCGAACTGGGCTCCCACCAGACCAGGTGTTAGGACTATGGGATCACCAGTATTGTCCGGCCCGGCCTCAATAACCAGCACACGAGTACCTTCGTCTTCAGTAAGACGGAAGGCCACGGTGAGGCCAGATGTGCCTCCACCTACCACGATATAATCAAAAGGGTTTTTGAGGTCTAGGGACGCCATAGCTGCTGGCTGAATGGTTGCCAGACTGGTGTATTGAACAATAGTTAAGGGAATTTACTGTTCCCCCGTTGCTTGCGTGCGAGATCATATGGAGAGTCCCTTACTTCAATATAATTGCCGTGGTAGTTCATTCAACATCTTGCCGGTCTAAGACTTCCTGGGCCAAGAAGAATACCCCAATCTTGGGTATAGTCTCCCTGCAATGTTGTGTCACCTTTTGCGCCGTAGATCTACTTCTCGGCCACAGGGGCCATAATTGGTATTGCGAGGTCCTTACTACCAATTAGAATGTTCCGGTGGCTCAGTAGTATGCACGCAATTGACAGAAGGGGGTGAAGCGCTCAGCGGGGAATATTGGAAAACCCACTTTCAAGGTATGAGCGAGAAGCCTAGGGGGGAGAAACAACCAACTTCTGAAAAAGTGGGTGTCCAACGTTGTAACAGCATTTAGCCATTTGTTGTCTACTATGTCCAACTGGGCATGCCGAGTAGAAAACACTCTAGGTCCAACATTAAACATCCATCATGCGGCGCATGCGGTACGGGCCGGTCCTCGCTTAATTGAAACCCCTCAAAATTCATGTTTAACGATACAGTTTCGCTCAGGAGGTAAGATCGATCAAACGCCGAAATTTTTGTGGAGCGCTATCGCTTTTACTCATTATTAACAAAAAGGTTGTACATTGGTAAACATCCATAAATCGGCAAACAGTGCGAGCCAGTACCCACACCAGTCTACATGTCTTTGCTTGCCCAAAGTTTTCTACATTCGTTTGCCACAAGAAGTCAAGATGTTAGATTACCAGCCATTCCCAACTCTCCACATCGTCAGGACCCATCTCATTGTTAACTGCATCCTGACCGCATTAATGGTAATCGTGGTCAGTTTACGCATCTGGTCACGAATATACCTCAAAGCTGGGCTAGGCTTGGATGATGCCTTCATCATTTTTGCGATGGTTGGTTTCCCTATTGCTCCACATACTTAGCGGAGAAAATTAACATCCCATCGAAAGCCTATGGGCATCAGCATGTTGGTTATATCTGGCCTCTGTAAGTTGGTATACTATGCCATCTCCCAGCTACTGTGCTAATGCTGCCTTATAGGGTCCCAGCTTGGCATAGGATATAACCTCACAGAGGTCATTGTCAACCTTGGTCTCATTCTTCGCGTAAGAAACTCTACCCAACTTATCTACCATTATTTTCTGACATCTGTCATCTTCAATAGTTGTTGTTCGCCTATCAATTGATGTATTGTATCGTCATTGCCGCAGCTAAGTTCTCGGTGCTCTGTTTCTACCTGCGCATCTTTGTCGAACCAAAAATACGGCTAGTAACCAAGATCTGCATGGGTATCGTGGGTACCGGAACTCTTGGAAACCTCCTCCAGCCTTTCTTGATGTGTCGCCCTTTTACCGCGATATATGATCCAACGGTGACCGGCACTTGTGGTGATGAGCTGGCTAGCTTGGTGGCTATGGGCATTTTCCAAGTCATTACAGACGCGATAATCCTAGGATTACCTATATACATGCTCTGGGGTCTCAAGATGCGGCCGGCTAAGAAGCTAGGGTTGATGGCCATATTCTTAGTCGGGTTACTGTGAGTTACCTCTAAATTATTTTGGTTTGGTGACGACCACCACTAGGTAAACTACTAACACACTCTGCTCTCCAGGACTACCATTGTAGGCATTATCCGTCTCGCCAACCTCACCACTGTTGAACTTAAGAAGAACTTACCGGGAACTATGGTCTACGCAGATTTCCTCACGACCCTCGAGCCCAACCTGGGCATCCTGTGCGTCAGTCTCCCCATGCTTGGGGGACTGTTCAGGCGATGGTCTAACCACGGGGCCAGGACCAACCAAATTAGTTATAGAAGTAGTAACCGGACGGACGGGAAGAGCCGTAGCCGGCAGAAATTCAAGGAAATGGACGAAAGTATCCTAATGGAAACAATTGTAGAAAGTGGTCATCGCGATATAGGGAGTGAAACGGAACTGGCACTGTCAGTAGGGAGTGGTAGTGGTGTCACCGTTGGTAGAACGGGGAGGGACAGCAATGCCTCGTCCTTTCCACACGCGTAAGCAACGCGCTAGCAACAGCCTAAAAGTGTAAAATCTTAAAATGGATAAATAAAGAAATCTATATATAAAAGGAAACCAGAAGAACAGAAATTCGCCTTCCTACGATCTCAAGTACGGGGTTACATTCCTACCCTATCTCCTCGGCTAGTTGAGATAACCAATTGCTCGCAATCCTACAGGAGGAAGGGGTTTGATAATTTAAATAGCCTTGAAAGGGCTAGAAATAGCACCTTACTTACTTTATATTATATAAATACTAGAGAAATTTAACATTACTAGATCTAGAGTTCTTATACTTATTTCTAGAGTTCTCTAACCCATAAAGAGATAGAGATTAGTTCTACCTTTAGAACTTTACTTCGCTTATATAATCTTATAACCTAACTATCCTATATAAAGGTTAACACTACCTATTAGAGTATTTACGTCAAATTAATATGTATGTTAAATAAAGGAAGAGTTGAGGTCTATCACACATAGCTCACTTATGCGAGACTTATCGACATGTCAAATTTCATCACTTCTTTCTAGCCTTAATTATCTCATCAACAATTCATCCATTCTATCTATAATTTAAAATGGGAAATGATCCTATCTGGAGTTCTCCTCACCTAAAACAGATAACGGGGGATGACCTACCCCTATCCACCAAGCAGTATGCCACACAGCTCCCTATAATCCTACGCATAATACTCTTTTTGTAGTATCTTATGCTCGATGCCAATCTCGATTAATGACCGGCTATGATTTTCAACCAGGGTAACAATAAGAACTACAAATTCGGCATTCAAAGAACTAAGATGAATTCTTACCAGGTCCTGGCAGAGATACAGAGACCAACACTCCCTAAGCCTGCCGCCTCTTCATCGGTCCAAACCCCCAATAGTAATCATTGTTAGTCTCTTATCTATAGCGAAACACCTATTCGATTGATTTAAGGATAAGCTGGATAAATTCTGTATACTTATATTGTTATGGAACAAGCATTCGCAAATCGCCTCGATGTAAATTACCACGGTGAAGGAATTACCTCTAGATTTGTCGATAACAGAGACCTTGAATACGTATTGTTGGTACCGAAAGGGGGCATAAAATACCTGTGTAGTCTGAGGGGACCACTAAAGTCGACTTTCTTGGAACTGGGAAGACACGAGTGAAAAGTATTCTTTACAGCGAAGGCAGATTATCAGAAGGCACTGGCGGTAGTGATCAGTGGTAGGGGGATATGTTTATTATCTACAATGGTGGAAGGTCAGATACCGACATCATACAGAAGCCCTAGAGAATATTCAATGAAAAAAAACCAACAAAAAAAGTAGGGCAGAACGAGTACTTTGGGATAAGGTGACTCGTGAGAAAATGTAGTTTAAACACGAGGTTAAATAAGCACACTGCTCCTCTCGCAACCTTGAGTGTTTCAAAAGTTAACACTTTAAAATTCTTGTATAGCCAAGAGTATGATATATATGCTTCATGGCTTACCTGAACTACACAGGAAGGAACCAAAAGCCTATAAGATATATCTAAAGCCCCTATTATCCAACTCCGTCACATCCAACATCCCCTTTTCAATCGCCTCCCTCTCCTCTTCCTCACTAATTTCCCCGCGCTCAGCTTGTTCCTCGTCTCTCTTTTTATTGCTACTCCACATATAAACATACAACACCACGACCATTAGCAATTTAACACTGTACCCGACGAGCATAGCAATATACGCGCTGTGATATCTCGCTATTCCTCATTAGCAAACGTTTCACACTCCAGAAGAAGAGGAAAGGGCGAACTCACGAGCCTCGCTATCCCTAAATGTCTGGGGCCCAATAATATTCCCAACACAATACCCCGTAAATAGCACAGCAGCCGTAAGCTGCTTCTTTGTATATCCCGCCACGTTACTACTAACCATTGTAAGGCTCATACTAAAGCCCAGGCCTTGAAAGTAACACAGCCAAAGCGCCACTAGCCTTCCCCACTTATTCCCATCAGGCAGGCCTACTAACAACCCAGCGCCAAGAATACAGATAGTATTTGCCACGATCATCGTAATACAGCGCGAATTGCGGGGGAATTTGGTGCAGATATACCCCCCGATAATGAGAGCGAGGAACTGCACGGCTCCGCCTGGAATTTGGAGATACTGGGTTCCGAGAGTGTCGAAGCCAAAACTCGCAACAATGATCGAGGTAAAACTAGTCAAAGCTGAGTTCGGCACCTGTGCTCCTGTAGCCATTATGAATAGGATCCACGTCTTGGGGTCCTTGGCAGTCTGGACCGCTTGATACCATTGAAAATGGTGGTTCTTCACCCCTTGGCGGTTCGCTGCTACGCGATTGACGGCGAGGGTTCGTTCATGGGGCTTGAGGAACTTCGCGGTTGAGGGTAGATCCGGGAGGAATATCAATGATACAATTCCCCAGAAGATACTAATGGAGCCGAAGATTAAAAAGACGTACATCCACTTCGGCAACCCCGTGGTGATATGTCCCACCGCGTACCCGATCAGCCCGCCAAACATTGTTGCTATGCCGTTGGTGCAGTAGTATATTTCGAGACGGAGGGGCTGCTCAGCGGATGTATACCACATGGACATGAGGAGGACAAAGCCAGGGTTTACTGTAGCTTCAACAAAGCCAAGCAGAAAACGGTTGGTCGCGATGCCGGCGAAGGAGGTGCACGCAGGTGTGGTGATGAGAATGATACCCCATCCTATCGTTGCGAGAGAAAGAAATTTCCCAATGGGCAATCGCTGCAGTAGATAACCGGCTGGAAACTGTGCGAATAAGTAGCCGAAGCAGAAGATTGATCCTTTTCCGGTTAGTATTTGGCATCTTTTGAATAGTAGATGGGCACCTACCTAGCCAAGAATAATCTTGTCCATGCAAATTCGTTCCTTTCTTTAGTCCGTAGACGCTTGAGAAATTGATGGAGTTCTTGTCAAGGTATTGTAGCATGTATGTGATGAATAGAATTGGGATTATCCTGTAATCTATCTTCCGTAGGACGGCCTTGAACTCTGTAGGTGTAGCTTCGATACCTTTTCCATTTTTATATGCTTCGTAAGTCTCGTCAAGGTGAGTTGATGAAGCTGGAGAGATGTTGCCTACTCCTCGAGAGGTAGCAGGGTGCACCGGAGATCGAGTAACCTCCTTTTCAGGGTCAAGAGACATGATGAGGCCTTGAGGTGAAGTACACACGTGTTGCTGCTCTCAAGAATTTGGACGATAATAAGATGTCGATCACAACAAGAACGAGAAATCTAGACAGCAACGGGAACTAAAAACATTCTTTCTACTCCTCAAAATTTAGGGCACTCTCACAAAAGTCCACTTCATGACAAAATTCTTAGTATTGTTACACGCTGGTGAAGCTCCATTGCGGGTAATGGGCCGTTGTGTATCCGCTCTCCTGGATCTCTGCCGCCAATCACTGGAATTGCATCTCTTGATATCTGGAAGCTTTCGGCAATAACACCGACAATCTCTCCCTAGAAACCGCGAAGAAGGTGAGATTGTTGGATATATTGCTGGTGAGAGAGGGGTTGATGGGTGATGTGATGAGCGGGGTTACCAATTTAGGCGATGTCGTGATTTTTAGGGTATTGTCGTTATGATGGAAGGGAGATAAATGTTGAAAATGAGTAGGAATTGACAGAAAAGAATGGAAATTAAGTTTGAAAGTGGATTTTATGACTCGGGATGGCCTATCCTTCGTGAAGTATAGCATGCACAATTATGGCTCGTTGGTGTGGGTGTGGAGTTACTAAAGCTGTAGTTGGAGTAGAATTCTACAAGCTAGAGTTTAAAGATCTGCCTTTTTTTTATTTTAATAAACGGAAGGTACCACTAACGAAATGGTAGTAGAAGTGTCCTGAAAAGAGAGATTCTGGATTTTGATAAGGCTTTTGTGAGCGTAGGAACAGCACAAGTAATGTTGAAATTTGAGTTGAGATAGGTGCATCTACATCACGTGAATGCTTGAGTCTAGGGAATTCATTGTCTTTTCACCACACTAAAAGTCGTTGAAGGAGGAAGGCAAGCATAGACGGACTCTTAGAGTCTTATTTATGACCATGTGATGGTACTGACATCTTTTCAAATCGCGTTATGCTCTCCAAACCTTCAGATCTTGAGGTGTTCGTGATGTGGAGAACTCAGCTGTGACCCTGTAGAGGTGTTGTCCTACCACGAACCTTGAAAGGAAAACAAAAGAGCCTCAAAGCAAGATCGTGGATCATGGATGGTGACTACGTCATGCTATGTGCTTTGTTAGGATGAGGTCGATACTTTTTATTTTATTTTTGTACACCCTTAGATCCCCAGGTATTTCCAGGTGATCTTCACTTCAAAGTATGAAAGGAGGGCAGCCCTCAGACTCCAGCCCTCCTGTAAGGCTACCCCCTAGACTATTCCCCTCCCTCGCAACGGTCATATCCCATATCCTAGGGGACCCGTCACCACTCAAGCATTCGTCCCACTCCCTTGATCGTTCGTACCTGACCTTGCTCAGCACCTTGCTCTCTTTCAACCCTCATGCCTTCACAGGCTGGGCCCCGTATTCCTTACTTCTCAACCAACAAGCAAAGCGGATGGCTGCATTAATCAATAATCGCCCCTTTCCTCTAAAGTGTACTAAAACTCTAAGGGACCGAACGCATAGTATTGGACTATTGGATCGACTCGTAAGCTTCTAAAATAATTCTGAGAAATTGAATCCTTCATAAAGGCCGACTAATCCAACTGTAACGTCACCTTTCCCTCACCCAATAAGAAACAAGAGAGTAATTTTTCTGCGGAGGCAAGAAATGCCGTTACGAAGAAGCTTCAATTTTACCAGGAGAAAGAACGCCGCAGAACAGAGGCACAGTCACTAAAACCCTCACACTTCCCAAATCCTCGGGCCCAACCTCGGACCTTTTGTAAATAATGTATTATGTGAAGCATGAATATCAGCAATCCTTCATCCATTCGATTCGCCACCCAGCACTCAATACAATGCGTGGATATTGTGGCTTTGCACCAGGGAGAATAAACCGGGAAAATAGATTGGGACTTCTCGAGGAGGAAGGTGCACGTCGAGCAGCTGAACTACCGAAGACAAGCAAGTCATAGCGACAGGTTAGATGGCAAGGAAAGGGGTGGAGTGCGCCGCAGTCTAGTTCTCCTCCGTCAAAGCAAGAGAGAGGCACAGTTCACGAAACCATTGTGTGGCTGAAAAACTCACTCACGCCCTCACTCCCTTTGCGTTGCTGGCAGATGTTTCTTTTGCATCGGATCGCGCAAAAGAAAGGAAATCGTTGAGATTCACAATGCGGTGCAGGGTCTGTTATCCGAGAACGAGAAATTGTGGTACCGTCACTGACATGCGGCGAGCGAGTGGACAGATCCAGAAGTACGAGGAAGATTTGGCGTAAAGGAGGGTATATGTGCTCTTTTATTTACGGAAGTTTGAAGAGGCACAGAGGGTGATTGGTGCGCGGAAGGAGAGATGTTTCCGATCTTATCAAGCAGGGCAAGATCATGTGAATTCTCCAAGTCTCAGACGCGGTGCTTCAAGACGCGTTTGACCAATGAAAAAGTTGAAGTCGTAACAGGCGTTGAGTGTGGTATATGCGAGATCAAGAGATGGTGGTTGAGAGCTGGAGACATTTTTGGTTTTGGCAGACATACGTACAGTAGAATCTAAGACAACTTCTGGTCATTCGGAAGCGGTGAATCGATGGAAACCGGATGTCTCGGGCAAAACCAGCGTCGACGTGGCAGAATAAAGTAGGTTTGCTTTTTTATTATGGAGGTGATCATGTCTCTCTGGCGGACAAACAAAATGTCACGGCGTGATTTGCTGTGAGGATGGAGATATATGCGATCTTGGGGTTATATCAGGTGGCCCCGTGCTGGATGAGCAACTCAAGCGGTCTGGAGGTGGAGCGGAGCGGACTTGTGCAGCTTGATGGAAGTGATAACGAGGAGTGTAAACTTGATAGAGCAACTCTAGCATCGGTTATTACTTGAAACTGATGAAGCCATCAAGCCGTTAAAGCGAGGTCGTGATCTCGGAACCGGAAAGTTTTTCGATGACTCTGATGGACGGAACTGCAGCCTTGTCATGTGAGGGCCAAAGCGAATATGAGCGATCTGGGTCTTCTACGGGGCTTCGGAGAAAGATGACATGATTGAGTTCGTTCCTCGGGTCCAACAGGAACACCAGCTGAGGCTGGGGATGGCGGCTGTTGACGCTTTGGCCTCGGCGGAAGTGTGTTTCGTGAAACGCTGTTCGGACCTCTGTGATGATATCTGCATGAAATGTCATAAACTCAAGACAAGTAAGCGCTAGCGCGAATTCTGCTTAAATCAAAATTTCTCATCTGCTGCCAACTGTACGAAGCGCATGTGCCGAGTCGGGTACGTGTCATCGCTTCAACTATAATACTCGAGTTTTATATCGACGGGATGCCAAGATTTCAGGATGACAGCGGGTTAGCGCACAAGTGATTCGCAAGATAATCTCGTCGTGTCGTAGCTTACTTGAAGCTTATCTAAATTTAATCACTGAGGAAACAATTTCCTGAGGCAAAGATGAAAAATTGTTTCCGAGCTCAAAAGCCTCGTTCGGGGGTTAACTGCCATATTAGATTTGTTGCGCTCCACTGATGCACGATGTATGGAGAAGATGGAGAACCCAGGGCTCGTATCATTCTTCTCTGGCGGTACTTCCCGATAAGTTATTTCAAACTCTTAGCAGCTGAAAACCAGTCGGAACTTCTTCGCACATTTGCACCCGGAAAGAGACTTCCTGATTCCTGTCTTCCGGACACTCTTTCGTGTAAAGACCGAGATGTTGAGATCATTGAAGGATTCCTCATTCTTAGTTCGTCCGAGATCGTCGTTAGTTGCGAAGTGTTTGCCTTGCTGTACAAGTTCTCCATGGGGAGACCTTGTTCCTAGGAATAGACAATCAACTCGTGCCATGAGGTTGATATTGACATTTCTGAACAAGCATCATCATGCGAGCCCAGGCGTCAAGACTTTGTGAAAATTGCCAGCAGGGTTTAGGTCTGAGGCGCTGGCCTTTCAACCGTCAACGGTGTTGCGGGTGAAGGCAGGGAATAATTATCTAGGATGATGGCGTTCCCTTCCTTGTCAGAATCGTTCGAGGAAAGCTACGGAGGGCACCAGCAAGCATGGCACACACCATCTCCCCAGAAGATACAGGGTGTGCAAGCAGCGGAACTTCTGCCGTTCATCAGACTGATGATCCAGGGCGAGACTTCTAAGTACAATAACATCCTATTGGCTTTTCCATGGTACGAATCGTCAGTGAACCACAGAAGCATGTGCCATCGCTGCGCGGGTTGTTTCGTCCGTATGAACATATGTACGGGACATTAAATTGTGAAATTGAAAGGCGGGTTTGGATTTTGGCTAATGATGATCTCGAAACCACGGCGATATGAGTATCATGAATTGATGGTAGGGATACTTTGAGGCTCCAGATCGCCCGACCGGGCACCTTGAACACCCACAACTCGCTGCCGCTCTGACAGGTCATGTTGGCGCAACCCGTTGTGCGAACCCTCGAGGGAGAGGAAATTCTCCGAATTGCAAGGCAAGGCCTCAAC